>PVKZ01000047.1:0-600000 GCA_004027375.1 Macroglossus sobrinus | reverse complement strand
GATGTCTTCTGGTTCAGCCTCCCTTGTTTATGTGGAAACTGAGGCCGAGAGAAGTTTAGTGATTTATCCCTAAATCACTAGCTTGCAAGTAACAGAATCAAGACCCCAACTCGGACTTGCTAAGAGCCTGTGTTGAGGGTAGAACAAGGAGCTTTCACTCTTAGCCTTTGTCATTATCCTGTCTGTCTGCATATTTTGACTCTCGCTTCTGTTGGGCGAAGGCCTTTGGTAGTTCATGGACTCATGGACTCTTCTTGCTTGGAGTCAGAATAAAGTCAGTTACTGTTTTCCAATCACCTCATGGGTCATCTAAGTTGACTCATAGCTAAATTCAGATTGATTTTGACAGTTAAGATGTATTCCTGTTTGCTGAAATTTATTATCCTGTGACCTAAAGGCTTCTGTCTAATTTTAGCTTAATTCCTTTCATATCACACTAAATTATCCCATATCTTCCTTAGGAAAGCAGGATAGCATTGTGGCTAAGGATCAGACTTGGTAGTTCACAGACTTGGGTTCAAGCCCCAACTCTGCTGCTTACTAACTGTGTCATCTTGAGCAATACTTTATTTTTCTTAATACTCCATTTTCTCATCTAAAAATCTGAAATAATTATAATAATAGCTTCCTCTTAGAAATGAGGCATAAATGAGAAAATCCATGTGTCTAACCCTTGATTCATGTTTAGTAAATGTTATCTGTTGTTATTTTGAACAAGAGAGAACTATCTCAGATGGCACATAAACTTAAGTCATCCTTGCCCCTGTTTTCTTATGCTAAGGTGAAAAGAAAGTATGTTATTAAATGCTTAGGACTAAAGAAGCTGTCAGATTATTCTTGGAAATTTAATGGCTTTAATAAAATAAGAAATAAAAATTAAGAGTTGGAAGACTTATAAAAAGCTTTGTTATAAGCAGTCCCTCCCCAGCTTCATCTTATGTGTTGCAAAGATCATCAGATTTGTTCTCAAGTACAATCTACATCAACAAAAAGGGTAAGAGTTAGTTTAATTTTTCCTCGTAGAGCTTTGCTTTGGTCATATAAACTCTGCATCTTTGCCCTTGTACTCTAAGCATTGCAAAGAATGCTATATTCTGCACATCTATCTAAACAGAGAATTTGATTTACCAGCGAACATCTTGCTCTGAATATACCCAAGAGTTTTTCTCAGGGGTTTCAGATTTCCCAAACCCATGAAAACAGAAAAGCCCTAATTGAGAAAGGGTTGTCTACTTCAGGCAAATCCCTTCTGCTGACAGTAAAATGGTTTTCTGGCTTCAGAGATCCCTTTTCTCTATTTTCCTTCAGAGGTTTTCTTTCTTCGTGCTGATTTGCTTAGGAGGGGAGTTATGAGCATGTGTACCCAATCCTTGGTCCCTCAGGGTGTGCCCAGCTGTGTGGTGCTGTGAGTGCCTATGTGGGCTCTGCTCCTGTTTCTCCAAATAATCTTTGTGATACTCATGATGTGAAATACTTCATCAGCAGTTTCAGTTTTACTTATGTGGCTTTTTCTGCTTAAACCTAGTTCCACTCTGGGTACCCAATGTGCAACTAGTGAGAGATTATTTTATATTGACTATTTTAGCTTTGTGAAGGAGTAAGTTACATAGCACAATGAAAGGGCTCAGAGTCTGCAGGTTTGTAAAAGGACATGCTGAGGAAGAAAGTGAATGAAATGGCATATTAAGTGTTTATAAATTCTGAGATTTTTGTGAATCTTGCACTCTTTAGCTATGAATTTTCATCAATTTATAGATGAGTCTTTATTGGTTGGGTTGCTAGAAGAGAGAGTATAGGGGATTTTGATGATTTATCCTTACAAATAATTTGCCCTCCTACCTGTCCAAAATATGTTTATGAAGACCATGTATTTGTAAAATCTTAATCAATATAAAATTAACTTAAATTTGTTAATAACTAGCATGCTTTCTTGTTTCTCATAAAAAAATATATATATCGAGATTTACTGGGTTTTTGTTTTTTGTTTTATTAACTATACTAAAAAGGCCTAGTTGCTTTTAAAAATCTAATTTTAAACCCATTTATGAGAGTTAAAATCATCATAAAAGTCAGTAGAGTTTTAAGAAAGTGGGGTAGACCTGAGTTAAACCTAATGAACAAATTGTCATGAAGACTAATTTCTAGCTATATATTTCTACCCTAAGGTTTCACAGGTCTCCTTGGAAAGCTGGTCTGCTTTAGTGAAAGTTTCTAACTGATGTTATTCTTCTTTTCTAGAAACAAGCCAATGACCTTGTGAGCACCCTGATGAAATGTACACCTCACTATATTCGCTGTATAAAACCAAACGAAACCAAGAAGCCCAAAGACTGGGAGGAAAGCAGGTATGGTGAAGACGGCAGATGGGGAGGTCAGCCAGCTTTCGTGGGCTCTGGCACACTTTTTCCTCTGCTCAAGACGGGCTGTCCTACAGCAGAAGCAGGAGCATTTAAATTGTCTTCAGATGTGTTTCATGTCCTTGTGTCTTTAACTTTTTCAGGACAAAGACTAAATATATTTTTTCCATCCTTTCTTTTTCCTAAAATGTTAGCAGTGCCATTCAGTTCAGAATTAGCAATTTATAATGTTGATTTTGGCCAGTCTGGGGGCAGATGGAAAAAAAAAAACCTTCATACCACAGAGTTGGGATGGTTTTAAAATTAGTTTGAGGCTCTGTATAGACATTCTTAGTACACTTAGCTCCTCATCAGTACCCACAGGATGTGGCCTAGAATGCTTAGCTCGGGGTTGAAAGTAAAGGTCCAAAGAGCTGGTTAAAAAGCAATCTGTCATTTACTGTTGCTCATGAGGACGTTGGGGACATGCCATAAGTTCTTTAATTCCCTCGAGGACTGTGTTGATGAGCAGAGTGACTCTCTGGGAGGGAAAACACCAAAGGGAGACATGTAGAGCACAAGTATGCAGTGAGCCCTCTCCCGGCTGACTTCTGAGGAAGCTCCGTCACTAATCCTCCCACCCCCAGCATTAGGGCAATGGCTTCTGCAGGATGGGATGGGGTGTTGAGTCAGCAAGTGTTAAGATGGTGACTAGAAAATATAGTTTTTGCATCCAACTGAGGGATCCAAACACACGTTCCTCCTAATCCCACTGCCCATAGGAACATAGGCTGGGGAGAAACCTCATGTGTGACTTGGACTACAGAGAGGACCCCACCATTGTCCTCAGATAAGTCCCTGGATGTGAGCATACCGGAATTGCCATCTTTTTTTCTCTCTTGGGAAAAAGTAGATAGACTCTTCTGGATATTGAGTGACTTCAGTTGAACTTGAATAGGAAGACCAGTATTAAACTTCATAGCTGCTAATTACCTTCTCTGGGAGACATGTATAGGTCCAGTAACCACCCTGCCTGCAAGATACTTTCTAACCCGTGGCAGACAGATAATACTTGATCCTTTGTGTGTGTTATGTGCTGTTGAATCAGCTCTGATTCCTGGCCATCCTATGAATGAGTGATGTCCACAGTGTCCTGTCCTCAGCAGTCCTGCTCTGCTCCTGTAGACTCATGCTCATGGCTTCTTTTATGGAGTCCAAGAATGTGCATTTTAAGAATCTGCCAGGTGATGCTGGTGGTGATGGTGCAGGCATCGTAATTTTAAGACAGCTGATCTGGAGCAAAGGGCCAAACTGGGATTTGGAAGAACTGTGCCCTGGAGCTGGTCTGTTACCTGCTAGTTTGAGTGAGACACACATACTCTTCTCAGTCCTTAGTTTCCTCCTCTTTAAAATAAGGTCAGTCCAGAATGAGACCTCCTTCAATCTGTCAGAGTGAACTTCTCCCATGTCTGTGACCCTGCCTCTGCCTGTCTCCATATCACTTCTGCACTCCCCTTCTTATGTACACCTGCATACACACCACACTTAATCTCACGTAGATATACACACATAGAAGTTTGGTATCATAGGAAACCTCAGAAATAAATTACAAGAGTCCACATTGGGTTCCATCCAGCTTTCCTTTCCCAGACCTTCCCCACAAATATAATCTTAAAGTAAACATAATGATAATCTCACTCGTTCTGCAAATGCAATACCTCCCCAGCACACCACCCCTTTCCCCACGTAGATTGCTCTGCTGAAAAATTCCTTCTTATATAGAGATTTTACAACAGCTCTTGGTCAGAGGTTCCCCAACCTGGCGCTACCTTTTCATACACCCCAAATTGACTCATTGGAATATCAGAAAATGGAGAAATTAAGACAGTTGTGTATTTATTCAACGAATTCTCATAGAATTTCCCCATCCTATTTTTTTAAATCACACCTGCCCCTTATTTTAATTACAGCAAAGATCTTCATAACATTACATTCATGTAAACTGTTTTTAAAAACTCTAAAGTATTAGTTGGTCAAATGTTGCTTTATATCTCTAGTAGGATCCCTTCCTGGGGTCATCCCCCCAGTCCCAGTTCAGGTTTATTGTGTGACGGATGGTTTCACTCCACACATGAATGTGGAGCGTTGGGATCCATGGAAGGGCAGTGTGCTTCGCTGGCAGAGATCACACAGTCAATTGAAGCTCTTGGTGGACAGGGTTACTCATTCCACAAGTTTATTGGGTGTGGTTTTTCCTGTTGAAAATGTGTTTTTGTTTGCCTCTGGCAAAGTTGCCTGCCCTGGATTGTGAACTGCTGCCCCAGCAGGGTTCTCAGGCCTTGACCTACTTGTGTTAATGGCCAAGGACACTCAGGAAAAGGACTCCCTGCCTCTCCCTGGGAGGAGGAGCTGGCACGGCTAAAGGACAACTGGGCATTGCCAGCCTGGCTGATGCTTACTTCAGAGGTGACAGCATGCAAGAGTATGCAAAAATGAACTTGGATGTTTTAATTATGTGAAACTTTAAACTATAGAATTTGCTAAACTGATTGTTCTGCTGAAGAAAATGTCTATGAAAAAAATTTCCTAATGATAGAAGTTACAATGAATGAAACCAGATTTTAACATGAGGCACAGTTCTTTCCTATGTGATTAATGGGAGAGGAACATTTCTACTCTCATCAATGGGCGATGCATTCCCCACCTTAGAAGATTGGAATGAAGCCAGTATTTATGAAAAGTACTTAAAATGAGCAGATTATCTCTGTCAGCCTTGTGTGTGTTTTACTTAGTAGAGAAAAGGCCAGTGGTGAGTTTCAGATTTGGAGGATGTGAGAAAGGAAAATTATGTTCCCAAATCAGATTTCTTCCCCATTAGTTAGCCAGATATGTATCGCAAATTAAGTGTGGATATTAAATATTAATTCTTTCTATTAAGGTTTTTTTTAAAGCTAGTTATCTTGAAGGGGTTGACATTTCTGGATGCTGATTCAAGTAAGTGCAGTTAGTTAGTTGAGACATTTCAAACATCCCTCACTGTGTGACCTCATCCTTCCCAAGACAATCAAGACTCCACCCTACTTCCAGCTTATTTTTTCCGTCTCCTCCACTCCCACCACCATCTTCGTGCCTTTGCTTTCACTGTGCCCTCTGCCTTTCCCTCCTCCACATCTGGTAAATTCAACTTAGCCTTCCAGGCCCAGACACATGTCACCACTACTGAAAATCTTCTCACTATAAAAAAAATCCATTTTTTTCCTCTATTCTTCTGTCCTGGTTTATTTGCTGTAGCTATGACTATATTAGAATAATAACAGCTTTTTACGGCTCATGCCTAGAGCCAGCTAAGTGCTTTACATTGAATGTACCCAACTAGGAAAAAAGAACCAATATCACCATCCCCATTTTACACAAGTGGAAACTGAGGCACCAAGAAGTTCTGTGGTGGCAGAGCCAGTGGTGTACCAGGAACCCAGCTTCAGAACCTGGTTCTTGACCACTGTGCTGTCTATGAGGTCTTCAGTAGGAATCGTCCCTAGCACCTTGCATAAATGGTGCATAGTGGCACATCGTGGGTGTCAGAGAATGTGGGCCTTCATTGGAAATGATGGGTTTCATGAGAGCCTTGCTGGGGAAACAACTGTTCGGAAGCCATGTGAAGTGGTAGGGAGAATGCTGCTAACTGCCTTTCCTACAGAGCAGATTCACAAGCAACCGTTCCCTCGAACCTGTCTTTAGTGCAGTTGACCACAGTTGTACTGAATGGGGTACTGGGGAACTACCTCCTGCCACAGCACACTTCTGATATCCCATCTTTAAAAGAAAAAAGCAGTTTACTTTTCAGTTCTCATTTTCCTCAAATATCATGTTTCCAAGTGTCTGTATTCAACCAGCCTGCATAATATGCAGCAAAGGCCCTATTTATCTCCCCGAAGGGGACACGATCAGAAGCTCATGTCCAGGACCTGTCACTCAGCTTCCAGGACACTGAGATTCTAAGCAAGAGGTTGGTTTTCACAATTTACATGTCCGTGCAACTGCTCAGATGTACCAGGCTACTAAACCAGAATCCATGGGCAGGGATGAGGCACAGGGCATTCCTCTGATGTGAAGATTTCCTTGTGTGGGAGCATCTATCCAGTACCTCCCAGCATCCATTTTCCAAAATGCACTGCCAGTTTTTTTTTCTATTATAAAAACCAAGTAAAACTATAATTTACATATATTTTTAGAACACTTTGACTTAGGCATTTGACATTAATATTTTTATGTGCCCTTTTTTGTTTTGTATTTTAAAAGCCTAGAAATGTAATTTCAATAGGTCTAGAATCACTATTAAACTTAAGGTTGATAACAAAATAGCTCTAGTGTTGTTTAATTCAAAAAGTTACAAGTTCTTTCCTTTTAGTCTTAAAAGTCTGTTATTTTTGTTCACAATCTGGGTGATAGGTATATGGCTTTCTTTTTATTATTTTTTAAAATAAATATGTAAACTTCTTCTGTAATTGCTGTATTTCATAATAAAAATTGTTTTTAATGTAATATAACCTGAAGATCAGCTCCGCCTCTGAACACTGTAAACTGTAGTCTTTTTTGGTGTGTTTCCTTACAGCTAAGGTTTGGGGAGATTGTGAGTAGGAGAGTGGGGTGACAGAATTATCCAGTGATATCCTGGCTTCATTTCCTCCTTTACAGGGTAAAGCATCAGGTGGAATACCTGGGTCTGAAAGAAAACATTCGAGTGAGAAGAGCTGGTTATGCCTATCGGCGCATCTTCCAGAAATTCCTGCAAAGGTAATGAACTGGTGATTATTGGCTCTTTTTTGTTTTAAATCGGTTTGTTGAGATAGAATTCACATACCATACAATTCACCGATTTAAACTATACAATTCATTGGCTTTTAATGTATTTATAGTGTTGTGCATCCATCACCACAATTAACATTTTCATCACCCCAACAAGAAATAATCGCTAACTCTGAATTCTCCCCTTGCCTCCTGCCCTAGGGGGATGCTTCTTTCTTTCTCTATAGATTTGTCTGTTTTGAGCATTACATATAAATAGAGTCATACAATATGTGGTCCTTTGTGTCCGGCTTCTTTCACTTAGCATATTGTTTTCAAGAGTCATCCATGTTGTGGTGTATATCTGTACTTTATTTCTACTCATTGCCAAATAATATTCCATTGCACTAATATTCTAATATACCACAATTTAGTCGTTCATTAATCAATTGATAGACATCAGTTGTTTCTACTTTTTGGCTGTTAAAAGTAACAAATAATGCTACTATCAACATTGATGTACATGTGTGGACATATGTTCTCATTTCTCTTTCGTACCTAAAACCAGAATTGCTAGGTCATATGGTGACTCTAAGTTAACCTTTTGGATGAGCTGCTTTATTGCTTTCCAAAGTGGCTGTGCCATTTTACACCCCCACTAGCAGTGTTTGAGGATTCTAATTTGTCTGCATCCTTGCCAACATTTGTTATTATCTGACTTTTTTATTCTAGCCATTCTAATGGGTATGAAGTGACATTTCATTGTGGTTTTGATTTACGTTTTCTTGATGGAAAATGATGTTAAACACCTTTTCATGTGCCATTGGTTATTAGGGAAATGGCTGTTCAGGTCCTTTGCCAGTTTTCTAATTGAGTTATTTGTCTTTTTGTTATTGTTATAGCAGAATTACTTTTGTCATCATTGACTAAAATAAATCAGTAGCCACTTGTAATTGGTCTTTTTAGGGTAACACAAGTTCAGGAATTCATGATAATTATGACACAGGAAGGGCTGAGGTTTATCTTGACTGTGCAAATTAACAGTATGAAGACACTTTCAGGAAAATATTTAACCTACTTAAGGAAAGAAGCTTCTAGTATTTAACCTCAAAATTTTTGTTCAGTCCATGTATAAATTTAAACCGATTTTAATATTTTCATTAAAGTGTATCTGGCAGGACCTGTACTTAAATTGTTCTTATTTTGTAGCATTTGTTTTTGAAAAAGATAAAATGCGATGTCCTTAAAATATTACATAATTCTAACTTCTCTAATGATTCTAAATTAGTGGAATTCCACTGCATTTTCTACATCTATTTAATTTTTTTTAAAAAAAGGAGGAATCCATATTTAAGCAATTTAATCAGGGAACAACTATGTCTTATAGGACACAGGAGCGGGATGTAAGAATTTTTTTTTAATTCGAATTTTATGTAACAAAGAGCTAGCAGGCTGAAGAAGAGCTTAGTTGTCTTTGAAATCCAGTACATCTAATAAAGTACTTTTTCTTTGGGAGCTGTCGTTTCTTGTCCTTAGGATGGCTGACCTACTGGTCATCAGTGTGGGTCATCATATGTGGCAAGGAAGATCAGGAGAGGCTTAACAAAAGGGCAGATCATTCCATACAATAAAGGCTCTTCGACTCTGTCCTCTTACAGTCAAGGTTCATGATAATTTGGAGGCAGATTAAACTAGGAATGAATTCACCTTCATGGCTCTCTGAATTATAAAAGGACAATTAAGACCTATAATGTAAGCAGAGCTATATGAAAAGAAGTATCTAGGAATCAAAGAAAATAAATTTCTAGAGCTCTTGCATCATCACTATAGCGGCATCCATTTTCTGACTGACAACTGAGATGTTAATTATGAAAGACTTTGCTCTTTAAACAAATTGGTAACACTAGCTTAGAACAGTGTTTCTGTAAATTCTTTTTGAGCTGAGCAGCATGTACTCCTTACTATGGCTGAGAAAAATAAGCCTAAATGTGTATTCTGATTCTTAGGAAGAAAAATGTGGTAGAAACATAAGAGATTTGCAAAACTTATTGTACTTTCTCTCTCTCTCTCTCTCTCTCTCTCTCTCTCTCTCTCTCTCACACACACACACACACACACACGCACGCGCGCGCGGGCACGAAATATTTATACGTCAACCAATTCAAGGTTTATATGTAGTGCCATGATTAAAGAAACAGAATGGGGTTCAGCTCTGACACTTACTAAGCAGCCTTGGGTGAGTTTCTGCTTCTCTTTCCTATTTTGCAAAATGGAAAGACCAACCTGATCAGGTTGCTGTAAGAATAAAATGAGATCACACATTTAAGCACCAAGAACAGCACCTGAGCAGAGAAATCACCCTGTAAATGTTAACCATTCATGTTAGTTATTACCTCTGTACACCAGGCATGATGTAAGATGCTGGATGTTCAGTATGAACCACACAGATATGGTACCCACTCATGGAGCTCTAGTCCTTGTGAAGGAGGCATAAATTTAACAAATAGGTACAAACATGAATATAATTACAAATGATGATACATGCTCTGAAGGAAAAATAATTTTTTCTATGAGAAAAAATAGCAGGGGATGCTTTTTGCTTGGGTAGTCCAAAAAGGGCTCCACTGAAGGGGAGTCCTCCTGAGTAGGAGCAGCCATGTGAGGAGTTTGGAGAACAGCACACCAGGTAGAGGGAATAGCATGAGCAAAGGCTCTGAGGAGGGAAAGAGTTGAGTGTGCTAGAAGAAGAGGCCATCTTCCCAGGAACAGGCCAAAGGGAGTAGAGAGAAGAGATTGAAGAATAGCCAAGGACCAGATCACCTGGGCCTTGTGACAGATTTCCAGAGAAAAAAGTGATACATCATAATATTAGCTGCTTATAGGGAGCTTTATAAAATTATGCATTAACTGTTAAGTGCGCCGAAGAAATCAGGGAAATCAGTATTGAGAAAATACCATTTGATTTTGCCTGAGAAATATCATTGGTGACCCTCAGCAGTACTATTTTTAGACAGAGGTAGAAAGGAAAAGTAGATTTTCCTCAGGCGTTAGCATGGAAACAGTCAGATAGGAAAGGACTCGGAGCTATGAAATGGGCATTGCAGACCCAGCAGACTTTTGCATTTGTGGAGGGCCATCCCTAAGCTTTTGAACAGAGGTGAATGGATTGCCAGGATCCCAGCAGTACTAGGCGCCTCTGTAGGTCAGTCCAGTCTGAGTCTGATCCTTCTCTCCCCAATTGTCCTCACAGGTATGCCATTCTGACCAAAGCTACCTGGCCTTCGTGGAAAGGAGATGAGAAACAAGGTGTCCTCCACTTGCTGCAGTCTGTCAACATGGACAGTGACCAGTTCCAGCTGGGGAGGAGCAAAGTGTTCATCAAAGCCCCTGAGTCTGTGAGTGTGTGGCTGACCTCTCCCCTCGTCTCCTCAGTGCCAGCCCTCTCCCTGCAGCAGCCCCGCTGGCCCCCTCCCCACAACATGGCTGCCTTCTTATTCTCATCTTTCCATTCATGCCTCAGAGAAGGTTTCCGTCTGCCCCCAATCCCAGTGTAGGTCATTCCCCATATCCCTTCTCCCTCACAGCCTTCAGGGTACTCAGCACTTTTTTTATAAAGATATCATTATACAATGGTTTCTTATTTATTGCCCCTCTCCCATTCTAGATGGTCATCTCCTTGAGGTTTGTATGCCATTGTGTACTCACAACCTCCTATAGAAAGTGTCTCATGGAAGGTGCCCAATAGTTATTAATAGTGTCCAATAGTGTTAAAGCTAGAAGGGACTTCTATGTCTCACCAAGGAGGCTTGGGTAAACCTACATCCCTGCCTGGGTGACACCAAACAGTCCTGGGCTTCCTCCGTGAAGGCAGAGCAGCACTTGGGGATGAGAATCCCCAGGACTATATCTTGAAGACTGAGAGAGCTTGGAAAGGCCATTGAGGAGACAAATGGGTAGGAAGAGAAATCTCTGGGTTTATAGAACACAAATATTTGCCGATAAGGAATTTAAATCGATTTACAATTCACGAACTTAATTAGACCACCACAGATTAATGTGGAGAAACTTCTTCACCTTTCCTGATGAGGATATGGTCACTGAGTGTCTGTAGGAAGTTCTCAGTTTGAGCAGGAACCCAACACAGCCCAGTTTTGCCCCATTAGCTCTGGGGCTATGGAATGAAAACATTACTTTTTAATTTGGAGAAATTACTGGTACTAATCAGGTTTGACATAATTTCTTGAGGTTCTTGTAACAATCATAAGACTCCATTTCAAGAGTCTATGGCGAACTCGTCAAAATTAGTCATCAGACCAAGGGGAAATAACATGAGAACTTGCCATGTGTAATAACAGAAACCCCTGACTTCAGGCAAATCGTGGTCTCTCGGTGAGTTTTGTCCCCGAGAATGGGGCCTGCAGCCGCTGTTCTGCCTGCCCCAGAGGATCAGCCTGAGACCCACAAATGATAATGGCTGTAAGTGAATGACTTTATGAACCATAAAGACTATTAAGTAAATAAATGGCACGCATCTATAGAATCCATTTATGAAAAGTTTGTGGTAGCATTTTCCACTTTGAGTTATTTGTAGCTTCACAGCGATTTCATTTCCAAATATAAAATAAAAATGTTGTGTCATACACCATTAAGCAACCCACAGAACAGTTCCTGTTCTTTCTAAAATGGGATGGAGTGATTTATCAGTACAATGCAGAACTCCTGTTATTTCATACCCGCTTTTACTTTTTTGACTTGCTAAATTTTCACATATAATTAAAACAGCCTCAATATTTTGCATGCTTTTTTTTTCTGATTCTGATGAGCTTTGGGGTTTTAGCTCAAAAATCAAGATTTATTTTTGGTTTCTTTTTATCTTGTCTTTCTTGCAATTTCTTTATTACTATTACTTGACTCTCCTTTCCCCCATCTTTTTACACACGTACACTTACACACACATCATCACTATTCTGTCCCCTCCCCCATCACTCATCCATCCACATTTAATCCTGACATTGAAAATACTTTTACAAAAATTGGTTTCTAAATGTCCGCTTTGTGATTTTTGCCTTGACTTTTATAGTGAATACGCTAAATATACAAAATAACCCATTTGTTTTAAGAACCCACATTAGACATCAGGCACTAAAGGGTTTGGTTTTGCTTGTTTGTTGCATGTGTCCATGATTTGGGAGTTTTCTTTTCTATGTTTCCTCTTTCTTTTTCCTCCATCCTACCAGATTTCAAACTGACATGGCTTTTGGAAAGAACCTAAAACCCAGCTAATCTGAAATAGTCTGTAGGAAGTTGGATATGTTGGTTGCCTCTTCATCCTTTCTGAGTCACGAGTGTGTTTTCTGTGGTACTCTGAAATACTTCTGTTAAAGAAGAAGATATCAAGCCTTAGAAACCCAACACACAAGAAAAGAAACAGCAACAAATATTCTTACAACAGGAGACCACGGGGCTCGTATTTTAAACATTCTGTCCTGTTGTTAAACCATATATTCCCTTCTTTTTTATTTTTAGAAATATGCTCCTCATACCTATTGTACATAGCACTGTAGGCTATGATATTTTGCCTTTGAGATGTTGTTTTGCAAAGCTGGGACTATGGGAAGAAGTTGAGTGACAGAAGGGACAGATGGGGCTCCTGAGTATAGACCAGAGAAATAGAGACAGCAAATCAAACCCAGCTGCCTTCAAACCAAATTTGCTTGTTTACTTCTGAAACACTTCTGCAATGATCGTTCATCACCTTTACTTCGGGTTTTTATTGGTCCATTTTATCTTGTTTTCCTAGGGAGTCATGTAAACCACTTCCTAGGTGAATGAGAAAATTTCCCACCATTTTATGAGTTGATCAAATGCAGATTTACAGAGAAAGACTTGTATGTCAGTGAGAAAGATCCTGGCAGCACTTGAAGGACTTTGGTTCACTTTCCAGCCCCACGCAGTCTTAGTTCCAATTTTCTCAACTGTAAAATGGGTACAATAGAAATATGTGGATCATGTAGCCATGGAGGAATTGAATGAAAAGATGCATGTAAAGCATCTAGAATGATTCCTGACCCATAGCAGGTGCTAGGTACATTACAGCTAATTGCTTTCATCTCCATTATTCCAGAGCTTTGCTGAGTGGGGTAATATTGTTAAAATGGCCTGAGTCTCAAGACCTGCCAGTGTCTGATAGGGCACCTTAAACAAAGTAAGGTCCTCTATCGTAAGTCCCACTCCAATCACTGCAGTTGTTAGCTTCTGCCCCAGTGACTCCTTGGAGAATTCTGAGGTAGGAAGTCTGTACTTTCATGGAACTAAAAGTAGGGCAGCCCTCTTTCCACAGCAGCAGAAGGTCTGTCCCTGCAAAAGCTGGGAAATTCTTAAGAGGCTATATGCAGCACTAAACAACAGTCTCCACCAACTCACTTGATGTAGCCACCTACTATCCTCTCAGGATCAAGGTAGGGAATAAGTGGATAAATACTGAATTTCGATTCTCACGGAGATTATGGGCAAGGCAGGGTGCCATTATTAAGATCCAACTGAATAGTCTCAGATTTAGCTTTTTTCCATTATGTTTTTTTGTTAAAAGAAAAAATTGTGTAGATAAAAAAGTCATAATGATCATAACGAACATCCCTACTAATCATTTTTTCACATTTGTTATGAGTCTGAGAAGCTGGTTCCCCTGTATGGCTTTGGCTAAATTGAGTGTGCCTGAAATAACCAGAAAAAAAGTGATGCTCGGGTCTTATGAATTCGCTCACATTTTTCTTCTTTACATTCATAGCTATTTCTTCTAGAAGAAATGAGAGAGAGAAAGTATGATGGGTATGCTCGAGTGATCCAGAAATCGTGGAGGAAATTCGTGGCCCGAAAAAAATATGTCCAAATGAGGGAAGAAGGTATTTTAGTCATTTTGTTTCATGTGTTTATCAAATCTCAAGAATAATTTTGAGCCTAGACGAAAGTTACAAGTTCAGTTTACTTTGCATATAATGTCATGTGTTAAAAATCTTGATTCCTTTAGAATTTCTCTGTGTGTTTCCATAGTAAGTATTTTCCTCCTTTTTCTGGAGGACTGATCTTTCTCCCTTCTCTGCCTTGTGGGAAATGCAGCCTCAGACCTCCTGCTGAACAAGAAAGAGAGAAGGAGAAACAGCATTAACAGGAATTTCATTGGGGATTACATTGGGATGGAGGACCACCCGGAACTACAGCAATTTGTGGGCAAGAGGGAGAAGATCGATTTTGCAGACACAGTGACCAAGTACGACAGGAGGTTCAAGGTACATGCTGACTGCCCGCCTCCGAGAGGCACCGGACATTCCTTAGTTTTACAAATAACTCATAATTTTACTTTTCTTATTACCAAACAAAACATGTTGATTGTAGGAAAATTTAGAAAATACAGATAAGCGAAAAGAAAAATAGCCACCTATACCCAAAAACAGTGTTAACATTTTGTGTGTATCCTTTAGAAGTTTTTTTAATACAGACATATCTCTGTGTATTTAGTTTTCAAAAATGAGATCTACGTTTCATGCTGGTTTCTGCCCTGGGTTGTTTTTTTCTTAAACTATGCCATGGAGAACTTGCCATATTAATAGATGTGTCAATATAAATTATTTTGTTTAGCTGTATAGGATTCCATTTAACAGATGTTTCACTATATTTTTAATCAATTTCTCCTTAATACATTCTCAATGGGCTCCCTTTCTTTTATTATTATTTTTTTAAGAAGGATACAGTGAGCATCCTTTTCACACATATTTTTATGTATTTGTCTGATAATGCTTTTAGAATAAATGGATAGGAATAGAATCGTTGGGTCAAAAAATTCAGAATTTCAGACAATATTGCCAACTGTTCTTACCCATCTTCCCTTAGTGCAGGGGTACCCAAACCCCGGGCTGCGGGTTCGTACTGGTCTGTGGCCTGTTCAGAACAGGTGAGCGACAAGTGAGCAAGTGAAGCTTCATCTGTATTTGCAGCCGCTCCCCAGCACTAGCATCATCCCCTCAACTCCACCTCAGATCATCAGGTATTAGATTCTCATAGAAGCACTGGTTTCTGGGGCCAAAAAGCTTAGGGACTCCTGCCTTAGTGAATAACTAAGAAAGGCCTTCACATGGCCCCTGGAGGGACAGCTGACTTTTTTTTACCTCTTCCCTTCAACACTTTATTTCTTTTGCCTGATAAAATCTTGGCCCCAAGTGAAATCTGTAGCCCATGAATCCATTAAGAGCTTTTTTTGTTTTGGGTTTTTTGGGTTTTTTAAATTATTTGTTTGTTTACTTTTTGTTCAGAAAAAAATGAAATGAACAACAGTATTAACAAGAAGGATAATGTTGTTTTGCTACAATCAAATCATCTTTACATCCCCAATATGGTGCCAGCTGCTCTGGTGGCAGATTTTAATGCTTAGGGCTCTCAATGGTGTCAGTAACCTACATATTCTAAAGTATGTTTATATTAGATTTTTAAGGATTGTCATTAAAATGAAATTTTATCAGTTTTAAAAAGCAAACATTTCATGGACTCAAAAAATGTATATGCAGACAATTGAATAGATCCCTGTTTGAGAAACGTAGCAGATAATTGGTAGTGTAACTATATGTATTGGCTTGTCCAGGACTGTCCTTTTACACCTTTGTCCTGACACCTTAGGTGGATCTATATGAGTTTGCCATTTTTGTAAGTCAGAGAGATTCAAATATCATTAATTTCACATATCTCAGCCTAATAATTATTAACAGTGTCCCCTTCTACTCTCAAAGGATGGGATTAGATGGTAGTGAAAATTTGCTACCCAAGGCAGCTTCCCTTCATCTGTAAACAGATGCACAAAGTTGTCACATTGACACATCTATCCACCTTCTTAAAATACCTCTCCTTACAGAGTGTAAAACGAGACTTGCTTCTTACTCCAAAGTGCTTATACTTAATTGGACGAGAGAAGGTCAAACAGGGCCCAGACAAAGGGCTTGTGAAAGAAGTGCTGAAGCGGAGAATCGAGATGGAAAGGATCTTGTCTGTGTCCCTCAGGTGAGTGGCAAGGGGTGGAAGCACCTTCCACCCCGTCCCCGTCCCCTCAGCATCGCCATTGGCTAATCCAAACGCAGCCTGGAAAAAGGCCTGGAAAGTCTCCCCAGTTGTCAAAATCATGATGAAGAGAACTGAATCTCCTCTTCTTCCCTAAGATGACCTGACCTTCATGCATCTCTGAGACCCTGATAGAACAGAAATGAGAAAGCAAGAAAATATCACCTTCTAGTTAGTTCTTCTGATCAAGAGATACTGAGGTCCTTTGTACCTATGAAATTTGAGAAATAAACCTAGTATATAAAACTGACAGAATATAATTTCTGTTACTGAAGTGGGGCCATGGGTCCAGGGACAGGCCCACCTCACCCATATGGGAGACCTAACCCATTTCTTTAGCAAAAGTCCAAGCAGAGGTGGCCATTAGGTCACCAATATTGTTTTTAGTTTACTGTGACCTCTGATTATGCTGGAAGGGAAGTTTTTTGGTACTCCTTAAAGTTCTTTCTGCCTGTTCATGCAAGGAGGGAGCACCAATTGGTCTCCATAATCCATAGCCCTGGAGTCGTTGCCAAATGCTCCCTTGGACTCCAAGTTCACAGGCAAGGGCCCTTGCTCTTCCTGTCAGCAGTTGGGCTTTCTTTTGGCAGAGGGACTTCCCTAAATCCTCCCATGTTAAGAACTACCAGACTAAGTTCCCTCTGGAGAGAGGAAATCCTTCCAGTCCACATAAGACTGAGAAAAAAGGAAGAAAGGCCCCTTTGAGCCCAGTGGCTTCCTCTTTGAGTTGCATCATTAAGCCTTTCTGAGGATACGATGGCCACTGCACTACAAGTAGTGATGTTCTAGTTGCTTTTGAACACATCTTCCTTCTAAACTCACATTCTACACAGAAAACAAAACTGCCACTCCCAGGAAAAAACAGGGATTTTGTGTGTTCCAACATCTGGCCTTCCAAGCTGGAAATCCTAGCTCCAGTGTGATAATCCAAAGCAGATTTCAAGTTGTGTCCATTCTTGCCTGTGTCACTGTGGTTTCTGATTCTGTCTGTTGCCAAGTTTCCTGATAAAGGGCCAGGTGGTACAGTGAGGTTAAGTGTTTAAAACATTTCATCTCGGGATGTGGTAAAGCTTCTAAGCAGATGGGACCCTCGACAGCCTTTTGGCAGCCCCACCTCAGGTATGTCTTCAAGCCATGGATTTCAAGGAAAAGCTCCAGACACTGTCTGGTTTTTGGGTCTTCCTTAGCAGTTGGCCCACTAGCTGGGTCACAGCTGGAACTGGGCAGCCTGCTGGCCACTCTTTTCTTGACTAGTTGGACTTTGAGACTGCTCTTGATGTTCTAAGGAACCCAGCTGGCAGCTTCTGTCTCTCCTGGCATTGGGCCAGCCATACCTGGGCTAAGCTGGGTTAGCTGAAATGTCCCATGTACACTTGACAGTAACTGTGGCTTAATACCAGGGAATCCCAGCTCTGGAGTTTATGTGCTTGTTATTACTCTGAGCGTAATTATTGTTCTGACTGTTATTATTGCCCAGGTCTGTCTTCATCCTTCACAGCACTGAAGTGAGTATTTGATCATAAATAATCATATCTACATTTGTGTCACACACTGTGACATTTACTATCTTACTGATCGAGTCCTTGAGGTTTATCAAGATATGAGATATTCATACTCAAAATTTCTGGGGGATATGGTGTCTCATGGTAAAATCAGCTTCTTTTTCTGCTTCCTCTTTAGTATTCATGGTCTGGACATTTGTTTCAAGTGGCCTTCGTTTGTTAGAGAAGATAATAAATGAACTACTTAGCCTGCAAGTTGTTCTGGTTCTAGGAGGTGGGTAGGGAGAGCCTGCATCATTTCAGCTTGTGATCTCAGCATGTTGCAATCACTGAGCCTCACAGCAAGATGAATACTATTTCTTCATTCTCTTGATCCACTGGGTTAAGCCAATAACCTAAATCAAGTTAGGAATCAACCAGATGGGTGAAGGTGTGTATATAATCAAACCCAGAGTAGAAATTGATTGTGGTACCAGATCACCAAGTGTGTGTGTGTGTGTGTGTGTGTGTGTGTGTGTGTGTGCAAATATATTTCCATACTGGTATAGAGAAAGATTTTCACAGTTGTCTTGCACTTCAGTAAGGGTTGTAACCTGTATATGTGTTTTGTAGAATAATGAGGCTTACTTCTTGATTATCAGTTGGAATGACCACCTAATGGCTTCTGGTCAAAGCTATCGAACTGTCCCACAGTCCTGATCTTTCAGCCCATCTCTCTTACAGCATAACTACTCTCACAGCAAAATGGGCTCTCAGCTCCCTATTCAAATAAACCAACCATATGAAGAGAGTTATGAGATAATTTGGGAAATGTGAACATGACTAAATATTCGATATGAAGGATTTATTGTTTATTTCTCTAGGTGTGATAATGGTATTGTAATTATTTTTAAAGATGCTTTATCTTTTAGAGATATGGGTAAAATAATATTTCTACTTTGCTTTAAAATAACCTAGTTTGTATGTGGAAGGGGGAGTGTAGATAAAGTTGATTGCTTTTGATTGCTAATTGTTGAAACATCCTCACATGTGGAAGCTCACTCTGCTATCCTGGTTTGTTTTTTTTTTTAACATATTTGAAATTATCCATAATAAAAAGTTTTTTCTAATTCTCTAGTAGATATATTTTTAGAAGTCTTTGCCTTTTCTAAATATACTGGAATATATCTTGCTGAATTAAAATTGAATTTTTAAAAACAAAATTAACTTACAAGAAAGAAAAGAGATAGGCCTAGTAGCTCAGAGAAATATATATATAATTGAGACATCATATTTATGAGACTTGGGATGTCTGCTGACAGAAGGCCAAGTCATCCGTTTTTGAGAAATCTGTCAAGAACTGCTTCTTGTCCAAGTACTTATGTAGCGTCATTCTTATTTGAAAAACTCAATTTGCTAGGATTGTGGCCACAAGGTGTAATAGTCTATGTGTTTTGCTTTCCTGTTGTTAGGTGATGAGGTTGGTACCACAAAAATCTCATCTTTGGAGTTCTAATGGTCTTTCTCATGTTAATAGCTGACCGCCAGAGGCCTAAGACCAAAAGCTACATAGCTGCCTATCTGGGTCAGTAGATTTTCCAATCCTTGTTTGTAATGAGAAAAGCAACCTGTAAGAGAGGGCTTTAAAAAGAGGTTCCAGCTTCCCTGGTCACAACATTCTTGCCTGTAATATTTCATTGCCTCATTTCCCTAAGCCTCTGGCAATAGGAACAGCCTTCTTTGCCAACCTGCTCAGCTGACCTGAAGCGTCACTGCAATCTTGATGTGCTGTGGCCTCTGAGCTTTGGGAACCTGGAAATCATCGACATTTTTTAACTGACCACCTACCTTATGTTCAGCCGTAGGATTTGAAGGCAAATGAGACATAGTCACTGCCTCAAGGTGCTCCTTCCCATTCTGGAAGGGGGAGCAGACACCTGAGTAAACATGTCTCACAGAGGTTACACAGGGTGCTCCTGGGATACCAAAGACACGAGTGAAACTTTGTCTCCAGGGGTCAGGTGAAGCCTCTCCTGAGAGGCCCATGATGAGGCCTGACACAACCTGTATCTGTACTTTCTCAGAGATATTAAGTAGGATTGCAAACTTCTGCCACTGATTTCTCTGAGTGGTAGAATTCTGAATTAGATTTATTTTCTTCTTTATTTACCTCTACTTTACAGTACAGATGATGAAACATGTACTAAAAGGAGCATATGTTTCACAATCAAAAAAGCTTTTTATGAAGGCTGACATAAAGGCACGACTTTCCTAGGAAATTGCCTTTTCAGCTTAAAAAATTTTAAGACTTTTACTCAGTGTTTTGTAACTAAAGTTTTTGTGAAGAGGATACTGGTTAAAGAAATAAAACAAAATTTTCTAGTGTTGTCAGCAATACCACAAGAAGCCGCAAAGATGAGGGGATAAAAAACAAGTAGAAAGCGAAAGTAGAAACTAGACTAGTTAGGGATCTTTCAACACAGGGTATAAACATCTGTAAGGAATTGCAGCTTGAGCATATGCATAAGACAGGGATGAAGTCCAAAGATAAGTCTTGATTTTTTAGAATAAATAAATGTAAAAGCTTTGTTTCCAGATCTAGGAGCAGGGGCTGAGGAGAGGGGAATGAGCTGAAACTCTGACCTGGATGAAGTTGCCTTCACTGACTCTCATGGCTGGGTCATGGAAGGGAGGGGTTTTGAATTTGATGGTTGAAGTCAAAGTGTCCAAACAATCTCTTCTCATTTCCAGAATCATGCTGATAATTGACCTTGAAGTTTTGGCCTGCTTGCTTTTTTTTTTTTTTTTCTCTTTATGGTAGTGGAACTCGTAATAAATCTAAGCACATTAAACTACTCATAGTTACTTGTGTTGGACTCATTTAGCACTGCTCAATAATCACGGTACAGCTAGGCAAACAGATGCGTCCAGACATGTCAAAGAGTGCTCTGAATCAGGCCACCCCAAAAGAAGCATCATTCTTCACCCCATACACCAGAAAATGATACTTCCTGTTTCACTCTTTCCCCACTGCATACACTCCCTAATGCAGCAGTCTTTTTCTTCCTGTGCTGGGATGCTTGGACTTTGTTAATTCCAAATGACTCAAGAGTTGTTTTGAGCAGCTTTTACATAAGTGCCTTTTGGAGTTTCGAATTGCTATAATCAACGTGATTAAGACAATTCCAGAATTTTCCTAGAGGTAGGAAAATAATAGTAGCTTTGTGGCCTCGGCTCTCTAAGGTATATTATTCTCAAGCTTTAGGAAAAGATTCCACTTCCTAGTTAGGAAAGGTTTGTGAACAAGGAGGTATAGTGGAGATTGTGAGCTGTCCTGCACTACCCATTTTCTCCTTTACACATTAATGGCTGACAGCCTACCCAAAGACTGCATTTCCCAGGCTTTCTTGTACCTAGGTGTAACCGTGTGACATAGCGTTGGCAGTGATGTATGAGCAGAAGTGACCTGTACCACTTCCTAGTCATATCTGTAAAGAGAAAGAGTAGATACCTGGCTTCTGGGCACAATAGGACTTTCATGTTGGCCCTTTGGCTTTTGCACATTTTTTTTGAATGACAGATAAAAACACTTTGTCGTTTAAACCACTGTGTTGTCAGGGTCTTCGTCATGGTACAAAAAAACCTGTTCTCCAACTTGGGCAAATAAGAGTGTACAGAAAGCATGGTTGTGAAGTAGGGCTGTTTGAAAACAAATTCTTGACGTGATAATAATGGCCATGTACTTAATCCAAATGGCCATTATGTGTCCAGAGTGCCTGCGAAGTTGTCTGACTTCATACCCAAGGACCCTTTGGCATACTCATCTTCAATAAACATGCTGTGAGGGGCCAGCTCCCGGCTCCCAATGGTGGTATCTTGTTGCTAGCTTATTTAATTCCTCCCTTGTTCTTTGTTTATACTGTTCTGCGCCTTTGAATTCCAACTGTATTATGGTCCTACCTTAGCCTTTTTTCTTCCTGTGGATTACCAAACTCCTTTCCTATAGCAAGCCTGAAGGGCCAAGGTTTCAGGGAGAGAAACTATGTCTATAGCTCCTGTCTCATTCAGATCCATGTTCTTAACTCCCTGACTCAGCCCAGAGAGAGAAGGTTCCTGACAAGCTTGGGATTGTCCACCAAGGCTCTCTCTGCCCAAGGAAGACCTCCAGTCCCATGGACTGCCCACCCTGGCCTTGTCATACCAATGGAACTAAACAGAGAGATCATAAGAGCTGCAATTTAAGTGGATCAAATTCTACATGGAAGAGAAATCCCTCATGTCAAAGATTGTCTACACCCCACTTCTCCATGCTAGCCTCACCATCTGGCTTTGTCACAGCATAATAATCCTACTGGTGCAGTGGTACCAGGGGCCCCAAGAGCAGGGTACAGCTCCTATGTGACACAGCTCAGCTCATTATTAAAAAACTATGTTGTTGACATTTCCTGCACTTGGAGGGATTAAAATAAAACCGTGGTTAATTCATCGAAGCAAATCCACTTACTTTGGTTTTAATACCTGAAAAAACACTTATTATCCCTTATGAAATGTCATTCTTTAGAGGCTTGTCTTAGATATTTGGCAGCGGTGCTTGGTGGTAACTATAAACTTGTATATTATGAAGCCTTTGAGGTGGGGGCATCTTTCAACTGAGCTATATACCTAACAGCTAGGGAATAAAGATTCCCAATTATATGTGTGTTGTAGTTTCCACAAAGTCTAGCTGGGCCTGAAGGTGGGTAGAACTGTGTCTAATCAACCCCCAGCCTACCACTGAGCATTTCCCCCAGGACTGGGTTTGTCTTGGCCTCTCCCTTCCACTCTCCCCTCCAGGCATGAGTTTCTGCCCTGTCCAAACTTGCAGTTCCTGCAAAGGTGTGTTCTTTCTCTGCTCCAAGAAATTCATTAACTTGACTGTGAGGGTTGGGCTTACTTGCTTGCTGTCTGTACATCTGTCTGATGTATCTCTGTACTGTGGGGTGTGTGTACATTCAGCAGCACCTGCACCCATTCCAAGCAGTGCACTGAATACCCATAGGCTCTTAAATAGAGAGTGCCTATGAAGCCCAGGATTTCAGCTTCCCTTTTGATAACTGAGCTTACAATTCTTCAAATTAGGATTTATTACAGTTGCTATAACCATATCATCAATTCTACTAACTTGGAACTCACATGAAATTGTTTATGTTCAGTTACATACTAGAAAGACCATAGAAACCTAGTACTGACTTAAGGATTTAAAAAATGAGTGAAAAAATATTGGAATAAACAAAAGTGCAACTTAAGTCTTTCTAATTCCTTTGCAGTACTATGCAAGATGACATTTTTATTCTTCACGAGCAAGAATATGATAGTTTGCTTGAATCCGTCTTCAAAACTGAATTCTTGAGCCTCTTAGCAAAGCGTTATGAGGAAAAAACCCAGAAGCAACTACCTCTGAAATTTAGCAATACGTAAGTTGGGATCTGGGGCCCAAACTTCTCAGTAAAACCAGAGAGGGGGCTTGACCTCACTGCTGGCAGTCCAGGCTGAGAGGGGAGGGGGGTCTGACTGGCTGCAGTGGCTTCAGAAAAGCCTAGCATCAGTGCCTCAGTTTCCCCCATGGAATGTCAGGGCTGCAGAATACAGTTCGGATGGTTATCACAGACTTCGAAAAGGTCACGTTTGCATTTCTGTGAAATAATGACTTAGAGTGATGTATTTTGTCATTTAGACAAAGGTCACCAAAGTGAGGCAGGGATAGCCTGACTTTTTTATATTACCAATAAAATAATATTTTATTTAGCAGAGCAGACAGAAGTAGAGTAAGGGTGGAAGCAAAAGAAAGTGATCAGAGTGAGAGTTTAAGTTCCCAAAATCAATGCATAATAAAACCTATGGGTGGGGCATTTGGGGACTTTAAGGCTGTGGATGGCCTTGTGTCTCAGTACACCTTCCTTTGTCTTAGCAACAATGTCTCATGGACCAGTTACCGGTATAGTGTTGAGCTTCTAAACTCCTATTTGCCGAATGAGAATTATTTTTTCTCTTAAATCTTCATATATAACATGATATATCCTCCATCTATCTCTTTCTACTCACAACAATGAGGCCAAAGTAAAGCCTTAATTCTGTGATGAGGGAAACTCACCATGATTAATGCTGCTGTGGTCGCAGTGAAATAGATTCTGGTAGCTGTATGCATCCATTATAGTTTTTCAAAGAAAATTTGGCCATCTGTACCATGAGCAATCATTTTGTATGGGAATTTGTGGTAAAGGAATAACTCAAAAAAAGAAAGACAATAAAAGGAAGAATATGAAAAACGAACCCACTCGATAGAATAACAGACAGCTACTTAAAATTATGAACATGAGAAAATGTAAGTTAAAAAAGAAGAATATGGAATTGCATGACATAGGCATAGAGACAATATGAAAAATAAAAACTGGCCTTGGAGTTGTGAGTAAACTTCCCTTCTATTTGGATTTTGGTTTTTTAGTGTCATCTTTTTCTCCACCTGAAGTGGGGTGATGGTGGCGGAATAGAATTTAGTTAAATAACCACATTCTTCGCTAAGGGGACATGGGATAATGTGTGTCTGGCATTTCACAGGCCTTCATAAACACAAACCAGGGGAATCAGAGAAAAGCAACAGGACATACCACAGTAGGTGTGGCCTGGAAGTTGTCCCTTTCCTTCTGTCCCCAGGCATTCCCACCTGAGTGCACCAGCAGAGTGACACTGACATTTAAAATGGGGTACCTCCTTCACCAAGTGGTTTCTTACAGGTGTTAGGCCCCAAATAATTCTGCCTCTGGTCAGTGGGCTCACCTTACCATATTGCCCAAACCCCGGCTGTCACTCCATCCACAGGGTCCTGTGCCAGTGTAGGTTACTAAGTCTTGCCTCATTTTTATAGTGCATTTTCTCAGCAGTGAGACTCCACGCTGGCTTCTGTGAGCCCCATTTCTCATTGCTTCATTCTGACTTGCTAATTCCAACATATATGCTTGTCACAGGCTTGAACTCAAGTTGAAAAAGGAGAACTGGGGTCCCTGGAGTGCAGGGGGTTCTCGGCAGGTGCAGTTCCACCAAGGCTTCGGTGATCTGGCCATCCTAAAGCCCAGTAACAAAGTGCTGCAGGTCAGCATCGGACCCGGGCTGCCCAAGAACTCCCGTAAGTGTTCTGCGGGCCCTACGGGTGGAACCACACTGGGCTTCCCGGTTGCTTCTGCCTGGCCCTCCCGCACCCAACTCTGCTCCAGACTCATTTTTCACCAAGTACTTATATTATGTGCACAGATCTGCAGGGCAAGGAACCAGTACCTCTACCGCTTCTATGGCTGGGGTTCTCCTCAGATTCAAACGTTTTGAATGAAACCAACATCAAGGCAAATAGGTTAAACCTTTCTGAATGACTTAATAGTTATGTCTGGTATTCCTGGCATCATGATATTAATTGTGTTTAAAACAAATCAGTTTGTTGGCTTCAGATTTTCCAGCCCTTCCCAGTCAGATCGACAATACAAAACTTATCTTTTCTGTCAATTTTAAAGAAATTGGCCACAGTTACCAACTCTCATTTACCAACATAGCTTCACTGTGTTATTGTGCACTAAATCTAGTATATCTTACCTTTACCTTAGAGCTCTTCGTTAGACAACACACATGTACTAACTCATATCTTTGCCTAACTCCTTCTCTGGCCTTTGATTCCTTTTCTATTTATGTGACATTTATAAAATTATAAAGTACAACATAGAGTAGTTATATGCTACATATATAATGTAGATATCTTCATAAAACTTACTTCATATGTGTGGTCAGTGAAGAGTATGGCAGATATAAATAGGCCTTCATGAAATCTCTACAAAGGTACACGTTGGCATGCACTATAACTCACTAATACAGTACAGATAAATAGCCACTCAGAAAATGTTGGTGTGTGTCTGTGTATCACTTGGTTACTTGCAGAAAACAGTACATTTAGGGGGGATTTTCTAACAGACTTTTAAATAAAAGAATTCTTTACAAAGATGTGGGCAGGGCGGAGGGAACAAAGTGGGGACCAGGAACAAAACACGGCGGGACACTATCATTATACCCTTCGTGGTCTCTATATTTAATTAGAAGACTAAGAAACACAAACTCTTGCAGCAAAGACTATCGACATAAGCAGATATCCAGTTAGTGCTGAAATATACTTCATGCAGGTAACCATAATATTCAGCACCCACATTTAGCTTCTGTGCTATGTTCAGAACATGAGTGCAAACATTAAAGTATCACATCTCTTTTGAAAGCCTGCAAAAATAGTCTATGGCCATGCCACCCTTAACGTGCCCGATCCTGTCTGATCTCAGAAGCTAAGCAGGGTCAGGCCTAGTTAATACTTGGATGGGAGACCACCTAGGAATACCAGGTTCTGTAGGCATTAAAAAAAAAAAAAAGTCTGAAAAAATAGAAACACCTTTATAAGATTATTATTAATACTTCTTTGTAAAGCTGTTATCTCTGACATTTCAAAACTGTATCAAAACGTCATCAACACATCCTCCAGCCCATCCTGTTCAATAGCTGTCGGTACAGTGTTCTTCTTAAATATCTCTTCTCCACTGCAACCAGTCTCCTGTAGATCTGACTGAGACCCGATTCCACCATCTCACAAGTTTTCCATAAGCAAAACAATCTGGAGCCATAAAACCAATAGTTCTGATCATAACTTCATTTATTTCAGGCCCTACCAGAAGGAACACCATTCAAAATAGAGGCTATTCCAGTGGGACCCACAATGCCAACTACCCAATGAGAGCTGCCCCTCCCCCACCAGGTAAGCCAAGCATGTGCCGTAGACTGGGACCACTAACCTGGACCCAAAATTTGTAAAATATGTTTGGGAAGAAACCCATTAGCAAATAAATGCACATGTATTAGCCAAACATGAGTCATTTCAGTGCCAGGGGTACCCCCACCAACACAATGGCACTACTTGTGACCCTAAAATTCAGAGAAAGTGTGAGCTAATGAGACTGAACTGTGGTTGAGTTAACGATCTGGATTTCATTACCTAGCAATATTACTCCCTTAGGAAAGGCTTCTTCCATCAGTAGGAGAAAAGGGGCTCCTTGTCCTTGATAAACCAGAATGTCATCAGCTTTTAAGCTGTAGGATTCTGCCTTTATAGAAATGGGATTTTGCCAGATATAACTCTACCACCATTACCCAGCTCCGGCCAAACACCATGACGATATTTTGCAACTAGTTTACAGCTTAATAAATAAGTAGAAAAAAAATTTTTTTTAGTCATATAGGCTCTAGGAGAACTGCTCCAAAAAATAAAGTAATATCTGAGAATTACAAAATTGATATGAAAAAAATTTAGATCTGACATTTTCATTTATTTTTTTATGATAAAACTATAACATGCAGCCAATAAAATCCAAACTCGAATAAATGTAAGACTTTTTACCCTTAAAAATCTGTTTAGTAATCGAAGAGTACTCTCAAAATTCATGAAATGTTTTTCTATCACTCATGAAATTCAGTTAATAAAAAACTGTCCCCAGAAGGCTTGATGTTAATAAGTTTAGGATTCTAGGTCTGAAAGGGTTGTCTTGGGACCACATTTGACTCAGGTTATTCCAGACAATAAAATCTTATTTGTAGCAGTGTCTGAGATAAGCAGTAAAAAGCATTTCTTTTGTCTCCTGTGCTGGAACCTCATAGTTGTATGTTAAAATATGGACACCTATGCCTAGCAGTAAGAAACTAATCCTCACCACTTGAGTTCTTATCCTGCCTGGCCCAGCTGTCCTCCCCTCTGCCTTTATCCTTGAAGAAAATCCAAGCGCAAAGTAACCTAAGAAACCAGCGTAGTATTGTGTTACTATTGTATGCCAGCACCCGTGTAAAATCCTGGCTGGACCACCTGGAAAGCTCATTTGCCTCAGCTAGGTTGGCCAAAGTCACCTCAGACCAAATATCTGACCTTCAGCATTGCTCCCAACCTCTCTATATGACTGTTTCTTCATCAATAAAATTCGGCAGTTGGACCCAGATCCATTAGATCAGCATTTTTCACACCGTCTCCAGTGAAGATTGTTTTTTCTTAATTTTTAATCCATCACAAACCATACTTTTGTAAGATCTAATAAAAATTACTAGAAGAATGGAATTTTACAAGCATTCAAAATATAAGCCAAGTTTTAGATTCAACAAATATGAAAGATGTCTTTGAAACTTCTGTGAGCATTTCTAAATGCTTACTCTTAATTTCTGAACTTATGGCGGGCAAGTGGGTCAAGAATAGCATAGAGCAGCCCATCTGTGGACCTCGCCTCCCCTTCCACCCTGAGCATCACGGCCACAGAGCTCGTCCCACTCTATATGCGAAATTGACACTCTGAAAGGTCATATATCTTGCTCAAAGTCAACGCAGCTATCAGAGGCAGAGCCAAGACTGCAAGACTGAACTTTTCTAGTCCCTCTTATAAACTAAAGTCAGAAGAGGTTTTATGGTGGGTTCATCAAAGGGTGCCTTGGGGAGTCTTGTTCTTCTTCACTGTTGCCCCGATCTATCTGTGAAAGGAGAGGTATGGAATGATAAGACTCCTTTTAGACAAGGCCTGTGGTTTTGAAGCCCATCACCGTCATTCATTACTTACCGGATAATGTGATCTTGACTAGGAACAGTTGTTTGGCTATGAGAGCTTGGTCTATCTGGATTGATCCAATCAGCGGCCACATTTTCCTTAACTGTGTGGAATGCTCCCCCAACTACTCACAATAGGTTGCTGCAGAGGACACCCAAGACTGACCCTTTGAAAATGGGTGTCCAACTGTTTAAACAGCTGCCTGCCAGCCCTCTTAAATCATAACCTCATAATTTTTCTTAGACCCAAGAATATACCTGCCAGTTAGTTTCTACCTTACCTTTCCTTGTCTTGGGCTGTGAAATTCTGAACATCTGGTGTTTCTGCTGTCAAATTCAACAAGCATGTGTGAGCGTCTGCCATGTTTCAGACACTCGCTGGGCAGTTTACAATGTATTAGCTTCATTCCTTGCTTATATTAACAAGTATGCCCTTTGTTTTTCCAAATGGGGAACTGAGGCCTAGAGAAGTTAAGTAAGTTGCTCTTGGTTAATAGATGGATGAAATTTGGAGAGCCTTTTATCAAAGGATAGTAAAATTTAAGTTTTTTTTTCCCCCGATTTTACTGTCTCTAGGATACCATCAGAATGGAGTCATCAAAAACCAGTTTGTGCCACATCCCCACACTCCTGGAAACCAGAAATCAAATCAGAAAAGCCTGTACACTTCTATGGCCCGCCCGCCCTTGCCACGGCAACAGTCCACCGGCTCAGACCGAGTGTCACAGACGCTGGAGAGCTTGGATTTCCTCAAGGTCCCAGACCAGGGTGCTGCAGGGTAAGGTTCCCACGTCTCGTGGGGGAAGCTGGTGATCTCCCTGTCCATCAATCACACCAAAGTTCATGGATTTCCTTGGGCTGTCTTTGTGTGATTCTGAAATCCAGTTTTCTATCCATATGTTATAATCTGAGACCCAAAGCCATGAAGCCCTCAGTTGGCATTTCTAAAAGTATGGCCAAGTTGATAACACTCAACTTGTTCTCCAGAAAGGGCTTACCTTGGGAAAGCATCAGAAGGGTAGTCCCCTTCAGCACTGAGATTCAGTTCCTTTGTGACCTTTTTTGCTCTCTGGCCTGGTTGAGGGCTAATGGGGTTTTTGATTTATGTCTACACCTGCCATTGCATAAATACAACAGCTCAAAGAGTCATTAGAAACTTTGAGAATAGCATTTGAGCATTCTGTGAGATGTAGACATTTGTTTATGATACAGATCTTTCGAGCTTTAAAATGAGAGCTTTCTACCTTTCTAAAACAGAAAAGAAAAGTAGTAAAAAGAAACCCAGGCTATTTAGCCAGAAG
This sequence comes from Macroglossus sobrinus, assembly GCA_004027375.1. NCBI lineage: Eukaryota > Metazoa > Chordata > Mammalia > Chiroptera > Pteropodidae > Macroglossus > Macroglossus sobrinus. The sequence continues at coordinate 570,362 of PVKZ01000047.1, read as the reverse complement.
AAGCAAGGACTCCTGGAACTCTGTGTAGATATTCGAAGAGTTATCAGTGTAGAAAGGGAGTTAGATGTGTCTGTAGAGTCGCCAGATATATAATTAGGGCCAACTTTGAGACAAGTGAACTCTGCCAGGAGGTAGATTTAGGCACCAGTAAACAAAACAGCATTCTAGCAGCCCCAAAATGAATTGCCCGAGTGTGCAAGGAGCAACTTAACTCTGAAAGTATCCAGACACAGGGTGGATGGAAATCACCAGGCAGGAATATTGTCGAGTGATGTGGTTGCATACCAGAGAAGGATGATAATCCTATTTCAGCCCTATTAGACCTGCAGCTTACCCTCTCTGAGCTTAGTTTTCCTCATCTGTATACTGATATAATGTCACCAAGCTTGCAGGTTTGTTGAGAGGACTAGAAATTATACATAAAATACCTACCATGGTACTGGACATGTAGGAGGCTGCTCAGTCAACTGTAGTTTGATGATGATGATGATGATGATATGATGATAATGATGATTATGATGGTGATGGTGACTGATGATATATCCAGTTATTTCACAGTGGTTGAGCTAGTGACTTTTAAGGAATCTTCCAACTCTGCATGAGTCAGTGTTGGAGTGGTTCTCTCTGCTGAACCTGATAATGGGCCTGCTCTAGCCCACTCTTCTCTTCCTTCATGCCTTCCTCCATTTTCCATTCTCTCCATACCTCTAGAATGATGGAAAAAATTTCAAATGTGAGCAGGAGACTTGTATACAAAATACAGCAGTGCTGGAAGAGAAACAACAGCTCCTTCCTCTGGGTGGGCAGCCACCTAGTCATCTCCATGCTTCAGTATGAGGTATTTTTCCTGCCTCATCAGCTTCTTTCTAAAGACCTCAAAGCTATTAGGAACTTTGGCCACGTTCTCTCCTGGTGTTCCTTTTCCCCGACAAGTCTTAACTTCATTTTGGCTACAGATATGAAAGCACCTTAGTTTATACAGATGGCCATCAGTAGAGTGGGTGCCCCCTTTATTAGATCTCCCTCTCTCCCTGCCCCCTGACCTTGTGTAAGTAGCTAGATCCCACCAGTTTTAACGATCATGGTTTTACCTGATTGGTTTGGTCTAAAGCAGCAGTTCTCAAACTTTAATGTGTACCAGAGTTTCTGGAGAACTTATTAGCCCACTTCCAGAACTTCTGATTCAGTAGGTCTGAGGTGTGACCCAAGAATTTACATTTCTTCCAAATTCTCAGATGATGATGCTGACTGAGGGACCACATTTTGAAAACCACTGGCCTTAAGCCTGATTGACAAAGCCAGGGAAAGTTCTGTGTAAAGGTGAATTGAAAGGGTGATGTTGAAGCAGCAGGATTTGTACTCCATAACCTCAGACCTACACTATTCAGATGGATGGACATCACAAAAATAATCTAACAACCCTTCCTGGGCCCAGTTGGATATCCTAGAGTAGGCAAGGGATTAAAATTAATCAACAAAATACACCAAATCTCTTAGCTCTGTCTGCTAGCTTCCTACTTGCTTTGGTTTTGGCAAGCAAAACCATCTTTCCAGCCTGCTTTGCAAGTTACAGACTTGCACACCAGCCAGCTGGGAGCATCTGTCAGCCAAAAGCAGGCAATTTAGGAACATTGTGTCTTAACCAAGGCTGCTCCCTTCCAGTCTTCAGCACTATGGTTCCCTATTTAAGTCTTATCACACCCTTTGCCACCTTCAGACCTAAAGATCCAGCATACATGATGCTGTCTTGGCGATGGCTCTGAGGCTGGAAGGACAAGACACCTTCACAACCATCTACCAGGCAGTATGGTTTTCCCGTTCGTTATGTGTAAAACTCATAATCTTATTAGGCACACTGAGTCCGGTAGCTACGAGAATGTCAGCCAGTCTCCTCCTCACTGTGCACTTAAATCTGCTGTGATGCAAACATTCCTTAAGATATTGTACTCTAGTCAAAAGACCAAACTTTTTCTTACTATTTACTTTCTAAAACACAGAAAAGTGAAAATGTAATTAATTTCTAATGTAGTCAGGGACCTTAGACATGCATTTCAAAGGCTTCGTGGTTACCTGCATTTAGCAACACCTCTTTGCCAAGAAAAAATGAATTGCGTTTATTCCACAGGAAGTTGTTGGAGCCAGCAGGGATTTTTGGGATCCCAAGCTTGTATCTTTCCATAAACACAAAAATTCCTATATGCATCAGACTTTCAAACAGTGACCTTGAATTTGGCCATCTATAAAAACAAGATTGCCACAGTCTTTCTCTCCTTAGACTTTCATACCCTTGGGTTTATCTTTCCTTTCTCTCTCCAACCCGCCAAAGCACTTTTCTTTATAGACATATTTAATGTAAGCAATCATTTCTTTTGGATAATGTAATGTGGATAAAATCAAATGGTCTAATTAGCACCTCAAGGTAATTTAAGAAAGTCTTTGTCAGTTTATTTTAGGTTCAGTCAAGATTTTTTTTTGGAGAGAGCACGAAGCCTTCACTAAATTAATTACCATCCCAACTAGATTCTTCACCTTTGCCTTGCCACATGTGTGAAATGGTAGCTGTTCTTGTCATCATCCAAGAAAACTAAGATGTAGAGGGATTATTATCTTGCATTTTATTTAGCATACCCTTGGAAAAGTCTGATTCATGTTAAAGATCTTTCCTGATTCTCGGGGAAAGAGAACCGTTTAAGCAAGAATCAAGTAAGCAGTTCATTCATTGGCCTTTGCTCTGACTTAATGGGAACACTTGATGTGCCAATCCAGCATGCTTTATATTTTCCATCCTATAACTGAGATGAATATATATATATATATATATATATATATATATATATATATATATATATATATATATTCTATCTCTTTTTTATTACTGGAAGCATTAAAACCCGGACTGGAAATGTCTTGTCTGTTGGCCTTTTCAATCCTGTGGTCCGTTTCATGGGAGGACAACTTCAGGAAATTTTGAGATACTCCAGAGATTAATCCAACTAGAGGTTGGAGAAATAGGAAAACATTGAAAGTGCTCAGTGGTAGGGCTCCTGGCCATGCCGCAAAGAGGGATCGATAGAAAAATTTTAATGTAGCCGTTGTGTCTCTTGACAAGATTCTCCTAATGGAGTCATATTTTCAAGGAGCTTAAAATTTCCAACAAGTGTCCAATAGCAATATTTCTCAACCCATAATCTGCAGGAGCAGCAGCCATACCCTGGCCCAGGCAGACACGAAGCTTAGGAATTCTTGGCATCCATTCTCACATTTCCAGTAATGTTTATAGATTCAACCTTTTGGAATAGAGCATATTTTAAAGAGCCAATGAAATAAAATACCATTATTTTCTTCTTAGAATTTTAAAGCATAAATTTCACATCTAAGGAACAAAGAAGTGGTATCTGAAAGCTTAATTCCAGCTGGCCCTTGCACAGACGAGGCGCACTCCACTGCCCCAGGGGTGTGGGAGCTCCAGAGAAGTTCATAAAAAGGTGGCCTAACGTGTGCAGCGAGCACACAATTCACAGTTGCAAGGACTGGGTGTGAGTCCCAGTTCCTGTGTTTGTTCCATCGTTGATTCATTCATTGACTATTTACTGGGCTACGTGCCTTCTTTGTGCCATATGCTGGGCACATGGATTATTTCACTAATTACCAGCTGTGTTGCCTCATGTTTGTCACTTAATCGTTCTACATCTTGATGTCCTCACCTGTGTAATAGGGATAAATATAATTTTAAAGCACACTCTTCAGGGTTTCTTGAAGAAGGGCTTTGTAAACTATAAGGCACTATGCAACTTGTAAGTTTATTTGTGTTTGCTTTATTACCATTATTCATGTGTCTTATAGGGAAATATTAATGTCCTACCAGGACTGAAAAGTGGTTGTCCCCTGGCCCAGTGGCTTTCCTCTCAAGAAATCCAATCTCTGACCTGCACAGAGCTCTAGACTTTCTGCGGGTCTAAGCTTCAGGCATCACTGGCTTCATTGGCGGGGGATGGGCAGCCTACAGAAGCCAAGACAAGGGGACCGGTCAGGGAGACGCCTCTCCCCACAACACATATACTGTGTCACACACGTGTAATGGCTATGCTGCTCTCTGTGAGCACAGAGCAACAGCAGAACAGAGAGTGTGAGGTAACATTACAACAGACACTGGCTGCATTTGAATAATGTAAATAAAGTCTAAAACTCCTTCTCCCACTGTACTATTCCACAGTCTTTTTCTAGTTAACCATCCTTCGCTCCAGTCACCGTAAGAACTCACATCCCCTGGAAAGTGACAGGCACTCCCAGAGTACCTGAACAGACCCTCACTTTAGAGAGTTTTGTTGTCATTGGCGTCATTTGGGGTTTTGTTTTCTTGTGGGCTTTTGGCTTCTGGTGAGATCAGCAGTCCACAAGGATCCAAATGTCGGTCGTTTACGTGATGTCTCAGGGCCAAGCCACCACTTGGTCTTCCCCCATCACTAACACAGGACTTCTCTGGCAGTGCAGGTTTTCGCAAAGCAAAACATATGTAACGTGCCGGCTTACTCAGGAAACTTTGTGGTGTGGCTTATAATGTGTTTGCATTAGAGGTCTAATACTCCACTCAGAAAAAGACCTGCTGTAAAAGCAAATTGCTGTAGTTCAACTCCTAAGTGTGTTTGTTTCCTTAATGGGGAATCAACACAATAAAGTGGTAAGTGTGTAGAAATTACCCTGAAACCATGGGTCAAGCAATAATAGGAAAACTAAATTACACTGTGCCACAATTACATATAATGAAACATTGAATTTGCTCAAAGATGTGGAGTTGAATAACTTTATACTAATGTATATAAAGTGAACTGTTATTGAAGTGGCAACAGGAAAAATAATATATTTTTTTTTTGAGTCTGAAATTCTGGCTCTAACTCCCATTATCTCAATGAAATAATTGGTTTTATAACACAATTCTTAATCATGTCAGGTATATTAGGATTGCAGATATCATTAATCCCAGAGGTACCACAATTATCTAACTCCTACATATCCATTACAAAACAAATCTAGGCTTTTTATCACTCTTAGACGAGTGAATGTGAATTTTCACAGAGTTGTGTGGGCACAGTGGTGTGCTGGTAACCACTGGCTCTGTGGGGATAAAAAAAAAAGCCTGCGCTGGAACACTTGCCAGTTTCTGCTCTCGCCGTGGCTGTTTTCGGGCAACCGGCATGACTGCCACTGGCCTCAGAGTTGGAAAGAGATGCATGCTCACACACTATCATGTAGGGTTGCCACCATCCATAAACAACAGATGGTAATAACTCCAGGAGCATAGACAGAAGTAAAAATGTAGAAAACAACCAGAAAAGAATGAGTTATGAATATTCATTGCCTTTTCTTTTAATATAATTTATTCAGTGGTAAGTACGTTCGGTATAATCTTTAATAACGTCTGTGTTTTAACGACTGACCCACAATTCCTGAAAGCAGGACAGCCTGCTCTCAGAGTCTGGACTGAGCCGCTTCCAGCTCCCTAGGCACAAAGATATTGTCTGGTGTGTAAGAAAGTTTGAATCCCTTCTTCACTGCATTGACCAACCGGCTCTTAGATGCGAATGGAGGGCTTCAGGCACCTAAAAGACCTCATTAATCAGTTTCTGGCAGCTTGTAGAAATTTCTCTCACCTCATTATTGATTACACAGGATCGCCACCTAGTGATGCAAAGGAGATTGTCTGAGTTTATGGCTGAGCCTGTCTGACTTTAGAGTCGGGAAAATGGCTGTTTTCACTGATGGTTTTCTATGGTGGTTTCCAGGTACACGCTGTGGTGAAACATAGAGACAGTGATCACTTCATGGGCACAGACTTGCTGTGTTCCGTGGTACACCTGACAGTAGAGATTTTGTTGAGAGCACTCTGCAAAAGCTCTCTGAGAATTCGAAAAAGGACCTGGGCCCTTGCCTGAACCCTCTGTTTTAAAAGACACTGAGCCCTAAAGAGGTAAAGTGATGTACTCAAGTCATATGTCAGCCAGTGACAGGGCTGGGCCTCAAACCCAGTGCACTGACTCAAGCCAGTGTCTTTTCTGCTGCCGACCGTCACTCTATCAGAACATTCAGATTGAGGCCACACTGTGTTCATAGGCCTGGTGAGCTCAAACAGCATATGCCCCACCCCATGGAGCCTACTGTCCTAATAGTGACACAAGTCCCTGTACTACTGCATTGATCCCCTGCTCTGAGCAGGCATGAGCTACCAGAAGTTGTGATTAACAACACTAGTTGGAGGGTGGGGACAGGCCAGGAGAGCATGGACAGACAAAAGGACCAGAAAGGTCAGTGTGGCTGGAACTCTGGGAGCCTGATGCATGTGCCATCCAAGGATTAAATCAGCAGGAAATCAGGACCCTGCATTAGTTGTTTCATAGGAGTGTTGTGAGGTTAAATGAAGCAGCATCTCTGAGAATGCCTGGCATGGTGGTCTGCCCAGAGCAGGCAGAGCCTAGGCGAGTGTATCTGTACTATAATTCATACAGCTACAGGCAGGGGTTCCTAGATGCCAGCCCATCTGTTGACACTCACGAGAAGAGTGAAGATATGCTCAGTTGTGAGAATGAGGCAGGAGTGACTGGTGAGAAGGGCTTTGCTGTAACTGGCTTTCTCTGAGAAAATGCTGCCTTACTGGAGCAGATGTGCCCCTTCCTGGTCCCAGAGGACACTGAAAACAGAGAGAGCCAGACAGTGGTGATCTCAGGGTTGCTTAAACAGACCCTTTTCCAATGTGAAGGTAGAGCTGTTTGCACCTCCACATTCATTTCCCATCAAACACAGTTCCCCGGTCCACATCCCCCAGTCCTTAGGAACAACACCTGCCTCAAAACTGCCTGGACTCCCCCTTCTCCCAGCTGTGGATCCCGTTTGCCCAACAGATAAACGACCAGATGGCTTTATATTGCCCACATGGTAGCAGTTATCCAGGTGCTGGGACAATCAAACAGACTGTTGCCCAGGGTCTACCCAAGAACCCAAATTCCCCAATAATCCCTAAGGTTTTACTTTGACTGGTTTTACTTTGCCTTTCCTGAGGAAGTAACCTCTGATGCCTTGGGATCAAAGACCATGCAGTGGCTGTGTTCATGCAGGTGTTTAAACAGTGCTCCTCACATCCATCCTGTCCTCCCATCTGCAGGTTCCCTGGACATCCAGTGGCTGCTTGCATATATAGGCTGGCCAAGGTCACTCTGCGTATCAGCAGTGCACTGCTTATGAAATTTACTTTTTTTTTTTTTCTGAAATATTAAAAAAGTCAACTCATTTAAAGTACAATTCAACAGTTTTTGATGTAGTCACAGAGTTGTGCAACCATCATCATTATCTACGTTTAGAACATTTTCATCATCCCAAAAAGAAATCTTCACATTAGCAGTCATTTCTCCAACCCCTATCCCCAGCCCTCTGCAACCAACTAATCTACTCTCTGTCAATAGAGATTAGCTTTTTGGGGACATTTTATATAACTAGAATCATCCTTCCTTTGTTAAATTTACTCCTACTTACTACATTCTTTTATGTATTGTAAATGGAATTGTTTTCTCAATTTCATTTTTGGATTGTTCATTGCTAATTGCATAGAGATAGAGCTGATTTCTATGTATTGATCTTATATTCTATAATCTTGCTGAACTTGTTTATTAGGTCTAATAGTTTTTAGTGTGTTCCTTAAGATCACCTCTGTGCAAATCATCTCATCTATGAATTGAGGTCTTTTTATATCTTTTCCAGTCTGTGTGCCTTTTATTCTTCTTGACAAATTGCTCTGGCTAGAGCTTCCAATGAAATACCTATCGAACAAAAACGATGAGAGCTGACATCCTATTTCTTTCCTGATCTTGCGGGGAGAGCTTTTTCTTTCGCCAACAAATATATGATGTAAGCTAGGAGTATGAGGACTGGGGGCCCTGACTACCAGGTTCAGGAGCCTCCATGAAGAGTGGAAAGGTGCCAGGGTGGCCTGCGGCAGGACACTAGGCTGAAAGCCAACAGGAGCCACACCTGGCAGGGATTTTATTGGCCCCATGAAGAGTTTTGATCCATTTCCCAAGAGCAAAGAGAAGCGGTTCGGATTTCTAGTAGCCAGGTGAACTAATAAATGCTGAGCTGGGGTGATGCTCAGGAAGCAGCTGGCAGGGAAGACATGAAGGAGGAGGAACTGAGAGGGCTTAGTCAAAGCTAGAGGTGGAGGAGTCAGGGAGGGGCGACTCCTGAGATGGCTGTAGGGAGGCTAGTCCTACTTTTCAGAGGTATCTGTCTGTATCTCTCCACCAAATGGCCCAGGGGCCGCACCTGAATTCCAGTACTCTTGGGCTCCAGGCACCTCATCAACCTGCACTAATGGTGGTAGGTTTTCCCCCAGACATGAGAGAGGGAGAGAGAGAGAACACACACACATGTGTTTAGGTGCCTTCCCAACCCTGCGCCCTGGAACTACCAGGCTGGAGGCTTTCCTCCCTCCCAGGGTGTTCTAATGCACACCCCACCCTCCACCCCATGCCCTGTTGCTGGGAAATCAGCTGGCTGCTCATATCCAGGCTAATGGCTTTTATTAACCAAATGCTGGCATTCCTAATATATAGGTTGCTTAATTAAAAGCCTGCTTGCCTGGCCAGCTTTCAGAGAAGCGAGCATTTCTCCAGCAGGGATTGGGGATTTCCAATAGACTAGGGAGGAAATGAGGTCATGCTAACGATCTATAAACTGCCTTTCCTCTATGATAAACATGTTGGGGGTGGGGGGAAGGGAGGTAGAGACAGGAGTTGACCTAGCATCTAGCAAGTGTCACAGGGCCTCAGCAAGGACAGTGGGTTGTGGCCTCCTAAGACCACAGCTCAAAGTTGGGTGTGTGTTTTCCTTCCAGAACTCAGAACCAAGGAAAGGCCCTCCCTCAGGTGTTACCAGACATTAACAGATACCAGACGGGGCCAGGGCAATACCTGACAGCCAGCCTCACTAAGTAGAGTTCATACCAGCCCCTCTTAGAAGAAATCTGGAGCATAAATTTCTTTTGTAAACAAATGAATTTAGCCTTTTTTTTAGTTTATCCGTGAACAAAATGTTTTCTATGTTTCTATTTCCTTTTATTTTACAAAAATATTGAACAAATAATCGTTTCAGATATGTTTAGAGATCTCACTAACTAGGAACAAGCTGTAGCTATATTCCTTTGAGACAAAATACGAATATTGACTGGAGGCAGTATAGTGTGTAGAAAAAAATACGTTTAAAGCTAGAAGACCTGGATAGGGTGCTAGGGCTGGATATTTTTGATGGTCATGACCAGAGAGGAAGAAGTATTGCTGGCATCCAGTGGGTAAAGGCCAGGGAAGTTGCTAAGCACCCTACAGTGTGTGGCAGAGTCCTTGATCACCACACACACACACACACACATACACACACAACAAAAAATTGCTCAAAACGTTAGGAGTGCCAAAGTTGAGAAATTGCCCTGGATAAACTTGGGCAAGAACATTCACAGCAACATTTTTTGTAATAAAACTGGAATCATCCCAAATGACTATCCACAGTGGACTGGATAAGTAAATTGTGGCATATTTGTGCAGTGGAATAGTGTAACGCATTGAGAATGAACTACAACAGCGTGCATCAACAGGGTACATCTCAAAAATGCAGTGAGTGGTGGTAGTAGAATATGTTTTTTTGGTACAGTTACAACAGGCAAACTTCGTGTATAATTTAGGGAGACTTACATCGTTATGAGTTTTTCTTAAAACTACAAAGAAAAGCAGAATTGTTAGTACAAAGTGCAGGGTGGTGGTTCATTCAGAGGAGTGGTGGCTGCAGTTGAGACGGGCACCTGCAGGCTATTATGGCACTGCCAAAAGTTCTCTTTCCAAAGTTGGGGGGGAAGGGGTACATTCATTTTGTTATCATTTGTCTTATTATCATTTAGTTGTATAAATATACTTTATAAACTTTTATGTACGTGTGTGTTTCCCGCAATATGCTGGAGACACAATAACAGCAGCTAATGTTTATTAAGAGCTAACTGTGCTTTTGCAATGGCCTTGTCAGGGAGGGTATTTTGTTTTTAGAAAAAGTTTAGGAAGTGACATATCCATCTAAGGATGGAGCTGGATTTGAACTTGAGCAGGCCAGTGCTGGCCTCATGGTCCAAACCACCACACGGTGCTTCTGCCTCCTGTTGGGTGCCACATCTCATCAGCCTCCTCTCTCTCCACAGGGTCCGGAGACAAACCACCAGCCGGCCTCCGCCAGCAGGGGGCAGACCCAAGCCCCAGCCCAAGCCTAAGCCTCAGGTGCCACAGTGCAAGGCTCTGTATGCCTATGATGCTCAGGACACAGACGAACTCAGCTTCAATGCCAATGACATTATCGATATTATCAAAGAAGGTAAGTTCGTGGCTGCTGACTGGCTTGGGCCAGCTTCCCAAAGAACATGCATCCACAGTGCTATAAAAACTAGTTTAAACTTGAAATTTATGGGCTGAAACTTGCAGAGGTAGGCCAGGTTTCCGGCTCAGTTTGATCAAGACTCCAGTTTTATTTTTTTAATGCTTCTTCCACCTCTGCCTTCTTCTTTGTATGGGCTCCCTTCTCAGGCTGTTTTTCCTCCTGGTAGCAGATCAAACCACATCTGAAATCTGCTTTATCTCTGAAACTTCTTCTCTTAGTCATTGGACAGAAGTCTAGGTTTCACTCAGATTGGACCAAATTGGTTATGTGCCCATCCCTGAACCAATCTATGTAGAGAGACAAAGGCTGTACCCTGGGGAGGGGTTAGACCTGCCCTAAGAAACTGGAGTTAGGTCTTCCTACCCAAACTTCATGCCCTCTTCATAATGAAGGTGGTGAAGTGGGAGCCAGGAGGCAACCTGTAACATCCGTCATAAAAATAGTCTGTTATAAAATATGGCAAAGAATATAAGTTAGAATATAATATACACATAATAAAATATTAGCGATTATATGGAAGCATAGAAAACAAAGATAACTCCCGACTTAGGGTGTAAGAAGAGGCACCACGAAGGAAATGGCATTTGTGGTGAGAGATGGGGAGAGAAACAGAGAAGCCAGGGAGGCTAGAAAGAGTAAGTTGTTTGAGGAAAAAGAGCTGACGCTCGACCGTGGTGCAGAATTTCCAAGGGGATGAAATGGGAGATGAGCTGAAGCGCGGAGAGGCCTGGCCATAGCGGGTCCTGAGGTCGGACTCAGAAGAACTTGTAAACACAGTGCAGAGTCATCCAAGGTTTAGGAACAGAGCAGGCACCACCTGAATGAACAGTGGTCCTTGGCAAGTGTAGCTTTCAGGAAGAGGTGACCAAGGACAGTGCCAAGGAATTGTTTTTACTGGGTTCCTTCATCACAAGGGCTCACTCTGAAGGGAATTTTAGGTCCCGGGACCAACCTCCTTCTAAACAGCCTCTGTGTATTATTTTGATCTTTTTTTAACCATCTAGTTTCCCACAATGTTTAATAGTTTAACCCATTTAATATCTCTCTTCAAAAATGTTGGAATAAAAATAAGTATTGAAATAAACTTGAGTAAACACAAGCAGGATTTGTATCACCAGCTTTGTTCAGCAAAATATTGGAAATGACCTAGTATCCAGTAGTAGGGATTTGTTAAGTAAGCTTTGATATATCCGTTCAGTTAAGTTTGATGCAAAAAGTTGTTTATTAAAGATAATGATGCAAAAGTATGGTATATTTATTAAAATGGAAAAAAAAGTTCATGAGAAAAAGGAAAGAATTAGGTTATAGACTGTGGACTATAATCTCATTTTTATAAAGATATAAAATGCATATAGCTATATGCATGTATATATATTTATGTATGTTATAGAAAATGTTCACGTGATCTCCTTAAGTGTTGAATTTTAAGTATTTCTATTCATTTCTCAATATTTTCTAATTTTTCTAGAAATAAGATGTATTAGGTATAATTAAAACAATTATATATTTGTGTGAATGTACAGTCCTAGAAGTTATCAAAACATGTTATAAATTATCACTGTAATTTAAATAGTATTGTGTGGGTACAGGAATAAACATAGATAAATGGCATATAATGGAATCCAGAAATAAACCTATGCATATATAGGTGTTTATTATATGATAAATTGTGGCATTTAAAATCAAGAAAGGATAGATGATTACTTTCTATTTTGAAAATGAAATAATATTAGTTATCTACCTCGTACGCACACACAAAAATAGATTAATTAAAGATCTAAAAGTATATAATAAAAGTGTTAAAAGGAAACCTAAAATATTATATTACTCTTTGGGTGGGAAGAGCCTTCCAACGGAAGAAATCAAGCCTCAAAATCATATAGGATTTAATTTTATAAAAAGGTTAAATTAAAACCTTCTGTGGTGAATAGCACCAGGAGCAAAGCTAAATTATAGAAAATAGACTAGGAAGAAAACGATTAACACTTATAAATAATTTCTCTACATGAATAATAAGACAAACCAGTCCAGAAGCAGACAAGGGCTTTTGAGGCAATGCATAGCAGAGCCTCCCTAGTCATCAATGAAATGCAAAGCAAAACATTTCACCTGCAACACCAGCAAAGATTAGAGTCCACTTTCCTTTTTCCGAACCCTTAGAGCTAAGAAATCAGAAATGGGAGCTTTTAGGAAGTTAATAATGGCATGTATGTACATATGATATATAACACCCCTTGAGGGTTCCAGGGAAACATCTTAGATCAGAGTCAATATTTCTGCTATGAAACATGAGCATACACACTCTGTGGGAAGAGACAGCGTAAATACACTCATATCAGTTCAGGTCAAGTTTTGCCATCAAATGAGTTACAGAAAATTTAATTTTTAGAACATTATGGATTTTGTCGCTGAAAATTATTGTAGACTGTTCTATCTGTGGTTAGTAAGGGAAATAGGTACCTTCTTTCACTTTTTTCTGCTGAAATAGACTTTTGGGAAGGGAATTTAATGGTATTTATCACAATTTTAAAATCCCCATGTCAAGACAATTACTTTGAATATATATTTAACCACTTCCACCAAGATAAATCTCAAGTAAATACTTAAATGTATAAAATAAACATATAAAAGTCCTAGAAGTAAGTATGGGAGAGTTTTCTTTTAATAAAATCAATGTGAGAATTTGATTTAAAACCAAAAAGTTGTAAAATTATAGATCATTTAACTACTTAAATATTAAAATATAAATAGTAAAAATGGGAGGAAGGATAGTTGCAACTCATAACAAATAAAGATCAACAACTGATAGAAAAATAGGCAAATGATATCAACAGTGGAATATATGCAGCTGTAGAAGAGAATACAGAAGCTCTTTATATACTGATATGAAATGACCTTTAATATATGTTATTAAGATATAAAAAAGCAGAACATTTGCTCTCATTTGTGTACAAAAGGGAGGCCATTTTTATAAATATTTGCTTATATATATATATGAAATATCTCTGCAAGAAATCACAAGCAATAACATTTCTTGCCCTCAGAGAAGGGATCTGGATGGCTGATTACACTGTTTATCCTTTTGTACTTTTGAAAGTATGCATGAAAGTATTACCTATTAAAAAAATTATATTTTTCTTACAAAGGACAATATAAAAAATGAGATGTTATATCTATTAAGTATTGAAAAACAGGATACAGTATAATAAGATATGGGATGGCTCATTTCTGTGATCATTGTGTTTATGATCACAGAAAAAGGTCGGGAAGAATATATACCAAATACTTATTACTGTCGAAGGGGCTAAGAAGTATATAAAGGTGAGAAGTGAGGATTGTGAAGTGTTACAGACCAGGTTCTCCCAGATGCAGTTAGGAATGTGGAAGGTGCAGCTGGGGAGTAGCCCCTGTGAAAGAAAAGGGGAGGAAGCCGATTGGCAGTCGTGAGACCGCAGCGTGACCTGACCCGACAGTCTCTGCCAGCCAGCAACTGCTCAGGAACCAAGACTGCTTGTTGAGGCCAGAATGCCTGGGCCCTGGCTCAAGGCTGGGCACTCTCTGTCAGCGACGCTTCACATGCAGGCAGCAGGTTCTTCCCTGAAGGGGTACCTGTGTGGCACATCTGTGTGTCTGCTGTGGGAATATTTAAAATAAAAAGAAATAAAGAAGAGGAAAGAACGTGGGTGGGGCCAAATCACCCTTGCCTGTGTGATGCACCCGGGGAGCAGGCAGTGTTTGGCCTGGGCAGAACAGCCTCACTCCCCCTTGACTTTCGCCATCTCTGTGTCCCTGCAGACCCTTCTGGCTGGTGGACGGGCCGACTACGAGGCAAGCAGGGCCTGTTCCCCAACAACTATGTAACCAAGATCTGAGGTGCACCGAGACTCTGACGCATGGGGCGAAGGAACTCCGGGCACAGACAAGGGAAGGAACATTTGGCGACATTAGTGAGCATGCTTTTCCGAGGCCTGGAGTTACTCTGGCATCTTCCCCACGGAGGACATGGAAAAGTTGGGTTGGGGAAGGAGAATGTCACTTCATAAATGATCCTAAAAAGTAGCCTAATCATAGGAACCCTGAATGGCAAAACCATCACCCACTAAGATTTATTTATTCTATTTAAACCTGGTGAGAGGACAGGCGAGGTCCACTCGGATCTTGTTGGCTCTATCAAAACAGTACCCCACTTGCTCACCAGGCCCAGGGACTGGCTGTAGGTGGCCACCGACAAGTGCCTTTAGTTGAAGAGCACATTTCTTTCATCCCTCTTTTCCTTAACTGACACACACATTCCTCTCTGCCACCTTCCTCAGGGAGTTCCTGCTCTCTGCAGGCTGGGGTCGGCGTCAGTGGGCACTTCCTGTGCCAATGCCAATGGCCTGCGTGGCCTGCTGAGCCCACAGGTGCAGAGGGGCGCTGGTTTACACTTGCTGGGACCATCGGGCTGCCGGGTGAGCGGGGACTGGGGGCTGGGCTGTCAGCCTTGCTTTCTCTGGGTCTTCAGTTGGAATGTGGCTGGCCCATGTTGATTTTGTGTTTAATGCTGTACCTATTACTAGAAGGGTCTCTTTTTTTCAAGCTGTACATTTATAAAAACAGATCATATACTGTATATATAAAAATCTCGAGATGGTAGAAACATGTATGAATGTACTAAGTAGTATTCCACTGTTCTTATTCATAAGGTAGGTTTTATTACAAAACTCGCACCAGGTACTTACAAATGTGCACTACTCCTTTTCAACTATAGAATCAGTGTTACTGCTTCCTAGCTCAGTCCCCGCAAACCCTTCCCGGCCCTTTCCCTACAGGTAATTTTCCTCTGACATCCTCTGCATCCTTCCCCCTACCTCCTACATAAATAAAGGTATCAGTGAACCACCTTGTTCTTTCTCCTCATCTGTTATAGATTGAATTGTGTCGCCCCATCACCTCCAAATATGACCTTATTTGGAAACAGGTCTTTATAGAGGTGGTCAAGTTAAAATGAAGTCATCAGCGTGGGCCCTAATCTACTATAACTGGTGTCCTGACAAAAAAAGGGGGAAATTCGGATGCAGATCAACACACCAAGAGGGAAGATGATGTGGAATCAGCCATCTATAAGCCAAGGAGAGGGGTGTGGAACAAATCCTTCCCTCATAACCCTCAGAAGGAACCAGCCCAGCCGACTGCTGGGTCTTGGACTTCTAGCCTCCACAGTTCTAAGACACTAAATTCCTGTTGTTGAACCACCCATGTGGTGGTACTTTGTTAAGGCAGCCCTAGTAAACCCATGCAGTGTATGTTGCAGTAATAGAGAAAAGTTGAAAAAAATGTGCATCAATAAGGGGAGGATTGTAGGGGAGACTGTCACTTCTCTTCCTCTCCTCCCAGTTGCCATAGTCGTTCTTAAGCTGGTGGGGAAGTAAGGTCTGACCAGCACACACCTTTCTGTCATTTCAGGATCCCCAATTTCATGGGGAAAACTATCAGGAGTTACATATAAGGGAAAAATGTTTATGAACTTAGAACAAAGTTAACCATTTAATTCTATGTTTTTTCAAGAATAGGGAACAAACCTTATTTAATAGCAATAATAATGTTTAAAGTATATTTCAGTTCTGTTTTGTAACCATTTGTGAGAGAGAATAATAAAGCCATGATGTGCTGACATGAGGAAAGGTAATCCTATTGACACTAATGGTCTATATTTTTACAAAGGACATTCACGTACCTAGACTCACTGAAAGTGGGAGGACAGAGACAGAACCAGAACTCGAACTGGGGAGCAGCGTGGACTCCCCACCTCCTCAGCACCCAGGCTGCTTTCTCATGGGCAGTGGCACCAAGGTCACCTTTTATTGTTCTCGTCCACCACTAGCTGGCTAGCAGAAGCCTTTGTCTCTCCCCTAAAAATTAGTCCTGGGAGAAAGAAACTAGTTCAACTTTAAAAGAAATTGGGACTGACACAAGAAGTCTGGATTAAGCATAGGTTCTTTTAAAAAAGGGCTGTCTTGAGGATAGGTCTTAACTCAAGCTTTGCAGGAACTAAGGTGACCTTGATGAGCAGTGGAAAGAATCACAATGTGTGAAATTCCTTAAATAAAAATGTATTGTCTTTAAGTAACCTCGTGTTAAGCATGGAAGAAAGCGGGGCGGTAAGGAGAGAGGAAGGAAGGGAGGGAGGGAATCCCCCACGGGGGCAGAAATCAGCCCGGGCTGCTTCTCATTTAATTATTGGTATTTTAAATTTGTGTGAAACTGAGATCTCTCAGGCTCTAGGTGACCAAACAGGAACGGGGTTGAACATCCCAAGCAGCAGGAAGAACCCTCATCCATGGGGATCATGGAGCAACTCCTGGTCCCTGCACCCCCGCGCCCCACCCAATGCCAGGCTCAAGGAGGCACTCGACAAATGCTGCTCAAATAAGAGGTGAACTCATGTTTATAGGTGAAGAAAACTCTAAGGCAATACCCTAAGTTTTCTCTAATCTTTGGATCTAGCCAGGCCTGCCATGTTGTTCACTATTCAGTTAAACAGACACATGACAAGTTCAAGAGTCACTTAACCTAGGAGAACATAGGATGAAGGGGCCTTCCCTGCCTTCTAGAATGTGCCATCCTATTTGGGATAAGGGGTGAGCATGTGCACGTACACCACACATGTATAGAAGTAAAACATACAGCATAAAGATGTGGCAGACCTCTTCAACTAAAGGACTAAAGTAACTAAGACCAATGAGCAGACTCGAACATGGGCCCGAGGACACTGGTGCAGAGGCGTTGGAACTAGTAGACCAGCAATTCTCAAACCCTTTGCCCTCAGCACCCCTTTACACGCCTCAGTTTTATTGAGGGGAGTTCTACTTTTGTCAGGGTTATCAGAATTTACCATGTTAGAAATTCAAGCTGAGAAAATTTTAAAACCAGCAAACATTCCACTAACATCCAGAATGATGACATCATCATAGGTCATGTAGCCTCTGGAAGGGTATATCATACACTATTGACAGAATAAGAGTGAGAAAAAAAATGCAAACAACATCCTAGCATTAATTAATCATGAAAATAGTTTTGACCTCATGGACTTCCTGAAAGGGTCTCAAGGACCTCCAGGGATCTCCAGCCACGTTTGGAGAACCGCCAGAGGGGTTAGCTGCTAATGAATAGGGAGTCAGCAGGGACAGCTACTGGCCTTCTGAAAACATTATGCAAAAGGGCCATGCTTCTACAGCACTTAAGGAAGCAGGACTGGCGCCCAGGGAGAGGGCAAAGGATGAAGCCTTTTTATGTGCTTGCTCCCCTGCCAATGGGTAGGAAACACCCACATTTCAACGTGTCCCCACCCATCTGATCAAACATTGACTCGTGAAGGCTGAAAGGATGAAGACTGCAGTTTCCTTTTTAAAGGAAATTCCCTGCAAAGTGCACATACTGTGTCCACTCATATTCTACTGGCCAGAACTTCGTCATGTGGCCTCAACTGCAAGTGGGTCTGGGAGCCTCCTCCTGGAGAGAGAGCAGCCTGTCCAAGGCACCAGGGACAGCTTCCTCCTCCTCCAGCCCATGGCTCCTTCCAGAGATACAAGAACAAGTGAGAGAAAACCGCTGTGCCTCTCCTCTGGCCTGCCCCACCCCGTAGCAGGGCCTCCACGTAATCCAAATCTCAACTCCCTCTAAACTCCTCCCAAGATCTCTCAAATGGAGCTGGATTTTTCTGGGTGGTTTCATTGAGGGTGGGGGTGGAATCTGGTTTCAGGAGTAGAGCATGCACAGTGCATCTTTGATAAAAAGCCTATATTCTGGGCAACCCTCACTTTCATGGTCAAGAATAGGAGCCATCCTACAATGTTGCTCCCTCTCTCTCCTTGTTTTGTGTCTCTCCCAAGGCCTAGCTAAATTCTTTCTGGATTCAGGAACTCATTTTTACTCTTACCAGCTCATCTTTATGCCTTTCCCTCTTACTGTACTGTACCTGCCCCCTTCTGACCAGTATGGCCTAGTCTCAAATCTCTACTTTGCAAATGAGAAGGCTCAGTACAGTTCACTACCTTGCCCAAGGTCACACAGCTTTTGAGTAGAAGAGCCATCATTTGAACCCTGATCTGACCCCAAAGCTTTTAATCTAATGGACTGTGCCTAACATATCTTTGAATGTCCAGAGTCCATCTCTTTCCAAGACCATCGACCTTCTTAAAATAATAGCCACTAATGTCCAAGCACCTCCAGATAGTGTACTAAAGTCTTGATACACGTTAGTACAACATGAGACAGACACTCTTATCCCAATCTTAGACACAGGTCACACAGCTGCTAAGTAGACTCAAACCCAAACAGCCTAGTTTCAGGGTCTGTGCTCTTCAAATACTGTGGTTACATCATCTCATTTTCTAATTTCAGTGTTTTTATGATATTATGACCTACTTTCATAGCTTATTTCAGATTAATAATACTTGAGTTTTGGGTGCCTGCTGTGGCATTTAAGGAAGTATCTTAACAGGTCTTTTTATGACATCCTGGAAATAGGAATTTCCTGAGTCAGAGTATTTAATATTTACAGAGTATTTAATATTTAACTAAGCAAAATATGTAATAAAGAAGCTATAAAATGTTTTTGGAATACGCCTACAAAACCCATCCTTTTTTGTTGAGAAGTTGGAGCTCAAGCATCCTGGCTTTTCAGAGCTAGGAAAGCTCCCCAAAATGATCTGTTACCATTCACACTTGTGACTTAAGTCACTCTAAGGCTGCCATGGGAACAAGTTTCACTATCTCAGCAAGGGGTATTTATAAAACTTTATACTAAGACTTCAACGTCTAAAGATAACCAGTTTCTCTAAATGCTCAAACTTAAAGACTTGCTAGTCAGGAGGCCTTGGTCCAGGAAAGGTCAAAAGTGAGCCCTAGCAGGAGCCAGGCTCTCCTCCGGCTGTCACAGCTACAGCTGAGTCACAGAACCAGGCACCTGTGGATATCGCTGTCTGTGTAGAAGGCAGCTTTTACCACACTCTAGGTTGGGGGGATGCTGAGTTAAATGAGTTTACTGAAGCTTCTCAGAGCCTTTATGAATCTTATATGCATTTGCAATGTTTCCCAAACGTATTTGACTTCTTTCTCTCAAAAGACCAATTAACATCTTGTTGAACTAATAGCTTGGGAAGTTGTTGCTTATAATGAGACTCATTTATTTTATGAGTTTTTTTTTTAATTAGTTGTTGGAGATTGAGAACACATTCCTTCAGAAAGCAATGTTAAATGTGATCACATACCCATTCAAAAAAAAAAAAACGTGTCACAAGCCCATTTTCTTTTTCCAGCTGTGGCCCCTTTGGACTGCTATTCCTGATCTCAGCCAAGCCTTTGATGGAGACATATTGTGAGGGTTACTTCTGGTGGCAATCACCCTAGTGGGCAAGGTGTTCCTGTATAAGAATTAAGACAATAGTTGAGTAGGTTCTAGAAAGAGAATTGTCATGATTATCTTCCCATTTTAAATGTTTATAGTGAATCAATCTTTTTATATTTGAGAAGTTTAGGAATGTGTTGGCATTCACTGAAGCCAAGTTCTTGTGGTTTTTTTTTTCAGTTTGAGAAAAAATTAGGAAGATCTTTCCCAAAGCCATAAAGGCAATATTTTGCATGCTAGTCATAATAGCTCAAAAAGAAATTAGTCAGGGATGGCTCCATAGTGTGTAGTGGTTAGCACGTCTGCTTTACATGCAGAAAGTCCTCCTGGGTTCATGCCCCAAGTGGAGCCATGAACCATACCCTGAGTGTGCCAGGCCCCAGGTGGGCACCTGAATGTGCTGGGGGGTGCCAGGCCCCGGGTGGGCACCATGAGCGTGTGGGAAGAGATGCCCTGCCTTCCGAGATCCAGTTCTAAAGGGGAAATAGCAACATCTATAGGTCAGGGGAGGAAGTGGATGGGGGTGGGGTAATTACAGAGTGGGGAAAAAATTAGTCAAAGCAAGCATATACAGAGTTCTTCAGTATAGAATGTATGAATAAATATACACTGGATACCTTAAGAAAAATCAATAGCTTTATTTTTCCTCAATATACATTTAGAAAATAGGTCTGAGAAGAGGTTTCATGAAGTAGAGCAGAGGATTATGTACAAAGTCAAGAGCTCCAAATCAGCCAAAGTGCATGGACAAAGCACTCTTCCCCGTGGCTCGCTGCCTAGGGCTGGCCCATCAGAGGTGAGGCAAGCTCTCGGACGGCTTTGGAATTCAGCTG
This sequence comes from Macroglossus sobrinus, assembly GCA_004027375.1. Classification (NCBI taxonomy): domain Eukaryota; kingdom Metazoa; phylum Chordata; class Mammalia; order Chiroptera; family Pteropodidae; genus Macroglossus; species Macroglossus sobrinus. The sequence goes on along the minus strand of PVKZ01000047.1, from coordinate 549,686 downwards.
AGGAAGCGTGCTGATCTTCAGGAGTTTGCTGCTTGCATACTTATTCTTGATGGCCTGCAGAAGTTATCTGTGATTAAGCACACATCAGGACCCCCATGCCTTATACCTTATACAAGTATCAAAGGGCCATACCCACAATCTCCAGATGGTGTGATTATGCCACACCACTGAAGCCCCTGATCATACTATGATGCACTTGACAATTTCCTTCTATACCTAGTACAGATAAAGCCAACTGGTAGCACAGGTGATGGGGGAACAAATTACTTCCAGGCCTAAGAGACAGGCTTTCTCTCACAAGCTACCAAAGAGGCTGGAGGTGGGAGCTGTGTTTATCATACATAAGTGCTGTCAGGACATAAAAGTTTTGCCAGGACTGGCAGAAATAACTGGCAATAAAAGTGAGTGGCAGCTAGCACTTAGTGGAATCCAGACAATACCCTCAGGACTGAAACACAGTGGGCTTCTGTGGTATGCTAAGTCATGCTACATGTAAGAAAGCAAATCAGGATGTGAGGATGCTTGGTACAAATGCCTCATTCTTTGTCACCAGACCCTTGGTAAGCTGATATCTGGTGTCAAGCACAGGACAGCACCCACCCTCCTCTGGTTCTTTTTCTCAGGTGGGCCTCACAGAGACTGACACCAGGCCCCACGACACTTCCTGATTGGGCTTCCTGCCTCTTCTTCCTCACCATGCTTGCTATTTAGGTGCCTTTCAGTCATTGCCCCACAAGATCCTGGACAAAGGCCCTGAGTAATATCACCCAAATACCAAAGAGCCGTTCCAGACAAACACCAACCAGACCCCCTGCTTGCTCAGTGCCCTGTGCAGGACGCTAGGATGAGCGCGGATAAATCCACTGAACAGCTGCCTGGCTGACTGCTCTGGGTGTGGACAAGCCTATCTACTCGTTTTTTTAAAAAAAAATCTGTTGTCAGAGTTTATCAGTATGCTCCATCCACCGCTGTACTAGAAAAACATGAGTTTGTGCTAAAATAGACGCTGACATATGCCAATATATTTACATGAAAACACAAACATATATATACACATACCCTCAGACACAAAACCCACAATCTAATGCTTTTCACAGCGTAGGAGAGAGTACTTACGATGAATTTCGTTAAGTTTTCATTTACTTTCACTATATTTTTGGCCATGTGCTGCATGACTTCCAATACTTCATTCTCTGTGTATCCAGTGTAATACTGCTGCTTTAAGTTCTGAAACACAGTGCAAAGTGATGGGGCAAGATGCTCCTCTTCTGTAGAAGAGCGCATCTCACACATGCTGACATTACTCATGTAAAAGCTATATATTCTTACCACCTGAAAATTCAATCACAGCCCTAATCAGTACCATGGTACCAGCAAAGCAGCCAGTCAGTGCAGGATTGCTCTGACTCTGAGCAGGACTGAATTAAGATGTTAAGCATCTCTCAGTTAAATCAAGTGTCAAAGTTCCCATATTATTATTTTTTAAAAGAAGGTGGCACGAGAAATCGGGTACTTCAGGTAACAAAGCTTTCATACTTACTTCTCTCACCACACTGGAAGGGGATGGAAAATGGGACAGAGTAAAAACAAAACCCAACAAAGGAATGCCACCTTCACAATGATGGCTGAGACCTGGGACTAGGACACATCACAAGTGCCCCGCATCAAAGCCCAGAGCAGCAGTGGCTGGTGGGGAGCTTGAGAGCCCAGTGAGCAGTACTGTCGGTCAGGGAAAGAGGTTCAGAATTATGAAAAAAACCAGGCCATGGGCAGCAATCTAATCTATCAAACCCAGAAGAGCTCAGACTACCCAGGATTCTCTTGTCAGGCCTTGTATAGTTAAGCTCAGGAGAACAGAGAGCACTCAGAGAAGCCTCGACACCCAGCCTCATGACCCAGCCTCCCAGAAAACAAAATTCTAGCAAAAGGACAGTGGTCGATTGAAAGTACTTGTCATGTATGAAGATCTGAAACCTAACTTTCAGTTCTGTGATAAAATTCTAAAAGCTTAAAATACATCTGTTTCATATGCACAACATAATTGGGAAAGCGAACTACAAATTAATCTTAATCCTAAAATAGTTTAAAGAAAAAAAAGAACTAAGCAGGAATGAAACCTGAATTAACATGCAACTACCGATACTTTGAAATCAATTACCAGAAAACAGGGAGACCTACGGTTTAATAGGTTTAGAGCCCAAGGAATCACATCTAAGAGTAAAGCAATATGGCTAAAATGTGCCATTGGTACCAGAATCATGTACCTTTCAGGTACCAGTGGCTTTTTTTACCTCAAGTTTTGTATTTTAAAAAATTACAAATTTACAGAAAAATTTTTTTAAAATACAATGAACATCTTATACCCTTTGTGTAGATTAACATTTTGCCACTTTCTTTCTCTTTCAAATGCATTTGAAGGTGAGTTGCAGACACCATGACAAACTACTAAATGTTTCAGAAGTGCCCCCTAGAAAGTATTTTCCTCCCTAGCCACAGTACCATTAGTGCATAACAAATGATATCAACAATTCTATAATATCATCTAATATATAATCAATATTCAAATTTCTCTAATTGTTCCAATCATATCTTTTATAGATTTGTCTTTTTACATCCAGGGTCCAGTCAAGGTATACGCAATACGTCTGCTTGTTGAGTCTTTAGTCTTTTTAAACTTCCATTTTCTTGGCTTTAAATGACATTAACTTTTTTGAAGGATCCAGGCCAACTGCTTTTAGAACATCCCACATTTTGGATTTGTCTGAGTGTTTCTTGACCATTGTAGCCACGTCAAACATTTTGGGCATAAATTCAATATGGATGATAATATATACTTCCTATTGTACCAGAAGGCACGTCAAGTCAGGTGGTCCCACCACTGGTGACACCAAGCTTGATGACTGGACCTTTCTATCACAAAGGTGCAGTTGTTCTTCTGCATATCTGTGACGTGGTATTTGAGACCATGTAAATCTTGTTTCCCAAAATTATTTCACCTAATGATATAAGCATCAATTGATGATTCTTGCTTGAATCAATTATTACATTGGGGGTTAAAAATTGGTGGATTTCTAATTCTATCACTCTTTCTACTTTAATTAGCTTGCATTCCACTAATTAAAAAAGAAAATAGGCCTTTCCTTCCTTTGTATCATTATGGACTCATAGATTTTTAAAAATGCATTATAATGTATTACTGTCACTATTCTTTGTAATGTTCAAATTTAGTCAGTAAAAGCCCTTTCCAGTCAGTTCTTATGTTCTTTTAATGTGACCTTTTGCTTGCTATCTGCTACAAATTGGTCTAGGCTCACCTTGTACTTCCCCTGCCTCAGCCCTGGAATCAGCAATTTCTCAAAGGAGCCCTAGTTTCTAATGGGTAATGGTACTTTGTACCCAAAATGTGGGCACTAAGTATATTTATTGCTACTAGATGGTCATTGTTTCTCAGCCCTTTCATTACGAATTTACTGATATTTCCAAAACAGATTTAATATTATAGGTTTTTAATTATTAATATTTTATCCTTCTTATAGTGAAAATTTTACTCCTTAATAACATAAATGTTTATTTCCTTTATTCTGTAATATACATAGTTTCAGAATTATCATAACAAATTAACAATAAACCTTTTAAGTAAACTTAAAGTATGTTATCTTTTATGGTCCTTTGTTTTGTCTAACTTCACATCCCACTAAAGATGCATAGTCAGAATGCTATGTTCAAAAGTTATTTAAATTAATTCTTCCCTGTGTTCTATTACTACTTTGATATAAAACATTCACCTTGTTCAAAAGTCAAAAAAGTTAAATTATATTGTATACAAATTCATAAAAATTACAAACATAAGTCCTGTCCCTATCCTCAACCTTCTCCCCTGTTCTCACCTAACCCCATAGGTATCAGTTTTCATTTTCAGTTTCTGGTCTATCCTTCCTGTATTTTTTGAAAAATTAGCAAATGCATAAACACGTGTACATATATTCTTATTTCCCCTTTTTCTTATAGAAAATGTAAACTGTATACACTTGTATAGAGGTGGAGCCGCCTCCACCATAGTGCCCTGGCAATCCAGCATGTATCCGCGTAGGCTACGCAAGCAAAGGCTTGAACCACAGCTGATGTGTCTAGTCAAAATGCTGTTATCCTCCAGGAACATGAGGGGATGGCAGGTTTGGGAGGAGCTGCCTCCAAGCCAGCTCCCACTCACCCCACATCTTCCCTTTCTTATCACCTCCTGGGGTATGAGGAGGCTTTTGCTCTGCTGTTCTCGGGGTACAGCTACAGACTACACTACTGCTTAGAATTGACTCTTGAACAAAAGGGTATCCTATGCCTCATATTGCAGTCATCCAACCCACCCCTTTTTTTTTTGGATGGTGTCCTCTTTGGTGTGTAACACAAGGACCCAGGAAGCTAGCATCTTTGGCTCCTTATAGGAATCTAAAAGTGGTTGATTTTATCTATACTGGGAAATCAGTCAGGCTTTAGCCTTGTTTTGTCTTGTGTGCTTTACAACTTGCTTGTTTCACTTAACAAAATATCCCTTAAATCTTAGCATATCAGTTCCTAGTGGCATTCCTCATTTTTTACGACTCTGTAATATATTTAGGTACCATGGTGTCACCACCTAGACTCCATTTTAAGCGTTTGAATAAGCAGCTTTCCTAGAGGCCTTTGGACTTTAATGACTGCTTCAAGGATAGTGTTGTGAAAATATTAAGGCCTCTCGTATCAAGAGGGCCTAAAATATAACGGAATTTCTTCTTAAGTTCAACACTCACCCATTTTCCTTGGCCTAGAACCTTCTGGGACAGGCAGGAAGCAGCCGCTGCCACCTTTGAAGGGTGATAATGTACCATGTCGTAGTCAATGAGAGTCAGTTCCATCAAATATTTGGCTAAAGTGTGCTGTTCAACATCAACCTACAAAAGAACAGCCAGAGACAGTAAGAAACACAGCTGTTATATTATTGCTAAATTCTCAGTAAAGGCTTAAGAGCTCAAATCCACTTAACTCACTTTTCTTTCTCAGATAACTGCGGTTTTACAGTATGTTACAAACATACACTGTGAGGTCTTTTCTCTTAAGAACTGATGACACAAATATAGGACTTACCTAAAAGATATTTCCTAAAAGTTCATAAGCTTTCTTTTAATAAGATCAGTGTTTCTGGGGTGAGACAACAAGCAGCAAAATAAAGTCTCCTACAGAATCGGAGGTACTTACCTCCCCAGCTTTTGATGCCCGCCTTAAGAAATGTAGCGGCAAAGGTCGACCCAACTCAAATTTCAGTTCTTTCAAAATTAGAGTTTCCATTTCTCGGATCTGGAAACTGGTATACGCATTGTCTGTGATGTAAACAAAGTCTTCAATATTGGGAGAAAACATCTCCTCATACTTCGAAGCCAAGAGCAGGGCTGTAATCCCAACCAGTTGAAGCTTCTTACGAGAGACTGGCTGAACCTAATTGAAGAAGACTGCATCAAAAGTCATATCTAACCAGAAGACTGGGGTTCTGGATGCAAGAAAGTGAGAGGTAACCAAGTCCCGGAGATGTGCACATCGTCCCGCTCACGCCCCTCTTAAGGGCACAGGAAACCTCAATGTTAACAGCAGGTACCACCACCACTGACAGCAGCTGTTATTGAGTACTCATATATGCCAGGCACAGCACTAAGATTCTTACAATCATTTCATTTAATCCTCACAAATTATCCTAGGAAGTATGTATTTTTTTCACCCACTTACAAACAGATGGCCTGAGAGTCAGACAGAAGCCCAAGATCACTCGATTGCTGAGTAGACAGGAATTAAGCCTGACCACCAAGCTCCTAGTCACTGCTCCACCCACATCACCCTGGCTTCAGTATCTAGGGAGCCCCAGACATGGTCTGGATCAGCACGGGACCAAGCCAATACGACAAAAATTTAATGGGTGCCTAGGTACAAGGAAGGGGGTTGTCATCATTCAGCTTGAAGAATCAGAAAGATGCTTCAGATTCAGGAAAATTTCTCTCTAGAATATAAGTGTTTCCCTTAATTTCTTTTAAAACAAAGAAAACAAAACAAAAACAACAGTACTTTGCTTTTTTTGCTTCAACTCTTATAACTGAAAATCTACCAAAAACATGACTTTATAATTAAACCATTTATATAAAGAAAACTACTGAATCTGTGGTTACTTAAGATTTTGTAGTTGTTGAGGGTCATGATCATAAACACAATTATTGTATTATTTATACTTAACCTAAACTTATATCATAAATGTTGACTTTAAATAAATAAATCCTTATTTGCAAGGCTACTGTTTGGTAGAGAACACACTAAGGGTTTATGTCTGGAATTTCTTCTAACTGGTCAGTGTGTCTGCATTACCAGGTGACAAATATTTTGATGATCACTTCTGCCTCTCAGCTTAATTTCTTACATTCCTCTTTGAGACTTCACGTTCCTGTATACTCCTCACACACGTCCCCAACCTCTTTTTTAAAAACTCCGCCTCCTCCTGCTTTTCCAATGATTCAATGCCAAAGCTGACTTAAAACTCTTAAGCCTTCTAGCCAAACTGCTCACTTTTCAGATGAGAAAATTTAATACCAAAGAATACTGAATTACAGAAACTGAGCAAGCAGGCTTGGCAAATCATCATCCAAAGGCACCACAGACTCCAGATTGACTTTCAGACCATATGCTGGTATATTTCCTTTGATGGAATGATTTGATTGTGGCAATGCCATAATTCCCCTGAGCTCTTTTCAGCCGGCTGACTTAACAGAAATGCCCACCACTGGTCAGCATCTCCAGAGGTCTGACACACTTGAACTCCTTCCCTGTCTAGCACCTGAGGTTCTTTGGTTTCTCCTAAACTGGCTTTTGGTCTTTTCTTCAGAGGTACTAAACCTTGGCATTACATAAATGCAATGTTCTGTGAGCCACTGGCACGAAGTCACACTTACTTGTAAAAATCGATCCATAATGGCGACACACATGTACAGAGTTTCCTGCAGCAGCCTAAATTTGGAGTGGACTTGCACCAGCCAATCCACCAGGATGGCACGCATACGTCCGTTTATATCTCTTCCATCTAAGAAATGTGGATTTATGCATTGCAGAACCTGTTGATGGAATTAAATGTTTAAAATGCAGACCTCTTTCCTTCCCAGCTATGTGGTACATACCACTTTGCTTATACAATCAAAACACAAAGGCCACTCGCCTCAAGCTGCCTTAGATACTGGTAGATATCCTTAACGTAGTCACTGCAAAGCTGAGGGTTTTCCCAATCTTCATTATCAATGTCCTCGATTTTGCAGAGTAAGGCATCAGAGAAAGCTTGGCAGAGGTTCTCTTCCTTCATGGAGATATCCTCAGGTGTGGGAGAAGGAGCCTACATTGACAAATTAAAGTGCATATATTACTATCTTAGGAGTAGCCTTCATCACAGAGCCAACTGGTTTAAAAGTATCATTTGTATTTTTGAAATATGTTAAAGCCAAAATAAATTTCAGAGTAAGAGGTGAATAATTCAGTAGATGTATGATCTGGCCCAACCCTTCCCCACCACCCCGCCGCCCCTTGCTGGATCATCTCCTGCTTCTCTCTGCTTAGTTTGCTTCACTCCAGCCTGCTGGCCACCCTCACTGCAAGCAGGCTCCCTCTTATCAGAACGTTCTTGTTCCTGTATCTGCATGGGTAATTTCCTGACCTTCTTCAAGCTTTGCTTAAATGTTACCTTCTTAGTGAGGTCTATCCTGACTTCTCTTTAAAATAACCACCTGCCAAATCTATACTTTCAGTGATCATACTATAGTTAAAATAACCATCTGTTTCCTATTCCCCCCACACATACGTTCCTCTCTCATACTGTATTTTTCTCCATAGAACCTATAACCTTCTACATTATAGAGCTTACTTATATGTGGTATGTATTATTTTCTGTCTACCTTTGCTAAAATGTAAGTGGTATAAGCTTACATTTACTTAAATTCATTTTGTCCACTTAGTTCAAATATCTTTATCATCCCTGATACACAGTAAGTAGGTGCTCAATGAATATTTACTGAGTGAAAGAAACTTAGACACCTGGGTTCAGAGATTCCTAGAGCTGACGGTTCACTTTACCAGTAGCCTCTTCTGCAACTATAATGTTTTTTCTCATCAACTAATTTATTCTAAATTGAGACACTGGAAACTAAAAAGCAGAAAAGCATATTCCAGCTTATGAATAAAATAAGAGGAGAAAACAAAGACTGAGCAAATATATACCTCATCATTTATTTTCTTATGCTGACAGGGTGTTTATTTTTTAAAAAATCATACATTAAAAATGTATTACGTTAAAACGAGTGTCTAGTAATGAAGTATAAATAAACCATTACTTTTTAAAAGAGGTACTTCTCAAAATAAAACCTAACAGGACTGCTAGGCTATAAATAATATATTAAAATAATAAAATATAGGGGGGGAGGCTGTCTCATAAACAGTTCTGATTTAGATTAAAGATCACAGTTTTCAATCTTAGAGAAGGATAAAACAATAACATAATATACATAACAGTTCAAAACAGGCCCTTCCCTCTTAAATCAAAGGTCTTAAACTGAGGAAGGGCCAGGAGAACAACAGGTATGCAGATAGGCATGTCATTAATCAAGAATTTAAAAACCTCAAGGGGCTAGAATAAGAAGAGCTGCTTGGGGTGCCAGGGAGAAACCTAGGGAAGGTTACCAGAGAGAAGACCTCTAGGAAAATGAGTAGGCAAAAGGTATGTCAGTACAAAGTCCCAAGAGATAAAGGCCAGCCTGGGGACAGTACATTGATTTGGGATGGTGGGAGGTAGTGCATGAGGTGTGCAAAGGTGTGCTGGAAAGGTTAAGCAAGAAGAACCTGGCTAAAAAGTTTAAATGTTATTCAAAGGTAAGTGAACCCACTGAAGAACTGAGCAAGAGTGACTAGAATCAGATATGCATTTTAATGAGCACATGTGGTTGCAGTTTAAGGTTATCTTTTTGAAAGATAAGCAGTATCACTCTCCCCAAGAAGGGCAGGCAGGACCAGGAAACTGGTTTAAGAAGGCAGAGATTATCATCCTATGCTGTATGTGCTGCCTTGGCAGCCTGAAATGTTTACCTGTGTCTATTCAGAAGTACACATGTGTTTAGCTATACCCAAAAGCCACAGGATAAGACAATAATAATTGCTCTGACCCTTAATTTAGAACTTCTTAAAAGCATTCCTTTGGAATTCCAACATAATTTAATGATTCTAAAAATCTTTTCTAAGTCACACTCATCTGTGCAGGCAGTAGTCTAAGCCCTATGGATCAAAAGTGTCTGCTTCATGCAAAAATCAAAAACTTATCAGCTAGTTAACCATCACAAACCTTTGAATAACGAAATCAGTCTGAAGAATAAAAACCTTTAAATTAGATTAACAAATGAGTTCTGTGGGTTGTCAGAGACAACTGAAAAGTCCTCTCAGAAACAATGAAGACGTGAGATTTTGCAGAACCTGAGAAGCTTCTGTTTGGAAAGAAGCTGGGTAAAGTGTAAAGGCTACTGAATTTCTAGTACCAACACTGACTGAGTTGGGTCTGTTGAGAGAATGACTGATATTAACAGAAATATATAGGTATTGACACAAGTCTTGGTAAAATGCAGAGTGCCTTTATTTACTAAATTTATGCCAAACATCATAAATCGATGTCAATTAAAGGCAACGAGAAAGGACTCCAAGCAAACTATATTGATTTTGATCAATTCATGAGTAGTGTGTACTCATGCACACAGAGGCACATACAGCTGTAGAAAGGCAAAATTGGTTATTCTGATTAGTTTTATGGAATACATTATGCAACGAAGTAGAATTTTAGGGGTAGAAAGAGTAGTAAAAATAAATTGACCTTTTGTTCTATGTACTCTATGTACTTCTGCTTTGTTTTTTTTATGACTGTTTCTCATGTAATTAAAAATGAAAAGCACTTTTATTTAATGTGAACAGTTGTACTTATTCACTTTTATACATACTTCTGTTAGGCTTTAAAACATTCTTACACTTGAATAATGACTATCACTGTGTTTAACGCTGAAATCAAAATCTGCAAATCTAAAACCACATCCGAATTCCTGGCTGTGACTCCCTGTACACTGCCTAAGTTTGCATCTATCTCTGTTACAGCCTGTTATAACATGTGCTTGTACTCTGATGTTCCTGATTTGATTGGGAGCTACTTGAGGACAGAATAGGTGGTTCATTCAACTTGTTTCCTCAGTGTCCAGCAAATAAAGGACTAGTAAAAGGCTTTCTCCTTCCTTCAAACTACTCAGTGTTTGCCAAAACTTCATTAGTCAACAAAAAACATTCTTCTCCAAAAATTGCAGGTAATAAGCTCCTGCATATACCTATAAATGGCAGGAATCTTTTAAAGCCTCAGCCAGGACCTTTGTGATTCAGTTGCTTCATCTGCTACAAAAAAGAAACCTGCCCTCCACTTTTGCAGAAGGAATAGAATGAATTCAATTAGAGGTCTGGGAACAATGCTTTCGGGTACACATGGCTTAAGTTATACGCTTTACGGGGCTCACTGCTGCTAGACACCTTGTGCTCGAAAAGCATTTCCACACCTCCAGGGACTAGCTGTAAAGAAGCAGCAATGACTGTGCAGATAGAACATAGGACAAAGTAAAAGCCAGAGGGCTAACCAGAGACAGGTAAGCGGAGGGCTCATCTGTCCAGGGGTGGGGCTTCCCCTAAATTGTGAGCACCATGGTCTCTTCTGTACTGTTTCTCTGAGAAAATTGTAATTGAACCGGAAATAATTATCATTCATTAATCCCTGATGTCTTCTAAAACTAAAAGCACGTTTCAGTCACGGAAGTGATTTTTATATAAACTGAGCTAAAGGTCCACAATTTTTTAATCTGAAACACAATCGCCTCAGTTTTGTTAGGAAGCTAGAGAAAAAGGAGTCAGCCAAGGAGATGTGGAATAAAGGGATTTCAGAAAGAGTAGAATTGTGGAGATTGCAGGAGAAAATGTCTCCTGTTTTCTTCATAATATTTTTTGGTTTTTTTTTGCTTTTTTTTGTGTTTTTTCTTCTCTGATTCAAGCAGTATCATGGACCTATGGTGAAAAGTCTGAAATTTTCAAGAAAATGAATATTAAACTTAAGCCCAAAATAATACTCAGAAAAAAATACCATCAACATTTTTGCATATAAATAGACACTTTTAAAAAGCAAATTTGGGGTTTCACTGCAGTAATGTGTTATAATCTAATTTTTTCCTAACAATGTAATGTGCATTTTGACATCTTTAAATATTCTATTAAAACATAGTATCATTTCATTAAAAGGATTTAACTGATCTCCTAATATTGAATATTTCGTTATTACATTAGAAATATTCATTATAGCACCATTTAAAAGTTCCCGATTGTCTCTCTGATCATTTTCTTGGGATAAATTTTAATTAATTAATTTCTCTATCTATGGTTAATAAAATGTTTCAAGTGTACAATTCAATATCATAAACACACACACACACACACACACTCTGCATTGTGTGTTCACCACCCAAAGTTAGATTTTCTTCCGTCACCAAATATTTCACCCCTTTTACTCTTATCTACATCTCTGTTCCTCTCCTTCCCTCTGGTAACCACTAATCCACTGTTCGTGTCCATGGGTCTGTTGTTTGTCATGTTTGTTACTTCAGTTTTATACCCTATATATGAATGAAATCATATGGTTTTCAACTTTTTCTGTCTGACTTATTTCGCTTAGCATGATTATCTCAAGATTCACTTAGGAAAAATTTTAAAAACAGACTTACTGGATATGGAGAATAACTATTTGAAATATACTGCCAAATGGCCCTCCTGAAATGTGGGAGAAACCACATTCAGTCACCCAAATAAAATGCTTCTTAATGGTCAAGAGATCAAGGCCTGAAAAGCTACTTTGGGTCTGGCATTTGGAAAGCCACTAGAAACCTGCCAGGAAAGACCCATTAAAGGAAGGTGAATCTTGAGTATTTACTTTGAGCTCTAACTCTTGATTTGAAGCTTTTCTCCCCTGTCATGAACAGCAATGTGCTTGCCACCATCACTTCTAAGCAGCAGGTGTGCAAGTCTGTCCCTCTCCTTCAGATGCTGCTGGCCCATTTCCAACTGTATTTCTCAATGGATGAAGTCTCTCTCTTAACTCACACATCTAAAGCCAAACAAGATACCTTCCCCAAAGCTATCTCCATCTCCTGACTTTCCTATTTTTTTTTTTATTAATTTATTCCATAAGTGGTTTCTTAAATACTCAGTGCTTAAGGGTCTCATTCCCCCATTCCAAGTAACGTATCCAGAGAATTCCTCTTACATATGAGATGATGTCCCTGAAAGGAGTTTTGATATACCTTAACACATTTGATGTTGTCTCTTAGCACCTATATAGACCAGTTCAAGACCCTCATCAGCTTTTGCTTGGACAACAGCAATACCTCCTAATTTATGGCTCTTCCATGGCTGCCCTCTACAGCTTTCATTGCTTCTCTTCTCAAAACTTCACAGGTTCCTCATTGCCTAATGGGATAAAATCCAAATTCCAAGGCCTTTGAATCCAACTACAACATTTTCCCAACTTAATCTTCTGCTTCCTCACACAAACCTTCTGACCTAATTTAGATTTGTGGACTCCTAATGCAAAGGACATGATTATAGGCCTATTTCCACTTTGGTACCTTTATTCTTGTTACTGCTTTTTTTGCCCAAAAGTTCTCTTTCCTATCAGCTTCTCCTTATCTTTACAAATGCCACTTACTCCATGAGGTTTCCCCTGACTACTCCATCCAACAGTGTTCTTCCCGTCCTTTAGATGTACTTCCCAAAGGATGGCATTTGCATCTACCCCAGTCATTTAACATCCAGTCATACATTGCCCAGGGGCATCTATCATCAATCCCTCAATAAATTACCCATCAATGAGTAATTTAATTTTCAGATATATATGCCCCTCTACATAAGCTTCATGAGGGCAAGATGCCTCTATAGCAGCCTTAACATAACTGGATGTGTATAGTAAGTGCTCAATATATATATATTTCTCAAATGTAACCGATGTTTTATTTTGAAAACTTTCAAACATAATATAAAATACATGTGTTTGAGCTAGAAAAGCAAAGTAGTTATTGTTGTATTCTCGACACTTACAACAATGCCAGTCTCAGTAACTACATGAATGTACGTAATCTATGAATGAGAGGATGCATGACCTTGGACATGATGGCAGGGAAACAGGCCAATGGGTCTGTTAGCATTCTAACTTCAGTTGAGCTAACCAGTCACAGAGACTGCAATTTATCAACACAGAATGTTGGCATTACCTTGTTCTTATATGAGCGTGGGTTTCAGAATTGTAAACTTCCATAGGCTTCATGGGCAAGTTCACTCTTATGGTGATCATTTTAATAAAACCTACCAAATTTCACTCTGAGGTCACTAAATTTACCTGGGTATTGAGGTAATTAACTTTGTTATTCAAGGTTATAATATTAATTTAAGGTACCATCACTAAAAAGATGTATATATTCATTTCCTACAGTGTTGTTTCAAAGTAGAGCTCCACCTATGAATGTTCTTCAAAAGTTGCACTGTTGATAAAGGCACCTTGCAGTCTTCCCAAAACAGACTACCTCATTAAGTAGGTTTGTAAATTTAGAACTTCCTACCTTTGGAGCCAACATTTTCATCTGTACTGGTTTCACAGAAGCAGTAGGTTTCACTTGTTTGTTGACATTTGTTGTTTTGGTGGGTAGAACAGGTATTTTAGTGTTCTGAGCTTTCTATAAGGAAAAAAAGAAATGTGAACAGGACAAAACAGTAGGTGTTGCCCACTTTGTGCACATGTAGTTCTCACAGTTGTTACCTTAGCTACTTGTGTGGCTCTGGTTGTAACTCTATTTCCAATTTCTTCTAAAACTGCCCGCCGGATCGTCACATGACTCTTTGCTTTAGAATTAACTCCTGTGTCAATATTCTCCAAATCAGTGGACACCTAAAATATTTAATGAAGAGTTTAGACAATTTAAAATTTCCTAATTTCATATACGCAAATTCAGAAATGCTTTAGGAAAGGCGCATATGCTGAGATCTGTTTGCTAGAGGGAAGAAGTATATTTCAGGAAGTCTAAAAATACTATTTGTGTTTGATAACAACACTCTAAATTAGGCAAATCACTCATCCACCTTATCTATAAAAAAAAATTCCACTAAGAGCTTAACAGTGATTTTTTCCTCAAATATCACCAATGTCACTTATTAGAGATCCCTCTATATTAAAAGTATCTAGAGTATTTTTAAAAGTTTTACAGAGATTAATAACAAGTGCAAGACAAAATATTGAAAAGCCATAATAGGTCTGGCTATTTAAAAACCAGATGTTTTAAACCCAAACTAGCTTTGACTCTTAACGCCATTCTAGAGATAAAAAGTGTCCCTGTGGTCATGATCTTTTAGAGATACAGCTTTTTAAAATGCAGTTGCCATCACATGGATTCTCTGCTATATTAAGGATATTTAGAAAGGAAATAGTTTTCATGGGTAAAATCTAGAGAAAGTGGGAAGTGTATGAAATAAAAATTGTTAGTTGACCTTAACTTGCTTTAATCAGAATATGCTTAGAAACAAAACTTGCTAGGAAAAGCAATTCATACAAAAAATTAGTTTTATCATTGAAGTGATAAACACATAATTAGAAAAAAACAGCATGTCCTATTCCCAGAAATTGAGAGTCCTAATCCTAAAGAATCTCCCAACAAGGGGTTTGAATGGACCGAGTGGGGAGGAAAAAACTCCACCCTTCCTGAATAGAAGGAATTTGACTATGAAAGAACTTTATGGAATAGATTAGACAAAAATTACTTGTGAGTTCAGACTTATATCCACAAAGGGTTAGGAATTAAAAACTGAATGTATTCAACTTATTAGGATCTCAAAAGTTATACTGTGCAATTTTTCCAGCAGTAATTGTCAAATTTCAAAAGCGTTTGTAATGCTTACTTAAGAGTAGAAGCCTGGTAATGTAACTAAGTTTAAATCCATCTGGAAAGGAAAATTAGCAGCTTTTAACTTGCCTTTCAGGCAAGAGAATGAAACTCAGGTGTGTCAGGACCTTCTCTAAAACACCATTAACAGTTTTATTTTTGCAAAGATGAAATAAACGAATTCAAACTTGATCAAACGTTCAGAACACTTTACTGCTACGGAATTACTTCCAGTCCTTCTCTCCATCCCCACCACGGATCCTTAGCTGGCATGGAGTCTGAGAACGGAGGAAGGAAACCCCAAGAACCCTGTAGTCTCCCCTAACAACAAAGAGCACTCAGGATTGCTTGCTGAGTTTTAGGCCCAGTGCTCCGGAACTCTCTTAAGAGGTGCCATTCCCGAGGCGCTTTCCTGAACCTACCCCACTCCAGGGCAGAAACTGGCCGAGGCAAGGGCGGGGTACTGAAAAGCGGAACCTAGGCGGGAGAGACCAGCCAGAGACCCGCCGCAGGGCCTGCGCCGCAGGGGAAGGGGAAAGCTAGAAGAATATGAAAGCGGCAAGATGAGGACGAACAAGCTCCAAGCAGAAAAGAGGGGAGGCGGCCAAGGGGCTGCGCAGCGGACGCCCCTGGCTGGCGTGTAGGGTCGCCAGGCCCACTCACCGTCGGGCGTCGGAGCAGCGCCATGAGGGACGCAGCAGGCAGGAGTGCCAACACGGGCCCGGGAGGGACGGGGACCGGAGAAGGAGAGCAGACGCTACCGCAGCGCCGTTAGGTCTGCACTCCCAGCCCGCACCGCTGAGGATCTTCACGATGTCGCAAGGTTCCAGGATTCAAATACTGCGCTGCTCGTGCCCCCATTGGGCGGCTCTACGTACGGTGCGCTCTTCCCATTGGCTAAGCCGGAGGCATCTCCGCATGCTGATTGGCTAAGCTTTTCAGACCTTTTGGTTGTCATAACAACAAGTTGCGTTTTCTGCGGCTGTTTTTTGTTTTTTAAATCTCGGCCTCCAAGATAAAATAAAATGTCTCATGGGAAATCAAACATAGGACACCTCTGAATTTTGAGAAGGCCTCACCTACGGATGTTTCACTACGTTTGTACTAGGTGGGTGGAAGTGGTTCCTAGGGAACACCCTAGAAATGCCGTTTCAGACTTTATTCCCCTTCCAGAAATTTCGAATTGGAGTTTAGGTCGGCTTGGTCTGGGTCTTTGAACAGGGGCCGCTGGTGGCTCAGGGCTGCACTGTTAGGTGGGTAAGACACAAATGTATGCTAAATTTGTGGCGTTTTTGGCATTTATTTAAAATCTAAGATTCCCAGAAGACAAAAGCAAACAAAAAAGAGGTAAATGCAGTTTGTATGATTTGTGATTCATGTAAGCTCTCCATTGTATGTTGCCTTCCCCAAGCACATTGTTTAGTATGTGTTATGGTCGTAAGTCAAAAATTTCCGTTGAAATAAAATGATCTTCTGACATGCAGAATATTTTAAAATGAAAAATGTGTGATCCAGCCATAGGCAGAAGGGTAGGAGAATCAGGTCAAAACAGGAAAAGAGGAACCGGACAGGAGGAAAGAGGAAAGGAAAGGTCCAACACCCACAGTAAAGGTAGTGGAATAACTCCTGATAACAGGCTCCATCTAAGAATTTAAGCAAGATTTCCTATCACTCCTATCTATGGCTTACCTCTTTATTACTTGGGTACCAATGAGCCTTAAAAATGAAATTAAGTGATCTGGATAACATTCCATCCCTTGCCCTTGCCCATGCATCTGACATTTCGGAACCTGTTTTTGCTTCTATAAAACAGGAATAATTACAGCTACTATGTAGCATGGGAAGATCTTAGTGTATCCATCATCTTATAAGAAAAAGTCTTGTGAAGGAAAAATAGATGTTTAGTGTGCACAGAGGTTGTAAGTAAAATTATATTTTTGTTATAGTGTTATAATATTGTGTTATGGAAAGCTATAACAGTAACAATCCTCACTGATTCACAGAGCTTTTTTAAACAAATGCTATGAATGGTAAAGTGCTCTTAACTGACTCAGCATTGTCAAAATAAATTTAATCTATATTAGATATATTGTATATTCATTAAAATGGAAGTAATATTTCTTCCTTATCCTTCATTGCAACCTAGAACCTGGCAAATAAACTTTTTGATTCGACCTCTTGTTTAATGCATTGTAGTCCTATATTTTTATTACCTGTTCCCTCCTGCCTTAGATAACATTGATTAGTCTTCCTATGTCATAATTTACATAAACTTTCTCATCAAAGCCTCATAACAATCCTTGTAAAACAAGTAGTAGCCTAATTTTTTACCATTTTTAAATTGAGTTATAGTTGACATGTAACATAGTTTTAGGCATATAACATAATGATTTGATATTTGAATAGATTGTGAAATAATTACCACGGTAAGTCTAGTTAACATCTGTCACATATTATCTTGATTTGAAGAAACTAAGGATCAGATTAGTTAAATGTCTTGGCTGCAATCATAGCACTTAAGAGTTTCAGAGCTAGGGTTTGTACTCAGGTCTGATTCCAAACCCTGTGCTCTTTCCACTCTATTTACCATTTCTACTCTATTTATATTTGGCAGAAAGAGTAGAAAAAGTTTGAAACAATCATAAAAGGAAATCAAATAGAAAATTAATCAAGGATAAATTTCTTGAAGGCCTTTGCAGTATGATAAAATTCTACATGATCAATCCGCTTTATTTCTATTTCTTGGTCAAATAAAAAAAAAAGTGAAGGGAAAATATGGCAGGCAGAAGGAGCACCCCAAGCAAAAACACAGACCACCATTACTGGACTGGCATGGTGGGAGACAATGCAAGTGGCCTAGTTTGGCATGAGCTATTAGGCTTCAAGGTAGCTCTTGCCTATTGTCTTCCAAATGCATGAAAAGGAGTCAGAGACAGAGACAGAGAATCTGAGATTCCTACACATATGTTTAGGGCCTGGCATGTCAAATGGGAACTCGCCTTTTCTGACAACTAAATCTCCCAGTTTTGTGTAGAGTCTCAGCCTTGGCTATGAAGACACTCCTCCTTGAATCACCAAAGACTTAATTTGCTCTTTGTCAGACCCTCCACACTTCCAATTTCTTATTCAGATGCCCACCTCTTTCTCCCAATCTTGGGATTTTTTTTTTTCTCAGATTTTCAGGACCTTCCCCTATTGGGAATACTTTGCAATCAGATAGCCAATGTTGATGGAGAATTCAACAACTTTAGAAGGCAAAAATTGCCCAGGTCAGGTCAGAGCTGGAAACCGCACAGCCCACTTAGAAGTCCCATAGGCAAACCACTAGGATCATGTCAAAGTCAAACCCAGGAACTTAATAAGTTAAACAAATGCACTAGAATGTATTTGTTTGTTTGTTTACCCAAATTTTATTTTAATTTAAATTACAGGGCCAGCCAGATAGTCTGATATGAAATTTACTTTTCCTCAGGAGAAAGGAAACATTTTCATGGCATTGTTAACAATTTTTGCTAACACATCTCTCTAGGTGAGCAGAGGTGTTGGTTTGGTGCACCATTTCATTTCCAGTGCCTATAACAAATAAGGTCCTTGCTTGTTGTTGCATTTTTACTAGGACTCATTTGGGTTGCATACATCACAGAGCAGGAGTCCCCAATACCTGGGCCACGAACCAGTACCAGTTCGTGTAAGAACTAGGCCTCATAGCAGGAAGTAAGTGGCGAGCAAGCGACTGTATTTACAGCTGCTCCCTAGTGCTAGCATCACACCTCAGCTCCACCTCAGATCATCAGGCATTAGATTCTCATAGGAGTAAGTCCCTTGTGCCAAAAAGGTTGGGGACTTCTGTCATAGAGGACAAGTCAAAAAGCTTAACTCATATTCATGGTTTCCATATTCTTGGAAAACTACTTTCCCCTTCTGTCCTTCACAACTTTCAGCAGCTATTGGCCAGTTATAGTGAGGACATGAAGGGCTAGTTTAATTCATATACCATTAATTTATGAATGAGACAATTGAAAAATTACGATTTTCATCAGCTGTTTTTTTTTATCAGAACCCAACCATCTTCATAATATACTCTCAAGTTCTCTCCCTCAGTTGTTCTTATTCCATTTGTTTTCCACCCCCACCCATTTCTAACTATCAGTTTCTGATTTCTTTTCTCTCAACTAGCTAGTAGAGAAAATAAACTTTATTTGATATATTAAAATTAAAATGTTAGTGGGTGCAAGGCACTGCAAGAATACAGAGAATATGAGCCATGCCCTCAAGTTCAAAACAAGAAAGGGGATATACACAGGAAGAAAATTACTCTAAGAGGCAAAACCTATAAAATACTATGCACAAGGAGAGATTAATTCAAAATGAGGTTAGATGAAGAAAGTCTTATTGCAAGGGGGACATTTGAGCTGAACTTGGACAGAAGGGCTAGATTTTAGCAGGCAGAGACGGCGAAGGCACTCAAGTGGGAACAGTGTAAATCAATCTGGAAAAACAAAGTAGTCTGAGGCATTTAGATCATAGGACTATTAAAAGCTGCAAAAGCCAGAAAATGAGGAATCAAGGAACGTTTTTAAGGAGGATAATGACTTCATCAGAACATAGCTCTAGAAAGCTCACCCCTGAGGCAGCACGAAGGATGGCTTATAGAGGATTGGAAAGCTAAAAATTTCCCAGGTGAGACATAACAAAAATCTGACTTGGATAAATGTGGAGAATAAAAAAAAGAAAATTGACATGACAGACATTTTTTAATGTGGACGATGAGGGAAATCAATTGGAAGGTAACTTAAAAGTTTTAAGTGGTTAGGTAAAATTTTCCTCTCAAAAGTCACCCAAACTAAGTTATAAATAAACATAGTAACTTTTATTGCTCATTTATTTGTGGGTGGGGGGTTGGGGTTAGAGGCAGGTCAGTTATTTTTCTTACAGAAGAAAAGTCTTTTCCTATGCCTTGCTTGCAACCATCTTGACCTACTTTCACCCTGATCAATAAATGTCAACATTATCTTTTCCATGAGATGACCAGGTAATCAATCCATCCGTTGCCAGCTAGGCAGGGTGCATGGGTGTGTCCCAGTGTAGAGCCTTTAAAGTTGCCCCAAAGCAGGGAGAAGACCCAGAGAGGTGGAAAGAAACACCTTCTAAGTGCCTTCATGAGTCTCCACTCAATATGATCCTTTTAAATCTGGACCTCAAGTTTGTGAATTATCTGGTTTTGTTGTTTTTAAAAATTGACTAAATGCCTTCTATAAGCAAGGTACTGCGCATACTACTTAGAAGGA
Organism: Macroglossus sobrinus; assembly: GCA_004027375.1. NCBI lineage: Eukaryota > Metazoa > Chordata > Mammalia > Chiroptera > Pteropodidae > Macroglossus > Macroglossus sobrinus. The sequence continues at coordinate 529,366 of PVKZ01000047.1, read as the reverse complement.
AGAAAAAGCATAAAACTGGGGCTCTGCCCACATGGTGGTTCAAATATAGAGGTAAGGTGCATGAAAGAACAATAATATAATTCACTCATCCTTAGTGAGTAAAAAAGTAAAAGGTCTGTTAAGAAACCACTGACTCAACAAATTTTACATTATATTGTTCAATTACTCATGCTTTTCCAGTTCTCTGTTATAACAGATAAACATTGTGGGACACACTAATTTTTGTATCATATACTAATCAACTTTGTTGGGATATTGAGGAGCTGCAGAATGCAGAGAATGTCTTAACTAGCATATCAAGTTAACTTCAGTTGCACTCTTAATCCTGGGCTGTGCCTGTGGTGTGCAGGCCTACTCAGATCTGAGAGCCATTCCCACTGGCACATAGACGATAGAGCAAGAACTGTTTATCATTTCCCTTCAGTTTGTAATCCTTTTCCAATTCTTTGTCATTCCTTCCATTTCCACATCTGTCCTTTAGGAAACCTGTGCTCCATCAGAAAATATCACCAATCTAAGACCTAACTCATTAACATGAGTGAATTCAGCTAATTCCATACTTTTTAATGCTCAGACCACATCTGGAGTAATGATCATTAACAGGTATACTTTGAGAAACATTAATAAGCTAGAAGTATCTAGAAAATGCTGACAAGAATTGCTGAGAGGCTTATGATCCAGTTTAAACAAAAACAAGAGTACTAAGGATATTTTATTTGGAGAAGACCTAAATAAATCAATATTGCTGTCCTATAATAAATATCTGAGGATCTAGTAAGAAACCATATTTATTTATTTATTTATTTTTAGGCGAGGCAACCCTTGGTTGACCTTACAGACTGCAAGGACCTTGTCAGCTTACAATCCCTTATTTTTTATTTTTTACACCTACAGCATCTAGTACTCCTAGGTGGTTTTTCATCCAAGTACTAACCAGGCCTGACCTTGCTTAGCTTCCGAGATCAGACAGGATCGGGCTTGTTCAGGGTAGCATGGCCATAGACCAGATTTATTTTTGCATTGCTCTAGAATGACCCTCTGTGAGGTTACAGAAAGACCTACCAAAGGAAAATAGTGATTGTTAACTGTTTACAAAAGAAATGTGGTTCTTCAGTAAGTGACCTTATCAGCACTGGAAGAATATAACCAAAGGCATAATGGCATTACTCAGGGTTCTCCAGAGATAGATGATAGATAAGTTGATAGATGATAGACAGATGAAAGAGAAATGAGAGTGAGAGAGATGGGATTGGCATACACAATTATGGAAGCTTACAAGTTTCACAATTTCCAGTCTGCCATCTGGAGAACCAGGAGAGTCAATGGAATAGTTCCAGCCCAAAGGCTAAGAGGCTAGAGATCCAGGAAGAGCCCTTGTCTCAGTTTGAGTCCAAAGGCAGGAGAAAAATGATGTCCCAGTTTGAAGGCTGTCAGGCAGGAGAAATGCTCCCTCACTGACAGGGTAAAGTTGGGAGTGGAAGCAAGTCTTTTGCTTTAGTCATGCCTTCAACTGATTGGACAGGGCCCAAACACATTAAAGAGGGCAATCTGCTTTACATAGCCTATAGATTCAAATGTTAGTCTCACACAGGAACACCCCCACAGACATACCAGATGTTTGAGCAAATGTCTGGGCACTTCTGTGGTGCAGCTGACACAAACCTAACCACCACAATGATCATTTGTCAAGAAGACTGCAGAATTTCTAAATTACACAATGACATGTCAGCCAAAGGATCAGAAACACCTAGATATCTCCATCCCATAGGTTTCTTTTTCTCACATCAATGTGGGAAAGTGAAAGTTCAAGAAAGTTAAAATTCCTCCACTATTGATTCTTCTGATGATTATAATTGAGAATATAGACCATTTTGTACACACAGCTTCTCTTTATGGGTTAAAAAGAAAACTGTGTTCAGAAAGTTTGTACTAGGAATTCTAACAAAGCAATGGGGTTTGTTTTACCTGCTTTGATAGATTTAAAATGGCCACAGTTTTTTGCTACTGCTTCCATTAAAATGTATAGCCTATTTCCCCTTCCCTTGAATCTGGGCTAGTCTTATTACTTGCTCTGACCAACATAATGTGACAGATACAATACTGTGCCAGTTCCAGACCTAGGTCTTAGGATGCCTGGCAGTTTCTCCTTTTTCAGAGCTCTGAGCCACCATCTAAACAGGTCTGTCAAACTATCCTTTGATACAGAGACCACATTGAGAGAAATGCCCAGTGTTTTGAGCTGTCCTGGCTACTTCAGCTGAAGCATCAGGCTTCTAAGAGGTCATACTGAACATTGTCTCCTAGCAGAGCTCCTAGTTGAATGCAGCCACATGAAGAACACCAGTCACAAGCACAATGAAAGATGAGCTATTCCTACCTGCCCAGCCCTGCCCAAATTGTACAACTATGAGCAAATACATGTTGTCTTTTAAGCCACTATGATTTGGGGTGGTTTATTACATAACAGGTAACAGATACACTTATCAGGGCATTCTTAATCCTTGCACCAAATAAGCCTTTTGGTTTGCTGGAATAGTGTTATCTTTATTGTTTTCCTGTGGTGTTACAATTTAGGAAAACAGCACAGTAGCTAGCATCTATAATTATTTGTAAACTCTGAATTATCAGTTATTCCTGGAAGACTTTTTGCATAGAAAACTTAAATGCCTGGGCTATTCCCAGGTGTTTTGGCATTGGTTGCAGCTTATTTGGTGCTGAACCATGAATCAGATGGAATTGAGAGCCCTGAGAATCACTGAAGCCAGTTTGATAGAATTTTTGGCTATAGAGGTCCAAATATCTGGAGACGGGGTCTTGACATAGGAGATGAAAGTTACTAATTATGGTAGCCGTTGTAATGTCATAGTTTAAAGATTACAAAACAAAATCAAGGCTATGGATGAGATGGTATACAACTTTACCCTGGTGTGGATGAGGATGACACTGAAGAGCTCCTAGAGGTAGTTTCTGAGAAATTGACTAATCAGTTGTTGAAACTGGAATGCAATAGCCAAGATATGGAAGCAACCTAAGTGTCCATCAACAAATGAATGAGTCTACAGCCATGCCATCCTGAACAAACCGGATCCCATCTGATCTCGGAAGCTAAACAAGGTTGGGCCTGGTTAGTACTTGGATGAGAGACCACCTAGGAAGACCCGGTACTGTAGACGTAAAAAAAATAAATAAATAAGGGATTGTAAGCTGACAAAGTCCTTGCAATCTGTGAGGTCAATCAAGGGATGCCTTGCCTAAAAAATAAATTTAAAAAAACGAATAAATAAAGATGTGACATGTAGATATATAAATACACACATACACAAGACACACATACAACAAAATATTAGTCACATAAAAGAATGAAATTTTCCCATTTGTGACAATATGGACAGAACTAGAGGGTATTACTCTAAGTGAAATAAGTCAAAGATGGACAAATACCATATGGCTTCACTTACATGTGGTTAGACCTAAAAAGCAAAACAAAACAAACAGGATATAGACAAAAAAGAGATGGTTGCCAGAGAGAAGGTGGGGGATAGGTGAAAAAGGTGAAGGGAAATAAGAGATACAAACTTTCAGTTATAAAATAAGTCACAGAGATGTAATGCACAGCATGGGGAATACCATCAATAGTATTGTAGTTAACTTTTCAGTGACACATTTACTAGATTTATTGCGGTGACACATCATGAGGTATATAAATGTTGAATAACTACATTGTACATATAATATTGAATAAACTATACTTTAATAGTAAAAAATAAGAGGTATGCAATTTAGGCTAATCAAAAGCTTCTCCTAGAAACCCATACCTACCTATCAGCCTAAGAATAAGCCTACAAGCTAATATAACAACAAAGGCAGCTCAGCAGTGTGCTTAATTAATTCCTTAATGGGTACCAGGTCCTTGGGTAACACAACTTAGGAGAAAAATTAGGAGAGGATGAGAAATTCCAGTTGTTTCTCCATAAAATTTCATTTTATGTCAGAGAGGACAAATGGTTTCATATCCTGTGCCAATTCTGATACACTGGCAGGAGCTGCCTGAAACAACCTTGGATGACATTGATGGGCAACCATGCTTCTGTTGTGATTGCAAAGCAATTGGAAGAAAGCCCATGTGCTGCAAATCTTCCATCCCTTTAGAAGAAAAATTCCAACCTATCAGAGAAGGGCTGAAAAAGATTGTTCCTTATCTAGTAATTAGTTGCTTGAATTACAAGAAAAATTAGCAGCAAACACTGATACATAGTTTAGCATGTTACTTTGCTACCATTTGTTATCAAAAGCAGGGTATTTGGGTGGTGGGGTGGGATGGAGCAAGCATCAGTGAACTTGTATTCTTACATTTGTACTATATGCTCTTCATACTCATTATATCATTTAATTCTCATAACTTATTTGTTTTATAAATAAGGCAAGGCTCAGAAAGCTTCTGTTGTTCAAAGCTGTACAAGTCAAAGCTCAAGATGACACCAAAGCCTGTCTTTTTTTCGCCACTCTAAAAAATAATGTGTAGCCTTTAATTTGTACAGAATACACAGAAGGGAGGACACCTGTCCCTAGCAGGACAAACCACAAAATTGGTAATATTTTCCTTAGTAAGAGAAACAGTTGTTTTGGATATATTTCTTAATTCAAGAAAATAATAGAAATCTATAACTGATATTTCAACTTTGATGTATCCAATATTGTGACACATGAAGTCTTGAATAAGCAAGAAAATTCAGTTTCCAGAGGCTTTGGAAGGTAAATTAGAAATCAGGATGCATTATCTATAGATTTAAACTATTCCCATTCATGAAAAATAACAAAATGTCTAGTTTATATTTTAATTTTAGTGTTACAAATACCATTTTTAAAACAGACCTAGTTTTCTGTATGTTAAACCATTAAGGTTCCAATGATGAAATGTTTAGCTAGCAGCTAAAATAAAAGTCACCAGAGTAAGAAAAATGTTTCATGTATCAGTTTATCACTTGTATAATAACAACAATAAAAATAAAGATTTGCTGACAAAAGAAATTTAGTTTTAAAGTATTTGGACAGCTATCACTGAAATTTTGACATAAGATGCAGCAGGATATGTAAAACATCAAAACAAAGCATAAAACATTAAAATATTAAAATTTTTCTTTCCTACTTGATTCATTACCAGTCACATTTTCCTGTAACTAATTGTAGAGCTCCTGCATTAACAGTTCAGCTTTATGCCACAAATATTTGCAATAAATAAATTTTAAAGTAATAATGCTTTATCTAATAAAAAATCAGTAGTAATTATTAAACAGGCAATAGGGAGTTGTGCATCTAAGTATGATGTAAACTTAAAAAATAAAGAAATCTATCTGTACTTCTTGTGTTCAGAAAGCATCAAGACGACTCCCATTACAAAGAATTCTCCCCATGTTATGCTTCTTCAACCCCTTGGCACAGATTCTGGGTTTTCTAGTGGCAAGATCCTTCATCTAACACAGGCTATTTGAAGACAGGCTACTTGCTCTTTTCCCCAGTCAGACAGCAGACATAGGTCACACTCTCTCTCTTTTCCTCATCCCCGCCCTTATGTAACTGCTGCTTAATCCAGTATTCTTTTTAAAAATGTCAATTTTATATCCAAGTTTCTTAACCACAGTCCATCCTTAATCACTGCACATACTCTGTTGAAGCATATTAGATATTAACAATTACTACAGTGTAACATCTATTAATAAAACAACAAAAAAAAGGCAAGTAGCTGTAACTGAATGAATACAGACACCAAATTATGTGAATGTCAACTTCAGTGAGATCACTATTTTGGAACTCCAAGATGTTTAATATAAACTTTTGTAAAAACTAATTATGAAACACAAAGACAATAGAAATATAAGTTATTTATTAATCAATCCACTTACAAAGCAGGTGGCTTAATGCAAGCTTATTGACATCTTCACATATGATCCATGGGAACATGTCTTCCACATACAGACAGTGATGTTACTGACTGATGCTTTTGCAATTTGGGACATATTAAGCATATTTGAACAAATAAAATTAGGCTATCCTGTATATGAAAGTATCTTGATAATATGCATCCTGAAGTGGATTAAAACTTTCTCCAAAGGAGAAAATGTTAGTATGTTAACTTAACTTTATATTCTATATTATGCAGTAAATCTTAACTATAGAAATTAAAAAATTTAAATCAGTGATCGACTCTTGGTAACGTATGAAGTGGGAATCTAAAACCAGAGCAACAGTAGGTTGACAGTATAATTTGTGCCTCACAGTATCTGCAGATTTACTGTTTTCAAGTTTAAAGAGAAATAAAACAAGAGACATGTAGATTCAGCTAACTTTATTAATCTTTAAACTAATAAAAATCCCTTAAAAGTGATCCTGGGACCTTTAGTATGAATGTATAGATACCTGCCAATGACTGCAATTCTAAATCTTGACTGAATGTGGTTACAAAATCAATGTAAAGCAGATATCTTTACTATACGTGCTTAGCAGAAGACGGAACAAAATTCTACATGTCTTCTTCAATTTCCCCAAAATTTTGTTAAATCTGCAAGTATGTACAATCCAGCTAATTGAAATTAATATTTAGTGTTCATCAGAGCTGTTTCACAGCAGCAAAAATTGAATCAGGGAAATAAAGTTCTAAACGATGTAGGAAAAAGATAAATACAATCATAACAGCAGTCTAAATGTATGATATTAATATCAACTCTACCTGCATTGTGCTGAAAGGAAAAGGATACACCAAGAAAACTTCTACTGATCACTGGTGATGTGAATACCACCTACATCTGAATGAACATGGTTTGTGTTCTGTTCCCAGTATTCAGGATGGTATTTAACTCAGAACTCCATATTGTAAATATACAGCAGCCATTTTTGTCCTAATTAAGGAATGTCTTAATACACAATATTATAATTTTCTAGAGGATCTTTATACATCAAACTAAAGTACATGATTGATTAAATTAAAGGTTAGTATGGATAAAAAAATTCATAATTTTTAAGACCTGGTACTATGTAAAAAACAAAAAGACCACAAAATTCTACTTCCTAAAGCAGCTAATCTTGCCTGCAAGTTTAGGGTCACAAGCCCATAATATGTGCAAAGAAATGCAATACAAGGAACCATGCAAAAATACAGTAAAATGATACAGGAAGAATGTCAAATCTAGAAAAAAAGCTTTTATAAATACATCAAAATCAACTGTATACATAAATTGTAGGTCTAGCATTAGTTGTACCATATAGCAGAGCCAGCACTCTAAGTTCAAGGCTTCCAAATCTGCGCAGGTAAGTCATGCCATCTTTGGTTGACTGCAGTACCAGGAGAATGGGAATGAGAGGGAGGGCAAGAGTTCTGAAACACGCTGTCAACTTTCACTCGGCAGCTGGGCCTCAATGTCCACTCTGCATATGGGGCACTTCTTATTGGTAATCAACCACTGGTCAACACACACTTGGTGGAAAAGGTGCATACAGGGAAGGCGTCTATTACAGGCAAACAAAACAAAAACCAAAATTATTTTATGACAACTGCATGTGACATTTAAACAAATGATATATGTAATAATTCAGAAGTTTTGAAATTACTAGATATCTTTCTCCTCTGTAAAATAAAAACCTCTCTAATTAGAGTAATGCCTATATTAAATTAATACTCTCTTCGATACAATGTATAAATAAATAACCAAGATAATTAACTGTCACAGATATGCAACCAGATTACATAAAATCTCAAGAATAAAGACAACAATTAAACTGACAATTCTTGTTTTGTTTCTATACATGAGCCGCCAATGCACTGGAGTTGGCAGTATGTTCCCTGTTACACAATATTTTTAATATCAAATCATTACATTAGCAAAGCACTTTAAAAAATATATCATTTAATTCTCTCAAAAACATTAGAACTCATTGTAAATAGATAGCAGCCATGTCATACGAATTAAAGAATGTCTTAATATGCAATATTACTTTCTATCTAAAGGATCTTTATACATTAAACTTAAGCATATGGTTGATTAAAGGTTAATATTATATTGTCTGCAATATAATAATACTGTTTCATGGAATAAATGTTATAATTACTTAATACTATGCTGGTCTTTTAAAAGTAGGTTAAAAGGAAATGCTTACTTCAGTACACTGTACCCTAAGTTATCAATTTGAAACTGAGAAAGTTTCTAGGCAATCCAGGGTAACATTATATATCTAAGTATAACAGATGGATAAAAGTTACTGGTTAAAGTGTTCATTTCTATTTCCATCCACTGTTAAAAATACAGTAAAATGATACATTTCCAGACTTCCTAATATTTTGTAAAAGTAGTAGCTAAGAGATGTCCCAATTATTCCTTGAACAGTATTGTCAATAATGTCAAAACAATTATCTTCTATGCTTATAAATCGTCACTGAAAATATAGTGTTAGAAAAGCCTTATATGTGGTAAGGTTGACAACTGTTTATATATTTTTCCCCTCTCAACCAAGTGAAGAAACATTTTTTGCCTTATAAATTAGGGCAACAAAACATACGGTTCTTTTATATATAATGTTATAGAAACTGTTTCAAAAGGAATTATGTTACATTAGAAAAACAGACTAGAAATAAAACCCGAGATTATAGTAGGTAATGCCTAAAATTAATATTGTGTTATAATAACATTTTCTAAATCACAGAGTTGCAAGAAGAGAGTACTACAAGTTGAGAGAAAATTTTAGGACAAAATTAATTTATAAAAGATGCTATAAGACAAACTGTATGGAGCTAATCTGAATCCCCCCTTTAAGCTTTGGAGAATACATGATACAACTGTCTTGGCCTCCAAAGCCTCTCAAATTCTCCTTTCTGCAAGATCTACAGAAGATTTTGACCCCCAAATTTCTGTAACTGATCTTCTGGTGTGGCCCTAAAATAGACAACACATTTCCCAACCCCATCCCTTTGTCTAGGTAACACAAAGACTTTAATCTTTTTATTCTCTCACTCACTGTAAGAAGGAAATTCTGTATGTCAGAGATAGGTAACAGGGTATGTCATCATCTTTATTTTGTTTCTAATTTACTTTTAAATAAACTCTCTTGTATGATTTGACAATGGATTTTAGATAATTAATATCTAGTTACCTCACATCTTCACCTTCCTCTAAAATAGACAAACAGATAGTACATTTTTCCTCTGTGTCTTCCTCAGTTCCTTCTTCCCCATCTTGTTTGCAGTGCAGTTTCCTCTGTGAGAACCAATCAGTTGTTACCTTATTAGTAGAGATGACATTATTGAACAACTGAGTAAAGTCTGTGTATATTTGAAAAACAAAATAAAACAAAACCACACATTCACCCATAACACAGTTCCCAGGTACAACTGTCATGAATTAATGGATGAGTTAAGTGACTATCATCAACTAAATGTTCTTTTAAGACCCTTAAATAATCAACATCCAAAGGAAAATTGAATGTAACAAATTCATTAGTTTGAAATCTATTATTTTTAATCCACAATTAGAATGATACACAACACAAACTCTATTCCTATGCTATGAAGAGCATAGCCAATTTTATTCACTAATGACTATTTCAAATAACATTCAAATTAATTAATGCTAATTATAGAATTTACTTGAGACAGTTAAAAAGAACTTAAATTTAGTAATACCTCATTAATACTCTTAGAAAAAAGCTGAAAAATAGAAAGGAACCATAATTTTCACTTTATTATTCTCTGTATACATAAAAAATTGTTTGTTGAAAGTTATTTAACATGCCTACTCCATAACTTCTAGATATAATACTACATAAAAGACTGATACTACATAAAAAATTGGGGGTAGAATAAAAGAAATGTAGATCAACTGAACGGCCATAAAAATAAGTGGCTAAATTATGTTCCTGCTATATACTAAAGAATGTGAGTGATCTGTGGGTGTTGACATAGAATGAAAAGAAAAAAAAATGTGCCAAACTGTGTACATAACGTCCCCTCTGTTATTTTTGAAAGTGGAAAAAAATATATATACATATGTACACTATTATAAATGCATAAAAATATCTGAAAGGCTACCTAAAAAAATCCTTAACCATGAATTTTCTTCTGGGAAGGAAGATTGGGGTCAGCAGGGTTACGAAACTTCAGAGTATATGTTTTAATACTTTTAATTTTTTCAACCTTATACATGTATTGTTTTAATAATAAATAATGTAGTTACTAGACTTCACGAACTAAAAAAAGATGCATATTAAATTTTATCTATTTTGATAATACTGTAGACATTTCAAATAAATGCTTACCTTTTTGTATTTATGTGGATATGTACATCTTTCAATTGTTCCCTGGGATGCTCCACGATTGACATTTCCTAATCTTTCTTCCAAATGAATCAGCTCCTGAAGATGAAGAATAACAAGTATTAAAAGCAAAGATGATTACTCCTTCAACAGCACTGTCAATATTGTAAAATTAATAAAGTTACAAATTTATAAACCTATAATGTAAATATAGTGTTCAAAAAGTCTTAGATGGTTAAGGCCACTGGTTATTAATAATACTTTTCTTAGCCAATTAGAAGTGTATGGCAAAGTTATCCTTACGATTAGGGCAACATATTACCACATAGTACTACATAAGTTAGTATATATGCAAGTAGAAGATGAAATCACTGTAGTAAAATAGGGAAACAAATCTACGAATAGTTCTAAGTCCCACTTCCAAAATGACATGAAGGAACAAAACTTTAAATCATATTCAAATGATTTGTACTTCCTGAAAATTCAAAGAATAAGATAGTTGGCTATAAACTAAATTACATAAGTTTTTCTCCAGTAATGTTTCTCTAAAAATAAGCTTAGTCAAAAGCATTAAAGTTTTCCCCCCACATTTAATGGTATGATTCTTTATCTGACATTTATATTAATAAATTTCTATATTTCTTTATATTAAATTACTTTCATTTACTCTTCTTTAAATCCTCAAGTAGCTTTGACACTAAGATTAATATTGTTTATAAACTTTTCTGTAACAGCTCTCAGAGGCAATATCAGAAATTCAGATATTTTACTGCCTTCTCATCCCTAGTTACTGTTGCAATCCAATACAACTGTGAATATTAAGACATATATTCTCTCTCTGCACTAAAGATACTGTGGCAAATATCTTCACTAATTTTATTACATACCTCAAAATTGCCCCGGAAAGGACCTCTGAATGATGTTCCATCCAATCCTGATGAAATGTAACGGATGTGAGGATAGCCTGCCATGTCAGGAACCTGTTTTAACAGAAGAGATAGGTTAAATCAATCAAGCATAGGCCCAAGTTCTACTCTTAACATTAAATAATTCAGACATTCAATTCTCTCCATTCGGCTACTCACAAAATTAAACTTTAATTAGTACGCATAACTCCAACTAAGCATTCTGTAATGGAGTTACACTCCTCTTCTTCGAATATAATCTCTTATGTAATAACTCTTAAAATATAATTGGATGCAAAAAAAGAAACAGCTGTTCCATGAGATAACAGGTTTCTTGATTTACTTTGCATGAAGAATCCTAAGTATAAAATATCCAAACTTAAGACTGCCTGTAGTCTAAATGTATAAAATGTAAAAGTTTCCTAAGAGCTTATCAATTTCAGAGAGCTTTATTTAAACAGTATTAAAAACGAAAATGCACAAAAAATTTAAATTCAAGATAAGTTTTACTTTCTTTCCTCTAACTCCCTAATAGCCAAAGTACCTTATTCTTTTTGGTTAGGCTCCTTAGTGAAAGATTTAACAGTGTTTTCTAATCTTTTGTTAGGTAATCGATCCTCATTATTCACAGATCCCTTTTCATGAATTCACCTACTTGATAAAATTTATTTGTAACTCCAAAATCAGTACTTGTGCTCTCAAGTCATTCATATACATGCACAAAGCAGCAAAAAACTTGAGATGTTTGATAGATGTGTCTCCGGCTGAGGTAGAACAAGTCTCTGACTTCTTGTTTCGGCTCTTATACTATTAACAAATGTCTTTTTATGGTCTATTATATTATTAATAAGTGTCTTTTTTTTGTAATCTATTTAGTGCCATGTTTTTCACATTTTTGTGTTTTTATTGGTAATTTGTTGTTTAAAATGGTGGCCCTGATACATAATACCTAAGTGCTGGCCATTGTTCATAAGTGCAAGAAGGCTGTGTGTGATGTGCCTTATGGAGAAAATAGAGATAAACTTAATTAAAGCATGAGTTATGGTGTTGTTGGCTGTGAATCCATTATTAATGAATCACCAATATATATCAAATAAGGTATCTTTAAACAGAAATAAACATTAAAACAGGGTTATGGGTTGATTGTTGTGACCAGAGACTTGCTGCAACCTAACCCTGTATTTACCCTAGGAGTAATGATTCAGTATTTGCTTATTTAGCATCTGCAGCCACTTTACAGAACTTAACCACCAGGAATAACAAGGGTTGAATGTATTAGGAAAGGGAGATTCTGTGATAGAGCACCATTCTTCCATCTTTATAAATAATTCTCCAAAGTTATTTTTAAATCAGCTTCCATTGAGTTACAGAGCATATGTGGAAAAGAACTTAAAATAAGCAATAACTTTTAACCTTCAAATAGGCTATTATTTAAATATCTGCAACTTTCTTTTTAATCAGGATCAGTACTCCCAAGCTTATGGCAGACAGAGAACCCAACCTCCTACACATCTCCAAGAAAAATGAAAAATGAGAAGAGAACTCCTGCCCTCCAGATTATTTAAACCTGCACTTAACCTGAAAATCCTCCCTTGTCTTTTTTCTCTGGTTTTTATGGATGAGTTTCCTCTTTCTCCTATTCAAAGTTCATCTCTATCACGGGCTCCCATCTTCTCCTATTTCCCCACCTTGCATCATGTCATCCACCCCTCTTCTATATTGTCAAACGAGTCCTTTCCAATGTTGTTGTCTTAAACCTAAAATACTTCTAAACCTAAGTTATCGCCTTAACCCTGGATTAACTGCCAACCCTATTTCCTACCTTCTCTTCACAGCCAAGCTTATAAAGCAAGTTTATATTCCTTGTCATTACCTTTACATCTTCTGCCTTCCTTACTAATCTAAGCATCATCTCATCTTCATTCTTCACCATTACTGAAATCACTCCAACAAAAACCACTAATAACCACTTCAATGTCAAATGCATTCAGTATTTTTCAAACTTTATTTTTTGGGAGTGAGACATAGTGACAATATTATTGACATTATTCTAATTTTGTTTCTCCTCAACTTTTCTAGTCAGTTCTCAAAAAGCCTTTGTCTGAAGTACAGTATTATCATTTTCCAAGGTTTTTTTTTTCAATCTTGTGTCTATCTACAAATTTTCCCTAGAAACCTAATCCTCTTCCATGGAAAGATGTTTGAGACACATATATTATATAACGACAGATGTCAGTTTATAATTTGGAGGTCCAGGCCATTAACTTAACTCCCTACTAGATCCACCATGATACACACAATTATCTCAAATTCAGTAAGTACAAAACTTAACTCTTTCCCTTAATTCTTATCTAATAGTCTCCAACTTAGCAAATGGCACTTAATAACTCAAGCTAGAAATCTGGAAATCATCCTAAATATTATTCAAATGTGTTCTATTATTTTTATGCCAACTGGCATTGCCTTTGTTTAGGGATTCATCAACTTTACCTCTTCTATAATGTCCTAATTTTAAGTTTCCTTTCTTCCAACCTGAAATCTATTTTCCACACAACAGTGGAGGTGGTGTTTCTAACTACAACCTGATTAAATCACTCTAAAACACGAAGATGATCAAGACTTCCTTTCCAATGGTTCATGAGTCAGTTTTTGGCAGAACAACTTTACTTCATATTGCTGAGTTATCCTCACCCCAAGATCTAAAATTCCAACTTACTTGGATTTGGTTGTGCTTATGCTACTTAAAAGCTCTTTATATGCTGCAACCACATTCTCAATTCCAAAGCCTACTTACAAGTCACATGTATAATAGCATCACGAAAACTTCCCTGCAGTGCCTCTCCCCCACGAGACAAAACTACTACTTTCTTTGTACCCCTTTTGTAACTGGTATGTATTATGAATAGTAAACTCAATATATTTTTGCTGAACTTGTTCTTTAGAACTCAAATTCATATCAACAGAATCTGTATCTGTTCAAATCAGACATAGAGAATTAATTAAGTCCTCCTGCAGATCAGAGAATAAAGTATGAATGCATCAGAACAAATCCATTGCCATTATGACAAAATAAAGCACATGTCCTAGTGACAGTGGATCAAGACAGTGGATCTTGGTATAAAAGAAAAAACTGTCATTTTTACATTGAGTACATTTTACAATGTAAATACACAAATACAGATTTTAATATCTATAATACCTTTTTATAATACAATTTGCATCTAATAATTTTCAATTCTATTAAAACATCTATAACTAATACATTGAAAATATTTTCAATAAAATATTTAATTTAGAAAAGGAAGAACACTTTTAGAAGAAGAATGTCAGAATTTTGAATATTTTCTATTTTACCATTAAAGGAAGTGCTCCTAATTGTAAGTGATGAAGTCGAGGTGGTGCATGGTAATGGGCCAAATGAGGATGCAATGCTCCAGGTGTGTAAGTAGCGGCAGTTACTCCAGGTTCAATTCCCAGTTCCCTGACAAAGGATGAAAACAGTTTAACTTTCTCCTCAATTATAATTGACATTCAATATTATTTATATTATTTTCAGCTGTACAACATTTATGTTAGACATTTATTTTACTTACAAAGTGATCCCCTGATTAGTCTAGTACCTGGCACTATATACACAGTTATTATATTATTGACTATATTCCCTATGCTGTACTTTACATCCTCATGAGTATTTTGTAACTACTAAACTGTACATATGAATCCCTTCACCTTTTTCACCCAGCCCCACAACATCCCTCCTAACGGGCAAACGACAATTTGGAGAACAGTTTAACTTTCAGCCATCCTTACAGTGCCTTATCAACAGAAATCAGGGAGTATGTTTACATTTTTAAAAGTAATCTAAAGTTTCCTAACATACATAAGCTGAGAAAAAGATAATTTAGCTCAAAAGATTTAACTAGTAATTTCAAATTCACTTCAGAAATTAAAACTCAAAAATTCAATTTTGTGGTGAGGAGCAAAGCGATCTCTACTCAGTTTCGCATCTCACAAAGGAAGGAAATACAGCTGACCTTGAACAACACAGGCTTAAACTGCATAGATTCATGCCTTTATTGGTCAAAGGTCAACTGAGGCTCCTTCCAATCTAAAAGTCTGATACTACTTGAGGAGCATACAAAACAGAGTTTACTTTTCTGGTTTCCATGAATGATATAGATGCTCCCAGGGCTTTTGTTTGTTGGATAATGTCTCTGGGTTGTTGGCATCAAGGATAATTAGAAGAGCAAACACTTCTATACCTTATAAAGCAAGGGTACACAAAATTTTAGAAAGAGTAAAACTGGTAAATGCTAATACTTCATTAATTTATTCTCATTTTATATTTTGCTTCAAAAGTCATTGTGAATCAAGATCTCAATTGACTGCCTAAAGACAATGGATTCAGAAAGAAAATTAATATAAATTTGCTTCCATTTCTCTAGGAAAAAACTACAATCCTAAGAGGATACAGGCTGGATTTCCTTGGTCCATAGTAGGGATTAGGGGTAGTAAAGCAAATGTGAGTACAAAGGTGGATAATGAAGTTGTGAAAAGTAAGATCCGCTTAGGGGGTTAACTTTGATGGTAAACACCTCTACCATGGTAGAAAAACAACAAAAAATGCTCTACTCCTGTTTGACATGGTTCCTTGCCCAGAAGGAAAGCTTCTCACACAGAGAGAGTGCCTCATAGCTAAGCAGTATTGTTTCTCCATATTACCCTTTTGTATGGCATTCCACCATAAAGTGTCTCTTCCAGCAGTTTTACCACAGGCTGCTGAGTAGAACTTTAAAATAAACATGATACTGACCAGGCAGATCTCTCTGGAGCCTGTCGAGGATGTGAGGACATAGTCTGAGGCACATGAATATGATGCCCATGACCATAGTTTGGGTGCATCCTATGTGGATGGGGTGGGGGGCGTTCATGTGCCCGCCTGGAAACACAGAACACAAAAAGACCACTGGAAATAATTGAATAATTGGTTATTTCTTAATGTAGAAAATAATCTAGTATTAATACTATAAACACTTATAGGTTAGTCAAAAAATTAATTTTATAACAATAAATTAAAATGTAACAAAAGTAATGATTAATAATAAATCAAGAAACTGTAACCCCCCCCAAATTCTCACTGCTTATTTATTACAATACCTCCAATTCAAATATCATCCAGGGAAAAAGACAATTTTAACATTATCTTGTATAACTTCTTTACAGTAGACATTTTAAATAAGAATTGAATAAATTTTAAAAATTAAATACCCCAGCAAATGCTGCAGACACAAAGAGGTTATTTTATATAAACATATAAGGTATGAAAAGAAAAGTTATTTTATTTTGCTTCACTTTTATAACATTCATTTTAATGGATAAAATTTTTAAGAGAAAAAATTTTAACCTTGTTCATTTTTTTCAAACACATGTAAATACATGTTAAGACCATGAGTTAACACATCTAAGAAAGTGATATTATCTCCATTCACTCTATTCTGCATCCCAGCTTATATTTTCTTTCTAAAGTCAGTCAAATTTACAAATGTAAATGGTCATAAAGTTCTAAACAAATGCTCAAAAAAACAGTGCCTGGGAATAATTTTTATAGTCTAATTCTTATTTTTTAATAGTTTCTATCACATTTATAGATTTTACATATTTATTCTTAAGAATTATAAGTAGTGTTGTAGATACTTGAAAATGAATGTTAAATTGGCAACTTATCTATTTAAAGAGTTACTATATTAGAATGGCAGTAACAGCCAGAGATTCTGAATACCACCTTAAATTATGATAAGAAAAAGGTAACATAAGTGCTAAACCATTAATTACATCAAAGGTTTTGCAAATGTACTCTGTAAGGGCAAAGTAGTAAATATGGTTACTTCTATAGGTCAGCAGTCCTCAACATTTTTGGCACCAGTGCGCCTTATGAGAATCTAATGCCTGGTGATCTGAGGTGGTGAGGCTAGTGGTGGGGAGCAGCTAAAGCTTCACTCACTTGCCCACCATGGACTAGACTTTTCAGGTCTGTAGCACAAGGGTTGGGGACCCCAGTTATAGGCCAAACGGTCTCTGTTATTTCAACTATTTAGTCTTTGTAGCTGTTTTCCTAAGAAACTATTTACAAAAAACAGGCAGGCAGAATTAGATCAACAGAGTTTGTTGCTCTCCATTAGAAAATCAGTTCCTGAATTTTAAAAAAAAACCCAAAAGTTCAATTATAGTCTTTTCATATTTAAAAAATATAATATTTTAATATTTAAATATAAATAAGTTCAGAAGACTTTTTTTGTTAGTTTTTGAAAATTCTACTAATACTCTTCTTCTGGTTAGTAAAATATAGTAAATCAAATTACATCTTGTTAACATTACATCTTGTTCTTCAGGATTATCAATTCTAACATTTATCTTTACTATGAAATACTAAAGGATGAGAAAAAAGAAGGTTGGTTTGCAAAAATAAATGATTTCACTAAATGACCTGATATGAAGTTGTTTTGTCAACATCTACAATTCAGGATAAAAGGAAAATTCTGATTAGCAAAGGAAATAGCCTAGCAAACGAGGATTTAGTATAGTCACATTGCTTCTAAAAATTTTATAAAGACCAGAAAGAAAATAAATAGAAGAAAAAGAAATAAAGTGTGACTATCTTTTTGAAAACATAAAACATACGTTGGATGCTGCATCATCCTCCTCCTTTGAACTTCCATCCTCTGCATCACTTCATGAGGATGCAGTCTCTGTGCTGGAGGTGCTGTGGCTGGAATATGGTGTGAAATTGGCTGATGTGAGGGAGGAAGATGCTGAGGGATTGGTGCAGCTGTACTGGCTAAATGAGTTGGGGGTGGAGCTGCCACCGGGTGAGATGTAGCATGAGAAGATATTTGAGAATGGAAAGCATGTACAGGATGTGGAATAACATAATCCACTTGAGGTGGAGGCTGAGTCTGAGGAGGAGGGTTTCCATGGGAATGGGGGCAGGCAGAAGCTTGATGATGAAGTGGTCTGGTCAAAGAAGCATCTGTAAGAAAAACATAGGCACCATGCAGTTGAGCATATACTGGATTCTACAAACATAGCACATATTTAATTTTTATGAATACTTTACTAATGCTTGAGTCTGCTCAATTATGCTCTGCATCCTGCTTTCTTTGAGCAATTTTAAACTACCTTCCCATGTCAACACATATACTTTTACTTCCACCGTCTTACAGCATTTAATTAATTGTACCACAATTTATTGAAGAAATTGCCATTGATAAAAACTGGAAGCAACCAGATGTTGCAGTAACTTCTGTGTGCTTACTTTTTCACACGCACATGTGTAAGTGTGTACATACACAAAGACACATACATACATATTATTCATGGACAATTTTTGTAACATAAATTCCTATAAGCAGTTCTGAGACTGAGAAAATAAATTACACTCAGATAGATACCAGTTGACAAAAAATCATTCCAAAAAGGGTACCAACCATATTTCCATTAACAATACATTAGAGTTCCTGATGACCCTTAACACTATCACTAAATTTTTAAAATGCCAATCTGAGAAAAATCTTTTACTTATTACCCACTTATATTTCTTTCCATAATTATCTATTCATATTCTTAGCTTATTGTTCACCTTTTTCTTATTGATTTATAAATATTTTATATACATGGAAGTTTTCTCATAATGTATAAAGACTTTTCCAAATGGTCTTTTGTTAATTTTATTTTGCCCATACACAAGTTTTTTGTTTTGTAGTCAAATGCTTAAGTTATATATTTACAAATACATAAATCTTGTTTTCCTTTATAATTTACTGGTTATAAGGCACTACAGAGAACAAAGGCACTTCTGAGTCCTTCTTGGCAAGGCTGCAAAGATATTCTTTAATTGCTGCTCTTCTCTCTCCCCACCCCATGCCATTTTTCCTGTGCTACATTAAGAAAATGAAGGAGACTTATGTGCCAGGAACGTCAAGGAAATTGGCCCTTCATAAAGATGATTTCCCTCACTTCTTCATTCTGAGTCTTTGTGTTTCAAAATGAATGCTGAAAGGTCCTTCTAAAGAATATATACCTCTCTTACTCTAAGAGATGTACTTCTATTTGAGGTTTAAAAATATGTTTATCTCTTCCTTGGATATCAATCTAAATTTCATTTTAAATGTTGGAAGATTTTTTTGGTAGTCTGACATGGATGCTATGGCCATTCTCTAGTTTCACTGAAGAATTCCTCCAATTTTTAGTTCTTTTGATTGATTTAGCAGGTGTGAAAGGTAACTATATTTTCATTCAGTTATATTTTCAAAGAAAAACTTGCTATCATGCATTTAAATGAAACTTTCACTATGCTCAATAGATGTTGTGAACCAGATTTTAAAACCAATTTTTTCCCTTAAAGTTATGGTTTCAAAAAGATGTTTTACTCCAAGTCACAAAGCTCAGTAGTTCTTGGTCATTAAAAAAGTCATTATGTTTTATCATTGTTAACTACCCTTCCTCAAATTCAGCGCATTTTTTCCAGTTTCACTTCAAAGTTTTCTATCTCTATTAGCATTATGTAAAAAATATTAACAAATATTACAAAATGTTAGTTTTGTTTCAGAATGAATTTAAATTTAACTCCAGCAATTGTTTTTTTTTTCAGCTTTATTGGGGTATAATTAACAAATACAATTGTATATATTTAAAATGTACAATATAAAGATTTGACATGTGTATAGTTTGTAAAATAATTATAACAATTAGGTTAATTAACACATCCATAGCCTCAAATAGTCATCATTTTTTTGCGTGGGGTGAGAACATAAGCCATCATTATAATTCATTGTTTATCTAAACAAAATGGACTGCTGTAGAAAGGTGAATTCTGCATTCCCATAATCATTTCCCTTCCTTCTCTATTTTATGTGTCCTTGCCAGTGGGGGAAAAAAGTTATTAATATTACTTCCTAAAAGTTCAACATGTCACTTTGACCCAGAAATCTCACTCCTAGGATGTTATCCTATTGACAGACTCAAAAACTACAAACAATTTAAATAAATGTCTATCAACAGAGGACTGATTAATATACAATGAAATAAAAGTATTAAAAAAATGAGCTAGATTTTTAAGTGCTAATATGAAAAAATCTAAGATGTACTACTAAATGTACTACTAAAAAAATCAAAAAGTCAAAAAGAGGCAAATATGTTTAACATTCCTTTTTTTAAAAGGAGACTCACATGCATACACACATAAACTTTTATTTGTAGAAATAAAGCTTCTGAAAGGTTCCATAGTAAGCTATAAACAGTTGCTACCTCTGAGGTACGAAGATTAGTGGAATGTGGTGAGAAGGGCTTTTACCTTCTCAATCTACATCATTTTCCAGTTTAAACTTCTTAAGACGTACCCGAGTTACTTTTATGATAAGAGTAAAACAAGTTTAAATCTAAAACATTTATTTATTAGGACATTAGAAAAGAAATGGATTAACTTATAAATTGCCTCAGTATATTATTTTTAAAGGGGAGAGGCAGAAAAACCACCCATTTTGAGTTATAAAAGATGATCAACTGAAGGTTAACAAATATTACAAATCAGCCTGTATAATATCATACCAGTATTCATACACAGAATCTGCCCACAGGTCAATCAATGCTCTGCAAAAACTAACTCAGTTTCAAACCCTGTTTTCTAACTTATAAAGTTAAATTATTATAAAGGTAAACGATATATCACCAGGTTTCACTGTACAAATTCTGGTTTGACTGCAGCCATGTCTGCAGGACCAAGACTTAAAAAATTATAGGAGTAAAACAACTCTAAGGAGATATATAACTGAAAATTATCCCTTGCATGTAAATGAGAACAAAAGCCTGGTTTACTTCTGGCATGAATTTTCAGTGTTTTTTTTTTTTCTTCTTTTAAATCAAAGTATTTGTTAAGTTTCTATTTGAATTTACAAAGTAGTAAAAATGTTATATAACCTAAGGGCATTTCTCATTTCTTATCTCTCATAGATTTCAATTTCTTTAGAAAAGTCATGTCTGATCCTATTTTAATTGCCTACATCAAACACGTATGGAAGACTTTTTGCAAATGGCACAGCCTTCTGTCAAGAAATTCTCTCTGATGCCTCAGTTAAGCTTCAGAATTCTTAGTCAAAATTTACTTCCCTCTGCCTAGAAACAACTACTAAACTTTCAAATTTCCCACTACCCCTAAAGGATAATCTAAATCATCAAAACCCCCTTTTATAGGAATCTATGGAGCCATCAAATGTATTTCATTTTCATAGATATTAAAATGTAAATGTTAAAATGTAAAATAAATTTAAAAAGTAAAATAAACAAAATATGACATTTTTAATTTTCCTGACCATTTAAACATCTAACATTTATACCTTAGAAGACTGTTTGAGGGGTGTGGGGTGAAGGGAGGATGAAATGGGAAAGTGCGCCCCACTCTTAGGCCAAGGAAATAGTAAAAATTTATGAATTAAGAATACTGAAAGGTTATTTCATAGAGAAATGTAAATGCTTCATTTATATGCCTCTAAGATCATTGCCTGTAAATTTATACTTACAAGGAGGTGGCATATAATGTCGACACGATGAGAGTGAAGCTTGTGCAGGGGGCTGGGGCTGAGCAACCATGCTTGATCCATAACCATCTAGTGATAATGGCTGACTCGGGGCAGCAGCAGTAGCCTGATGGCCGAAGATTGCAGCTCGAGAAGAAGAAACAGGGCAGCAGGGGTCAAATGCAGATGCTCCATGAAAACTACCACTTCCATGACTTCTGATACCACTGTTGCTCAGGTCTACTGGCAATGCCTGCTGTATAAAAAAGAATTGTATTTTATCTTTATGAAATCTGGTCAAAACATTGTTTCATGTCATATTCTAAATGTATTCCTAATGCAATCTTGAAAAATAGAATCTTCAAATTAAAAATTTGAAAATGGTAAAAACTTTTAGTGTGAGGATCTATTGAATACAAAAATGATATGTGTATCTTGGACTGTAAAAACTGTAGTGATTATATACTTAGAATCTATAATCAGTTTTAAAAAAATCAAGCATAAGATCATGCTACAAGATGAACAAAAGTTAATTATTATTTTAAGGGCAATTTCTCTTCCATTATTTAGATCTTAAAAAGAAACTTTTAAATTATACTTCCATATTCTCCTTTACTCACTAATTTGATTAGTAATTTAGGACTTCTTTGAAAAATATAATCACATCACAGAAAACAGTTAAGATTCTAGGTAAAAGCTGTCCTATTTCCAAACTGTATATAGTAAGCATTTAACTGAAACTCTTAATAGTACAAACATTATTCAAGATAACAAAGGGTATAAGATTCCTTTTATTAGAAATACGACTTTAGGGAAGGCTCATTTATTAAGTTGGAAAATTAATCAGAGTCGAGATTCCATCTCTACTCATCAGTAATTAAGTTTTTTCTCAAAAAACATTTACAAAAGTCCTAGGTAAAACACTTTATTTTCTACTCTGGAGCAGATTACAGAAACAGAATGGCTTCTTTGTATTCTTAAATAATTTAAATATAAGCTTTTGCTTAGTATTCATTATAGCTGGAATTTTTTTAAAAATGTGATTAAAGATTTGATGTAATATATGGAATTATACATAGAATAGTTCAATACCAGAAGCTGAGGCACTAGAGATAAAGAAAGCTAGGGTAATATTTATTGGAGGCCCCAGTCACCCAGCAGTCCAGTGAGAAACCATAATGGTCTTTATATTTTCAAGAGGCTCTAGGCTCAGGTACAAAAGAAATGAAAGGAACTCTGCATGCTAAAAGGAAAAGGGGATGATGATATAGAAGCTGTGGGAAGGTGAAAAGGAAGAGCTCCTTTCTCCTTCTATATTATGTGTCTATAAATAAGTAAATGTCTACCCTCTTTCTTTTGAGTTGGCAAATACAACGTATGTCCTTAATTTAGGTAAATAAGATATAAGAATAATATTGTGAGCTTGTGACTTTATATTTACAGTTCAAATCCTTTCCCTATATTCCTCTTTAGGCTAAAATTTGGCAAATGGACTGGAGTATCAACATACTATGAAGGTGAGCAAATTTCCTATCTTCTTTTCCAGTCAGTGATTAAGAACACTCCCAAAGAGTGAGAAAGTAGGGTGAAGGTCCTCCTAGAAGGAACCGAGGGTAAAGTTAAAAGTAAAGAATGAAAAGAAAAGGGGAAAAACCAACAAAGAAAACACTCTTTTTCATAATTCTTCTTATTCTAGAAGGAAAAGCAAGGGTAAGCAAGATGGTACAGAAATGGCAAATACTACTTTATTACACAGATTATGAGTAATGCCTAACACTAAATTATTCTCTCAAAAGAGTAAGTTGTATCCAAAGTAGTAAGGTTTAGATATGTAGTGACTACTGCAACTTCTTTGTTGTCAGGCCTAATCCTCAGCAATATTTCTCTGTCTATCAATCATAAGACATCTATACAATCACAAATTCTCAGATCAGTTTCTCTCACTCCTCACTTCCTGCTGTGCCCACATAGGTCTCAAGTGAAGACTATATGAGATTATCTTATGAGCATGTGCCTAATTTCAGGATCCTCCAAATGTCTATAGGAGTCTCAAACTGTTCATATCTTCAAAACCTCACTCTGTTTTCCTTCACACCCATGTCACCAGTGAATGCCTGATCCTGACTTTCCTCAAGTTTTGTGTGCAGTTCAAGTACCTCTACTTAGAGAGAGGTGAATAGGTTACACTTATTTTACACTGAACAGAACTAAAAAAGAGATTCTACCTAATTAAGTCAGTAGGGTTGACATAAAAGGTCGTATACACAATTCACCTCTCAAACCAGCTGTCCTATTTTATTATTTCAACAACAACAATATTCTATGAACGAAAGGTCCACCTTTTGGCAGCTCTTGAATAAATATGGAAGAAGTTGACAGATCTACTTTGTCATGATTTTCCTACCATAAACACCGCCCCTTCAGCCCAAATTTCTAGTAAAAAAAAAAATTTGCTTTTAAGCAGGGCCTTTCATTCATTCAGTCCACTTAAAAGTTTTCCTTTTGCTTCCTCATTCCCAACAAGTAAATAAGTCTAGACAATTAGATGTTAATACTTAGAACTGTCACTGGAACCAAAACATAATCTAAAATCTCTCTAATCATATTTCCTACTAAACCCTTTAATATTTCTTCTTGGTATCAGTGGCTAGTTTTTTTTAAGGGAACATCCCTCCCTTTTATTTTTTGTCAGATCCAGAAGAGATAATCATCAAAATTTAAAGACGAAGTAAGCATTTTAGGAAAGGGCAAGAGGTACAGAAGAGCAGTTGCTCTGGATTTTCATTTTGATTTTTTTTCTAGCCTCTTTTTTCTAGCATAGAGTTTTAGCTTAAAATTACACATTTTATTTTTTAAAGTATGCAGCACCCAAAGTTTACATCACAATTATATACAGATGACATAGTAAAAGTTAAAACAGCATGTTAACACTTGACTTCATTTACTCCATGTGATAACCAACATTATTTGACATTTCAAGCACTAACAATAACTAATTCACTGTATTATAATTTTTTTGCTGACATTTCAATTCCCCATAAACTAGAAATCTCATCTGCTCTTAAAAAACTATGTCACAGGTTTGCATCTGAAAAGGCTGTTTATTTCTAGAGATGAGTGGAGATCATAGGGGGCTACAGAGTAGGAGGAAGAAGGGGAAAAAGGGAGAACTTCCCAACGTCTCATGAATTAGA
This sequence comes from Macroglossus sobrinus, assembly GCA_004027375.1. Lineage (NCBI taxonomy): Eukaryota > Metazoa > Chordata > Mammalia > Chiroptera > Pteropodidae > Macroglossus > Macroglossus sobrinus. The sequence continues at coordinate 504,403 of PVKZ01000047.1, read as the reverse complement.
TTGATATTGCAGTTTCAACACTTCGCATGAAATAAAGTCTCCAAAATCAGATTCATCTGTACTTAACTAAAAACACCAAAAACTACTCCAGAATAAAATAGATTATCAGTTCTGATTTTCCACACTCCCGGCCACTTTTACATGAGCAGTAGAATAATGACTTATTTAGTATATAAATTTGCCATTAGGATTTTTTTCCTCCTGAAAAAAACACTATTTAAAAAATTTAAGAAAGAAAGAAAGAACTCATCAAATTCCACATACCTGGTCATGGTAGCTGGTACCAGAACTACTATTTGCTCCACAAGGTGCTTGTACTTGTGGAGGTCTTTCCACAGGGCAAGTAGGAGGATCACTATAGGAGGGAGATACTGGGACAGCTGGGTGGGGAGTATGATGGTGGTGGTGGTGATGTTGAAAATGGTGGCCATGCTGCTGAAAGCAACTTGTATGTGGATGTCCTAATGCATGGTGATTTTGTGACGACCCTCCACATGGTGAGTGCTGGGGACAGCAGGAAGGTAACCTTGGCATTGCAGGAGGGCCAGTTTCTGTTACAGCACTAGATGCAGTTCTTCTCGAGTCATCTTGTAACAACAACAACAAAAAGCATAGAATAATCAAATGATCAAATATCACTGTGTAGAAAATAGAAACTGTGTATAAATAAATAAATTAGTAAATTCAAATCTCTGTAAATAAGAACATGATGATGCTATGTTCTTAACACACACATCACAAAATTTTGAGCAGTGTTTTCACTGGGATTTTCCTCAAAGCCTAAATTCTTCAAGAGGCTCACATTTACCATGATTTTTAAATATGACAATACATCATTTCCTAGGTCATGACAATTAAGTTTTAAATTGCATTTTTTAAAAATCTAAAATATCATATGAGTTCTTCCATTACATGCAACAAAGCTAAGACGCTTCTGAGCTCTATAATCCCCTAATCCCACTGCATAATGCAGACTGCTATGTACTTCTTAAAATCTTATCTTCTTAAGACATAACCACCCCACTAGAGAGAGCATATCTGGCTAAATCTCACTGACCTCCAACATCTTTTCCCTTGTGCCTCTAAACTCAGACCTGATAGAGTACAAGAAATAATAAGACTCTAATATGTAGAAAATTATAGCTGTCTTACAATTTAGTGATTTAGTGCTGAACAGTGGGGAAGAAAGCATGGTGTTCGATGGGGCTGAGTTCTAACCCTGAGACTGTCTAATTCTGAGCAATGTGACCTTAGGAAAGTTATTTAATCTCTTTCTCAACTATTAAGTGGAGCAATAATTGCCTTGTAGGGTTGTCAGAAAAGATGACAATCTTCTAGGCATGAAACATCTGAGCAGTGATTATGCTTTGTGCCACATGCCCAGAGTTATGGTGCAGGTAAGTTCTTCCATGCCATAACTGCAAAAGTGCCCCAGGTCTACCTTAACGTTTCAAACGCAGATAAAAAAAAAAAACAGCACCCTTTCCTCAAACTACACATTATGTGGAAACTATATAAAACAGATAAATATGGAAATAAAATTTACTTAAAAAATATAAATTAGAAATGTGAAGAGCCTAGAGTCTTGTCTTTCCCTCCCCAAACCCTTATTTGACCCCTAAGGCAACTCAAAAATCCTTAGGAATCTGAAGCACCACTGTTCTAGCCTTATTTCTAGAGTAACCAATACCAGGGATACCTTGGCTCCTATTTGGCTCACAGTACCTAGCTAATCTCTTCTGGACCAATGTACCAATTAGGAATCTTCTGGTTACTAACAAATAATACAAAATCCAACCAAAACTGGCTAAAACAACAAAGAGAATTTACAGGCTCACATAAATGAACATGGATCAGGGTGCTTCAGGCTCTGGTTGATAAGTACGATTGCAGCAAACCTCCTTGTAATTCTCCTGGGTCTGACCTCCCATACATGCCCTATCCTGCCTTTGCTGATTTTCTTTTGGGCAAGTTCTGTAATCTAAACCCTGTTAATATAGTATCTGTAAATTGTTTTTTTCCCCAACTCCTAGTCTAGCTTATTTGGGCTAATGTCCAAAACCCTTTTGTAGAGGTTCTAACCTGGAAAATAGAATTAAGGAGTCTGTGAACTTAGATTGAAAAAAATTACAAATTTTACTAATCTGTAATTTTTGTAGCAATAATTATTATAGTAGCTTTATTCCTGCAACATTTTCAGGATTTTATCTCAGCCCCCGTGTCAAAGTGCTATACAAGTGAATGTACAACACTTTTATTGTGTTGCTTCAGAAAGAAAAGATTGAAAACCACTGAGACACTAAATCCATTCAATGGATGGACTAAATGACCTTCCTGGTTCCTTTCAACTCTGATGCTTTAATTTTACAAAGCTGGTTATTTAAGGATTACGTATAACACTAAGACTCTGGAGATGAGTCTGTAACAAGAGCAAGAGATCTATGGACTCCTAGAACTGTGACTAATGGCAGATGACACTTATCTATTCAAAAAGAAATGTACACCTCATCTCTGTCTTTGACTATTTCAAATACAAAAATCAAGAGTGAAATAAGAGGAAGCACAATAACTATAATATATTTAAGGCTGAAAAAAACTTTAAGGGATCAGATCATTAATAGTATGGCCTGAAGAAGTAGACTAATCTTACAGCTCTACTTCTTAGGGTACAGTTTTGGCTTCCAATTAAATTAATGGTTTCTTTTCCTACAGTCCAGCAGCTCTTTGTTGCTCAAACAGGGTAGCACCCCAAAGTGAAGATAACTGAATAGTCTCTTGTTCAGAGTTACTGACCGAAGAAAACTTCCATAAGTTGGAAGTAAAATACAAATAAATCTAATTAGTAAATGAAACACTTAATTTTTATTAAAATTAGCCTACAGTGTCCACTAAAAATGAGATAATCACAAACCTCTACCAGAGAAATTAACTCCACAGACCAGTGACATCAAGTTGGTTAAAGTACTCTCACTATAATTCTAGGAGGATTACTGAGATGTACTCATGCATTTATTCATTTGTTTGGCAAGTCTTACACATAATAGTGTTATGATAAAGTTAAAGGATTTACAAAAGGCACTGGAAAATGCAACAGTTAAAATTAAAGTCCTGGCCTTTAAAATAACTTATGAAGTTGTCTGCTTTTGTTGTTTTATCTCTAGCAGCTAAAAACATGTCTGTACAAGGTAGGTGGCTCAATAAGCACTTGTTAAATTTAAGTTAATCTCACAAGGGAAGAGAGGCATTCATGTATGCATGCAGCTAAGTTTGAGAAAAGACAGACCTGATCTCTGATCCTCAAGGAGCTCATCATCAAGTATAGAGACAATTTAAGATATAAATAAATCAGTATTATAACAGAATCACTGAGTTCTAGTATAGTACAGAGCAATGCTAGTAACACCTGGGGACATTTTTGATTATCACAACTGGAAGGGAGGTGGTGCTACTGGTATTTTGTTAGTAGAGGTCAAGAATGCTGCTAAATATTCCACAATGCATAGGACAACTCCACGCGTTAAGAATTGCTCAGCCTAAAGATAACAGTGCCAAGATGGAGAAATCCTGGCAAAAAGGAAGAGTATAGGCTCCAAGCCAGACTTCCTAGGTCTGAATTCTTGCTCCACTACCACATAACTTTGAGGAAGTTACTTCATCTATAGAATAAGAACAGTGATAGAATCTGCCTCACAGATTATGCAAAATCAAGTTAATATAGATAAATCATTGACCAATGTTATGACCTCAACAGATGTTACCTATCATTATCCACTAGAACATTATTAGCTCTGTTCAGGAAGAAAATTTAAGTTTTGTTTCCAGTGTCTAGAACAGTGATACATAGTATATAATCAATAAATATGTATTAATAAGTGAATATATAAGATATTATGTTTGCATAATGCAAGAAGTCAAACAAATAAGGGTTGATTGGAACATGCTAACTTTAAAGTGACTCGCAGAATGGTCCAGAGATGTCCAATAGGCAGTTGAATATGAAGGTTTAAAGTAGGAGAGGGTTCTGGAAATATAAAATGAGAATTCATTAGCATATTAGTGGTAGGTGAAAACAACTGCAGTTATGAGATAGGCCAGTGAGAAAAGGGATGAGAACATAGTCTGGAAGAAAAGAAAATTATTACCAGATTTTTTTTATCATCATGTTTGTTGTCAAAGGAGTCAGAAGCACGTTAGAGGAAGGAGTTTCAGGTGAAGAAGGTCCATTTAAGTGTAAGTAGACTGAACACAAATGTACCTATCTATGTACTAAGGGAATGAACTAGTAAAGATGCTGAAGATACAGTGAAGATAACCATTAAAGCATGGTCAAGGACACAAGAAGGGGTCAGAGGTAGAGCACAATAAAAGGACTGGAAGGAAACAGAAGGACTTAAGAGACCAGGAGTTAGGAGAGAAGGATAGGTACAGACATGCAATTTTTTATGGAGGGGTTAGACATTACGGAGGTTCATGCTTGAGAACCTCCATTTATCTTTTATTTATTTTTCCCCTGGAGGAATAAAAGTATTGAAGAAAATAAAGAGAATTTTGAAAATAGAGGGGTAGAAAACGAAACTGATTGAGATACATCACATTATGAAAATTTATTACTAATAGCCCAAGATTAAATAACATAAATTCATGAGGCACCAATCTGCTTGGTTCTATGATTTTTATCAGCCTTATTTAGAAATCCTGATAAGAGCAAAGGAGGACAGGTTAAGTTACTCACGACTGGAAATTATAAGAAGGTGCAAAGTAAGGACAAGATGTGAAGAAAATAGGTGACTGATGTTCTATAGAGTTTTAGAAGGAAATGAAGCCAGCAGAACTTCGAGTTCCCCTAATTTAGCCTGAATGTGCTTCTGTATGTGTTTCTATCAGGTTTATAGAGAGGAACAATCTGGCCTGAAATAAGGTTCAGGATTGAGTCTAGAAAAATACAACACGAGCAAGTCTATCTCAAAGGTGGTCATCAATACAGTCAGAGTAATACCATGAGAAGGCCATTCAGGTCGTAAAGTTGCTACCTAAGAGATTAAATGTAAATTCTGAGTAAACAGGGTCTTGAATAAAATGAGTGAATGAATGAATAAGAGACTTGAGACTTACCTTGAAATAAAAGTTGGGATTGTCTAGATAAAATCTAAAATCTAGATAAGAATAGGTACATAAAGCTACCAGAAGAGAGGAGTGAATGAGAAGAGTTCAAATTTTGCTTCAAAGATTATTACTGATCTTGAAAGTAACATTCTGGATTTCTTCATTTCTGATGTGAATAATAATATCAACATCGAGAATGTTTTTTAAGGATTAAATGATACCATGACAAGAGATAATTTAATGATAGAAGAAAGTACTAGAGATATAATTGCTAATTAAAACAATAAATAATCTGAGTTAAGGACTAAAACTATAAAACTCTTAAACCATAGGAATAAATTTGTGTGACTTTGGATTAGGCAATGATTTCTTAGATATGACACCAAAAGAACAATGAAAAAAATTCAAAAAATACACATGATCAAACTTTTTTATACTCCCATCCCTGTTTTCAATTCTTTTACATAGAAGTGAAACTGTGGGTCACATGGTAACTCTGTTTAACTTTTTAAGGAACTGCCCAAGTGTTTTCTACAACTGCTGTACCATTTTACATTCCCACCAGATTATTCATAAGGGTTCTAATTTCTCCACATTCTTCTCAACACTGGTTATTTTCTAACTTTTTAAAAAAATTACAGACATACTGTTGGGTATAAAGTGATATTTAGTTGTGGTTTTGATTTGCATTTCCTCACCAACTAATGATGTTGTTTTTATGTGCTTCCTGGTCATTTGTGTATCTTCTTTGGGAAAATATCTATGCAAATCCTTCGCCCATTTTTAAACCCTGTTTTTGTTTTTGAGTTGTGCAAGTTCTGTACATATTCTGGATACCAGAGCCTTATCAAATATATGATTTTCAAATATTTTTCTCCCACTCTGTAAGTCATCTCTTCACTTTCTTGATAATGTCCTTTGACATACAAAAGTTTTAAATTTTGATGTTCAATTTATCTGTTTTTTCTTTTGTTGCTCTTATTTTTGGTGTCAGCCATTTAATTCTCCCTAATCCCTATCAGTTAAACAATGATGCTGTGGTAACATACAGCACCCAAATTCAAATGTGAAGTCATAGTAAAATTCCAACAGACAACTTAGCTCACATATGATGCTTATTTCTGAGAATATGCTCATGGTAATACAGCTAAGATCTTAAAAACAACAATACTTTTTCTAACAAATATAATGACATAGTCCACTGCCCCTTTTTACATACCTCCAATAGAAGTACCAGTCATACTATTGCTTGTAAGAGTAGCTGAAGTCTCTGACACTGTGGAGGGTTGGCTACTAGTGACAGCTGAAGCAGTATCAGAGGCCTGCTCAGAGGTAGATGGATTTGAATTGTTAATGGAAGCGCTTGTGGTTTGTGATTCCATTCTTGCAGAAGTGGTTGGTACTACAGTAGGTTCTATAAAATACAAAATGTTTATTTAGCATTTTGAAAATTAGGTAATAGATTATATTTTCATCCAAGCTAACATTTTTAGATTATAAAAGCAAACTTTAAAACTGTGAATGCTCTATTAAGTAGAATAGTTTAAAAAGCTTTCATAAAGCTAAACTGGAACATTAAAATGACATGTTACCAACACGTGATTATTACATTTTTAAAAATCCAACACATATATATGCATATTCCAGTAATTCAGGTGATTAGCAGTTTTTGGATAATGACTATATAAGTTTCCTGATCTATCACAAAGACAAAAAGAAAGTAAAAGTGTCTCTGCTACATTCATGCACATTGTTACAGGTGGTCAGAACAGTTTACAAACTGTACTTCTTTAGTACAGTATGGATTCTAGAGTTAGATACTTGGAAAGCAATTTTGATTTCACCTGTGACAGTATGAACCTGGATAAGTTACTCAAGTACTCTCGTTTCCTCATCTGTAGAACTAGGAAAGAATAGAATTTTCTTCATAGAAAACATTTTGTATGATGCTTTACTTATAGTAATCACTTAATAAAAATTATTAAGTGATTACTATATTTAATGTTTTAATCTTTTTACATGCCTTTTTGTTTTCCAAAAGTTTTTTGCAAATATTAATATATTTGTAAAATATATTAGTAATAATTCAGCAGTCCTAATAAAATTTAAAATCTTGTAGTATAATGTAAATTTCAGGCAAACTGTAACTTATAAAATTAGTTATACTTTAGACTCTGACTATAAAATAATTGTTTAAATATTGGGACTAGGAATAAATCTGTCCAAAGCATTACAACAATTAAATCTGAAAAAAAGAGACTCTCTTAATATGATGTAGAATGAGAAGACAAACTAATCTATACAACACAGTGTGGCAGGCTGATTCCTGAAATACAAATAGTAACCTGGGACATTGTACTTTGGATGTTTAAACAAATATATTTGCTTACACATAAAAAGGAAAAGGAAGAATCTTCGTTTATTTGCAAATAGTTTATCTCAGTTTCTCAATCTTGGCAGTACTAACAATTGTGGCTATATAATTCTTTGCTGGAGGTAGAAGTGGTGCATGGGGGTGGACTGTCCTATGCATTGTAAGATGTTTAACATCCATCACTGGCCTCTACTCATCAAATATTAGTAGCACTATCTCCCCAAATGTGAGAACCAAAAATGTCTGTAGATACTGCTAAATGTCTCAAGGGGCACAAAATGACCATCAGTTAAGATAGACCAGTGGTTTGGAGTTCATGTTTAAATAGATAGAAGCTTTCCACGGAAAGAAAACTAGTGGGGAGAAAGGGGCATCTACTGATCACTGGAATACTTTTAACCTAGTAAAAGTTTTCTGGCTAAACTAATTCTAATGGATTAAAAAGCTACTCTGTAACTTTCTATTTATTGGCTAGCAGGTGTCACATGGAAAAACACACAAAGTATCAAAATAGTCATCTTATATTTAATTAATTCCAAGCAGCTTTAAATTAATCCCTGTTATATTTACTGTCTTACAGATAATTTATAGTGCTTCAAAATAAAAATCAAGACATTGTTGAATGTCATGCAGACAGTGGGAATAAACCAGAGATTCATAAACATCTAACTCCAAAGTACTGGTACTATGAAAGTTATAACGATCCAAACTGCAAACAGCCCGTATTAAGAGCTGACTGCATAAAGTCTCTAACTTTTTCTACCTACCTAATGTATCTTTTCTCAAATTTATACCTAACTCTGAAAGATAGTCATTCATGTATTTATGACTACCTTTCCTTTAAGGAAATTATGACTGTTTCCTTCTAAGATGTAACTAATAATACCTGAGGATAATTCTCAGTATGTGAAAAAAATTCACATAAGTATTCATATATTCACCCATACTATCACTTTCCCTAACTTGTTTTCCAACTCTAGTTTTGTTCCCTCAGTTACTTGGGTGGTTGTAAGCCAAAACGAAACACTAAAATTAAGCAGCACAAAAGGTACCCTAATATTGAAGAATAACATACCTTTAAGTAAATTCGACATTTTAAATAACTACTATTAACCATTTATATTCAGTTATATTACTTTTCTGTTGTCTGTATTAAAAAAGTGCCATTTCTACTTTTCATAGCAAAGTTAAAGTATGACAATAATATTATAAATGAAAGTAACAGGTAAGTGAGGATTAATCAAACTATAGCTTGTAAAAAATACTTTTTTCCTAAGAAAATAACTACCAAGCAATAAAATAACCAGAAAAGATATTACTATATAATAACCAAGCTTACTATATCAATTGATAAATAAGATTAGAAAATCTGACAATTTCCCTGTAGTTAAATATTACCATTAAATAGTAGTAGGAGTTTATAACATAGTAAGCTATTTCATTTTATCAAGCTGTTTTCATAATTCTACACTATTACTACTCCATCTTACCATCTTCATCAACAGTAAGGTCCACAACTTCTGCTGCATTCTGCCTCAAGGGCTGTATAACAGTAGAAATCCTACTGCGGTTCCGTGGCTCCTGTGGCCGACTTGAATGAGAACTTGAACCTTGGCTCCAATGAGATCTGGAGTGTCCAAGGGTTGAACGAGACCTTAAATGATATCAATATTAAATTAGTTAAATTTACTTGAAACTAATAATTATTTTTTAAATTAGTAAATTAAAATTTTTTCAGTTACCCAAGAAATAATAAGCCTTTCTTACAAAGTAAGTTGTGAAATTCCTCGTATAAGACTTCCCCAAAGAAATAATGGTAATGGAATTAAAAATTATGACTAGCACAATGGCTGGCGCTGAGTAAACATTTTCTAAATGAAATGTTTAGCAAATGTTCACTAATCATATGAGCTAAGAATATGAGAAATGATTATGTTATCATTTTAAACCAATCATTGGTGTAACATACAGGATTCTGTTTCAAGAATGCCTTTTCAATGGTTAGTTTGAATATTAACCTGGGCTATGATCAATTATTTACATTTATTTTAGATACCTAAAATTATTCACCATAGGTAAAGAAACACAAATATCAACAACGTAACATTTAATAATGTCCACATAATCTTCTACATTTAGTCCAGACTGAATTTGCAAATCAGGGCTTTGAGAGTCCTAAAACAAGTTAAGCTTCTGGTTCTGGTTCTGATGTAACAGAGATTCAAGGCATAAAAGAAACTGCCTGGGATCAGAATAGGTAAGGATAGTTGCAGCTAGTTTACTACAGATGGTCTCTGATAATGGTTCGATTTTGGATTTTTCAATTTTACAATAGCTTGAAAGCAACATGCATTCAATAGAAACCCTATTGTGAATTTTGATCTTTTTCCAGGTTAACAATACACAGCATGATACTCTCTTGTGATGCTGAGCAAGGAGAGCGAGCCACGGCTTCCGGTTAGCCAGGCTACCATGAGGTAAACAACTAATGATCTACAGTGTATTCATTGTTTGATGATTTTGCCCAACTACAATATAAGTGTTCTGTGCACATTTAAGGTAGGCCAGGCTAAGCTAAGACATTCAGTAGGTATATTACATGCATTTTCCCTTTTTTTCTTCATTTTTTAATTGAGGTAAAATTGGTATATATAATTATATAAATGCATTTTCAACTTATAATATTTTTAATTTATGATGTTTATCACGATGTAACCGTATCATAAACTGAGGACCATCTATAGTTTGGTAGCCTTAAGAAACATCACTTGAGTTGCTTTATGCTTTTAAAGTATATAACCACAAACCTTTAACACCTAACACTTTTATTATCTTTTAACAATGTGCATGGCATTGTATTGTATTAAATTTCTTACAGGTACACATTTTATTTTATTTTTTTAAAGATTCACTGTAATAATTTAAATGACTGAGGGTACAGAGGGATAATATGTAGAATATGCAGTCCTAAGGCTTCAGGAGAAAAATAAATGTTTTAGAAAGGTGGGTCTTATGAAGTTGATTTTAAACTGAATATAAAACTGCTTATAAGCTTATTGTCAGCATGTCTAGAAAGGGTGAGTTGAAGTGATTCTCAAAAGAGCAATGCCATTTCTAGTTATTTATCAAAACAAATGAGGATTTTTTCATTCACTTATCAGTACACGGTTTAGATGAAATTACTGAATGAAGAACAAACAAAATTCAAAAATGTGTTTTATGCTAGGTTGCCCTAATAGAATAGCATGAACTTCACTAGTATCAATATCTTGAAATGAGTAGATTAGTAACAAAAAGGAATACTTCAAAATCAATATTTCTTAATATTTTTCTTCACTTTTAAATTTAGCATCATCCCAAATAGTTATTAATTATTCACCAAAATTCCAAAGGAGTTCATTAATTCTCTGAATCATAAAACAAACTCAATTTTGTAAAACACCAAGTAAAATTACTGTTTTTCTATAGCAATGACTCTTTAACTCTCACTGTACACTTAAGGCACTTAAAAAATACTGACCCCTAGGATTCTGGTTCAGCTGGTCTGGGATATAATCAAGGCAACAATACCTCTTTATTTTATAACCTCCAGGTGAGTCTAATGCAGCCTGATTCAAAAACCACTAATCTGGTACATGCATACTCAAACTAGGACTCCAAAAATAAATAAATAATGCAAATATCTGCAACAACTATTTATATTGAAAACTTCAAATATAAATATTTATATTGAAAACTTCAAATATACAAACTAAGAATCAAGATCTTACCGATAGCTTTCTCCAACTGTTACAATCTCCACTTCACTGTCTGTTGAGGTAACATTAATTTCTTCATTTGCAGTAACCTGGGGAGTGGAAGAAGCTTCTATCACCACAACATCTTCATCAATATTTCCTGGAAACAAATAAACAAAAAACATTTAAAAGGCATCTGTGAGATAAACAGTACTCTATTAAATCTTCAGGTCTTCACATGTTTATTTCCTTTTATAATTTTGGTTTGTCCTTTAAAAATTTGTAGGTCTCTGTATGAATCTGTATGATCTTATATAGAAAAATTAACAATAATATCTAAAGATACTGATTTGATTTCTTGTATAAGATATTCACATTCTATAAGACATTAACCTTTAATATCTAAAGATACTACATTTGCTATATGTTTTCTCCATGGTTGTATTTTTACATGATATGACATTCTTTTAAGAAACACACATTAACTTTTTAGTTTTATGCTATAAAATCTGTAATTTTTTGGAACATATTCTTTTCTAAATCACTCTAAATGTGAACAGTCCTTCTTTATTTAGAGAATGGCTGCATATTATATTTGGTTCACTGTGTTTCCTTAATTGTTAACTTCATCTAGAACTAATTTTTGTTTATGGTATAAAATTATAAATAGAATACAGACCTATCACTCTCTGGCTAACTAGCTATTACCATATCATTTACTGAAAAATCCTTCCTTTTCCCCATTACATTCTTATACCTCCCTTAAATATTCTTATGTTTTAGGTTATATTTTGAAGCCATCTATTTACCCCTTTTGATATAGATTCTTGTACTGGGGTAATTTTAATTGTAATAGATTTTCTGAGATATAACTTTCATACTTTAAAATTCACATTTGACTTAAAGATATTTATACACCCATGCTTATAGCCAAGAGATGAAAGCAACTCAAGTGTCCACCAGTGAATGACTGAACAAAATGTGATATATAGAGAGAATGGAATATTATTCAGCCTTGAAAAGGAAATAAATCACATGCTACAGTATGAGCGAACCTTGAGGACATTATGCTAAGTGAAATAACCCAAACACACACATACACACATAAGTACATTTCACTTATTTTAGTAAATTTATAGAGGATAACCATAACCCCAATCCGGTTTTAGAACATTTCCAACGCCCTAAAAAGACCCCACATGTCCTGTTTCATCATCCTCTAAACAAATGACCTGTTTTCTGTCATTACAGATTGTAGTAGTTTCAAGAGTTCTATAGAAATGGAGTCATACATTGTAAAACTTTTGTGTCTGGCTTCTTTCAGTGTACTCACTTTGCAATTTATTCGTGTTGTATTAACAGTTCGTTTTTTTATTGCTGAGTAGTATACTATCATATGAATATATTACAATTTGTTTATCCATTCTTCTGTTCATGGACATCTGGATTTTTGTTGCTTTTGGCTATTTTATAAATAACGATGCTATAAACATCTGTCTATAAGTCTTCATACACCATGTTTATGTATGAGATATTTACTCATATCTCCTGAGTAAATACTTAGGAATGTAATTTCTGGGTAAATTTATGTTTAATTTTTTAAAGAAATGCCAAATTGTTTTCCTAAGCGGCTATTCAATTTTCCATTCCCACCAGGAAAATGAGGACTCCAGTCACTCTAATATTTATAAGCATAACCTGAACATAATACATAAAAAGTAACTAAATTTAATCACAATAGACAAGAATTTGGCATCTACAATCTGTTTTCTCTAGAATGATAATTATTTAAAACCAAACTTAAAGAAAACATTCCGAAAATTAGGAAGTTAACCTTAATATAGCTTTTAAATTTTCAGGAAAATAAGCCACTTCTTCTTGAGCTGATTTTATTTTCATGTTGTCTTTTACATTTAGAAATATTAGTACAGCTAAGCACAGTTGTGGGACCATAGGTGATTTTAATTATTTCCTTTAAGATTACTTATGTTGTCTGTACCTTTTAAAACAGCATGAGAAAAATAATAAGCAATAGCCTGTAAAGAATGTGGGTAGTGTAACAATGGTAACAAAAACAATGGCTTTTCTACAGTTCTTCATGTACTCAACATTTATTTCTCTTCCCTTTTAAGACACTACAGATCCCCTTGGCAGCAGCTAGCTATAAACAATGTTAGCCACTGTAATCATTGATTATCCTGGTCCCTCTATGCCTAAGTCTGGCACGATGCTAGTAATAAAAGTAGCTTCGAATTTGTGAGCATATATACTTTGTGCCACAATATTTTGCATGTCCACCTCCATCAAGAAACTTAAACTTATAAAGTGTAAATGATTTGTCAATCAGACAGTCAGCAATACTTGGAATTCAAACCTAATTCCAATTCCAAAGCTCATACTCTTTAAATGTCCAAAACTATATTGTGGTGATGGTTGCACAACTCTAAATTTACTGAAATCATTGACCTGTACACTTAAACTGGATGAATTTTGTGGTAGGATAATTGTACATAAATAAAACTGTTACAAAAAACAACAACTAAAAAGCATTCCCTGCAAGATACTAAACTAGGCTTCAACAAATGTAGACATGCCATATCCTGGAGTAGGAATACCCCAAATCCTAAAAATGTCAGTTTACTCTAACTTAGTCTACAAAAACAATCCTGGTAAAAATACCATCATGTGTCTCTCCACTACCATCATCCTCAGATAAACATGTTGATTATAAATTCACTTAGAAGAATAAACAAGCAAGAATAACTAGGAAAATACACAAGAGTCTATAATTAAAAGTGTACTTCTAGTGCCTAAATAGCCCTACCTATGAACAGAATGACAATTCCATAAATAGATCCAAATATCTATGAAAATTTAACATATGACAAAGGTCTACAGTCAACAGGAAAAATAAAATTTTTAATTATTTGTTTTGGGACAACTGAAGAATCACATAAAAAAAACTGGATCTATTCTTCATACTGTACATGAAGATAAATATCTGAGGTTTAAATATGTAAAAAGTAAACAATACAAGAGCTATGGGAAAAATAAGTTAGTTTCCTTATAGATTTGGAGGGGGAAAATTTTTCCTAATTATGACTTGAAACCCAGAAGTAGTAAAGATAAAGGTTGATAAATGTAATTAACCAAAAAAAAATTTTAGCATGGTAAAAAAGTATATCAAAGTAAAGATAAATTTGGTGAAAATATGTTATAATACAGAATTGATACCTCTAATATATAAATGCTTCTTATAATAGATGGAAGAACAATGACCAAAATCCTGATTAAAAACAAACAAAAACAACAGGCAAAAAAGATTTGAACAGATGATCAAAAGAAAACAAATGTAAATGACCCTTAAACATATGAAAAGATATGCAACATTATTCATAAAAAAAAAAGAAAAGAAAAAATATACAGACATACTATTTCTTACCTATCAAGTGAACCAAAAAAACTAATATCTGACAACAACTTCTGTTAGAAGGGTTTTGAGAAAACAGGCACCCACACACTGCTGGTGGGCATCCAAAATGGTTATCATCCCCACAGAGAGAAATTCGGCCATATTTAAAAAAAAATACATATACATTTATCTTTGATGCAAAAATCCCATTAGAATCCTATCCCAAAGACACGACGGCAAAAAAATATTAAATGACATATACAAAAAACAATTCATTGCAGTGCTATTTGTAATAGCAAAAGTCAGCAAACTGTTCATCAGAAGGATGAACAGCTGAACATAGCTGAGCTATGGTATAACTAACTAAACAATAAAATACTATGAAGTTGTAAAAAAAAAAAAAGAGGAATAAGAAGGAGTAATAGAGGGATGAAAGTATATATATCCCTTATATCTCTTATATATACTTGTATTCCTCTATAATATTTCGCTACTCTAATAATTATACATAGTTAACTGAAAAAAATCAAAAGATACTTTTTGAGTAAGATATGGAAAATATAAGAGTATATATACATTTCTGCTTATATTTTTAAGGAGAAAAAATATAATAGCAAACCAAAACAAAAAATGAATAAAAAGTTATCTATAGTGGAGAAAAATAGAAAGAGGGGTGCAGAGGTAGAAAACTAGACCTCACTGAATATAACTTATTTAAGTTTTGACTTTGGAACCTGGTAAATATTTAACATAGGCAAAATTAAAAATTTTAACAAATCTCATTAAAAAAAAAAAACCTTGAAAAAAATAACGAACCCAAATGCATACTAAATTGGTGGAATAACCACACATAAAATTGGCCCAGAGAAAAAAGAAATCACACAAAAAATCTTATATTCATTAAAATTAAGGTTAGTAATAACTGTAAATATTTTCATTTACTTTCAGTTATAAATGTTTATGTGTATGTATGTATTTATAGTATGTAAAGAACAATATAGGAGTAAAGAGCTCCAAATACAAAACATAAACTTACATAAAAACCCTAATCCTAAACTCTGAATATAAATATTCATATAAATGATTTAATTAATTCTTTCTAAAATCTCTACATTCTTCACTTTGTCCATTAAAAAAAAGGCTAAAAAGCAATGACAACCCAGTAGAGCAATGGACACTTTAATTTCTAGTCTATAGCCTCCAAATAGCCTCTAAATAAAAAGAAGTCAGGAATACTTAAAGAAATGGCTGTTTCCAGGGTTGGGGCAGGAAATGTAAAGAATGAATTTGGACCATCTTGTTTCAGAGAGTAAGGAAGTTACCAAAAACTACTGGGGTGGTATCAAAAAGGTCAAAGACCCATCTCAAATATGATCCCCACTGGTCAAAGATCAGTTTGAGCATCATAAAGAAAAAGATTGCAACATACTATGTTAAAACTTATGAGTTCATGATGATACCTTAAAATTAAAAACCTATTTGGATATTGTCAGATTATCAATTCACACTGAAATGTAGTAAAAAAGGTAAAGAAATCAAGTATTCATCTTGCCTTTCTTGTATGGACTGCATTTCAAAGCAACCAATTAGTTAATGAAGGAAGAACTCTACTTAAAGAGGAACCTCAATTAGTAAATGTAAGCAGAATGAATTAGAAAGTCAACATTTTGCAACCTCTACTGAAATAATGGATCTAGACAAGATCATCAAAACTGCTAAAAACATTACCTGATATGTTGATGGGGACTTTATAGTGGATCGTCTGAACCTGAACTGAACTTGAACCAAGCTTTTGGATCTAACTAACAATTTATAGGAAATACACAGTATATATAAAACAAATTAAATGGTACAATGTCTAGAAACTGTTCTGAAATTCTCCAGGGGAAAAAAAAGTGAGTCAAGAGATGAAATAATGCCAAAAACTGAAACTGGATTATGAATATGTGGGAGTCAACGGTAAACTTCCATTTTTATGTGTGAAAATTTTTATAAAAATAACAAAAAATAACTATCATGTTAGTTCTGGAAAAGAAGAAAATTCAGATTTAGACATAATTCCTATTAAGAATTCACAATTACAAGGGTCAGCTATATTCTTAATGAAACTTTTAAAACATTTAAGTATAGAATGCACTTGAAAAATCTGAATATACAGCTGCTGAATAATATTTTTAAGCTTTAAATAAAAATATACAACTACTGGGCTTAAAAAAAATAGGAAATAGAGATTTCTTAGTCCTTATATAAGGTAAAATGGGATCTCTAGTTTGAGAAAATTTCCACAGATAACATCATGGAGTCAGCAAGTGCTCTCTCTCTCTCACAAAGTGGATGAGGATGATATACTCTTGAAAACTGGTAACAAAAAATGATTCTAGCAATTACCATGTCACTGATGTCTAAGATGCCTAACTATGTGAATATAACTATTAATAGAAAATGTGAGTACGAACAGGCAATATTTATAAATTATCATTATTCAACATTTTATATATGCAAATAAATTAGTTTCATTATAAGACTATTTTAACTATAGCCCTGAAAGTGTCTATTTAAGGTAGCCAAAGTTTTTTTTCCTCCTCAGAAGGAAAACAGGACTGATATATTTAGGCTCTCTTATTTGGGGGCATATATGGTATTACATTTCCTTCAAATCTGAAGAAAATATAATGTATAAATACTTAACTAATTAAAAAGTTAATAAATAAGGAGTTCATCATATCCACAATTAATTGGGAAACCAAATGCTTTAGCAATAGAAAATAAAAATTTAAGCAGCAGTTCAGATAAGGCTCATCAAATAGATGACAAATACAACACTAAAATTAACTTCTCTCAAACTTAGCTTCTATTAGTTTATTTTAAAATATCTGAAGTTCTTGGCAAATATTATCAGGAACAAAACAAGATAAATAAGTTCTCAACTGGCAACTGGGAATAATTCAATGTCTAACAACACAAGCTGCACATCAATTTGGCTTTCTGGCTTGAATAGAGAGCCCTAATAAATTTAAAATGAAATTAATGATGAAGCAAGAGGAAAATAGGGAATTCCCAGAAATCTACTGATTACAGCAAATGAATTTGTTATACAATGTAAAGTACTGACTTACATAACTCATTCTTAGGTGTTTTGATAAAATCAGTTAATTATCTACAACTCTTGTGCCTTAGAGTTTGAGCATATAACAAAATATCTAAAATGGAAAACATTCTTTTGATCAGTTCACTACAGCAACAGCCAAAACATAAAGATAAATAGTGTGTGAAAAAGTTGTCTCAGTAACTCCACAAAAACTAATATCTATACAAGTCATATTATTAAAGTTTAGTAGATAAATGTATTTAACAGTTGAGATATTCCAACTCTCTCCTAATTCCTAACACACACTAAAATATACTGGACTTGGTGTCAGAAAGCCAGTACTAAAATTATATCTAGAAGAAAACCCCATCTCTTAAGAATCTAAGGAAGTCAATTTTTGAAAGTTGAGATTTCTTGATAACAGAGCTAAGTCCCATCAATATTTCAGTTTTACTACTCTGAATATAAATCACTCTATCGTGGTTTTCCAAACGTTTCATCTATAACATTAGGGTTGATAACAGAATCCACCTCATGAGAGTGTTGGGAAGATTAAATAAGAATATACATAAAATACTTAGAACATTACCAGCACAGAGTAAATGCCCAACAAATGCTAGGTATTTTTATTATCATCATGACATCATCCACTATTAAGTGATACAGGAATTTGATGCAAACTCCTTGGAGGGCATTCTAGTAATAATAGCTAGCACACTGTTAAATGCATATACCTTCTGATACATTTTTAGAAATTACTCCTTTAGAGATGCTTGCAAAGCTGTGCAAAAATGTGTGTACAAGGCTGTTCAATGTAGCAAATATTTTATCAACAAAAGTTGGTTAAATAAATTATGGAACAACTATACGAAAAAATACTATGCAGCTGTTTTTAAAAACAAATAAGATAACTATACATACTGATATTTTAAAAACTCAATTATTTACCCTTACATTTGCTTTCAATTATTTAAAATTACTTCTGGGTAATAAGACTGAGACCTAAGAAGAGATTAACTTTTTATTTTGGTACTTTTAAAATTCCATACCATTTGAAAATCATTATTTTTAAAGAATAAACTAGTTTAAAACAAAACACTAGTCTAGAAACCAGAAACCATCAGGAGTACTTGGTTTCAACTTTTGGATTTGTATGCCCAGAGACAAACATTTAAGAATAATCTTTAAAAATAATGTAGATGAAATAATGTATTTCTACCAGGAAAAATAATAAACCACCACATGCATAAAACATCATAAGTATCAAACGAGACTTAAAAATGAATTATAGTTTGCATTTATCTTGAATACTTGAGAATATATGAATTCTTTTCATCCTAGAAACTGATACTGATACTGACCTACATTAACTCTTAATTCTCATGCCTCCTACAATATCCGCTCCTTTGAACTGCTTCACATCACCAAACATTCTGCCTCACTGATTTCAAGCAGAAATTGGGCTCTGCTGACCCCTCTCCCAAAACACCAACCAACAGAGAAAAAAGGTGAAATATGACAATAAAGCAAGACAATTCCTAGCTTCACCTCCCTCTAAGACCTCAGAAAATAGCTGCTGTAACCTCCTCCCAGCTATAGTGTGATCTCAATGAATTCGTTTTAAAACAATGTTTGGTTAGGTTAAAATAAAAAAACTAACCATATGGCTAAAACTGATATTAAGAACAAAGTTACTGGTTTCAGAGTTATAGAAAAATAGAAATACAAGAGGAAAGAGAGTCTTAGAAAAGGAAGGAACCCATAGAGAAGGAGAAAAGAGAGGGGGAGAAATGGCATATCTGCACAACAGACTAGCAAGCTCTTTGAAAAGTTCTTCCTATCACCCACCACTTCCTTGTCCTGTCACAGGAAATTAATTTTTTCTCTTAGTTCAGATTTTATTTCTTAATGCTCACTTCACTGACTTCTTTTAAATTACAACAGTAAAAATGGTATATATGGAACATACTTATACTGCAGAGGTTCTCTGTATATAAACTTATTCTAGTTAAACATTGTTGGGGGGACAAGGAGAGCTCAGTCGAGCTAATCCTCTATCAATTCAATTTTAGCTGATTAATCATATGCTCTACTGTGTACTGTCAGTATTAAAAGTCTGTGTTCTGTTATGAGAATAAGTTACCTCTCAAATACTTGAAACTATTTTTTCACTTATAAAGAACATAACAAGGTAATAATAAACAATAATAAGGTACTTAAAAATAATATTAAGCAGTCCTTTTTAGTGACTAGAATTGCTCTTACTGTGGTTGAATGTAGAAGAAATCCATCACACATTTGTCTGAAAAAGTATTCATAAAAGTTAAACATACTAAAAAAGTACTATAGGGAAAAACCATACCATAAATCAATAACTCATAAAATATGTATAAAATGGTGAAAATTATTTTCTAAATAAAGAGAAAAAATTCTCCTTGTAATTGTCAGAAAAATAAGAAACTTTAAAATTTTTTCATTTAAAATATTAGAAAATTTTTAAATTTTATCTTAAAACTGGAGCCATGGTTTAATAATATAGCTGGTAATTTACTTATATGTCTTAAAAGTCAGTACATCATCGTATTCCTTTTAATTTCAATGAAATCACTAAAACGTAGAAGAAAATAAGCACAAACACAATACAATACCTTCCATGGTTTACTCAATTTAAGAAACATTTTTACCTGAGGGAACAGCTGGATTGTTTTGGTGGTTTTCACTGGCAGAAACAAACAAATCTTCTCCTTCAGTTGATGAGCTGGAAGAAGATTCACTGCTGAGGTCATTTTCACTGGAACTACTAGAACTGGGGAGCAAGGCATATTTTCTTCGGGCTAACACTTCTCGTTTTTTCCTCTGCATTAATATTCTCTCTTTTTGTTTCTGTGTCCTCTGTGAGGAATTATTTTTTACAAATCTCTTTCTGCATGGAAGTCTCCTTAATGAACTGCTATGAAAACAGGGTCTTTTCATTAACAATCCTGAAACAGATTCTGTCTCAGTCGGAGGCCATTTTTGGGACCGTGCACTATGAGTTCTACTTTTAGCACTTAAAATTGCCTGGGAATGTCTTACAGAGACTCCTTTATCCTCATCCGACGTCACAGTATCAGAATCTCCAAAATGCAGACTAGATGAAGGAGAAGACAGACAATCACTAAAAGAGGAATCATTATCTTCATCACTTGGTGTTTCTAGGTGTTGCCTCAATCCTAATATTCCCTGGTTCTCTTTAACACAATTTTGCATATATGAAGGGCCAGCCTGCTGGCTTTTGCGTTTTTTCCTCACAACACTTTTTTCTTGCTCTTGTTGGTTACCATTCATGTCCTTTTCTTGTTTTTGAGAATCATCACACAAATGAGAGAATTCATTCCCCACTTTACTATTAATCATCTCAACCCCTGCAGGAAAACTTTTGGCTGCCCCAATGGGCTCTGGATGTAAGAGGATCCCTTTTAGACTCTCCTGTGTCTTTTGCGCATCAGAAGGAATCTCACTCTTCATATCCACTTTTATAGTATACAGCCTGTTATATTCAGGAGTCCATTGAGACATGGGAAACTTTAAGGAAGGCCTAGAAGACAAAATGAGATATTAAAAAGATTGTTAATATGTTTTATTATACTATTTAATTGAACAGTTCTCAGATTTCACAGAAAACATCTCTGTAAAATGGCAGAACTGCCTTTCCTCATTAGGCTATAAAACAGCTATAATGAATCATTTTCCTATTCTTATAAAATATTTTTGTTATGTCTACACCTATACCCAATTTTTAGAAATACAGTAAAGATCACAGAACATAAGCCTACTTAAAAACTTCTATTAACCAAAAATTGATCTTACTGGTATCTTCCTATCTTTAACAACATAACATATTTGGTTAAAATCAAACGATTTCTTCAAAACCTGTTATAATAAAAATAGATAAAAGGATTAGAAGTCAAAAGACTCAGATGAGTCAATAATGGTTTTCTCCCAGCATCACATTTTAAAGCGGTAATTATATTAAATATTTCTGCACATCTAGACAGTTACTATGTTAGATGGATTACTACAAATAATGAACCAGTATGAATACAGCTTCCCTTTCCCATGGTTCCTTCTTCCTTCATACTACTTTAATTTCTAATGAGAATCTAAACTCATTGAAAGACAGTAGGCATAACGACTGCCTTTCAGAAGTTTTACATTCAGGAAGACTGAAGCTACTACTGTGAGCTGATGAATATATTATTCAGTTAAAGCAGCACAGAACATAAAATCAAACTTCCTATAACTAATCTAAGTGTATCTAAATCATTCAATATCTGAAATTAAAATTGCTGAACAAGGTAACTTGCAATTAAAGCATCTACATCAATGCAATGTACATACAAGAACAGTGATGATATAAAAGTAGTAAATATACTGACTCAAAATGGAATATATTCATTGAAAGGTAGTTAATGAGACAACAAAGAGCTTGACTAGTACAAAATATGATTAAACAACATTAACATTTTTACCTTAAGTTTTTATTGAAGTATAATACAGACACATATATTCATAAGTTTACAGCTTGATGAATTCTCAACAAAGTGAACACATCTATGTAACTAACTCCAAGATCAAGAAACATAAAATAACCAGCACTACAGAAACCCCACCAGGAATGGTAACCACTATTCTAACTTTTAACATCATAGATTAGTTTTGTACTTAACATGCACTTTTTAACCCACTTCTGAAAGGAGAAGGGGAAAAAACATGTTTAGTAGAAAGTTTTTCCTTCTCTATAAATGACAGTTATAGGAATATATAACTTCACAGGTTTCTTACTTTAGTATATAATTATTATTACAATAGAAAACTATTATTAGAACGGTTAAAAATGAAACATTCTATTTTTATACAAAGCTATCAAACCTCTATCTTTTATTATTATTATTTACAAGGGTAAGCAGTGCTATATCCAAGATGAGCAACCAAACCCTGTCTGGAGTTCAGCAGGATCAGTAGTAAAGGAGGAGCAAAATCATGAGTGAAAAAACCATATGGGCACAGAGCAAATTACAAGAGGTAGACAGTCAGGCATGGATAATTAAATGCAAGAAAACACAAGTCACAATGATAAGCACAAGCACATGTGATTTAAGATTCAAGGGGGGCCAAGTAGGATGGCTATAATAAAAAATACAGATGATAATAAATGTTGGCAAGGAACCCTTATACATTGCTGGTAGAAAATGTACAATGGTGTAGTCACTTTGGAAAGCAGTTTGGCAGTACCTCAAAAGATTACACAGAGTTACCATATGATCCAGCAACTCTACTCCTAGATATACACCTGACAGAAATGAAAACATACATCTACATGAAAACTTACACACAAATATTCATAACACTATTAGTCATAACAGCCAAAATGTGTAAACACAGATGTCCATTGACTGATGAATAAATCCATACAATGGATTATTACTCAGTAATCAAAAGAAATGAATATTGAATCATGCTACAATATGATATTAATGCTGATCAAAAGAGGGTTGCATAGTTACCTGATGCCCACAATACTTGATACTTGCCCTTTAGACTTTTTTGCAACAGCTTTATTGAGATATAATTCACATACCATACATTTCTCTCTTTTTAAGTGTATGAGTCAGTGGTTTTTAGAATGTTCACAGAGTTGAACAGTCATCACCATAATCAATTTTAAAACATTTTCAATTCACTGAAAATAAACCTATACTCTTTAGCCATTACACATTATTTCTCTTATTATCCTCCAGTGTGAGGCAGTCAGTAATCTACTTTCTCTATTCAGTTGCCTATTCTGGACATTTCTTATAAAAGTAGTTGTAATATGTGGTCTTTGTGACTGGTTTCTTTTACTTTTGATCAGCATCAAAAGAATCACTTTGAAAAATCTTAGATTATTCCAAGAGTCGATGTCTCCCAGGAGTTTTGTTTAGTTGAATCTCTGAGAAGAGTCTTTATACACTGAAGGGAAAAAAAAATAGTTTTAGCCTCCTCATCCCTAATTACAAAGTCATCCCCTCAGTCTTGGTAATGGAGATCCTAAGAGGCAATGAAAACTTGCCAAAGGACATATAAATTCTGGGAACAGGAATCCATAAGTGAATTTACAAAGAAATGATTCATAGCATAATTTACTAAATTCAATTTCTTTTCCATTAGTTTATGCCCCAAAGCCAAAACAATGAACTCTTTATGGTTAACTTTGCCCTGGGTTTTGGTTATTTTTTTTTTCCTGCCCAAGTGTAAGGTAGGGGAAGGGAAAAAGGAAGAGAGGTGGTGTATAGTATGGTGTGTGTGTCTGTATACCAGTAACTGTTCTCTGAGTTATGTCATACAGTCATTAAATGCAAAATACCCTGTATTACCTGAGATGGTCCCAACAAGGGAGTACAAATTCATGCTCTACTCTGAACTAAAAAGAGGAGTAAGCTCACGAAAAGAAATACCAATTCATTGTTTAAACTAAAAAGGCAGCAAAACTAACATAAATGACCAATAAAAAATATTCTGAAATATAATGCTATTTGATAAAATCATAATCTAGTCTTTTATTTCCATAAAAATTACTGGCTGATCTAATTTACAAAGCAGACAAGTTATGTACTAGATATATCTATCTCCTTGGCCACATTATGACTGCTTTGCTATTATACATTATTTCAATACTGAAACCTTCATACCCTTTTTGTACTGGTTTGATTCAATCATTTTACTGCTATGTCATGGTGGCAGCACACCAATTACTCCTGACAGTGTAGAACAACCACTAGCAGTAAACCTTACATGAAAAAAAGCACAATAGCTAAACATGCTTATTCTAATTCAAAAATTAGGGTTAGGATTTGGCAAACTAAATTACAAATTAAAACACATTAAGATTACTGATACAACTCTGAGAAAATCTACCTGTAAACTGATTTAGAAACAGTCATTTTTATTAATATGAACTTTCACTATCAATGATAAACAGACTTAATAAATAAAAATTTGATGATTAATTTATAGAATGCTAAAGGAACAAGATTTTTTTACAAAATCCATAAAATGGTTTTGCATTTTTCTATAAAAGCTTAAGATTATCAGAAAATGAACTAGAAATACATCTACTGTTTATCTTTTTTCATATAGTGAAGTGGAAAAAATTAATATTTGAACCACAGGGATTTTATTTAGGACATGTTTTAAATTTTTAATTCTTTTACTAGTATTTGTTTTACTATGTATCATTTTAAGAATAATCAAGTGCCTGAGAGAATATTCTCTCCTACCACATAAAGGCTTTATAACCACCACTACTTACAGCTAGACAGTATGGACAATATGCTCTGTTACTTATTTTGAATAGTCAAAGAAAGTTTCATTAGGAAGAAAGACATCTTTCCTATCATCAATAGGCATTATTCTGAGCTCATAACTACATTAGCAAAGTACCCTAAATAAACTGAATTTCTTAGAGAGAGATTTTTGCTCTTACAGGTATAGGAGGACACACTCTAATAGAAAGGAGGGAGAAAACTTTATAAACTTATCAGCAAATAGTAAATAACTTGCAGACTGATACCTGGTAGAAAGAAGAAAAGTATACTCAGAATAACTATTATTAAACTGCCAAGACTTAAACTCAACTTCTTTTAGGAGGCTAGATATGAAATAAAAACGTGAAAGACCACCAATGATTAGGGCAACCTACCCTGATTAGACAATAAAGTTCAGAAGATAGACTATTAGCTATTATCAAAAGACATATTTGAATTCTTGTTGACTAAGAGAATCAAAATGAAACAAATAATTACAGATAATTCACTACAAGTTCTAAAAGAGGCAAGTATAGTTATAATCAGAGCATAGAAGAAATAGGATAGTGTAAGGGACTTCCAAGATAAAAATCACAGCATTCCAGTTTTCTTCACCTTCAAAGATTCATCCTCCAGAACACTGTAGATGTGTTCATAGTCCTGTGTTAAGCAGCACAGAATTTCTCCTTCCTTTTCTTAGAACCAAAGTAAAATCTTAATAACCCTGAGTAGAGAGAAAAAAGGACAGGGAGTCTTACTAGATGGCTCCATGCTGATATAATGGGGGAGTGTCCTATTATTTGCTAGTCATGCCATCAATCTTATGGTTGCATTTAAAATTCACTGAATTAAGGATGATTTATATGAAGAGTGAAGAGACTGAGACCTAAGTACAAAGATGTTCACTGTACCCTTTATCTTAAACAGATATCCAAAGGGACAATGAACTGAGAGGAAGTGGACATGGAATAGCCATGTGAGGAGATTCAGAGACATCTTCCACTCCATGATGTGCTAGACATTATTGCCCACAATATTAAAAGGAATAAAAGTATAGTACAACTGAGTTTAGAACTATCAGACTGAAATGTGCCTTATAAAGGATCTGCCCATGATCACTATTATTTCCTCTGAGAAGGTAAAGAGGAAGTGAAAAACATAGAGAGCATCATCCTTACATTTAGAGACTTTAACATGGTTTGACTATCATCAGCTAAGGCTTCCTCTGTGAATGAAGAGTCTTTGTCCCTCCTGAGTACAAACTTGACCTGAAATAACAGGGTAGAAAACCGGCTGACTGACCAAACCACTAGAGAAAATGAACCAAAGAAGCTATAGCAAATCTGAGAACGTGGGAAAACTTTATGGAAAATGAAATATTCAAGGAATACTGTGATAAACAAGGAAGGTGATATTCCACATTTAAGTGAGATCACTGGCAAAAAGGAATAAAAACAGTCAAGCAAAGGTAAGTGTCATTCATTAATACACTAAAAAGGTCTGGGTTCCAGTCTTGACTAGGTCCCTGACTAGCTGTATATCCTTGGGCAAATTACTTAAACTCTCTAGACTGTTTCTCATCTATAAAATCGGTACAGTAACAGTATCTACCTTGTAAAGTTACTGTAAAGGTTAAATGAGAGTACCTAGCCAAGTACTTGGTATCATGGCTATTATTATTGTCTTTTCTAGAGGAACAATTACATACATGAGACATAATGTTTAAGACTTTTCTTTATGCCTAGAAATAAATGAAATCCTTAGAGTCAAAGAAGGACATAAAATGAAGAGTTCCTACAGAACCTTAAAGTATAGAAATAAGGACTAAGTTTCTTTGGCACAAAACCTATGAAGCAAATAATTCTGCAGACTCTCCTCTACTATGGAGGATTGAAGTTTGGGGAACTGGATGTTTTAGCTCCCTAATTTGTAATAATACATATTCTACTTTAAGAAAAAGATAAATATCTCTCAAATAACAGGTTTTTATTACTCAATGAACTTAATTATTTTCTTGTTTATCTTGTTTAAAATATTCTAAAATCCCTACATATTAGTCATCAAAGGAAAAAAAACGTCTAACATATATTTAGGTCTATCAGTACAAACTGGGTGGAGTTCAGTATATTATAGTCTACTGCTCTAGCCATGATTGTGTTATTATCAGAGCCAGTAGCAAAATGAAGGGTGTATCTATCCTCGCAAGCCTAAGAACCTGGGAGTCAGTTTCAACTGGTTAGAAAGGTAGTACTATAAATCATAAGGTACAGTGCACAAATGTCTAACACTTCTGGTATGAAACATTTCTGGACTTTGGAATTTACACTGTAACATGAATTACGAGATACAAAATATTTCTAATTATCTATCACATAAAATATATTCTATCAAAAAAAATCTAAAAAAAATACCTAACAAAAGGCCTAAACACAAAAAAACTACAAAACTCTACAATAGAATGTAAAAAACAATCCTCTTAAGTGCAGAGACACCTCATTTCTGGCTTAGCAAAGACTCCAAACTGGCTGTTACGGATTAGAAGCCATAATTTTTTAAAATACAAAACATAAATACCATCTCCCTGGATGTTAGGCCTTTAAAAACATCGGATTTTTTTGAATAGTCCAAATACATGCACCTAAAAATTACTTCAAATTCATAGTTTACACTTAGTATCTCATTTTTTTTGTTCACTGAACTTTCACATAACATTTAATTGAAATATAATAAGACTTATTACAGTTACATGAACAATTGTACAGTTACATGAACAACTGAGGGGGGGCAGAAAGGGAATGAAAAATTTGAACAGAAGTGTTTTTGTCCTTTTTTTAAATCAAGCTTTAATTTTTACAACTAAGATAAAATTAGGGTATAGCCATAAAATAAACTAAGTAGTCTTTAAAAATAAGGTAGGTTCTGTACAAACTGATACAGAAGGTACAGATAGCTTTTTAAAAGTAGGTTGCAAATAATGCTGATCTAATATGATCTTTTCTGTAAAACAACTTACTTTATATATACATGGGGAAAAGAGAAAAATACACACTAAATTTGGGATTTAAATTATAGGGAAGAGATTTATAGCACTAGGTTAGGAGCTTTCTTTCACCTTTTGTGTTACAAATTTCTGTATGGTTTGAATTTTTCATAAAATAATCATTTGCTACTTCTTTTATTTTAAAGGAATAAAAATAATCAGAACAGAACGTGTTTTATTTTTCCAACGGACTAGGACATAACTGTTAAATGCAGACTGTTATAAAAACCAAATATATGCCATGATTTTCATGGAAATCTTAACTAGGCATAAAGTTCCTCCTTAATGACTAGAAATGACCACTAAATCCTGGACAGCTTAATGACAGAATAGGGTAGAAACTGAAAGATGGCATATGACTGTTGGCAAATTTCAATGGAGTTGTCAAATTTGAGAGTTAATTATGCTTCTAACTTATTGATACTAGTCTACATATCTAGTATCAATAGATACTAGATAATGTCAGATGTTTCTGAACTTAACTCTATGAAAAAATGTTAATGCTTGGAAAGTAATAACTTATCATCAAAACCATTCACAAAATCTTCCATCATTAAAAGCATAGTAATTAGTGTTGGATTAAGTGAAAAGCATCAATAAGAAGTCAAAGAATAATGTGCAAGGACAACAAACCTCCACAATCTTTCATTCTTGATACTTTTTCAGATAATCAACCAACTTTCAAACCTTCAAATTTACAAACTACTCTTAGAGATCACTGTTATTTAAACATCCAGTTTCCAACACTGAGCTTCAAGTAGATTCTAAGTTTCCTTGGAAGATCAGAACTCAATGATTTGAGAGTTCTTTTTTAAAGCAATAGTTGCTAACTTAAAGCCGATTAATATTTTTAAATATGGAAAGATATGTGCTTTAATATGCCTAATAGCTTTTCAAAATTTAACAATCTGCACAAGCTAAATGTAGAATTAAACTATACTGCTAAATAAGATCTTAAATCTTTACATGAGCACACTGAACATTTTGAACTAATTCTTGTCAATAATTTTAAATTGCTTGGCCTTTTTCTTATGAATAAGCAGTAATATATGTTAAATGATACTTAAAGAGAAATCAAAATCAAAACTACAGAAAACCTATTATGGCTTACACAAGACTCTTTGAAAAGAACCAGCTCAATGAAGCAGTGCGCCCATTGTTGTGAGAAGCAGGAACTACTTTTGAAATAGGAAAGATGGAACATAATTTGGTAGGCTAACAAAGATGAA
Source organism: Macroglossus sobrinus (assembly GCA_004027375.1). Taxonomy (NCBI): domain Eukaryota; kingdom Metazoa; phylum Chordata; class Mammalia; order Chiroptera; family Pteropodidae; genus Macroglossus; species Macroglossus sobrinus. Next base: position 475,095 of record PVKZ01000047.1, on the reverse strand, counting down.
AAAATTTGACTGATATGGTGTATGTCCAGCTCATAATAAGTATGACAGAATATAAATAACCAAAATAGAGAATGCTATAAATAATGATATGAATGAAAGTAATAATTTAGAATCACATAGGAAGAAGCAATTGGTGTCTCTGGTAAAGGCTTCATAGAGAAGTTGACATCCAAGTCAAACCACGAAGGATGCACAAGGTGATGATGGTAGGCAAAGAAAACCCTTTACTTCAAACAATGCTGAGACATGGCAAGAACTGGCAATCACTTTTGGAGTGTTTGTTTTTGTGTTTTTAGTAGGAGAAAATAAACTAGAGTAAAATCATCAAGAAGTGAACAGTTATAAGTTACTGTTTAACAACACAGTTTATGAAAATTTAACTGAGCAGCTGTCAACAGGAATAGACTAGAGGGGCAGTCACGGAGACCAGAGAGAAAGTTTTGCTGTGATGGGGTCAAAGGGCAGTTTTAGGGGGTGAAGGGTAGAGCGAAGTATGAGGTAGGATGGGTAAATGTGAGAGTCATTTAAGACAAAGAAATAAGATATAGAAACAGAAATGAAGAAACAAGCCAAGGACAATTCTGAGACCTCTTGATTTGATATCTGGAAGAAACATAAGTCACTGTCAGAAATAAAGTCAACTGGAAAGAGAATGCAGATATTAAGTTGTGAACAGATTTTTGATTTTGAAATAACAGTTAGACAGCCAATGGAAAATAAAATCACTAGAGTCAATAAATTACTTCCATCAAAGTAAATACAGAGAATAGCTAAGAGTATTGGAGAGTATGCACCATAAGTAAGGCAGCAAAAGAAAAAAGAAGAAACCCTTAGAAACAGTAACAAAATCAGAGAGCAGAAAATCTGAGAAGGCAAAGCCCTGGAAGCTATCCTCCCTATTTATTTATCTCCTCCTGACTTCTCATTTTGACTAACCACCAAGTACTCAGTGAAACATCTCAGTACTAGCCAGCTCTATGAATCAGTGCTTCCCATTTTTCACATCATGACACACATAGAATATTTTATTTTTTGAGCATTTAGGGTAGATAAGGTGGTTCTCTCTTTCTACAAAATGTCACAGCCCTGGGGTACAAGCCACCCCAGAATTCTCCCTTGATGCTTTAAGGGCTAAGGGGATCCATATCCACATACCTGCAATCCAATCATGCTACACTAGTTAGAAAGCTCTGCACTAAACTTCTCATTCCTTTCTTTTGTAAACACTCTTCAAAAAATAAATTTTTTACCAATCAAAGCACTTGCCTTTGCTTTTAGGCTGATGCTATGTTCTTTAAATCAGCCTAATTACTGCCAAATATTTTTAAGTGAAGAATTTTTTTTTTAACTTTAACTACCTAGTAATTCTTTCTTACACCTATTTGTCCATTCCTCATAGTAAAGGACTCAGATATTTATATCCTCAAGCCCTTTACTCCTTTCACATACTTGAATTTTAAGTAAATGACTAACACTGCTTCTTCAGAGAAAATAGAGGCTATCAATAATAAACTCCAACATCTTCCTTCCCTTTACCCAACCTCTAACTTTTCAGTTTATATCAGGATCCAGTCCATATCAAATACGCCATCCTGTATTGAAAAAATGTTAGATATAAGCATTCCCCTGCTCAAAAAAAGATAAAGTGGCAACTTTATGCTATTAAAGCAACCCAATCAAAAGCCTATTAAGCCAAAAGCCTTAATAACTATAATGAGTTATTAAGTGTATTAGTATAACTTCATATTCTTTTGTACCTACTCTCCCAACATGGAAGGAATTAAAGAAGGTAGGAAAATGGCGGGGGTGCTGATTTACTAAATTAAGGGCTGAATCTCCAGAATTGACCAAACTTGAGCCAAAATACCAAATTATGACCTTGAAGCCTTCAACATTTTTCAGAGCAATGCTCAGCAAGCAAACTAGAACCACAAACTGCAGAACACTACAAAATTATGTCATTTTGTAATGAATGCTATTTTCTACTGGTATTCCACTTCGCCTTAAATATACTCCTAGCCGAGCAAATATTTATATTAAAATATGGTATCTTTCATAATTCAGTTACTTATCATTCCCTTGCATAAAATATTCTTCAGGTCTCATCATGTTGTTCAAATAACTCCCCTTCTCTCTTTCTGTAAGGCAGTAATAAATACTGTTTCTTCTAAAGTCAGATTTCCAGCAACTTCAACTCTTGGGAACACAACCTAAAGGAAAATGATTCACTGAAGGGTCAAAATAATTGTCAGAAAGGTCACATGCAGTTCAATACTCAAAGATTATTTTATTTTACATATAATTCTAATAAATGTAGTTGTCTGGATTCTAGGCATAACAGCACTTAAGAACAATTAAGAGACAGAAGAACTAAGGCATTTGTCCCAATAACTAAAAAGTCAGCAGCTACTTTGTTGCATCTTATTATGTGAACAGATTCTGAGGGTAACACTGCTATACAGCACAGAATAAAAGCTGATGTTCAGAAACATAATTCTAAGCCATCCAGAAACAAACAGATTGTTCTCAGTAAAAAAATAAAATAAAACACAACATATGTTAGGCATATTTATACTAATTAATAATTCTTAGTTGCTTACCAAGTTAACATGGTAACATGCCAATTGTGACTAACAATATTATCTGTTTTTATTGAAAATGTACTAAATGAGGTGAAAATTTCAAAAGTACAAAAAATTGCATTTAAATTAATAAAAACTGGTATAAGAATAAAAATTTAAAGTAGTGTACAAAATACTTCCAAAATATAAACTACATTCCTAATATGCAAAGAGCTTCTTCAAACTGATGAGCAAAACATAGGTGACTTCTATCTTATTTAAGTTTCATTTATTTTTCTCCTTATTTTCATTTTGAGAAATTTATGAAGCAAAACAATGAAATAAATTTTTTAAGGTTCAGGTTTTTTTTTTTTTAATCTTGGTCCCTAGTGGGTGCCAATCCTAAAATGTAAAGCTAAATAAACGTAGAAAAACAAAGACTGAACTACAGAATTTTTAAAAGATAAGAGATTGGTAAATTCAGAAAACCATGTAAATATCACTGGCTCTTCCTTCAACTGTTGTGACAAAGACAAACCCTGCTGTTCTGACTCAAAACTTTTTCTTAGCACTGCAGCTTCCATTTCAAATCAGTTTTCCAAGGGAATTCAGCAATAAACTCTTTTTTAGATCCAGGTCCATTTGTTTTCTAAAATGTTTAATCAAGTTTCAAGGCAGAAATACTTTTAAAAGTTCCAATTTCCATTACTTGAAACAAACTCCAGCCAAAGTAACTGGAAAGAGGCTCCAATCTCCCTCACTCTTGACCTGTCCTTAAAGTCTACAAATCATTGTAATTAATTTCTTTGATTAAAAACAGCAACAACAACAAAAATCAGAAACAACAAACCAGTATTATGGCAGAGAGTTAAGACTGGAATAACAGCAGTTATGGCAAAATAATACTAATATTATTGATGATGATGGTGATGATGGGGAAGAACAGGCTCTAGGAAGTCTGCAATTTCTGTTAGCAGAAGTTCTCAAATACACTTGTTTGTCCACAGCAGGTTTCCTGTTGATAACCTTTCTTTTTGCATCCAAAGAAAGTTCATTTTTTCTGAGGCTCAGAATAAAACAGAAGAATCTACTGACTTTTCCCTATTTTCCTGCCTCTAAAACATACATTCCTTCTAGCTTTCCAACTTTTCCTTTTTTAAACACTTAGCAGTGCTTTTTAAAAGCTGCTTCTCGTGACTCTAGAGCAGAAAACAAAGTCGACACACAGATATTATTATCATGTATTATGATACAAATGTGTGATGCTAAAACCTTTCACCATTAATCCAAATATCCAGGTTCAGATCTTCCTGGCATTCTGCATAGGAATTGAAAAGTCAAATAAAAAGGGCTCTATGACTCAGCACTCAGATTCTGATTTTTAATACCATTCTTCAATACAAGGAACCAGGGCTACTTGGATAAACGGCTGATTCTCGGGCTGTGGCAAAGGAAAAAAAAGATGGGCCTTTTGTTTTTCATGTTCTTGCAGTGATTGAACAAACATAAAAAAAGCAAAAACGGGCATATCAAAGGGACACTGGAGCCAATCTGAAAGAGCTTGCCATAGACAAAACTATTGTAGCAGCAAAATACATAACACAGTATTGGATTCTAACCCAAAGTGTAAGTATCCATCAGTCCATACTGATATAAATGATTGAATCAATAAATAAGTAGAAGAGAGACAAATCTTCCTCACAGAATTCCAAATGATTTATGTAGATAACATCCCTCCAGGAGGTAGAGGTTAAAAACTCAGTATTCCTTTTAGTGACTTGCTTCAAAAGGAAAGACTAAGCAGAGAAGGAGAGTAACTTTACAGTCACAATGAAGAAATCTGGCCAAGACTGATCAAGTGATCAAGGTTAATATCACCAATCACAAGTCATGTTGCTAACAAGGGAACTCCATCTCTGTGGTATTCTTTGCCAAACTCCACAACCAAAATGAGAAAACATTAAGCAAACCAAATTGAGAGGTATTATTCAAAAGCCTGATGAGCATTCCTCAAAACAGTTAAGGTCATGAAAAAAACAAAAGACTGACACTGTGAGACCAGAGGAGACCACATTCTCATAATATCTGGAGTTTAGTTAATAGTAACATACTAATGTTGGTTTCTTAGTTGTGACAGATGTACAATAGGTAAGATGTTAATAGGGGAAACAGAGAGGAGTGTATGGGAATTCAGTGTACTACTTTGCAACTTTTCTGTATATGTAAATCTATTGTAAAATAAAAGCTTTTTTTTTTTTTCAAAGAAGGAAGAAGGAACGAGGATAGGGTTTTGTTTTGTTTTTTTATGCCTACAGCACCTGATCTTCCTAGGTAGTCTCCCATCCAAGTACTAACCAGGCCCAACCTTGCTTAGCTTCTGAGATCAGACATCGGGGTTTGTTCAAGGTGGTATGGCCGTAGACCATGGACTGTGGCTCCACTGGGGGGTGGACCCAGGACCTTCTTTATGTAAAGCAGACGTGCTAACTACTACACTATGGAACCATGTCCTAGGTTAGGGTTTTATGTGTAAATTTTCCCCAATCCCTAGGGAAGAGGAGACAGATGAGTGACAAGGACCTTATTACTCAACTCTCCAACCTCACCATTCCCTTGCTACTGAAAGTACTATCTGCAAAAATTTTACAATGGACTACCAGCGGAAGGGGAGTGGGAAACTAAAGCTGAGACTACTGGGGGGGAAAGGGTCTAACACCATCTGGTCACTTTACTGTGACAGCAAGGCATGTATCTGCATACCCAGGACAATTATGTATAATTCATGGAATTTCTATAAAGAAATTTTTACATGGTGTCATCCCTCCAATTACCACCAGGAGTTTGGCAAATAAACATTATTTCTTGGATTAAAATGTTCAGCTATTGTGCCAATATGTGCACGAAGCATACATGTACTCAAGTGTGTGTGTGTGTGTGTGTGTGTGTGTGTGTGTGTGTGTGTGTTTGTGTTTCAATTTTTTTGTGACAAAGTTAAAAAAAAAAAGGAAAACTATTATGAAACAAGAACAGCTAGGTAGTACTTCAAAGCACTAACGGCTACAGGGTCTTAATCATTACAAACGCAATGATGTAAATGGGACCTAAGATAAAATACTAGAATTAAGCCACTTATTCTTATACAAGACAGGAAATCATTGGTCCCAACTTTGACAACCTTGGTTTGGTGTTGGACCAGAAGAAATAACCTTCAGCTAGAATACATGACAAATTAAGTATCCATGCATTGTGGAATAAACTGTGTCCCCTCAAAATTTGTTATGTTGAAATCCTAAGCCTCAGTACCTCTGAATGTGACTATTTATAGGGCCTTTAAAGAGATAATTAAGGCTAATAAGGTCATATGGGTGGGCCCTAATTCAATCTAACTGGTGTCCTTTATAAGAAGAAGAAATCTGGATACACAGAGTCCCAGAGAAAAGACCTTGTGAGGATACAGCAGAAAGCTGGCCATCTGCAAACCAAGGAGAGAGGCCTCATGAAAAACCAAGCCTGTCCACACTTTGTTCTGGGACTAGTCTCTAAAACTGTGAAAAAATAGATTTTTGTTATTTAAGCCACCCAGTCTATGGTATTTTTTTTATGGCAGACCGAGCAAATTAATACGTCATGCAATTGTTTTTCAAGTATTTTTTTTCAAGGTTTTGTTTTATTTTTGGCATCTTAATACACATTATTTACTATTATTGTCATTATTTTTTTTTAACATTTTATTTATTTTTCTTCCTCCCTCCTCCTCTCTGGTAACCACTAGTCTATTGTCCATGTCCATGAGGTGAGTATTTTAAATATGCTAGACTGTCCCAAATATGGCAAATGCAAAGATGAATAAGATACAGACCTGTCCTTAAGAAGTTATAGTCTAGCAGTTAGGGAGACTATCATTAAGTAATTAAAATATAAGTGTTATGATAGAGGTATGCACTGAAACAAACCAGTGTAAATGAAATGTTCACCATATTCTCAAATGACACAAAACTGAAAAGGATGACATATAAACTGAATGACAAAATCAGGACGAACATAAAAGCTTAGAATTATTAGCAAAATCACTTAAAAACTTTAATGAAGTACTACTACTAAGTTTTCCTTATATACAGATAAAGAAATGGGGGAGAAATTTTAAAAAATATTTTCCACTAAATAATTTGCCTAAAGTCAATAACAGGGTAATATTCAGAGACATCCACTCACAAATGGTTCAAGTTATAATTTTGGTCTAATTCTATAAAAACAGTATACAATATAATCATGTTTTCCAGACTCAAATATCAAAGTTTTCTTGTCTGAATTTATCAAATTTTAAAGACTTTTTCATAATTCATTACCATCGGTCACTTTTGTAAAAGTAGAACGGAATAAAGTGAATTCTACTAGCACCTTCCCTCACAAGTATTATTTTCTAGCTATAACCCCAATATCTGAATGAAGAACCTCCCCCAAAACTAATAACATGAAAAGATGTATGACAATAATAACAAAAAGCTCATGAGGAAAACAAATAGAAGTAGATTGCTGTAAGTTTCTTATATTGTACATGAAATAGTTTATTCCTTGCAGGCAGACTGAAAAGTTAAAGATGCATAGTGTAAACCCTAAAGCAACCACAAAACATTAAAAAAACAACAACAAGTAATTATAGCTAATAAGCCAATCGTGGAAATAAAATGTAATGCAAAAAAAAAAAGAAAAAGAAAAAGAAAAAGAAAAACTAAAAAAACTGAAGCCTAAAAGGAGTAAAAGAAAAAAAAAAGAGTGAGCAGAACAGATGGGACAAATAGAAAACAAACAGCAAAATTATAGATTAAAACTCAACCATATCAAAACAGGGTGCTATTGACATAAAAATAGAATGGAAAGTCCAGAAATAGACACATACATGTCATCAAAAGATTTTCAGCAAGAGTGCCAAGATAATGGAGAAGGAATAGTCTTTTCAACAACTGGTGAGCCATGTGAAAAAAATCTCTACATCACACCAGACAGAAAAATTAACTCGAAAAGGATCACAGACTTAAATCTAAAAACTAAAACTATTAAACTTCTAAAAGAAACATGGCAGAAAACTTGTGTGATCATACCACAGGCAAAGATTTCATAGGTCACAAAAAGCACTAACAATTTTTTAAAAACTGATAAACTGAACTTTATAAAAATGAAAACCCTCTGCTCTTCAGATACCACTAAGAAAAAAGATGAGCCAGTGAACTAAAGACAATTACAAGTATATGTATTTAATTTATATGTATATATAAGCACCACACATAACTTGAATCCAAAATATATGTAAAACTCTTACATCTTAATAAGACTCCCAAAAAAAGATGTAGGGAATATAGTCAACAATGTTGTGATAACTAAGTGTGGGGCAAAGTGGGTACTACTAGACTTATCAGAGAGATCATTTCTTAAGTTATATAAATATCTAACCACTATGCTATACACCTGAAACTAACATTTCTTATAACATATATACCAATGGTGAATAAGTACATTGCAAAATGCTGGACATCTTTAGTTATCAGGGAAATGCAAATTAAAACCACAGTGAGATTCAACTGGACACCCAGTAAAAAGCTAAAACTTTTTAAAAAGACCAAAACCACCAAATGTTAACAAGGATGTGGCACAACTGTAATTCCACAAACAACTCTTGGCAATGTCTAATGAAATTATACATACATCTAACCTATGATCCAGTAATTACACGCTAGGAATTTAAAACCATTCCTAGGTTTGAAAACAGGTATACAAAAAGATCTGTATATGAATATTCATAGCTTTACTCATAACAACCAAAACTGTGGGGAAAACAAATCAACAAGTGAATGGACAAATTATGATACATAGATATAATGGATACCAAACAGCAACTGCCAACAAGAAAGAACTACTGATAGAAGTGCTGTAACATTATGGATGAATCTCAAAAACATCCTGTGAGGAAAGAAATCAGATACAAAGTATCTGTATGATTCCATTTATATGACATTCTAGGACAGGCACACCTAATTTGAAGTATAAAAACAAAAACAAAAAACAAAACAGTGGTTGTGCTCTTCAAAGGCTAGAGGAAAGGCGAATAAGAGGTGCATAAGAAAACTTTCTGAGGCAACAGTAATGATCTATGTACTGATCTATTCGTAAGGACTTGGATTACACAAAAGAACACATTTGGCAAAACTTAACAAATGGTAGACTTAAGATTTGTGCATGTTATTATATGCAAATTAAAGCTTAAAAACAAAGAACTGTAAGCAACTATTCAACTCTAGTTAATGATATGGAAGCTGAGTTTGTTTAGGGGTAAATGCACAGATTATCTGCAACTTTAAAATGAAACAAACAAAAAACACCAATATGCTTGACTAATGGATGGTTAAAGGAACAAATGTAGAAATATGTGATAAAGCAAAAATAGCAAATTGTTAATGGCAGAATCTAGGTGATAGGGAGATGGGTGTTCACAGTACTATTTTTAAAACTTTTATGTTTTAGATTTTTTTTTATAATAAAATGCTAGAGTGATCATACCATAAGATACATAAATATAAAAACACTAGTACACTAGTACACCTGAAATTAATATAATATTATATGCCAACTAAACTTTAACTATGAAATGAAATGCTAGAGGGAAAACACTGAAGAAACTAAACACAAAAGAGTAATACTATATAATTCTATTTATATGTAGTTCTAGAACAAAAAAAAAACTAATCTATAATGTTAAAAATCAGATCAGTGGATTCTTGCAATAACTGGTGGCAAAGGAGCAAGAAAGACCTTTCTAGGGTGATGGAATGTTTTATATCCTGACTGGGGTGTTGGTTACATGAATATATGTATTTGCCAAAACTCATTGTAAAGTAAAATGTGTGGCTTATATTGTATGAAAATTAAACCTCAAATTGATTTTTAAAATGTTCACTGTAGAAAATCCAGAATATACAGAAAAAGCACAGGGAAATTATGTTCCCTCTAATCACACCATCCAAATAAAACATCACCATCTTTCCCTCTCTTTTGACAAAAGCCATGCCCATTGGAGATAAAAATATATCTTATTGTTTTCCTTAAAGGTAATACAGAAATATTGGTTAAGCCCTGAATTTTGGAACTCCTTTCTCAGGTGACTCAAAATCTACTGACTTAAATCCTTTCAACTCATCACTACTGTGAGTCTTTAGCAAGTTACTAACCATTCTGTGCCTAAATTTCTTCATCTGAGAAATGAAAATATTTAGTACCTCAAAGGGTTGTTATAAATTTTAAGCAAAACGATGTATGCACATGCAGACTTTTATTACTGTTTTTAAAGATGAAAAATCAATTAGCTTTCAGAAAGCATCCTGGCAAAAAAAGTCTACAAACTTCCCCCTCTGAAAAAAATTTTTAAACAGGCCCTCAATTCTAATCTAACTTATTTCAGTTAACCTCTTAAAGATCAGACCAAAACCCTGAGTTTTTAAAGACCCAAGGCAAAGGACGTGGTAACAAATAAAAATAAAACAGAAAACTAGTCTGGAAAAATGGCAGTTGCCTTGAGAATGTAAAACTGCCCAAGGAAACAATTTCTCCTTGAATAAAATCCAACTAGTTTCAGATAAAAGTTGTTTTTGCTCTGCCTATGTGATTTAGGAACCTGGAGAACATTAAAGAGTGTGTTCTAAAGTACAGAAATAAGACTCATAGAGAAAAACCAGGAAGTGTTACTGACATTTTAATGATTGAAGATACAGGCATACTGAAAATTGGATTGGAGAGAATACCTCTGGATAGAGAGCACAGCCACAATGTGAATTTAACTATATTAGAATAAGAAAAAAATAATTTAAACTACAGAGATTATGCTTGCTATTCTGTGCAATGATTATATACCCAGAAAGAACACAGAATGAAAAAATAATCATTCACACTGAAATAAAATGGATAAGTCCAAGAGTCTAAGAAGAGGGTTTCAGAAAGATCAACCCATCTATGTCAAATAGGATAAATACAAGTTAAGTTCTCCAAACTTTTTCCATCCCAGAATCTGAAAATGTCACCAAAGTAACAGAAATTAATTTTGTAGTAGTTTATTAATATTTTAGAAAATTCAATATCACTGACAATCTATTAGCTAACACTTATTACTCATTGTTTTCATTCAATAAATATTTACTGAGAGCCTATTATAAGCTAGGCACTGTTCTAGGCCCTGTGATCAGCCATGAACAGGACAAAGTCTTTGCTCTCATGGAAATTACATGCAAATAAGGACAAACAAGGTGCAAGTAGACAAACAATCAAGATTAAATTTTATAGAGAAATACGTGCTACTAAGGAAATAAAACAAATGGTAATGGCTGACCATCAACAGGATCCTTGTTAAGCTAAAGTCCTGAATCATGAGATGGAACCAGCTACCAATCGGCCAAGTCACACGGTTATAGAGGAAGAGCATTCCTGGGAAAGGAAATAGTAAGGAAAGATCATATGGCAGGAAAAGGCCTAATGTGAAAGGAATAGAAAGAGGTTTTGGAGTGGGAAGAAAGGGAGATGGTATATTCTGGGATCAGGGGTGGTCAAGGACCAGATCATGTACAGCCTGTAAAGAACTATGTACCATGTTTTTATTTCATTTTATCCTCACTAAAAACTATTATCTGCAGGGAACTGAAGATTACAGAAGTTTAGTGACTTGTGTAAAGTCTGACACAAATATCTGAATTTTAATTCTTATAAAGTTGCTAGTATTGCTCTCTCTTTTTTTAGTATAGGGCATTCACATGTTCACTCACAACTTCGGTTGCCATGGTTTTATTTTTTTATATATATAAGATTATTACATTACTCAATCACAAGTTCTTGTTTACCATGAAGATTTTCAAAATTTAGCCTCCACAGTGGGAGAATGCTAAAGTTTTAATAAAATGTAGTAGCTGCTACAAGATAAGAAGAGGACTAAATATTATGGAGAAACAGAAGGAAGAGCTATTGATTCTGCAGGAGAAACCTAACAGAAGTTTAAGAGCTGATCCCTAACAGATTTCCTCAGGAGAATAAGGATAAACACATATCAGAGAAATGGCAGGCAGGAAGATGGTTATAAAAATAAAATGGCCAATTTTATTCAGTACTATATGTAGTTCTTTAAACAAATGCAGAAATTACAACCAAATCCATGAAAATAAATCACATTCTGTAGATGTTCTGTAATAAAACTCATGTCACACAATTTTCACTTAATAAGACTACTTCATATTAAAAAAGCATAGCTGTTAAAGTAGACTTAGGCTTTGCAAAGTAAAACTATTCACCGCATATAGAAAAAATTTATTTATTCACGTATTTAAATATAATTTTACCACAAAGAGTTGGGAAGAGAGCCCAGTTTCATATCAATAATAAAACCTGACCCTGGTAAAACTGTTATATTTATCAAAAGCAAAAGTTCATGTATTTAAACACGGTAAATTACACACATCTATCTCAAATTTCCTTACGATTCCCACTGACAATAAAAGAAAAAATTTTTAATCTCCCCTCCCCCAAAAGGGAGCTAGCAGCAAGTAAAACATAGCAACAAAATCCCACCATCTGACAGCAACTCCAAAAAGAAAAAAAAAATGACTAAGACATCAAAGCTAATACAAGAATCTTTCCTAAAACTGAAAGACATAGCCCTTGCTACCTTTGTCCTCAGAAACTACCATTCTCATCCACTCCACTCCAGTAACAACTTCTTGGCTATTCCTCCAGCAGGCCAAGCATGCTATTACTATTCAATCTGCCCAAAATGCTTGTCCCCCAGGATATCCACAAGACTCTCTCACTCGCTTTAGATGTAGTTTCCTTAACCATGACAACATTCCTGACCACCTTATATTTAAAAAGCTAATCCTACCCCGTATCTTCTTTTTCCAGTTCAGTTAGTTCCAAATCGCTATCTGTAAAGTCTACTTGTTTTCCCACCTGAACTGAGTCTCTGTTTTCATCACTACTATGTGCTCCAGAGCTTAGAACACATAGTTGGCATTCAATAAATATATGCCGCATTGCTATTTAAAGTAATCTAAAATTGTGATAAAACTATACTGGGAGAAAGGGTGAAGGGAGAAGTGTGAACTCCTTTTTCATAAGCAGTCAAAAGATAATGCAGTTCTCAAACTTTAATTGTGAACCTCTTCGTACACTTAAAAATAACCCAAATAGCATAGCTTTTGGATACAATACTAGAAAATAAAGTAAAGACTTAAAATTTATTATTTAAAAACAGCAGCGGTAAACCCATTACATGCTAATATAAGTAACATTTATGAATATATTTTCCCCCAAAATTGAGAAGAGTAGCACTGTTATATATTTTTACTTTTTAATGTCTGGCTTAAGAGAAAACTGGATTCTTTTATCTGCTTCTGTATTCAATCTAGTAAGAAAATCCAGCTCCACTCAAATACGTAGTTGAAAATGAGCGGAGTATTTTTAATAACCTTTTCAGATAAGTGAGAATATTATTCTTCTTTGATACTATGCTAAAATTTCACAAGTATAATTTTGTAAAGGTTAGTTGCATTGTGGAATCTGAGACCATATCAATGAAACCTTTTGTACAATTTCATTAAAAACTATCACTCTTACCTTACACCTAAGTAGATCTTTCACCCACAGCATGATTTTGTAATGTCATGCATGAGTCATTTGAAAAAAGTTGCTCCCCCAAGTTATACATATCTTTCAAACACTGACACATTTCATTAAACAATGGCAAAAAAAAAAATCACATTTGCTAATATCATCATCATTATCGTCAGAAAGGTCCTGAGAAGCTGCCGAGCTCATAATGGCAAATAATGTTTTCCAAAAGTCTCATTTTTGCTTGAAAGCCTGAATTTTATCTTGGCAATAAATTCAGTTTTCCCTGAAGTGACAGACTTAATTCATTTATTTTTAATAAAATAGGTACAAATACCCAAGTTTAAATAACTACAGTTTGTCGTTCTTTCAAATAAAAATAGTGTCCCATGAAAAAAGCAACTAGTTTGCTAGTCCAGCTTCAAGTCAATTACAAGTATTTTTCTTCAAGACATGCATCATACTTTGGTATGCAGTAGAAGCACCTTACAACATTCTTCCCATTTTGTCACATGAAATATTAAAAGACATGTGTTCAAGGGTCAAGATTATTAAAATTAACGTTTTACTGCTTCATAAAAGACATTCTTAAGTGATACCTTTTCTTTTCCTGCAAATGTGTGGAGATGAAGAATATAATGGCTATTAGTACAGATTTTTGCCACTGTCTTGCTATGCCCTGCAGGGCCAGCAGCTTTATCCATTACGGTGCTTTTACCGTCAGTGCAAATGTCAACATAGTTAAGTAGCAAAGAAGTTGGTATTTATGATGAAATAGTTGCAACCTAGCACACCTTCCGAAACATTTGGAGACTCCTCTTAAGAATCCACAGATGACACATTGAAAACTACAGCTCTGCAGATATACATAAAATAGTAAGAGGAGATACATCACCATAGAAAAGAACTGAATAGTAGAAAGACAGGGATGGCAAGGAGACTTAATTTTCCCTGTACACTCTTTGTACCTTCTGAATTCAGTATCCTTTACATGTATTACTTTTGTCTTAAAAAATTAAATAATTTTTTAAAAAATGAAAAACTGACTTCAAAAGTGGGTAAGTAGACATATAAGCATACTATTTAACAATATAAAGGTAAATACCAGAAAAAAAATTTTAAGATTGAAAATATTTCCACCTAGGAAATAGAACTAAGGGATTAGGAGAGTTTGCACAGGTACTGCTGTTTTTCAGTATAAGCCTTTTGGAACTGACTTTTTAAAACATGCACAGATATTAATTGCTTCAAAAATAACCATTCAGTCTATGGCCATGCTACTCTGAACAAGCCTGATCCCATCTGATATCAGAGCTAAGCAGGATCGGGCCTAGTTAATATTTGAATGGGAGACCACCTAGGAAGACCAGGTGCTGTAGGTGTAAAAAATAAAAAATAAGAGATTGTAAATTGACAAGGTCCTTGCAACCTGTGAGGTCAAGCAAGGTTGCCTTGTCTAAAATAAATAAACAAACAAATAAATAAATAAAATAACCATTCAAAGATGCTTGGAAAAACTTATACATTAGGTTTAAAAAATAAAGGGAATACTCTTCCACAGATAAGAGAATGAAATATACCAAGATGTAAAAATAACTGCCTGGAATAATGTTACCTGTGAGTTTCCACTCATATAGAAAAAATATTCTATATTATAATAAAAATTTTTCATTTAAAAAATGAGTTAAAAAGCAACAATTTCTTTCAGATTAGAATATTTGAGGACTTAGTTAAAAATAGTTAAGTGTATAAATCTTAAGTCATTTTAACAGTTAACTATTTAAACCCTCCCACACTTCCACACACTCACAAAATAAAGTAAAAAAAACCTTTTATTTTTTTCATCTATTTCATCTGATTACAACTAAGATCAAATCAGAACCACTTCTTTGGAAAACAGAATAAAATAGTTACTTTATGGTAAATAAATTGCTAACTCTTATATAATTATTTTATAAATAAAATCTTCATGGAAATATAAACCCACTATCAAATTCTAATTTAAACTTAGTTTCTCAGAGGATGTCCTGATCCAGGAAAGAAGAGATTATTGCTATATAAAAATAGATAACTCAAAAGCAAGTTGGATTCCCCTACTTAAAGGAACTAAGGCTCCATAGAGAATGGCTGGTTCCAGGATTGAGACAGAAAGGATCAAGATGAGGTTGGAACATCCTAAGTGCCAGAAAGAAAAGAAATACTAAACAAACAAATAAACAACACACTAAGAGAGTATGTCAAAAAGACACAGGAGCCAGGGTGAAGAGTATTTGCTCCCATTGAACAAATATGAGACAATATGATCACAAAAATAAAGGCAGTAATGGATTATAAACCAATGAATAAAATGGGAAGTACGTAAGTCCACACTGATAACAGATGATAAAAGGATGCTTCTTCCTACAACTGAATGCCTTCTGATAAGGTAGAGGAGAAGAAAGAGTTATAAAATAGCCATTTTGCAACTATCAAAGTAAAGATCAGTACAGGCAAGAATCATCAAATGGATGCTAAATCCAGGGAAAAAATTTGGTGAGGATACAGAAGATCTAATTGGAAGCAGGATATGTGCACCATCTTAAAGTTATCCCCACAGATTACTTATTAGGTGCAAGGGGAAAAATAATAACTATATACTGTGAAGAAACCAGACAACACTATGACCAGGTAGCTAAAAATGAACTTCACCAATGAAGGGTAGACAGACCCATGACATGTGCTGTATCATACTCTGCGAGAGATATAAAATCCCTGGCTACAGATATATAACCGAAACCTAATTATGAGGAAATATCATATACAAATTGAGGAATATTCTATAAAACATATAGCCTATATTCTTCAAAAATGTTAATGTAATAAAAGACAAAGGCTAAGGCACTATTTCAGATTAAAGGCAACTAAGATATGAAAACTAAATACAATTTGCAATCCTGGACTGAATCCTATGGGGATAATGCTATTAAAAAACAAAAGCTATTATTAGGACAAACTGACAAAATTGGAATAGGGGCTATAGATTAGAAAAAGGTATAGTATTATCAATGTTAGATTTCTTGCATTTAGTAACTGTTCTATAATAATGCAAGAGAATACACGGTGAATATTTAGAGATGAATGGGCATAATATATGCAATTTACTCTGAAGTGCTTCAAAAAAGAATGAGAAAGTAAATGTGACAAAATGTTAAAAATTGGTAAGTCTGAGAATAGAATATTTAAGAGTTCTCAGTACTATTTTATACTTTTCTGTATGTTTGAAATTATTTTGAAATAAAAAAATTTAAATAAAGGCAAATTGGGGTGTAAAAAAATGGTAAAAACAAATGATTTATTCTCATGTCCTATAGTACATCCAATAAGTGAAATAAGTACAGCAGTGACTCAGTCTGGCACATAGCTTGCTCCATCTAGAATTTCTTAAATTTTTAATTTTCTAGAAAAAGAAAAATGTTTTTCAGGTGACTACATAAACACTAAGATGTTGACCTTGTATACCCTCAGGAAAACAAAAATAAACTACGCTTTAATGTTAACAGTACAGCTCTGAACAGCTCTTCCTCCAGTAAAATATAAGCTCCTCATAGGCAGGCCAAAAGGGCCCACTCTTTGTTGTAACTCAAGCACTAACACAGTGTCTGAAATATAACACTCATATTCACTAAACAAATGCTAGTATAAATTATTTTAAATAAATTTCTAAATACGAACATTTTCAAATCTCATGAAAGCAGAGCGTAGTATTATTAATACTCACATACCTATCACCTCAACCCAACAATTATCAAGATGACACACTACTCTGAAGTATTTTTAAACAAATACCAGACATCTTATTTCTCTTCTTCATTCTTCAGTCTCCCTCTCTTAAAAAATGGAGTTTCGTACATAAACATGTCATTATCATCCCCAACAAAATTAACAGTAATTCCTTGATATCGTCTAATATCTATCTACATTTAAAATCCCCCTCCAAATGTTTCAAAAATGCCTTTTTACAATTGGTTTGAGTCAGAATTTAAACAAGGCCAACACATTACATTTGGTTGCTACACATAAAATATTTTTAACCTTTTTTCATTGTCTATCAGCAATTACGAAAAACTAACAGACAAAACAATTTCACTTGTAGGTTCTCTGGAATCAAACCCACTTAATGCATTTGCTGTTCTCTTTGTCTGCAGCATTCTTCCCTCAGATTGTCACTACGGCTGGCTGATTCTTTCCAGTCACTGATCACAAATCAAATATTCCCTCTAAAAAGAGGCCCTCTCTAACCACTCAATCCATAGTAGAACTCCACTTCCATTCATTCTCCTTTACCTGGTCCCATTTTCTTCATGGCACTTAACACTACCTAAAACTATTCTAAAACTATTGATTCCCCTGGTAGAATATCCACTTCAGTGTCCTCTTCACTGAAAACCAAGAACAATTCTAAGAACATGTGACATTTAATAAATACTTACCGAATGACTAATAATGCAGAACCTCTATTTAAAATGTAGCTCAGTAGTATTTGTTTTTAAACATTTGTAGTTCACTCCTCATGTAATGGTTTAAATTGAGTACCTGTAGAAACCTGGGTCAGCTGTTATCAAGAATCTGTGAGCTGCAGGAAAGTAAAAAGAGGTATATGGCATTCAAATGCAATTCTGGACTTTTACTGAATAGTGATCATGAAAGAAAAGTTATTCAGGATGATTTCAAGAGCATCATCAGGGGTAAAACAGAAGTTTCATTTTTTAGTATCATATGAGAGCTATTAAATCATGAGTAATATCTACAATGGAACAGAAGCATTACCTAGAACAACAAACATGGCTTCGTCATGGTTTTCTTTTTCTAATATACAGTATATATTATGAAAGAATTTGTACTCAGTACAGAATTTCTTTCTGAAGATTGAATCATGATGAATACAACAATAGGTACCAAAACATCTCATCAATTAAATTTGGGACCTAGAAAAACTAGAGTTATCTATCCCACACTTCTCATTTAAAAGATGAAATCTGAAGCCCAGAATGGTTAACATTAAAGTCACAGATTTAATAAATGGCAAGCAAAGCTAGGTTTAAAATCCAGATCTCCTGACTCTAGCCCAATACTTGTTCATAAGATAGTATCACCCATAAAATGTTAATGTCAAGTCACAACATACTTTAATACTATCATTTTTAGCACTGCCACTTTATTTTCCCTATTGAAGTCCTAGTCCACAGGGGGAAAAGTCAAAACAGGGGCACATATGATTATGCTCTAAGGAAAGTATGGTGGTAGAAACTCTTTTTTGACAAAAAACTAAAAGAAACATCTAAAAAAAATTTAATTGGTTTGATTCAATGAGTTTTTTATTCCACATTTTACCTTTTAAAGTAAAATTAACTATTTAGAATTATCTGCTGACTATTCCTTTGCCTTAGACACGTAAATGTCTATTCTTGTTCTTATTTTAAACATCAGTGTGATTATTTTTCAATTACCTGTAGAAATAAAGTACTGAAATAAAATTTGTCAACATGTAACCTCAACTATGATGTACTTTCACCAAAATGAAATTTTGATTATATCTTTCTTCAAAAACCAATTCCAGTGAAAGAACACACAAACGATCAACAGACACCAAACAAAAGGAAGAGTGACAGAGAATCCCCTCAAACAATATATAGCATCCCTGATGAACAAAGGGAGACTCTACTCCTCTTTTTCATATAATTTCTTCAGACCAATTCATAAACTCCCTCAGTAGTTCTTAGAATACTATTCTGAATCTTAGGCGGCAAACAGACAAGCAAGAGAGAGAGTTCATCTGCCCAAGGTTAAATGACAAGAGGTCGACTAAAGTAAAATAATTCAAGGCTTTTAAGAAAAACAATTTAAGAATCTTCTCAGAGTAAAAGGGATTCTTTCTCTTATGTTTTGTCTCACAAATACAACCAAAAATTACTGTTTAGTATTAAAAAACAACACAGCTTATTTATAATATATTTTTACAAAAACATATAGTAACAAACTATCAAAATGTAGATCTTCACCCTAATAAAGCTAAAACCAGTGTAACAGAACTTCTATGTAACACTGAAGTCACATTCAAACATTTGAAAGCAACGACACAAACAAAAATGGAAAAGGAAATGGAACTTCAGCTTTTCTTTTCCCTAGTCTGTTCATTTTAGTTGAAAAGATCCCTAAAATAAGAAAATTAAGCCTAAAATACCATATGAAATGAAGTTTGGATTAAGTCAGGTTCAAAAGCTGTAAGAACTATAAAATAAAGTCTATGTCATCTGGCGTCTTACGACTCCAGAGTACTAAATTCATACTGTACATAAATCAAGAAACAGAGAAGCATACAATCCAATGGAGTCACTCCAAGTACAAACATGAACGAATTAAACGAATCCCCTATACTTCCTGGTATTTTTTAAACGTTAAAACTTAGACTTGCGTTAACAAGTATCTGTAAAGATCTACTATAACCTGCTTAACAACTATTGTGAAAACCCTCTATTTCTGCAGTATAGAACAGCTACTTCTACTACAGCATTGCCACTGACTGATAAATTCTCCAAGGACAATAAAAATATCAAGCTTCTTTTTTAATGACCAAGCCAACTGTACAAAATCTAACACGCTCTGTATTTCTGCTGTTCCGCGGACGTTTCCTTGATCACATAAGAAGGCAACTCCCCAACCGTCAGGGCTGACATAGCGCCCTCCAACATCCCGGGTGCGGGTTACCTTCATCACCCCATTGTCAAATCGCACTCACGCCTCGGCCCTCAGCCCCCATCCTAAGACTCTAGGGAGAGTCGAAAAAGAAATCCCCTCACCCACACTTTCTTACTGTGTGGGGTGTGGGTGTGTCTGCAGACGAATGCTTTGCTCAAACACAATAAAATCTTCTGCGGAGACCCAGACCCTAAATCACTACGCAGCCAGCAATAACCGGCCGGTGGCCGACCCCAGCCTTCCGCGGCCGCAGCCCTTCCTCTTTCTCCCCTCCAGGCCGGCCCCTCCCCCGTTGCGCGCACGCGCGGCTTCCAATCGATCCCCTCCCCCCTGCCCCCTCACCTTAATCAGTAGCTACCCTCTTCCTAGGGTCCTAAAATCACTGGCCCCGGAAGGAAGACAGGGAATATAAGCGTGGAAAAAGATGTGTCGAGAGCCAGTGATCTGCGCCTCAGATCTCGGCCTAATAGGCCCCTATAGTCAAGAGCAGCGTCTGTCACTGCTACCGCAAGTGTACGAGCGGCAGCGCCTGGTTCGGCCCAGCTCACCCGGCTTGGGTTCAGAATGCCTAATTTGGTCCCACAGGAACTCCTTCCCCGAAGCTGCAGGCGTTTCTGTGCTGCTCAGACCGAACACCTCGCCACCGTCGCCGCCACTACTGCTCTTCTACCGCTAGCGCCGCCGCCGCCGCCTTTCCAATCCCTCCCCTACCAAGAGAGCACGACACTTCGGGACTTTACGACAGTTCGGAAAGTGAGAGCGCTGAAGCCTTCACGCCTCTATTAACATCTGTTTCTGCGCCTGCTCAGATTCATTTCTCTCTCTGTCCCACCCCGTCTACCCCGGCCCTGCCCCCTTGTATTCACTTTATCAGTCTGTCGGTGAAACGCAGTGGAGTTGAGAAGCTCGTTGCAGTATATTTTCCTTGATGCTTGTGCGGTCACTATTTAAGCAACACGCTGACTATATCTTAGCTAATTTTTTCATAACTATACTACAGAATTATTGACCAGTGTAATTAAACAAAAATATCATGGTTTAGTGTCTTTCGCAGGAAGTGATAGCCAAATCATACTGCCTGGTGACAAAGCTCATGGCACCTCACCGTTAAGATAAATTTGCTTCCAAAATCGCATCACGTACAACTGAAACTTACTGGATTTCGTTAACCGATGTCACCAAAAAAATAATAAAATAATTTTTAAAATACCTAAATCAAATCAAAAGTCATAGATATCCTGGAAATTGGTTGTAGCATCACACATGCCTTCTTAATTATTTTATTAAAAGCAGTAGGCAGCAAATGCTTCATTATGTGCATTAGAAGGATGTAAGCTTTGGAATCAGACAGACTTCTTTCAAATCCCAGTGATGCCAGTTAGCTGTCTGATATCCTAGACCTTTATAAATGTGTTTCCAAAAGGTAGTCAATTATATCTCGTCAAAAAAATAAAAGCATATCTAAAACCAAAAAAAAGTTTCCTCCT
Source organism: Macroglossus sobrinus (assembly GCA_004027375.1). Classification (NCBI taxonomy): domain Eukaryota; kingdom Metazoa; phylum Chordata; class Mammalia; order Chiroptera; family Pteropodidae; genus Macroglossus; species Macroglossus sobrinus. The sequence goes on along the minus strand of PVKZ01000047.1, from coordinate 453,677 downwards.
CTATAAATTGAGATAACATTATTTACCTGAAAAAAATTCTTGTGAGAGTAAATACATCTTACATAATGCTTCAAACATTATTTACCAATTGAGTGTTTGACAAATATTAATTCCCTTCCTTTGTCATCACTCATGTTCTCTATTTTGTTCAGTAAAGAAGATACTTAAAAATAAGAAGAAAGGGTAGAAGGCTATGTGAGGAAACAAAAAGTATTGGACTAGGATTTTCCTCAATCCTCCTCTTTTCTTGCTCTAAATATAAATTTCTGCCAAGACTATCTTATCTACTGCCATGGTTGTAATTGTTATAGACTCATAATTTCTCAAAGTCATGTATTTACAGACCTATATTTCTTATATTTTTAGACTTAACCTTTTTTCTAAAGCTCTTGACCTGTGCTCCTCAATAAAGTAGGCACTAGACACATGTAGCTGTTGAACAGTTGAAATATAGCAAGTACAAATTGAGAAATGCTATAAGTAAAAAATATACATCCAATTTCAAAGGTACAATATAAAAATTATAAAAATCTCAGAAAATTTAATATTGATTACATGTTAAAATAATATTTTGGATATATAGGGTTAATTCAGTGGTTCTCAGGTGGCAGGTGATTTTTCCCTCCCCCTTCCCCCGTGGGACATTTAGCAACATCTGGAGACATTTGGGTTGTCACAATTTGGAGCAGGGTGTGTGTAGCTCCTGGCATCTACTAACAAGAGGTCAGGAGTGCTACTAAACATCCTACAATGCACGGCATAGCTGACCACAGAAAAGAATTGCCTCTCCCTAAATGTTAATAGTACAGTTGAGAAACCCCAGGGTTAAATAAAATATACTATTAAAATTAATTTCACCTGTTTCTTTTACTTCTTAAAAATGGCTACTAGAAATTACATTTATAGCTCACATTATATTTCCATTGGACAGTGCAGACTGATCTAGACCCAAATAGCTGTTTATTGGATGTGTCAGTTGGATTCTAATCTCCTACAGGCATCTCTAACACATCATGTCCAAAATAAATAAATAAATGTAAGTCTATTGTATTTATACCTGCTCCATCTCAATCTTTTCTGCCTTAGCCAATAGGACCAAGTTATCTAACTAGAAACCTAAAGGTCATCTTTGATTACTCCCTCTTCCTCATTCCCTACCTCTAATCAACCTATAAGTCCTTCTACTTCTGCCTCTGAAATAGCTCAAATATCAAAATCAACGCATTGCTCTGCATACTCTGCATCTTTAGGTCTTTAGTATCTTCAATACTCCTTTGTTTAACATACATTTATCAAGTACTTACAATGTGCTAGACATTGTGCTTGGCACTGTGAGTACTAACTACATAATCACACTTTTACTTGCAGTGTTTTATGAGACTCAGAAAGCAAATCAATTATTCATACTATAATGTGGAAGGGATAGGATGATGTAATAGTGCTCTAAGAGCACAAAGGTGGAACACTGTAGTCAAACCAAGAGGAGGTGAATTTTAAACTAAATTTTGCAACATTAATGAAGACAGTTAAATAAAACGAATAGAGAGGGCATTCCAAGCAGAAAGATCAGCACATGCTAAGGTACAGAATGCTTGTCCTGAAGCAGCATTAAACAAATTCTCTATTAGAAACTACTGAATGTACCATGCAGGGAAACTATCAAGAGATGAGGGAAGAAATGTAAATAGCATTGGACTAAGAAAGGCTATTTTTGCTAAGATTAGGAGTTTGAACTATTTTATACTTAAACCTATGGGACATCATTAAAGGAAATCGATCAGAGGAATAACAATCAGATTTGACTATTAGAGATCCAATTTTATAAACAAAGTAGAGAATGGATTCGAGAGAGGCAAGAGTAGAGGGGCAAAGGCCAGCTGGAATAGCAAGTAAAAAGTTAGGAGAATGGTAGAAATGAGAATGAGAAGGGACAGAATCAAGAGATTAGAAGACTGAATAATTGGGTGATGGTGCCACTCAAGAAGGGCTTGCAAAACACACATTTTGGGTTTTGAAACTTTTGGTTGGGGATAGCACAAGGGAGGAGGTTGAGAGAAAGGAAACGATTACTTCTGTACTGGCAAGGTGAGTTTGAAGTGTCTAACATTTACCCAAAGTGGAGATTCCAGTAAGCTGATGAATATATGGGTCTGGAACTAAGAGAGATCTGGGCTGAATCTAGAAATTTGGATTTATTAACTTATATGTGATAGCCAAAGCAAAAACTTTGAATGAGGTCACCCAGAATATAACAAGAAGAGATAGATACCTGGGGAAGTCTGATATTTTAAGAGTTGAAGAGTGAATAGAAATTTTAGAAGGATATTAATGGAAAACAGAAGAAAAATTAAGAAATGTAGGTAACAGCCCAAATAAGAAAAAGAGTTTCAATATCAAAGTGGGTGATCAAGAATATGAAATGTCCATTAGTATGGCAATAGGAGATCTGTAAACAAAAGCAGTTTCAGCAACCGTCCTACATTTTGGAACATAGGTTTTCAACTGGGATGGTTTTGATCTATAGGGGTTATTTGACAATGTCCAGAGATATTTTTAGTTGTCACAACTGAGAAGATGCCACTGACATATAATGGATGGAGGCCAGGGGTGCTGCTAAACGTCCAACGATGCCAGAATAGCCTCCCACAACAAAGAATTATCTGGCCTCAAATGGCAATAATCCAGTTGAGAAGTCTTGGTTTAGAAAGGACTGAACAGTGTAGTTAGACAAGGACCAGTACTTTTTCATGAAATTGGTAGTAAAGACAGACACATACCTAGAAGGATATGGAGTCAAGAAAGTTATGCTGAAGGAAAAAAAGCCAACAAAAAAAGAGAAGTGAAAGATAATGAAAATAAAAGGATGCTCAAGGGAGGCAGAGGAAATGGGATTGACCCAAAGCTCAGATGGAAGAATAGCATTGGATAGGAGAGGGATAGTCCTTTTATTGAAACAGGTAAGGAGGAAGAGAAAATGATTGTACAAATCAATTAAGTTTGTTAGCTTCAGGGAGAATAGGCCTTGGCTCATTGAATGACCTTGATTTCTCTGTGAAACATGAGGTAAGGCCATCTACTATGATATTAAGATTTGAAATGACTGGGTAGAGAGTAATTAGGAGAAAGAAATCGGCAAAATCACAATAGTCACTAATATGATGGCAGGGCAAATATTAGATGGGCAACAAATCTAAGGCAGGAAACCCAGAGCAGAAAAGGCATGAGACTGAAAGGATAGGTGGGACGAGGTTGTATTTAGAGAAATAATAGTAGATTATTCGAGTGGGAGATATCTCTCACCTGAATTACATATAATAGTTTCCTGATCTCTATGCTTCTGCTTCTACTACTATCACCACATCTCTTTCACTTCAGCCTTAATCCACTACCAGAATATGGCAGAAACTGATTGACATAAATTGCTTAAAATCCTTCAATGATTTTCCATCACCTTCAGGATTAAGTCCTAAGTCCTTCACTTGGCAAATAAAGATCTTCAAAATCCAGATTCTGCAGAGCTATTTCATACTACCCCTTCTCATCCTATTCCCCGCCCCTGCACTTAGACTTCAGCATTTCAGAATAACTCAAATTTCTTATAGTTATTCAGGAAAAAATACACTGTTCCAATATCCCCCTGCCTTTTCACCTAGGATTCCTTCTGTTGCAAAATACCTTCCCCCTCTCCGCCACTTCTCTCTTTCCTGCTTTATCTACTTAGCAAACTCCTATCTATTCCTCAAAGCCCTTCTCCAAGAAGGATTTCCGTAACCTCTCTCCCCTACTCCCATGTTAGAGCTAACAATCACTTGCACTTTTATACTCTCTTCAACCTTGGTATATACTTTTATTATAAGTATTATAATTATTTATATACATACCTATCTATCTCAGAAAACTAAAATAAAAAATATATATAATGTCCTCCTCTCCTTAGTAGAAAAATACCACTCAATAAATATTTATTGAACTCATTGAATAAGGAGTTTGGGATTCTACTCTCAATTTTGCCACTGAGAAATCAGAAATCCTCGATCTTAATCAAATTACTTGAACTGTTCCAAAAATTAACTTTGTTCACCTGTGGAAAGATCAGTACACTCCAACATACAATCCAAACCAAATTCTGCCTGCCTGAAACTACAGCAAAATAATGTTTACCAACTTACCCTGCAACGTGGGCCAGCAATGCCTAACAATCTGGTAGGCAGGAATTTGAGGAGCTTGCCCTTAACATGGAATTAATGGGTTACCTGCAATAAATGGCAAAAGAAATAACTTCTACAAATGATGAAGGTCAGGGGAAAAAAACTGGCATGTCTATCATTCATTGTACACTTCACAACTGTATAAAATTTGCAAGTGAGAGTAACTGAATATGTAGTCAGTTTTGTGAGCTCTTTGGAAGCAAATGAAGCAAAGTTTAGAGATTCAATGCAATGAGATAGGGATATCTAGGGAAATCGTTGGAAATATTTACTGAATTATTTCTTCCAATGAAAAGTCTCAGGATGAATTTAAAGGACCTAAGTGATGCACTGGTCAGAATGCTTAATGATTCACAACACTTTACTTTCTTACTTACTGTACCAAGATATCAGTGGAACTTGAAACTGAAAGGAAAATACTATAGATTTCATAACACTGCTGATTTAATTGAGGCAGTACAGGTCTTCATTAAAATGTTACATATAAAATTTGGTTTCAGGTTACAGGATTGCAAATAGAGATTGTGTTTATTTTGAAAATTAATAATCTTTATTATCTTATATACAGAGAGAGACAGAGATAGAAAAACGGAAAAGCAGAGAGTGAAGAGTCACTAGACAGAGCACTTATTTCCTACTACTAAACTACTTTGAAATCAATGGAATCATAGAATTTGAAAACCTGAGGAGCCATTTGGTGGAAAGATGACCTCAAAAGACTACAATTTTGATGAGTGCTTATCATTGTTTAAGTTTCTCTGATTGAATTTGGAATGCAACCTTCAAGATATCTTTGAATTAATGAGCAGTAATTCTATATGTGTGGCTTTATTTCTGAAAAACTGAGGTAACAAATTATGGACTAACAAAAATGCCTTGAATTTTGTAGACCAGCTTTTGAAACTTCAAGTATACTAAAATATTTCTGGATATTTGGACAAATTATGGGCGTGTTTGAGGCCATCTGGTTCTGTGAAAGTATATTTTTAAAATAGCACAGTAGAAAAATGAAAGAGAAAGCTATCATCCACCCTGCTAATGTAAGCCTAGTGTCACAACAGAGGTGTCCAGATTGACTGACAATTATTCTCAGAAATCATTTAGTCTGTTAATTACCAGTATTTTTAGATATTTGGTCAAAATTGATCATAGATTTACCATAGAACTTTTAAACTCTTGTTTAACAATTTTTGAAATGCTTTTAAAATGTTGTTTTTAAGAGCCGTAATTTCTAAAGGGTTAACAATAAAAAAAAAATTCACAAGTTTCTGATCATTTAAAAGTTAGGTTATATAACTTCCAAAGTCCCTTAGCGCTCCAACATTTCGTGGTTGGTCTCAGACCTAATATTTTTATGCAAACCCTGTGATTATTACAATTTCAAGAATGATTTACATATTGGTAAATTATTTGCAAATTCATAAAAGGAAGTAAAGATGTTTCCATCTACTTGCTTGCAGATCATGTAAACTTTTCCAAAACACCAAATGTTTTCCTAAACTATATTAGTATTTGTTTAATTGCCTAACATATATATTGACTATGATTTTGAGTTACACGGTTGCAAACAGAAAATGTGCTTTATTTAGTTTATAGAAATAATATTGATATATTTGTGGAATATTTAGAAGTAAGGATATAGATGAAGGAAGAAGAGAATGAAATGAAACTTGATGTAATAAAATATTTTTTAAAATTTAACAACTTGACTCTGAATGCTTTTCGTAGTTAAGGCTTCTGGTAAGATTTTAATTATTTTGAAGTTTCAATAAAGCATAAATCACTATTACACTACTGTTTCAGAAATTTGGAAAGATTATTTAGGGATTTTAGTTTAATGTCTTTATTTTGAAATTTGCTTAAATTTTTTTGAGTTTTGAAAAAATAAATTGGTCAAAGTTAGTATGACCAAACTCTGAAACCTTTTTTATTTGGGTTATAAGGATAAAATCTTTCTTCTCTGAACCGTTCAAACACTAATTTAGGATTGCTGTTAAACTAGGAAAGAGCGCCACCTACTGAATCAAAGTTACTTAAACATCTCAACATTAAGTTCATTTTTCAGAATATTAAAGTTATAGCATTTTTTCTTCAAAGATGTACATTTAAAAGGATCTGCATACAGAAAATATTCTTTAAAACTGTTCAACTAAATGTTCCCATTTGGTAGAAAATAATAGACTAGCCATATGTGTTTATCATCCCCTATGTCATCCCAACAAATGATAATAACCAAAAAGGTAGAAACTCAAAACATTAAAAAAAATGGTAGCAGGCAAATTGTTTTACCAAATATCTGAAAGATAGAAAGCAGATAGACAACTAGTGACTGTCGTTGCAGAGTGAAAAAAAAGCTACACCATAAAATACTACCAGAGGGGCTGCACTAATGAGGAAGCTGATACTCCTTGAGGAATACACCAGAGGATAAGGACACAAACCAAAGACAAGGGAGGCCAAGAAGAAAAATGTAGGAATGCAAAAGGAAGAGATTCCTATAATCATAAGTCTGTATGAGGCATGGTCAAACCTCTGCCTGACTTTCTTTACCACATAAAGAATATATGGCATCTAGGCTTTGAAGTCCTAGGCTAAAAACAAAGGCAGGGAGTTCTGAAAAGAAACAAATTGAACCAGTTGAGGAGACTAGAACAGCTGGTGTGACAACCCACACTAAATACTTCACATCTGAATACTTATGGGCTCCACCTGCCTACACCTGCCTGGCAGTACGCACCACGCTTCTACACAGACTTCACATTTAGTTTCAAACTACATCATTTAGAAATATTTATTGACAGCTAAGATACAGATATTTGATGATAACCTGTAACATGGAGACCAAGATGAACATTTTTTTAAAAATGACTATAGAGAGTAGAGATAACAAACAGAAGGAGAAAATATTTTAAATCCCTAATATTCTCAGAAATTAAAAATTATACTGCATCTTTACAAGAGAAAGAGGATGCCATTAAAAAGGCAAAAAAGAATGCTTAGAAATTAAAGTGATGATTTCTGAAATTAAAATTCAATAGAAAGTTTGAAAAATAAAAGCAAGAAAATCTTCCAGGATGTAAGACAAAAAGGAAAAGGAATATGAAAGAAAATGTAGGAGTTACAGAGGGTCAATCCTAGAAGTAAAACATCTACTAGAAGTTCCAGAAAGGGAGAAAAAGAATATGGAGAAAATAGATTATGAAAGAAATAATAAGAAATTCCCAGAAGTGAATTGGAGTTCTAAAATTCTAAAATTATTTATGCATTCATCTCTTGATGGTCACTCAGGTTCTTTCCACCTTTGGCTACTATCAATAATACTTTTATAAGCATTCATGTAGAAGATCATTTGAGTCCCTATATGACCCAGCAATTCCTGTGTAGAAATGAAAAAGAAAGAGATTTCAATTCATTTGCCTATATATCTAATAGAGGAATTGCTGCATCATACAGTAATTCTGTGTTTACCTTTTTGAGGAACCAGTCAACCATTTTCCACAGTGGCTGCAAAATTTTACATTCTTATCAGAAAATCTGAAGGTTTCAATTTCTCCATATCCTTGCCAACACTTAGATTATGTCTTTTTTATTATTATCATCATCCTAATAGGTATAATGTGGCATATCATTGTGATCACACTGTTTTATCTTTCAGTACTTACTTAAGAAATTAGCACAGTCATCCTTACTTAACAAAAACTTATATTGTTACCTTTATCATCAACCTGGGGAACAGTCTATAAATTAACATTACCATGTACCTACACATGCACATGTATTGTAATTGTCATGTACCATAATTCTGTAATGCCACAAGATATTATTATTATTTAAATTGGTTTCAAATAACAGTATATTGGTTAGACATCTATATAATTCATAAAATGATCCCACTAATTGTTCCCTCCCTCCCTGGCCCTCCACCTAGCCATCATATTAATGCTAAATGCATTCCCTCTGCCATGCTCCCCATGACCAACTGTCAACTACAAATCTGTACTTCTTTAACCCTTCATCTCATTTTCCCAGCCCACCCAAGCCCCTCCCCTCTGTCTGTCACCAAATTGTCCATTATATTTGTGAGTCTGTTTTTGATTAATTTATTCTTTCTGTTCTTTAGATTCCGCCTATAAGTGAAATAATATGTTATTTATCTTTCTCTCTGATTTATTTCACTCAGCATAATAACCTCTAGGTCCATCCGTGTCATTGCAAATCCACAAAATATTATTATTGTTTTTTTCACACCTCCTACTTTTACAATTAATGTTTTAGGATTATCTTCACAATTATCATTTTCTTTGGTCTCCATCACTTTTGCATCTGATCTTTCATGTAAGATTACTTCCTTCTGCATGACATATGAATACTTCTAGAATATTCTTTAATGCTTATCTGCTATTGACAGTATCTTTTATTTTTCTTGAAAATGTATTTTGCCTTCATTATTGAAGTATTTCCAGGGTGTTGCTCATTTTCTCACAACACCTTGAAAATATAATTTTATTGTCTTCTGAAGCTCTTGTCATTGAGAAGTCAGTGGTGAGTTTAACCATAGCATCTTCAAAGTTAATCTGTCTTTTTTTTTTTCTGGCTATTTAAAGATATTTCCCTTTGTCTTGATATACTAAAGTTTCACTGTTATGTATATCATGAGGATCTATTTTATTCATTCTGCTTGGGCTTTGTAGGGCTTCTAGAATTTGGGGATTATCAGCAATCATCTCTTCAAAATATTGTCTAGATCCATTCTTTCTCTTTTTCTTCTGGTCTTCAATTAAAAATGTTAGATCCTCTCACTCTATCTGATATGTCTCTTGTTCTTTATACTTTATTACTACATTTTAATTACTCCTTGCCTCATTCTGAATAGTTTTTTCTAAAATTTATTTCAGTACCTAATTCTCTCTTCAATTATGACTAAAATACTAAACCAGTTTCTAAAAATTTGATATTACATATTTACTTCTGGAACTCCTACTTTTCCCCACTTCTGCTATGTCACTTTTTTGCAGTTTATAGTTCCCTGCTAAAATTTTCAAGCTTGATTTTGTCTGTAATCATAGTGGTTTTACAAAGTCTGTGCCTGATAAAATCAATTTCTGGAGTCCCTCTGGATCTTTTTCTGCTATTTGTTTTACTTGCTGGTTCTAAGTAATGGCACCTTGTCTCTTTGGGTGCCTCCATAACTTTAGTTATGTTCAGGACATTCTGTTCAAAATTTTATTTATAGAAATCATCTGAAATCTGTTATGATTTTAACCTCCTCCACAAAGAATTTTTGTTATCTGCCAGGTGCTCAAGGTGGTCAGCAGTGAAGGACAAAGATGTTTGATTTGCTGCATTACCATGTGATTGGAAAGAAGATCGTAATCCAAATCCTTTCTCTCAGACGACAGACATTCATGGCTCTAAGCCAAAGCTGGGACTGTCACCATCTTTGGAGAGTACCATTTACCAACCCTCACTCCTCTAGCCAAACAATACTACTAAAAGTTCAGCTTAGTCTCTCATTTGCCTTCTTAGGATTGGCATACATACCTAGGACAAAAGTGCTCCTGAAACTAATAGAATGCTATATGTCAAAATACCTCATTTTTAAAAAAGTCTTCTTAAATTGCTCACCTCTCTGAGTTCAAGCCCTCTCCAATATATTGCTTTGTATTTCCTCACTAAATTAGTATGTTTTATGATATTAAGAAGACATTTATAATTTATCTAGCTTTTTTATTTATCTTCAATAAGAAGGTAGATACAAATTATCTTAGTTTACTATAATTTAAAGCCAAATGTCCCGCCTTCAAGGTTTAGTATTAATATCCCCTTTTAGTTTTCATTTTATCTCATTATCTCCCTAGGTAATTTCATATGCTACTTCATATATATGCTGATATCTCAGAATTCTATATCTTTGCCCAGATCTTTCTTTTGAGCATCACATATATATTATTCAGCTGCCTATTCTAAATCTCTACTTGAGTGTGTCGTAGAAAACCCAAACCTAAGATGTATAAAATTGGGTTTGTATTTATATGTCAGTGATTCCAGTCATACACACACACACACACGCGCGCGCGCGCGCGCACACACACACACACACTATATATATATATTATATATAATATATATAATATGTATATATGTTTTCTAATCATACATATATTATTTCATTAAACTCCTATATATTATTTCATTAAATTCCTACATCTTCCAGGTAGGTATTATTACCAAAGTTTTAATTTGTATTGTCCTGAACCCTAGTGAGACTAAATACATTTCATTTGCTATCATGCCAGATTTGGGAAAGATAATCAGAGAATACAGGTAAATTTCCAAGATTCAAAATTAGTATTTAAAAAGCCAGGTCTGAATTTCTGCTTCCTGCCATGATGGAATAACAGGACATCACTGCCCTGCCTTAAACAATTAAACAATCAAATATATGAAACAGGTTTTCGGATACTAGACAACAGGCAGCACAAGTTAGTGATCCTGAGAGAAAGGAAATAAAGTAAACCCTTCAAGTATTCCAATTCACTGCCTTGAAAGAGTTTCCAGGCTGCAACCTTGAGAAGTAGAACCCAAACAAACCCCTATTAGTTTTATGAAGTTGAGAGGACAGAGATTCAGTAAATCCCAGGCAACTAAAATTTACAGGGCAGAAAACCAGAAAATGGGAAGCTGCACAGAAAGAAAGGGGAAGCTCACAAGAATTGAAGAGGGGGTCCTTAGGTCTTTGACTGAGTACTGATTTATACATGCATATGAGTAAACATACTAAGCATTAAAAAAAAGAAAAAGAACCATTAGAAAATTGTACACAAAGCACCTCCAGAACTCAAACAGGGCTGTAAACCCTTTTGTTTTCCATCAGTCCAAATGGAAGGACCTCCAAACATGTGGGAGCATAGAGACCTCAGAAAGTCATTGCCTCAGTAGTAGAGCCAAATTAGCCCCCAAATAAAGACTGTTTGGATCCATCCTAACAATGCTTGGGAGCAAGCCTCAAAAAGATCAACCATTCCAAATACCTTAACAAGGTACCAGAATAAAAGCCCAAACAATTAAAGAAATACAAATAATCAAACACCAAAAAGTGCAGATTTCACAATGTTTGATGTCTGAAAAAGACGACCAAGAATGCAAAGAAGCAGGAACCATATCAGGGAAAAAACAATCAATAGAAACAGATGCAAAATGACACGGATGATATAATAAGTAGACAAAGACATTAAAACAACTATTATACAAATACTCCATTTGATCAAGAAGGTAGAGGAAACCATGAGAATGACAAAAAAAAAATGACAAAATATAAAGAAGATATAAAAAACCCACATCAAATTTCTGTAGATGAAAAATATAATATCGGAAATATAACACACAGATGGGATTACCAGCAGGTTAGACATTATCAAATAAAAAATAGTAAACTTGAAGAAAAAAAATAGAAACTACTCAAAATGAAACAGAGAAAAAATAGATTGAAAAACTAATGAATAGAGAACTAGTGAGCTGTGAGAAAATATCAAATAGCTTAATATATGTATAATCAGAGTCTCAGAAGGAAATAAGGGGGGGAGGGAGTTGAAGAAGTAGCCAGGAAATTTTCTAAATTGATGAAAATTTTAAGGTCACTAATCTATCAACTTCAAAGGACCCTCAAACAAATAATATACAAAAAGCCAAACCAAACCAAAATGAAAAACAGCAGCAAGACACATAATAATATAACTGCTAAAAAAAACCCCCAATAATTAAATCTTAAAAGCAGTCAGAGGAAAAGACATGACATACAGAAGAAAAAAATAATGACAGCTTGAAACTCATTACAAAGAACGTAAGCCAAATGTGAATGGGGTCAGATCTTAAAATCAGTGAAAGAAAAAAACTGACAACCAAGAATTCTATATCTAGAAAAAAATATCTCTCAAAAACCGTAGGAAAAGTAAAGACTTTTGCAGACTTATGAAAGCTGAGAGAATTTATCATCTTTAAGCTGATACTATAAGAAATGTTCCAGTAATCCTTCAGGTAAAAAGAAAATGATACCAGACAGAAATCTGGATATACATAAAGAGATCAAGAGAACCATACATAGTAAATATGAGGATAAATATAAAGAACTTATTTTATTATTTTTCTCTCTTTAAAAGATAATTTACTTTTTAAAGCATTAGTTGTAACTATATTCTTGAGATTACTATGTATTCTATTTAATTGTATGACAAAAGATAAGAGAGAAAAAGTAGAAGTATGCTGTTACACAGTTCTTATTCTGTGTATGCAGTGTTTTAATAATATTTGAAGGTTGATGGTGATAAGTTAACTATTTATACTATAAAGCCTATATTAACTACTAAAAATACAAAATTAAGAGGAATAGCTACTAAGCCAATAAAGAAGGTAAAAATGAATCATAAAACAATTCTCAGTAATGCAAAGAAGTCATGAAAACAGGGTAAAAAGAACAAAGAAGAGATGGGAGAAAGAGAAGAAAGATGGGATAAATAGAGAACAAGGTGATGGATTTAAATCCAATCGTATTATAATCACATTTAATTTAAAAGTATGTGTTTTAAATACTCCAATTAAAAGACAGAGACTATGAGAGTAGATAAAAAGCAAGACCCAATTATATGCTGTCTACAAGAAACTTATTCTAAATTTAAAAACATAAGTTAGGTAAGAATAAAAGGATAAAAGAAAATATACTATGCTAATACTAATGAAGAGGAACTTTAAACAGCAATATTAGATAAAGCAGACTTCAGAGAAATTAACATTGTTATAGACAAAGCCACTTCAAAAGGATAAACAGGTCAAAATTAATCATCAGACTATAACAAACTTAAATTGCATGCATCTAATAACAGAAACTTAAAGTATATGAATAAAAATTTGATAAAATTTAAATAAGAAATGCACAAATTTACAATTAGTGCTAGAGATTTTAACACAGCTGTTGATAATTGATAGAAAAAATAGCTTAAAATCAGTAGGAGTGCTTACTTTAGCAGTACATTTACTAAAATTGGATTGATACAGAGATAGCATGGCCCCTGTGCAAGGATAACACACAAATTCATGAAGTGTTCTATACTTTTATGTATGGTGTCAGATGGTTACTAGATTTACTGGGGTATTACTCATAAGTTGTAGAGATGTCTTATCACTATGTTATATACCTGAAACTAATATAATATTGTGTGTCAACTGTAACTAAAAAATTTTTTAAATATTTTTTAAAAATCAGTAAGGACATAGAAAACTTGAATAACAGTATCACCTAACTTGACCTACACCCAAGAACAGCATAATACACATTCTTATCAAGTCTACATGGTATAAAATCAATATACAAAAACTCTGCTGCATTTCTATACACATACGATAATATACAATAATATACATATTATATTTCTATATAAGGAATTTATAGAGAAAGAAATTAAGAAACCAATCCCATTTACAATTGCATTGAAAAGATTCAGATATCTAGAAACAAATTTAACCAAGTGGGTGAAAGATCTATATTCTGAAAATGACAAAAAAAGGAAAGAAATTGAATAAGACAAAAATAGATGGAAAGATATTCCAGGCTCAAGGTTTGAAAGAATTAACACTGAAAGAATTAAGACTTTCCAATCTACAGATTCATTGCAATCCCTATCAAAATTACAACGGTATTTTTTACTGAAGTACAATAAACAATTCTAAAGTTGTTATGGAACCACAAAAGATCCTAAATAGCCAAAGAAATCTTGAGAAAGAAAAAACAAAGCTGAAGGCATCACACTCCCTGATTTCAAACTCTATTATAAAGCTGTAGTAAATAAAACAGTATGATTTTGGCGTAAAAACAGACACAGTTCAATGGAACAGAATAGAGAGCTCAGAAATACATCCATGCATATACATCCAACTAATTCATGACAAAGGAGACAAAAATAATGCAACAGGGAAAAGACAGTCTTTTTAATAAATGGCATTGAGAAAACTGGGCAGCCACATGCAGAAAATGAAACTGGACACTATCTTACACCATATGCAAAAATCAGTTTAAAATGGACTTAAGCCTTGAACATAAGATCCGAAATCAAAAACTCTTAGAAGTAAACATAGGTGGTAAGGTTCTTGACAGAGGTCTTGAAAATGAATTTTTAAATCTGATTTTAAAAGTAAAAGTGCAAAAGCAAAAGTACACTAGTGGAACTATATCAAACTTAAAAGCTTCTACACAGCAAAGGAAACCATCAACAAAATAAAAGGGCAACTTCTGAATGAAAAAATATATTTGCATGTCATATATCTGATAAGGGGCTAACATCTAAAATGTATTTTAAAAACTCATACAACTCAATAGCAAAAAGACAATCCAATTAAAAAGCGGGCAGAAAATTTGAATACATATTTTTCCAAGGAAGACATACAGATGGCCAACAGACATGTGAAAAGATGTTCAAGATTATTAGCTATTAGAGAAATTCAAAGCATAACCAAAATGTGGTAACATCTCACAATGTTAGAATGGCTACTATCAAAAAGACAAGAAATAACAAGTGTTGGTAAGGATGTGGAGAAAAGGGACCCCTCATGCACTATTGGTGAGAATGTAAATTGGTGCTATGGGGAAACAGTATGGAGGCTCCTCAAAAAATTAAAAATAGAATACCATACGATCCAGCAATTCCACTTCTGAGTATTTATCTGAAAACAGAAACACTAACTTGAAAGGCTTTATGCAAATCAGTAAAGCTAGTTCTATGAGAATATTAATAATATAGATAAACCACTAACCAGACAGTTTGAGGATTAATAAAATAGAGAAATAAATTGCCAACCTCAAGAATAAGAGAGAGAATATCACTTCAGATCCATACATTGAATTCATTGTTTCACAACTTCGTAAAAAAAAACTTGAGGTCCAGATGGCTTTACTAGTGAATTTTATAAAATATTTAAGAAAGAAATAATATTTATTCTACACAAACTCTTGTAGAAATAGAAGAGTGAATACATCTAAATTCATTCTATGGGGCCAGCATTATCCTAAAACCAAAACAAAAGAAATTTTTTTAAAAATGGACCAATATCCCTTATCAACATAGATGCAACAATTCTTAACAAAATTTTAGTAAATCAAATCCAGTGATACATAAAAATAAATAATACAGTGTGTATCACAGGAATACAAAAATCTTTTGACAAAATTCAACATCCACTCATGATAACTCAGAAAACTAAGAATGAAAAAAACCCTTCTCAATCTGAAAAGCATCCTTTAAAAATCTACAGCTAACACCATACTTCAGTGAAAGACTAATGTCTTTTCCCCTAAAACAAAGAATAAAGCAAGTCAATGTTGTAACCTCTGAATCTTCCTCTGGCTTTGTGATTAAAGCCCATGTTTCCCTACTCTGTATCAATAAAATTATGTTTATAACCTCTGTCAGTGCACTTATCACATTTTATTTAATCATTTACCTTTCTTACTCTACAGTGACCTATTAAAATCTTTTGCTTGACTCATCTTTGTACAAATCTTTATTGAATAATAATTCAATTAAGAGTTGTATAGAGTCTTAAAAATCATCTAGTATGGTCATCCTATTTTCTACTACAGGAAAGTAAACTCTAGTGGGATTAAGTAACTTGTCCAATATCACATAGCAAGTTAGGAGTAATCATCAACCACGTCTTTTCATCTAAGAGGTACTGTTTCCTTGAACTAATCATTAAGTGAAGTAGGCTTTATTCACATTATAAATGAGAAAATTACAGCTGAGAAAGTTTAAATATACTTGCTCATGGTCAATATTAAGTGTCAAAGCAAGGAGTATACAAAGATTATATTATAACAAATATTTTTGTTGGTGATGGAAGAGTATTTTTCCACTGCTTCACTTTTGGTTTGTGCAATGGAAACCTAAGTCTTAATGAGAAAATGAGCTGAGAGAGCAATCTAAGAATCTGAAACTATGACTGTGTTTTAAAATGTGAAATGTTCACCAATTCCTTGCTACAAGTGTCACTGTAAGTAAACCATCTTTTATTATATGTACGTATGTGTGCAAACACCTCAATCCTATTCTGATTGTATTCATAACAGCTTACAGAAACATAAGTGATATCTTAATTCATTTAGAATCCTAAAAGAATTAAGACTTGTAAAAAATGAAAAGTAAGTCAGAATATAAAAACTCAGAGGTAATTATGACACAGAAATATATACCATAGAATCTTGAACAATTTCTAGACATGAGCCACAAATTTAGCTTTGGATTCCTTTTAGCCAAAGCCAGTAGAGAAATGAAATCAGTTACAAGATTCACCAGTGTGAAAAAGGTAATACGTCACAGTAGAAGTGAAATTTTCTTTACATTGAGACATGAAAGAAATATTATCATTAAAGGGATAATGTATCACAGTAAAGAACATTCTTAACAGCATCCTTACAATAAATTATCATGGTGAATTTCATGAAGAAAAGGAAGCTGAGGAGACTTATACCACAGTGAGATCCTTTCATAAGTCTTTAAGAAAGGAGGTGAGCTCAACTAAAAGTAAACATATGAGAGGGAGGCTATTAGAGAATCCAAAGTATGAGTCTGATAATAAACCCTGTCATAATCTCTTCTTATAAAAAACCTTCTAGAAGGTTTAGGACCATCTGCTTTCTCAACAAGTAAAGACAAAAGCTTTGCAAGAGGGTTCTTCTTTAGGAAAAAAACTCCTGCATACCACCTCCTCCTGTCCTGCTGGTATTGTATGGTTTATCTTAAATCCAAAAGCTAGATTAGACAAAGACCATGAGTTTTAGAATACTCTACTACTAGTCATAAAGAAATCAATTGTTGTATGACATAAACAAGCACTAGTATTCCAACAGTGCCATCTGTATAGGGAAACTTGTATGTGGGAAGGATTTCAATATGTATGTCTTGAGTAGCCTAGGACAAAGTTATTTAAAAGCGTCAATCTTAAAAGAGATGGGGGATATGTTAAGCTGTGTGGTGAATTAATGAGCATTTACTATACTCTTTTCCCACTTTTGTCTATGTTTGAAATTTTCTATAATAAAAAACTAAGGAAAATGTAATCGTGTTGAAGATCCATAAAGAGATCAATGAAGAAGTAACATGAGAAATAACAAGAAATTATAAAATAGAAATAAAACAAGAGTAGATGGACATAAAATGTACCAATTAGAAATTCCAGAAATAGAAAAAATGGTAATAGAAATGAAAGGAAACACCAAAACATCCCAAGTATAAATGGGCAAAGATTTGAATAGTTATTTTACAAAAGAAGATATATGAATGGCTGGAATAATCACATGGAAAGATGTTCAACATCATTAGTCATTAGGGAAATACAAATTAAAACTATAATAAGATACCATTTCATACCCACTAGCATGTCTATAATAAAAAGACAGACAATAACAAGTGTTGGTAAAGATATGGAGAAATGGAACCCTCATACATTGCTGATGAGTATGTAAATGGTACAGCTACTTTGGAAAACTCTGGGAGTTTCTTAAAAATTAAACATAAATTTACATGAAACCCAACAATTCCACTCCTAG
This sequence comes from Macroglossus sobrinus, assembly GCA_004027375.1. Taxonomy (NCBI): domain Eukaryota; kingdom Metazoa; phylum Chordata; class Mammalia; order Chiroptera; family Pteropodidae; genus Macroglossus; species Macroglossus sobrinus. The sequence continues at coordinate 435,878 of PVKZ01000047.1, read as the reverse complement.
ATATCTAAGAAAATGAAAACAGATGTCTACACAAAGACTCTACACAAATGTTTCTAGTAGCATTATTCATAATAACCAAAAAGAAACTATCCAAATGTCTCCCAACTAGAGGAGGAATAAACACAGTGTGGTGTATCTATGTAATGGAACAATGTCAGCAATACTAAAGAACAAACAACTGATACAGGCTGAACCTCAAAGGAGCCAGATGCATAATACATATTGTATAATTAATTTCATTAATATGAAATGTCTAGGAAAGGCAAATCTATAGAAACAAAGTATATTAGCAATTGCCAAGGGCTTGTGGTGGGTTGATTGCAAATGGGTATGAGGAATCATTTTGGTGTGACAGAAATAGTCTAAAACTGTATTGTGAGGATGGTTGTACAAATTTGTAAATTTACTAAAAATTACCAAATTGTACGTTTTAAATGTTATGTAAATTTGCTATAGATTGTGTCTCCCCTAAATTCATAAGTTAAAACCTAATCCTCAATGTGATATTTGGAAGTGTGGCTTTTCAGAGGTGATTAGTTCATTTGGACAGAGCCCTCATGAATGAGATTAATGCCCTTATAAAAGAGGCTCCAAGAGCTCTCTGTCCCTTCTGCTCTTACCATACACCGAATCTGTTGATGCCTAGATCTTGGACTTCCACATCTCCAGAACCGTGAAAAATAAATTCTGTTGTTTATAAGCCAGTCAGCCTATGTTGTTTTGTTACAGCAGCCAGCACAGACTAAGACAAAATTATCTCAATGAAGCAACCAGTATTAACAGTTTCTTGTATATTCTTCGAGATATATCTATGTATCTACATACATAATCATACAGTTTGTTTTTCCTTTGCAAATGATAGCATACCATTCACTTTATCCTCTGATTCTAGCTGTTTCATTTTTAAAATAGATACTGTAGATCTTTCCATAGCAGTATTATGTACTGATCCATCACTCTTATTAATATGTGTAGAGCATTCTGCTATATAACTGTACCGTTAATGAATTTGGGGGTTATTTCCATCAATTTTGCTATTATAAAAATGCTACCATAAATATCTTGGTTACATATGTTATTTTCAATGAGTATGTTTTTATCTACAAGAATATATTGTTCTCTAGTATATTGTTACCAGAAATTCTATAAGTAGAATTTCTTGGCCAAAGGGTCTGTGTATTGCAATTTTGTTCTATAGAGATCAATTTACACTGCAATCACCAATGTATGAGAATGTCTTGAGAACACATGTTTGACAACATGGGTTACCAAACTTTTAGTTCCGTGCTAACCTATAATGTTAAAAAAAGGCATTTCGCTATACTATTAACTTGTCTCTTAGAAAAAGATAATGTTTTTTTTTTACCTAGAACAATCTTATTCCAATATTTTTGATAACTTAGATGGAAGAGACAAATTCTTTGAAAAATACAAATTATAAAAGCTTACTCAAATAGAAATAAGCTACCTGAAGAGTCATATATGTAGTGAAGAAATTGATTTTGTACTTAAAAACTTCCCGCTAGGAAAACTCTAGATTTAGAGGGCTTCAATGAGGAACTCTGCCTAACATATAAAAAGAAATGATATTCATTCTATACACACTTTAACAAAAGCGGAAGAGAAGGGAACACTTCCCAATTCGTTTTATGGGGTCAGCATTTCTCTGATACAAAAACTGGATAAAAATACTCCAAAAAAAGAAAACTTCATACCCCATAAACATAGATTAAAAAATCTCTAACATAATGTCAACTACTGTAATCCAGCAATATTAAAAATGCTAATATGTAACCTATTTTAATTTTTCTGTTGGAGTTTATCGCAAGAATGCAAAGTTGGCTCAACATTCCAAAATCAATCAGTATAATTTACTAAAGACTAAAAAAAACCCGACATGATCATTTTGATGGATACAGAAACATTATTTTAAAAATTCAACATTCATTCATAACAACAATTCTCAGAAAACTAGAAATGTAAGGAAAATTCCTTAACTTGATAAAGGGCTTCTATGAAAAATCTATAGCTAACCTCATTTTTATGTTGAAAGACTAAATGCTTTCCTCTTAAGATCTGGAACAATGCAAGCATATGTGCACTTACCACTTCTATTCATCATTGCTCTGAGGTTCAAGTTTGTGGAATAAGGCAAGATAAAGAAATGAGAAACATATAGATTGGAAAAGAAGAGTTATTGTCTCTCAAGAAAAAAAAATCTACAAAAAAGTTGTTATAGTTTTAGAAAAATATCAGAACACAAGGTTGACATGCCATAATCAATTGCATTCTGTATACGAGTAATGAATAATTAAAAAATGAAATGAAGAAACCATACACTTAACAATAGCATCAAAAATCATGAAATTCTTGTGGCTACATCTAACAAAATATATGTAAAATTTGTATGTGAAAGCTGTAAACCATTGCTGAGAGATGGTAAAGATTAAACTAAATGGAGAGATATACCGTGTATATCACTGGGAAGACACGATGTTAAGTGGCCAATTCTCTCTGAATTGATCTATCTGTAAATTCAACCCAACCCCAACTAAAATCCCGGGAGACTTTGCAGATATGGAAGAACTAATTCTCATATGGAAATGTAAAGGACCTTGAATAGCATTCATATTCTTGGGCATTTGTTCCAGAGAAATGATTTAAGTTCATAAAGCCCAGGCCCAAAATGGAGTCACTTATGTGAAAGCCCATGACACCAAACTTATACTTAATATCTGACCTAACTACAGTTTCAAACTTCTCCAGGAATGCAATCTTAATTGGTCAATTTGGACTTTTCTGGTCAGTATCGATGAAGTAAGTAATCTCTTATATGGACCCTGGTCATCCTTCAAGGGAAGCTGAGGCAATTTGCCTGATAAAGCAACTTTGACTGAAACAATCCTTTCTTTTCTCTTGCTAATAACTTTCTTGTCCCACCCAGTTTCTAACTATAAAATCCCTCCATTTGTACAGTTTCTTAGAGCACCTCTTAACTTGCTAGATGGAATGTTGCCAGATTCCTAATCGCTCTATAAAGCCAATTAGTTCTTCAAATTCACTTGATTGAATTATTAACACTTTCCTGGTATTACTTTTTGGAAGAATCCAGAGCAGTTATTTTGTAGACTGTCCTACAATTGGACTTATCTGATTGCTTCCTCATGAGATACAGGTTAAACATTCTTGGCAGGTGATGTGTTCAAGTGCACCAGATAAGGCACAGATTTCCATTTTAATATAACTACATCACTAGATTATTTTTAGAAAAATATTTATTTACTTTAAATATAACATAAACTTTTGGTTAATATAACTCATCCTTAACAACCCTTCTTTACAGATGGTGAGAGCAGGTGTCTTGAGTGGGAAAGACACTGATATGAGATTTGAGGATTAGTGACAATTTGGCCAATAATTAGTTGTGGGTCCCTCAATATTTTCTTAAAATCTTCATATATTAAAGGAGGGAGGATAACACCAGAAAATTTCTAAAGATCCTTTGAATTCTAAATTTCTATGATCTGAATCAAGTGTAGCAGTGACAGAGCTGGATTTGGAATCAGGAGACCCGGATTTGAGCACTAGTTCGGCCACACACCAGCTATGTGAACATGAACAAGCCATCTAATCTCTCTCAGCCTCACAGAGATTTGCCTCACAGAGTCCGAAAGGATTAAGTGGGTTATTGCATGCATGTTAAAGTGCGCTATAAACCGCAAAAAACCACCGGAATGTCAGGTATTATTTTATAATGTCCATTCTTTCCCTTTTGCTCTAATTAGTCAACCAGAAAAAGCAATTTAAGGTGAGACAGACCTCATAATTTAAAATTTAAAACCAGGAAAATGCCAATACAGTTAATTTTGCGTCATACTCAGTTTATAGAATTTATAGCTTTATTCCATAATGCTTATGCTTTGATAATTAATAGTACTAGCTAAAATTACGAATATGTACTCATTTGCACAGGCCGGTAGCCCATAAGATGGTCATTGTTCTTAGGACCCCAGATTTGGGAAGGACAAAACAGTGAACACCAGTATGAGAATGGTAACAAGTACTTATAAAATAACTTCATGAGCTGGGCAGCCCTATAATAAAATATGCCTCCTTGGAGCGAAGGTGTTTTTCCCGAGACAACCAGCGGAGCTTGTCACACAGCCAACGCTTAATAGTCTCACAACCCTGATGGCCCTTTATACTCTATATTTTTATAATCGCCCTAGGGTTTCCTTCCAGCTCTTACTGTGGAACTCGGGAACCTAGTTCATTCGTGAATATCGGCCACATTTTTCCGATTATTCAGAACTGATAAAGCATTTCCCCGGAAGAGGTTGAGGGCGCGCACACGCCTCCTTGTCTGTGCTGAGTAAGCGCTAACTACCTATGCCACATAGTGCCCAGCGCACTGCTGTTGCTCAAGACTCGAAATGTTGCCGGAATAGGGCTAACAAAGCCGCGGGGGAACGGCGGCGCAGCGGACGTTGGTGCGGTTGGGCGTGTTTGACCTCCCAGCCCCACGCAGGAGGACGAACCACCCAGGTGGCCGTGGCCGGCCGGCGGAACGCGCCCAGCGCCTGCTCTGGAGCCCCACGCCAGTACGCATGCGCACCCGTCATCCGGGTGCTGGCTGCGGCTGCAGGTTGTGCTGGGGTGGCGGACAGAGGGCGGAGCCAGCGGCTCATTGTGCGCTGCGTTGAGCGGAGCCGGCGGCCGCCGAGGCCTGGGTCGAAGTTGGCGCTGCTGCCGCCGCCCTGCAGCTCACTTGCTGCCTTAGCAGCGCGCTGCTATTCTAAAATGGCTGCCGCTACCGGTGCTGTGGCAGCCTCGGCTGCCTCGGGTCAGGCGGAAGGTAAAAAGATCACCGATCTGCGGGTCATCGATCTCAAGTCCGAGCTGAAGCGGCGCAACTTAGATATCACCGGAGTCAAAACTGTGCTCGTCTCCCGACTCAAGCAGGTGAGGCCCAGCGAAGTCCGGGAAGGGGAGCTTAGGCCGTGCCTCGGAGCCCCACTTTCTGCCGCAGCCCTCCGCCGCCCGCAGTCGCCGGGGCCCGCGGGACAGCGGGATGGGGAGGCCCGGGGCGGCGCCCGCGCGCGCGTGCTGTGCGAGGACCCTCCCGCGGTGCCCCCGCCCCAGCGCGCCGGGCCTGCGACCGGCCCGCGACTGGCCCGGGACCGGCCCGGGACCGGCCGCCGCTGCCGAGCGCGCTCCCGTTTCCTCTGGGACGTCCCCGCAGCCTGCGAGGGCTGAGGCCGGCCGGCGCGGCCTCGCTAGGGCGATCGTGGATACCGGGGAGGCGCTCGGTCCCCAGCCTTGAGCGATGGTGAGCGCGTGCATTTCGTGGTCTCTGAGGGACTGGTTACTTTGGTGACTTCTGCGAAGTTACCGTTTAATTGTGCCCAACCGTTTCCTTCCCATCTTGGAGGGGGGAGGGATTTGGTAGTGAAAGTTGATGGGTGGGTAAGGGAAAGGGTTTGTTTTCCGCTGGAATTTAAGTTTTGCCATCAGCTCAATAATCTGCTTTTTCATCCCTTATCTTTCTGGTTTGAGTGAGCATTGAAATTGTAGTAGAGGAGACATAAGTTTGCATTATAGAAATTAGGAAAGCTCCTTTTAGTTATTTAATTTAGTAGCTAGCAACTTTTCTGCCATTGAGAATATTTAGACTTGTTCAGTATGATATGTGCTGTTTAATTATCTCGACTTGGTAGAGTTTAAAACTCCCTGTGATTTTGAAACCTAATGATATTCCTTCTTGAAAGTTTCTCTCACTCGTACAGTTTAATTGCCTTTCTTTTGAAGTCGGTTTATGAAATGACTGGCAATTCTAATGTCTTGAGGCTTGAGGTTTGCTGATTTTTTTTTTCAATTCGTTTTTATAAAATAAGTTTAGATAGATTGTGTAGCATATTAACTTCTCTTTCTAATGTAGGCTATTGAAGAGGAAGGAGGCGATCCAGATAATATTGAATTAACTGTTTCAACTGATACTCCAAACAAGAAACCAACCAAAGGCAAAGGTTGTTACGAGTTATGAACATATTTTAAAATATATTTTGGTTATATAACGTGCCTCTGCTCTTGTGCCACTTGCCCTGTTTATATAGTGCTACTCTTTGCTATTTCCCTCTGGCACTCTGCCTTCTTGGGTCAAGGAAGAGAAAGAAGTTCCTGTTGCCAGGCTCTGGGTGACTTGTAGTCCTTAAGATTTGGCTGAAGCTGACCTGAAAGTGAGACTAGTTCTTTATTGCTTCCGAAAAAATTACAAAGTCAAGTTTTATAATGTTTCTTCCTTGATAGTGTGAAGACCTGAAGAATAAATTCAGTTTAATACATATCTACCTTGCCCCACAATTGGCAGAGTATTGATGGAATTCCTACCGAATCTTTCACCTTGGCTCCTTGCTGTTTTCTCTAGTATATTAAAATTCTGTAACCTTTATGTTTAGTCTTTTGTTTGACTCAAACTTTATTTGCGTTTATGCCATTATACATTCTAATTTTCAGTGAAATTCAAAAGACCTCACCAATCATACTAACAAGGTAGGGAAAATCTATTAGCTTTAAAAACGTTTTAAGTTACGGGGATATCTTAAGATTTTGATTTTGTAACTTTAACTAGGCCAGAATATATTTTCAGGATATGGTGATTTAGTTAATAGATAAAAGTGATTTAAAATCAACATTTTGACAATATAAATGAAATTTAGATATATATATATTTTTTAAGGAGTATGGTAAGTGAGATCTTTACTTGAATACATAATTACAAATTTTCCCCCCTCCCATAAGGACACTGGCAGGGGGTGTACATGATGTGGGTGTCTGGATTCCGATACCTACGTACATGTTCCCTTCATGCAGAGTGTGTTATGGACAGTTGCAGCGTTTAAAAAATGTAGGTTTACAGCTTTAAGTGATTCAGATGCACTCTGTCTGCTCTAGACTAAATTGATTGTATTTGGAGTAAAGTGACTGGATGGATTAACCTTGAAAAGAACAGAATACTAAAGTTTGATCTTAATATTATCTCTGGGGATATCAGAACTAGGCAGATTTTGATGCCATCTCACTGTTTGGGTCTTCCTACTTTTGCAAGAGCCCCCTATTTGTGCCGAAGGAAATTGAAAAGGGCTAAGAAGCATTTCCTGTGTGGCATGAGAATGGCAGAGGGAAGTGGAGTCTAGAAGAAGTAACAGTTTCTTGAAGATCTATGGCTTTTAATGTGACTCTGACTCCATATATCATTTTGAAAAATCCATTTCTCTGTGTTCAGAGAAGTTTGTGCTGAGAAGCCTCTGCTGATAAACCAGAGGCTGTTTCAGAATGAAGAAGCATAAAAAATTAGGAAATAACTACACCAGGAATTAACCATGTTTCTTATAGTGATTTTGATTTGTGTCTATTATTTAGTACATTGTGATAGTTTAACAGATACTGTGTATTAATCATTGTCAGGAATTATTTGAGCTGATTATTGATTTTAGCGTTTAAAATAAACCTTTTAATTTATTCTCACCTTTAATTTATTCTCATTTTTAATTTCTATGTAGCTAGACCTTTTTCAGTATCTTACCATTAGAAATAATTTCAGCAATGTAAAATTTTAAGTTTTTTAGTATAGATATAAAATCGGGATGTTAATTTTTTCTTTTATATAGATTATAAGGATACTCGAATTTTAATTTGTCTGTAACTCTGGTGTTAAAGTGTCTTTAGTAAGAGGTGTGATAGTTAATCATTTGTCTCCAGCAGGTTACTGGTTACTATTGAGTACTCCTGAGACTCATTTTAGGACATGTATGATAAATAGCTTTTGTCTCCTTGAATTCCATTTATCATTGTTCTGAAAATCCTGTGAATTGTGAAAAAAACCAAACCAAGAACCTAGTTTGAATTAATTTACATTTAAGATGTTTATAAATAAAGATTACTTTCAACTTTAAGAAGTTTAAAATTTTTCAGAAATCAAATTTGAATAGAATAACTTTTGAAAATAACAACAAATTTTTAAAACCAAGGATTCAAGAAATTAAATATTTAAATGTGATGTCAGATTTTCAGTCTAGGTGCTGAATTACTACAGTAAGTTCTTTTTGCAAATCTTATTTAATTTAGCAGTATCTACCTTGAGAATGTCATCTTGGTCATAATGCTTTTCCTTTAAGGGGTCTGTTTCCTTTTTAGTCAAGTTGGAAATTTCAGTAGGTTATGTGTAAGGCTTTTTTTGTTCTGAAATTTTAATAATTATATATAGCCAAGAGAAGAAAAATACTTTCTTTTCAGCTAAACTAGATGCCTATGGAAGAAACAGGCGATCTCATAGGGCTTCAACCAATATAAATTTTTTTTAGGACAGATTATTAGAAAAGGAAAAGAGCAAAGAAAGGGATTAGTTACTTAGAGCCAGTCATACAGACATCAGCAAGGCACAACATAAAAGAAATATTTTGATAAAAGTTAAATGATATTAGGAAAGCAAGAGAGAAGCTTCATGGGTCTGGAAAAATTACTTAGGTGAAATATTAAGCTCATTCACTTATAAATTCAGGGTTACTGTTTCTTTAAAGTTTTTTGCTTTGTTTTAAAGTGCTTGTGTTTGGACAGATTAGAAAAAAGGAATCTATTAAGTATGGTGTAGACTTAAAAATGCAGTTTATAAGCACAAACTTAAAATAAAAGTTGATAATTTTTTAATGGGTTCTAATATGATCAGCATTTATAAAATTTGTTTATATACATGCAGTAAATATGGTAAAACAGTTTGTAGCTTAGTTTAGTTCTCCTTTCTGAGTCTCTTTTATTCTTTTTGCTATGAACTTTTAAATAAGTAACCTAGAAGAAAGCTTCACGGGTGAGATTTACTATCATATTATTTGGGTGTGTGTTAAGAAAGCGGCTAAACAGGTAGAACTAACTCCTCATTAGCTTGTTTTAGAGATGATAGATTTAAAGTTTCTTTTGGTTCAACTGACAATGGCATATCATTCTTTTGGATTTTCAACCTTTAGAGTCACCTCTGAATTTCAGCAAGTTATTTTATGTGGTTAATCAATATTGTATTCTGAATTATATATAGTGTAGTGCTTACTGACACTGAAACTCATTTTCAGTACATGCAGGCTTTTGCTATACAAAATCTGTTTTTTTTCCCCTATAGAAAAAAGTATAATTTGTGGGTTATAGGTTCATCCAAACATCTAATGTCTAATTTGGTGTGGATAATACCACAAACAGTATAATTACATGTGTACTGTGTAAAGCTTTCTAAAATTTATGTCAAATAACCACATAAAATGCATTTAATACATTACAATATAGTATACTATAACTCTTGCCTTTTTTTTTTAAACTACAATATGTTTTGATGTTAAGGAAAACTTAATCAGAACTGTGGCATTGAGAAGGGCTTTGGGGACAGAGTTCTTACAGATATTTTTTAGGTATCCACTAGACTAGATGCTTTGTTAGGATAAAGACATAATCTTTTATTTACACTAGTCTCTGTAATGCCTAGCATAGTGCTTGGCACATAGATGCTCTGAAAATATTTGTTGATTACTGAGGGCTTTCTTAACTACTTGAAAAAACATCTCTTTTGGTGGCATATTTTTTTGTAGGAAGCAGGTATATCAGAGATTAATAGTCTTTACTACCTTCCATTCTTTCTCAACAGCACCAGTTCCTTCTCCTTAAACACTGGTACATAAAGTATACTTTTAGGACAGATTAATCATTGCAACATCTTTTTATTCCTCATCAAAATCTTGTTGTAATGGATAGCATGATAACTTTTGCTGGAATATTGTCCAGCCTCAGGTTGTGTATGTCATTTTCATTTGACAAAGTCAGACCCTTTTACTTCAACCATTAAAACCTGCATTTGCCTTATACATTTGTATATGGCAGATTATGTTTATCATCAAAGCACTTTTGTACTTTCTAACCTGTCGTATCAAATATGATGTGTGTCAAGGTAGGCGGAATTTTGTAGTGACTGTGCTTCTCCCAAGTTAGTCATCTAGGCATTCTAAGCAGAGGACTTCAGACTTTATTTTTCTTTCATGAATTCATGTAAAGTGCAAATTGTCTAGGAATTAGAAGAAAAAGAAATCATCATTATTAGTGGGTGGCATCAGAAATTACTTTAATGAAGAAGTTGGACAATACCTTAGGGTTAAAGTGTAGAATTTACTGACTATTTACCTATACTATAGTTCTCACATATTACAATAAAATGGACTCAGTGGTATACAATTCCAGGAGTTAGCCTTACATGGAATTCCTGCTACCTTGGAATAGTAGTTTACTTTATAGCTTTACAGTATTTTCCAGATTATAAAAGTTTCCAGATTATGAAATGTTTCCATTTTAAAAATTTGATAATCTGGCAAAATACAAAAAAGTAAAAATTGCCCATAATTCCACCATCCTGAATTTATCACAGGTAACATTTTGTTGATCTGAGGTGTGTACATGCATGTACATGTCTTATAGGTTTATGTTTAAGGATTTTTTTTTCTTCTTTTCAACAACTAAAATAGGTTCATACCATACATGGTATTTTGTTAAAGGTAGGTAGAATTTAAAATTTCTCTAGTTTGGAGAATCTGAAAACAATAACCACCATCCTCTTACAGGCTTCTCACTCAAGCTTTGTTTATGCTCAGTCATCTTAGTGGTTCTCAATCTACTCTACCTTCGAGTCATTTGATTTTTTTAAAAATATAGAAACACCAGGCTCCTACCCCTACAAAGATTTGCTTTCGGTTGGTCTGTTGGGGACCAAGGCATCAGTATTTTCTGAAGTTCTTCAGGTTATTCTCATGCAGCCAGATTTAAGAACCACTGACTCTAGATTGACATTTAGCATCATTTTCATTCATCTCTTTCTGCCTTTCAGTCTGCCAATTGTTTTATATACTTTACAGTTTTCCAAAAACTTTCGCCTTGTTTTATTTGATTGTGGCAACAGTGCTGTTAAGCAGTAGTATCTTTTTTTTTTTATTAATAGAAAACCCATTAAGGAGTCAGTTTTTGTTGTCTTTTAACATACCATGTGCGCACATACACGTGTTACATGTGTGTGTTAGTCTAGTTATCTTGAGATGACAAAACTAAAAATTTAAAAATATTCTTTGGGTATTTTTAAAATTCTAATGAGTGGGAATTATCTTAATAGTAGATTAAAAAATAATAAGTGACCTATTGGATGACTGCTGTGTTTAAAACAATGTACAAGAAGCTAAAACACAAGGCATAGTCTATGATTATTTTAAGATATTGCATGCAGTTGGGAAGAGATTGTTCTTGGAAACATTACATGTTTGTCTTATACTCTGAATCTTCCCCCTACTTCTCCAACAGAAATTTTATTACTAAATATTTTCTACTTTTCATAGTTTCTGTAACTGTTTAAGGAAAAAAGTTTAACTTAAGCCATGGATTTTTAGCAAAATTACTTGAATTCTGCTAATTAGGTGGATTTGTTATTTTTGTTTTTGGAGATATTTCTGAACCTGAAAAGGAAAATTGAAAACTTTATAAGGACCAATTTGCCTTTGGAGGAGAAAACCAGTTTACAATACAGAATCCTTTATTTATAATTCTGAAATACAAAATTGAGTGGCAAAAGTGGGGCTACTTATAGTCTTGATTTATCCTCTGTGATGGGAATATGAAAATATTTAATTGCACAGATATCGCTGTGACTGAGAGACACTTTCAGAAGCCACTGGGAAGTTTAAATTAATAAATGGTATATACATCATCTTATACTACTAAAATCTGAAAATTGTGAATTCTGAAACATGTTTGGCTCCAACATTTTTATTAAGGATTTGTGGACCTATACAAATTTATATTGCATAAAAGAGATGTTTCTAGTGTCACCTTCCTTTGGTATATACGTTTTTACTTTGCCATTTTACTTTAAACCCTAAAATCACACAAAGAACATTGCAGTGTATTTTATGATTTCAAAATAGCCACATGTTACTACTGTGATAGTTTAAGGTGTGATAAGTTCATTTTGTTTCCATTTTTTAATTTTATTATTCATACTATTATTTACTGCTCAATTTATTTTCTAGTTTTGTTCCTCAAGCCATTAAAATTAGGCGTCAGTCTACATGAAACTTGCAGTTAGCTCACCCTGCTACTGTCTTTTGGACCAGTTACATTTTTGTGGCAAATGACAGATTCCTTGAAGGACAAATGGTTATGTGATTAAGTTACCTGAGGAGCTTTGATAACACAGACTTAAATGAGAGATAAGGATAAAAATGGTTACCATTCAGAAGTGTGTCTAAGGGTGGTGTTGCTTGTTGGAATTTAAAGGGGATTTGGGTTTTGTTTTTATTTCTCATCTGTGACATCATGAAAGTTAGGAATCTGTAGATGTACTTTGTAGTATCATGAAAGTTGGGAATTTATAGTTTTTACTGACAGGATGCGGTTGCATATGATAGTTTGACTGGTTTGTCACCTCTTTGTCCCATTGAGGGCTAAATAGAAATTTATACCTTGTTGGAAACTAGCATCCAACCTAGGACTTACTCTGTTATCAGTCAGGAAATTTATAATGCTTGGGTATCTGATGTAGCATCATCAGATAGTTCTGGGCTAGATGGTGAATGTCATAGTTTTTTAAAGTATGAGTTATATAGGAGACAGGTGATCCTTTCTTTCATAAGGGAATTGATTAGAATATAGTTTCTCATTGAGCATATGTAAAATAAGCCCGAAGTTACAGATTATGAAATTTAGGAAAGCAGTCAAAAACTAGGGTATACAATGTTTTCTTAAACACTATTTATCTATCAAGTTACTTCTGTAGTTTCACACTGTATGTACAAAAATCTTGTCCTTGTGGTTTTTATGTTTACAAGCTAATGATACATTAAATGTCCCAATACAGCTGTTAAAAACAGTAAGGGATAGCGAAGTTGAACCATTTTGTATACCTCTGTATCTTGCCTGTTTCTCATGGGGCAAGTTACGAAATTTCTGTGAGTCTCACATTTTAAAATATGGATGTGGCTTTTGAAACCTTTCTTTACACTAAAAAATAACATTTTAAACAATTTATATGTAGCTATGTTAAGATCTAATGGTTTTGAAGAGTGGGTTTAAATCGAAGCACTGCCTCTACGAGTTTTGTAATATGAAGATTAACTTTACAGCATTAGTTCTTCTTTTTTTGTAGAATTGGGATATAGTTATGATGATAAAAATAAATACATCAATGAATATAAAGCATTTATCCTAGTGCCTGGACTGTGGAAGCCACTTAGGCACTGGTAGTGACTGCTGGAGTTTTGTTGTAGTGTAATTTGATTTTCCTTTAAGTAAACTAAAGCAAGTGAAATTCACCATAGAGTATGCATAGTATATGTAGTTTGTAGTTATGCTAAAAATTGCCATTTCAAAGATAATATCTTTAAATTCAGTTAATTAACCACTCCTTAGTAAATTAATGTTTTAAGTAGGTCATAGTAAGATGTAGTGGAAAGAATTTAGGAAATGAGAAGCCTTGGCTTCTTGTTCTCACAATGCCATTTATTAACTTCGGGCAAGCTGTTTAACTTCTCAAACTTATTTTCTCTTTTGTAAAATTGTGGTTACCTACCCCATGTACCATAGAGTGCTTGGAAAAATCAGTTGAAATTAAAAAATTTGCAAAATGGAAAGCAACTTATAATTGTAAAGAGTAAATAGTATTTGCAGATAATTTGAAGGAGCCCCCTCCCCTCATCTAGCCCTAACTCATTAGGTGGAGGAGGGAGAGAAAGTCTGTATTTTTGAAAAGCTTATTTTTCCCAAAAGGTAACATCTTTAAGGTTTTTATGTTTGAGACATTCTAAGTACAGTAGAAGAATTTAGTGAGCTCTTTCTTACCTGGTGCTATTTTCTTTTTCAGGGAAGAAACATCTTTATTTAATTTTTAAAGTAGATGATGGGTTCATATGTAAGATTAATTATTTGCACAGTTTATTTTAGTGAAACAGCATGACACTGTTCAAGCTTTTTTTGTTTGGGACAGCTCTGAGCAGATGGTTTATAAGCAGTCGACACTGGCTTTGTTAGATGATTGAGAATAGAAAATGATACTGCAGGGTAACTTCTGAATGTTTTTTGTACTTAATTTATAAAGTATTGGTTGTAAGCCCATTTTCCTTCTTTTGTAGGTAAAAAACAGGAAGCAGATGAGTTGAGTGGAGATGCTTCTGTGGATGATGATGCTTTTGTCAAGGTAAAGTGTTAATTACTCAGGATAAGATGCTTATTTTGAGCCTAGTATTTGCGTGATGAACTCATACATTTTACTTAAACAATACTGAGTATGTAGGGAAAATAAAGATAGAGACTTATGTAATATTGTCAATCTCATTTATTTTCATAGTTGATAAATATAATACATACTTTTATTTTCAGTTAAATGAGACATAAAGCTAAAAATAATATTTGTCCAGGCCTTTGAGTAGGAATTCGAGACAGGGGCCAGAGGAATAGCTGCAGGACAATTGATTTCTTAGTTCCTAGACAGGGTACTGCAGTGAAGGATATTGATAATTTATTTTGCATCCACCCATTGCATTTAGCTTTTGCATATAGTATAAAAAGCTTAGATTAGTGTAGTCCCTAAAGTGGAGAGAGAAAATTGCTGACGTGTTGCTGCTTGGTAAAGATCAAATTAAGAAATTTGTTTTGTGCTTTAAAGATAGATAAGTCTGGCCTTGTTTGGCTGAAAAGAATATTTAAAACTGACCAGCCAGAAAAATAATATATGTAATTTTAATTGGGGTTATAGCAGTTCTGTATACCAAGTTATTTTTAATCATAGTTGAGGTTTTTTGTTTTCACTTTACTGAAATATGATCTGCTACTTACAGATTATTAGGTCCTAATCATCTCTACTTTTCTACCCATCTCTCCTACCATCTAGCTTTTTACCCTCTCATGTTACACACAGACCATACAGTGTACCACACACCCTTCACTTTGTACCTTGAACTTTGAGAGCAGGCATAGAGAAAGAAATGTTTGGTTGAGGAACTAGCCCTGAAATCAGAATATTTTTTGCAACATTTGCCCAGGGATCCATTAAAATTGAAGATTGCATCCTGTAATCAGCTCTTGTTTGAGCCTTTAAGAACTCTTCAGTCTGTATTCTGTTATCCTTGTGATATATCTTCCTTTAGGTTTGGTCCCTTGTTCTTATTTTCTCGAGTTATTTTCACTAGTGAGTATGTGATTAAGCAAAAATTATCCATAAACTGGAAAAACATTGACTCAGTAAAATCCTTTTAATTTTGAAATATCTGACTTTCTTTTATAAAAATCTTAGTCATTTGAAATATTACAAGGAGATATATACTTCATTTAGCATAGTAGTACTGTCTCTTATATTTGCTTCAAAGAACACCTTTGTGTCATCATTAAATGAACCTAACCTGGTCATAATGTCCCGATACAGCTGTTAAAAATAGTAAGAGGTAGTGAAGAACAAAATAGCTTAAAAAAAAAAATCCTACTTAAATGTATCTTAAGTTACTGCCTTATATTTATTTTTCACTTTGGAAGTATCAGTATGTGTAACATATTTGATGGAAATTGTTAATATACTTTCCTTGTCTTCCAGAGCTGGTAGTTTTGGAATTAATAGTAGTGATGAGTAACTATCACTTATTGCTTAGATATATCAATAGTTTAGGAATTGCTTCCATTTATAAGTGAGGAGAATGGTCCAAGTTGACACTTCAAAATAGATGAAATTTCTCAGTGATTTACTTTGATTTTTATTTATTTGTACTTGTTCTACTGTCATACAATCACCTACTCCATTTTGAATCCATATAGTTCTCCCACTCGTATGTGGTAAGATTGGTCAAACCTACTCTCCCAGAGATGCCTTGCTCCCCAAGCACTACACATACCAAAACAACCATATTTCTTCTTTTTGCCCACCTCCTTTAGAAATTTCTATTTCTTCACTTCAGTTAAACTATGAATGATTAATAGTCATGTCCCTGCCCTTTTCCCTTTTTGACCAGAAACCTTTTCTTAAATCTGCTATATTTGCTGTATATATATAGGAATAAGAATATTGCTATAAGAATAGGAAAGGAGAAAGGAATGCTCGTTGCTTTCAGCCCTTTCTCTGCAGGTAATTAAAGAGGTAACTAAGTAGATTCTGCTTTTCTTTGTTTCTAGTGAAGTACCATGTAACTATAAACTGTGAAGGGCAAACAGACATTCCTTTAGAGAAATGATCCCAACTAGTGTTCCCTTATCTAGTTGGCATTGTGGCATAGTGCTAGATTTCAAAATAAATACATTTAAATTAATTATTTGCATATTTTTCAAAGACAGACATTGGTATAACAGTTGGGGTTCCTTATTATTAATTAAAAATGAACCTTAATACATATGACTTCCAGAATCTGAAGTTAAACTAATCTATGGCACATGGAGAAATCAAGTCATTTCTTTGAGCCATAACTTCTAGGACAGCTCCTAGGATGTGAGTTGGTAAATATTAAATAGCTGGAACTTGAGGGCATCTCTAGTAGCAATCCAATTCATGTGTATTTCAGTATGAGAGATTTGAGAACTCAGATATGTGGTTTAATGACCTTGTTATTAGACTCTCTCTATTTTTAAAGACATGGTTAATGTTGAAGGTAAAGTGATTGAACTTTGGGAATAATGTCAAAATATAGTAAAATTTAAAACATGTTTGAAATGTAAATTACCAAAAACATTGGTGGATAGCCTACACTACCTTGCCTCTAGTTGTACCACATTTTCTTACCATTAAAAGGACTGTGAATTGGAGAATCAAGAGGCACAGGAACAAGATGGAAATGACGAACTAAAGGACTCTGAAGAATTTGGTGAAAATGAAGAAGAAAATGTGCATTCCAAGGAGTTATTCTCCACAGAAGAGAACAACAGAGCTCATGAATTAATAGAGGCAGAAGCAATAGAAGATATAGAGAAAGAGGACATCGAAAGTCAGGTCTTTAGCCAGTTTTTCTAAAATGTGACTCAGATAAATTAAGCACTAAATAATAAAAAATATTTTTTCTAGTTCAATGTGTCAGTCAGAATTTTCAAAAAATATATTTTTAAAGTTATTTATAAATCACCCAGAATCCTACCACCTAAGATGACCTTTTTAATTATTTATCTTCCTTATATACATATATATATTTTTACTTAGTCATCGTGTCATAAATTGCTATTCTATATAATATTTTTATATATCATAATGACTTCATAATCTGTCTGTTATACCATAATATATTAGACTGCTTTCTGTGTGTCAAAGAGCCACTCTTTTGCCTTGGGACATTTAGATTTTATGGTTTCTACCCCACTATGAGTGGGTGTACCAGTTTCACTCTGACCTTGCCAACATTACCTAGTGATAAAAATCTTTTTGCTACTTTAGTAGATATAAAAGATTTATTTGCATTTTTTGATTATCAAGGGTGGGGGAATTACTTATGAAAGTAGAGTTTAAAAGCATATAATTAAAAAAGTCTTGTCTTTGAATGAATTAGACCAATTGTCCTGCTTTGAAGGATGTTAGTATGTCTTAAGTAAATCAATGGATTAGGAAGTCAGTGCTTTTAGTAGTACTTAGTCATGCATAGAACTCTTTTATTCTACCTACCCTAATAAATGAAGGGCTCAAGAAAGAGGTTTTTCTAATTCTCTTGGTTATGTCACTTTTTTTTTTATTGGCGTAAAAAATATAGTGTGAATTAATAAGCATTGACTTATTACCCAGAGTATTGTAGACAGTGTACAGAACATGAGGCAAATAATAATTGGGTATAGCATAAAAGCATTCTCATGTTACTCAGATATTTTGTAAAGCAAAGCTATTGTATACCCTTTTACTTAGGAAATTGAAGTTCAAGAAGGTGAAGATGATACCTTTCTAACAGCCCAAGTAAGTTTACATTTAGTCCTGTGTATTTGATATTGTGGGTGGAAGGGCTTAGAAGAGGAATCTTATTTTAACTTCATAATTCTCTAATTCATAAAACTGCTTTAAATTTAATACTAAGTTATTTATGTGGTGTATACAAAATACTTAAAATTGACAGCCTAACTTTCTGTTGCCACAAAGGTATTTGTAACTTATAACAAGGTTCCTACCATTTTCAGAATAGAAACGAAAAGTCTATCCTTCTGGAAAACATAACTTGATTACTAGTCTTTTAATAAGTCTATATTCTCCTTGATTTTTTTCTCTGTCATTTTGGTATAATATAAGTCATTCAAAAGCATTAATATCCTTTCAAAGTTTTATTTAAATTTTTGTTATTTTAACTCTCTTAGGATGGAGATAGTATAAAAATGATTAAAATCTCTGTTCTAGAAATTTACTTGGGAGTGTATATGTGTAGAAAATGACCGCTCTCCTATTGTGTTAAAGTTTGTTTTTGATATATGTGATATACATGGCATACGTTTTAAAGCATGACTTACAGGTGTTATAAACATATTTATAACTCAATTACTGCAGGTGTTTTTTAGTTATTAGTATCCTTTGTCTTTCCCTCATATCTGTTCTCAAGAATCCCTTATTTGTGTATCCTCTTTAAGGAGCATACTTAGAAATAGAGATAGGAGTTTACTAGATTAGGAAAAGTGATCAGTTCTATTACTTCCTCACTGTAATATTTACTAGAAGTGTATATAGTGGGATTTATGTTCATGGACTGTTTAGCTGATTGCTTCTGGTCATGCCTTCTTTCCTGCAGCTCTCTTGCCTTTGAAATGCTGGTGAGCCACAAATACTGGTGAGACTATCTCTTGGCTCTCTGGGCTAATTGCAGTGGGAGAAACTACATTTCTGGGAGAAATGTTTCTAATAACAGAGTATTCAGGCAGGAAATGTGGTAGGCCTGTGTAGTAGGTCTATAGACTTGTCTCCCACACTGTCCCCAAGTATGTTCATTTCTGAGTGATAAAGAGTAAATGAGAAAGATTAACTCTCAGATTGGAGAGTGCCTTTTCTTGATTATTAATTTGCATAAAGGTGGAGTTGAGTTCTTTATATTATTTGGCAACTAGCTTTTTCATTTTCATCAAGGGCCTGTGTTGGTTGTGAGTTGTGTGAAGGCATCATGTCTAAGGGTACCCATTTCACACATTAGACTGTATCTTTATTCTAAAAATTTAATGATGGAGGTAAAATATGGAATGGGTGCCTTTTTCTAATTTCACAAATTTTTATAGGCTAGAGATGGCCTTACTCTAATTCCATCCTGATAATGAAAAAAGGTATTTATTTCTCATCAAGGGACAAGTTTTGCCTTATTGTATCAAAAGATAGGGAGGTTATATCTTCAGAGAAGTTCTCTTGAAGCAAAATGACTTTATTCCTCTTTCCAAATAGTGTATAGTAAAACATCTAGAAACATAAACATTTCTGGATTTCATCATGATCTAATGCTTCTAAACATTCCTGATGAATATATTGTCTTACTGTGTGTATTAAGGAATACTACACAGAGTGGAACCATCATCTGTCTTCAGCTTTGATCTACTTAGGAACAGTCTTGTTTATTCTGTAGCTCCACTTCCTCTTTCTGCATTATTGAAACAAATCCCAGACATCATATTTTGTTTAAAATTTTTTAATATGTATCTCTGAAAGAAAACTCATATTTTACATTAGCACTCCTAACAAGATTTTAATATCATCAGATACATGGTTAGTATTCAGATGTTCAGTTGTGTATAGTTTAAAAAAAAAAAGGTTTTGTTTGAATTCAGATACAGATAAGATCTATACATTGTGATTAATTGAAATGTCTATTTAGGTCTCTTTTAATCCGTAGGTTTTCCCTCCATCTCCCCCACAACCTCCTTTTTATTTGTTGAAGAAATTGAGTTGTTTATCCTATAGAGCAAGGGTTGGCAGAGCTTTTCTCAAAGGGCCAGGTAGAAAATATTTTAGCAGTTGTGAACCATACGGTCTATTTCACAACTATTCAGCTCTGCCATTGTTTTGTGAAAGCAACCATAGACAGTAGGTAAATGAATGGACATGGCTGTTTAAGTAAAAATATTTTTTAAATATTTTTTAATGTACTTTGCCAACCCCTGTGTTGAGCTTCCAAAGTTTAGATTTTGCTGATTATATTCTTGTGGAATCATTCAGCATTTTCCTCTTTACTGTATTTCCTTTAAACTGGTAAGTTGGTTATAGCAGGATTCCCCAAACCCAGAGCTATGGACTGGTACCAGTCTGTGGCCTTTTAGGAACAGGGTAGTGCAGCAGGAGGGGAGTGGCAGGTGAGCGAGTAAAGCTTCATCTGTATTTGCAGCCACTCCCCAGTGCTAGCATCACTGCCTCAGCTCCACCTCAGATCATTAGGCATTAGATGCTCATAGGCACACTGGTCCTTGGTACCAAAAAGGTTGGGGACCGCTGGGTTGTAGGTTATTGGACGCACATAATATCTGCTTGTATCTTCTTATATAGTGCCAGTCATTGATGACACATTCCTCATTGATCAACGTGGTGATATTCTAATTCTGTCATTTCTTCCTTATGTATTAGTAGGAATGTCCCTAGAAAGAGAAACTTATCATCTATTTAGTTTCCCAGTGGTACCGTTTACAAAGGAAAGCCAGGATATATGCTTGACTGTTTTCTTTTTATTTACCAATTTTCAGAATAATGAGCTGGTTCATTAGCATCTCCAACAGTGACTGATAAGCTTTCCCCACCCCCTTTTTATCTCCTTTAGTTTTACTTTGAACTCATGGGTTTAAATATATTTAATGTATTTCAGTGCATTGTAGTTATTCTTATTAATGCTCAAATTGTCCCATCTGTAACTAATGAGAGTCTTCTCAAGTTGGCTCTTGAATTCTTTCAACATGATCCTACTTGTCTTGATTGCTTCCTTGCTTGCTGGTATGTAATGATGTTTCATTTCCTTCTCTAGACCTAAAATTATCCATTTTTTCCCTTTTACTGGTAAATGGTACGGTGATAGAGAATGGGGTTTTTGTTTGTTTTTACTTTTAATATAGAGTAGATTTTGAGTTCAAAGGATACTTCTAAGTTATTTCATTTGTCTCAGCACACATACAGTAATCTTAAAATGATACTACCAATACCACCACCAACATGATTACTAAAAATAATTTAAGATTCCCCCCTCCCATTTTCTCTCTCCTAAGGATGTACCTCTCCAGGAATGAACAGATTACTGGGTTTTAGACCAGCTCTGCTCAGAATGGTTATACTGTCCACAAACTAATACACATTTATGTTGACTTATTTTATTCTCAATATTTATTGCTTTAAAAAATTTGTTCTGTAACTTCTTGTGAGTCTATAATTATTTCAAAATAAGTTGGAAAATTTAGTCTAATTTTATAAGTATTCAAAATATTTACATGGTTCTAAAGTCAGAGCTGTGAGACAAGATATATTCCAAAAAGTCCCTTCACTTATCCCTGTTAGTAAACTTAAAATTCATGATTTATATTTCTGTTAATTTGCTTTTAAAAATATAAGCAAATAATATATTTACATAGAGATATATTTATTTAAAGCCAATCTTTAGGTTTTGACTTAAAACAAACCTTTAACCTTTAGTCATTAGTCTATAGGCTGTTTGTCGTTTGAGATAGATTTGGTTGAATTCTACTTTTATTAGTTACTGACAATATTGTGGCTTTGGGTAGGTTCTCAGTCAATTTCTGTATCTATAAAAGTAACAAAATTCCTACTTGCTAGATTGATGTAAGGAGTAACCATAGATTCTGACACATAGTATATGTGGAATTAGTGGTAATTTGTACTATTGTTTTATTAGTTTTAAGATACCAGTTACTTGAGAATTTTCTGAAAGTTTTTCTCAGAAATGTTTATATTGCTAATGCTTTCTTAAAAATTTCCTCTAGTCTCAATCTCTTCTATCTTTCTTGATAGCACTGTATATATTCCTTTTTCTATTTGCCTGCACCCCTAATGTTTCACTAATTTGAAGAGTCTTTCTTTTTTTGGTCAAATGATATCTCTTACCTCTCAAAGCCAGATTTATCTCTGTCTTCATAAAGATTTCTCTAATATCTCTCTCATGTAATGATTTAATATTTAATTCTATATGTCCTATTTAGGTCATATGTTCCATTTTATAGATAAAATTCACTTAGATAGATGACAGTACAACAGAGTAAAACTTTTTTGCTGGCAAAGACAAAATATATACCTAGGTCTCTCTGGTATTATTTTCACTAACTCCACACTAATAAATGTTTTGCGAATTCCAGTTGTACTTACACACGTAAAAATAGGCAGTTAGTTCAATTCCTCTACCTAAAAACAGCAGTGTCAGTACTACATTTTTTCAGTAAATTAATTCAACAGCTATTTATTGAGTTCTTATTATGTGCCGAGTATTTTTGTATTTCTCATGATCTTTAGCATATTGCCAGATAGATAGCAGGCAGTTAGTTGTTTAGGGTGATTTCGAAGGTTTAGTTTAAATCAGCCAGTCTGAATACAACGTTTACATATAAGTCAGGAAAGGAAGACTTCCAGAAGAGGTCTTAGCATATATATGTATGCACAGGTGTCACAAGATTAATTTATGGGAGGGTAGTAGAGTGAGTATATAGTAAACACAAAATAAGTCTTTGGCTTGCCTTTGTCTCTAATCATTGCTGTTTCTAGGATGAAATAAAAAAGAGATAGAGCAGCTTTGTGTACGACTCGGCATTTGACTAAAGGTTGTAAATAGATCCTGCTACAAAGATAAATAACATAAGTACCTACCTTACAGAGCATTTGCTTCATTTTCATGTGTAAAATACATTTTTTCAAGATAAACTAAAAAAATAGTTAATATAAAATGATGCTTTAGATTGTTGTTACTTATTTACTATGTTCTTTATTCTAAAAAAATGTTTTTAGTGGAGGAAAATATTTTCAAATAAGGTGCGTATCATGTCTGTGCATATATATCATTTAGACAGAAAATTTTTCCCATTGTCTTGTATTTCTGGGTTTTCCTTATTGCAAGGATTGTCAAACTTATTTTTGACTTTTGGTTTAATCATAATAGTCCTGTATTTACTACACATACTGCACAGTAAAACAAATATGCATTGATATATGGCTCATCTTTTCTACTAACCCTAGTTAATTTTGTGCTTAATTTTATTTAATTAATTTGTAATTAATTTTATGCTCTAGAAGCTGCCTTAGAGCCTTTTCTTAGGGGCATTTAAGTATATGTAATAAGGCTAGTGTTACCACTATTTTGAGAAACCCTTCAGAAGGCATATTGAATAATTAGGTAAATATTTAAAAACTCCAAAATAAGGCAAACTTTATTATGTTAGTAGCTAGAAGTAACATTGCTAATTGGTAGAAACTGTAGCAGAAAGGATTTAGTTCTTTATGTCACAGTATTTTAAAATTTTTACATTTTAGCAAACGATTTGGCCATTTTTTTTTCATAAACCTATCAATACTGCATCTCTAAAAGAATAACTTGGAAGTAGTATACGGTTGGCATCACAAGCAGATAAAGGAAAGATAAGTTATAGTTCTCATTCGTTTGTTCTATTTTTGAGTAAAGTTAAGGTAGTTCTGTTTACTTATCTCTCAAAGACAAATTACTAAACTCAAAGAGAGTTTGTAAGAAAAAGATTTATCAATAATTCCAGCATAACTCATCCTTCATTTGCTGCCACTGCCCACCTCTCTACCCAGTTAAAGAATTTTTTTTCTTTCCAGATTCTACAGATTAGAAATGTAATGATTAAAACCAAGTTCCGGTATAATAGTTTGTTTGAGTACAGCTATACAGTACAATAAGAGATCATTAGAGCACAATATAATGGGCTTATATAGCAATAGGATTCACATGGCTACAATAATTAACATATTTTGGACTATTTTCCTTTCTAAGCTTGTGACTTAGTTGGTTCAGTGTTTTTAGTTTCCTTCATATTACTTTAGTTGTGTAAAACAATTGGTCACTCCTTAACTGGGGCACTTGTAGATTAACTTAAAGTCAAAAAATAATTTAAAATGATTTCATAGAACTACAGAACTACAATAGTTACCCAAATGTAAATTTTGAGCATATAGTAAAATATTTATTTTTTAAGGAATACATGCTTTTATTTTACATGGATTTAAAATTGTGTTGTAAGATAAATATGCCTTTTAAAGTATATTTTAAAGTTAAAGATTTAAAGTTAAATTTTGCTTTAAGTCTTCTTTCACTGCCAGGCTGTCACTCTAAAGCATGTGAGTGGTTCCTAAAGTCCCTGGACCAGCGGCATCAGCATCACCTGGAAACTTGTTAGAGATGTATATTCTCAGGCCCCACTCCAGACCCGAAGCAGAAATTCTGGGGTTGGTACTGAGTAATTTGTTTTAACAAGTCCTCCAAGGGATTCTGATACAGACTCAAAGTCTGAGAACCACTATTCTAAGGTTTTGTTTGTATGTAGTAACCTCACACCACCTTGACTGAAAATGACCTACTTCATCAGGTTTTATTTTAAAAGGTATAAATTACAACATCTCTTAATTTTTTTCATTATTGGGATTATAATGCATATTACTTTGTTTATTCATTATGATCTTTAATTTAGAAAAACGTTGATTCTATCTTTGTGTGATTACTTCAGGGATTTTTGCAGTATTTGCTTGGTGTAAATAGGGTTTTTCCTATGTGGTATTCTTTTTTTCAAGTTAGCACATGCTTAATTATAGATTAGGTGAAGATACCATATATTTTAAAATAAAAATAATTTTTTAAAAAATGTATGTTGTTTTGATTTACCTGTAGCACAAATACAATTTTTAAAGTTCCTGGCCACTAGTGTCTGTGTGACAACATGTATTCATTTTTAACAGATAAGAAGGAATGCATAATTTGAAACTAACTTCTTTTATAGTCATCCTCCTTCTGAGATACCTAAAAAGGGAATGTGTTTTTTGTTTGTTTTGTCTATTTATATGCATTTAAGCTCATGAAAATGTCTGTCTTCAGGTTATATTTTCTGGTACTATTTTGTATAATATGCCTTAAGAGTGAACTGAATTTCATAAAGTAATCAGGTCATTCTTTTTCTTGACAGCTCTTTGATGTGAGTAAAATTTGGTTATATAAACTAGCTTTGAATACTGGAAATAAATAATCCAGTTCATTGTTGATCTAATCTTTGGAAGATCTGCCTGTTTTCTTGTCTAAAGTCATACATACATTTGTCTAAATGGGTTCTGATTTTGATTGGAATATCCTACATTTGTTAGTGATAGGTATTCCTAATTAATTTTAAATTATATACCAATTTAAGTTGACTGTTTTGTGCTATTACTAAAATCCAGTTTAAGTGAATTCATTTTACATTTGATTATTCTTTGAATTTCAGGATGGTGAGGAAGAAGAAAATGAGAAAGGTATGTGTGATGTTACGTAGAGTTTAAAAATTGCTGACATTAAGAAAAACAGTAAATTATGTGAAAATAAAGCATTCCTTATTTGAAATTTTATTTTCAAAATAAGTTTGTTTTTAAATTTATCAATTTAGTAAATTAAGTTAGCATCTTGATTTTATTTTTCAATTGGTTTTAATTTTTTTTAACACTTAAGATATGTTCTAACTTAATGATACATATCAGTTACTGTAGTAACATAATTTTAAGTTAAAAGAAACTAGCATACGGTAAGTTGATTACATCCATCAGACTGGCACTTCAGTAACTCATATGTACTTAACTAGAGTTGTAGCTTGTAAATGGATAGTTAATTTTGCAACTCTAAAAATGATGGGTCACCAGGAGACTGACATTTTGTTTGCTGCTCAAACTATTATACAATCTTCTGACAGTTTTATTAGTTTAGGAGAGCTGTCTCATCCAATACAATTACAGGGACTTCAGTTATAATACACGTGGTCAGTATGAGATTGTGGAAGAGATCTTGGACAGAAGTCAAAGGATCCTACTTTGGACTAGAAAGGACATGGAACAGGGTTCTAAACAAGACAGAATAAAAAGCCTAGAAGCAATAATGAAGTGAAGCTAACTGAAAAATCTCCCATGCCTGAAGCCTCTCTATTTTGGGGGAGTGCAAGATATCTTCGAAAATGATAATTTCAGGACTGACTGGACAGGACGAAGCCTGGAAATAATCAATTTCCTGAACATAATGGAGCAGGTCACCTTTGGAGCCTTCTGTAGCAGTTTTCCATATGATTCTGGACTACTCAGGAATTGAATAAGAAGAGCGAAAAAGATGGCCCCCTAAAATACTTTGAAGACTGACTGATATCTTCAGGAGTGTGACCTTTCAAGATGTCACCATAGGAGTTCTGAAGGTCACAAGGGTTAAATCCCAAGAGGATTGGAACATTGAATAACAAACCTTCACATTCGTCGCTATCTCATAGAGGAAATAAAATCTTCCATATGCCATTAACATATAACCAGAAATGAAGAGCTATTATCCTCAGAATGGAACCGTTTTCTCACTTTGTTGTTTGGTATCTGTATGTAGGGATCATTTTTTTCCGTGAAGAATAAGTGATCCTGGGTAAAGGATTGTTTATGTTAGTTAATACCCTTGTGTTTTTTTTTTCCCCTAACCTTCCATCAGTGCTAATAACTGGCTTTATATTTTCTAGGTCCTATTCTAGCTTATGAATATGAAATTGTTTAAACTTCTTGTTTTGCCATATTTATTCCTGTTAAATCCTCTTAGATATAGCAGGTTCTGGTGATGGTACACAAGAAGTATCTAAACCTCTTCCTTCAGAAGGGAACCTAGCTGAGGCTGATCACACAGCTCATGAAGAGATGGAAGCTAATACGACTGTGAAAGAAGCTGAGGATGACAACATCTCGGTCACAATCCAGGCTGAAGATGCCATCACTCTGGATTTTGATGGTGATGACCTCCTAGAAACAGGTAAAAATGTGAAAATTACAGATTCTGAAGCAAGTAAGCCAAAAGATGGGCAGGACGTCATTGCACAGAGCCCGGAGAAGGAAAGCAAGGATTATGAGATGAATGCGAACCATAAAGATGGTAAGAAGGAAGACTGCGTGAAGGGTGATCCTGTCGAGAAGGAAGCCAGAGAAAGTTCTAAGAAAGCAGAATCTGGAGACAAAGAAAAGGATACTTTGAAGAAAGGGCCCTCGTCTACTGGGGCCTCTGGTCAAGCAAAGAGGTTTGTTTTTCTATGTCAGTTCTTTACGATACTGAATTCCAGCATTCAATAAGATCACTCTACATTAAGGGGGTGGCTTCAAGACCGTGTACAATTATTAGTACTTATGATCCTGCCTATAATATTTTTGACCGTCATAAGTTACTTTAAAAAAAATTTCAAGATCTTCATAATATGCAGTGTGTTCTACTGATTGCATTATCGAATTGTCAGCATATATTTGTTTTTTTGTTGTTTTTTGTTTTTTTTTTCAAATTGACAATTTTTTTTTTGTTTTATTTTTAAAAATCCTTGTGATGATGGTTAATGAACAACTATCAGTCCTAACAACACAAAATGAAGTCAAGTCCCAGTCCTGAAATCTGGAGAAGATGGCCATATATCCACTGAATAGAATTGTCAGAAAATCTAGATCTTCAGGCATCTTGGGGAAAATGAGTGCAAGAATCCTAAGGGAATCATTTGTTCAAAATAACAATCTAGGCTTTTGGAATTGTTAATTTGTATGAATAGCACTAGTTTGAAATATAGTCAATATCAAGCTTTTCGATTTTTGTTTTTTTGTTTTTTGTTTTCAATTTTCTTCTGGTGATTTGCTTCTTTAGCTCTTCAAAGGAATCTAAAGACAGCAAGACTTCATCCAAAGATGACAAAGGTAATGGATTTTTTCCTATTTATTTCAGTGGTAAAATGCCTATTTTCATTGAAAAGGAAAAATTGCATGGGATTTTCTTTGACATTTAGTTTTTAAAATTGACGTACTAAGAATTTGGGGTGGTCTTTTGGTAAACTCTGGAATTAGATAACAGCTAACTCTTGGTGTGATTGAAGCATTACTCTTTAGTTAATTTGGTGTGTGTTTTTAAAATTATGTTCTAAGCAACTGTCTTGAGCATTAACACAATAGGTATTTCATTGTCTTACATCAATTCAGAAATATTTTATCTTTAGTTGCAGTAATTTGTAACCTCTGCACACCACCACAACCTTTTCCCTGTTCTGGCTAGTAGGAAATGTGCTATAAATTATATATTGTCGTGGAGAGTAATATTTTAAAAGAAAATCAGCCTCTAACATTTGATTTTACCTTCTTTTTTAAGTGAGGGTACACGTCTATTAACATAGTATTAACGTTGTCACTATACATTGTGTTTCAATCCTTAAGAATTTAACTACTTAATTTAACTTACTTTGGGCTGATAAGAGTCTCAGTAGAAAAATAGTTTTATTTTAAATTCTTATAAGCTTTAAGTATTGATTGCTTTCTGTTCTTGGGACATCTCTCATTATCTCATGGCCATGCACTATAGTTACATTTTATATTTATGCTGTTTACTTGGGAAATATTTCTTGGTTTCTAAAAAAACATTTTAAGAGAAATAACACCATTCAGGTAATACTAAGTCCTAAAATGCTGCTTCAGTGCCTTAAAAAAGAGGTATTATGTATCCTCTATGGTTTATTTAGTGTGTTTTGTTGGCATATTTTAATAGTTGGCTATTTTAATGATTTAGTAATTTACAATTAATTGCTGTTCCCACGTGCCTTGCAATTTTGATTAATAGATAAGATATAATACAATTTTAAATGATCCTATGAATCATTAGTAGTAGTCTTGATTAAATGTTAACTTTCTCCTATCAAAAATTTTATTTGCAATTAGATGATTACTGGGGCCCAGATATTGCTGGTAACATAAAAAAGATATACAAACTTCTGGTTAACGTTTTGTAAGATAAAACATTTTTTTTGATAAATGTGTTCCTTAATAGAAATGCAGCAATCATTAATACTTAAAATACTTGAGTCACATGTGTGTTGTCTTCTCATAAGTCTACATTGACAGAAATTTCTCAACTAAAACTTGCGGCATGTAGTTTTAAAAAACATTGAAAATTTTACCCTTTCTATATATAATAACTTCAAGTTATAAAGTTCTTTACTTTTAATTGATTATATACTATTTCTTTTCAAGTGGGTAAGAATTGTTTTCCAAATAAAGTCATGGATGAAAATGTCCCAATTTATAAGAGCACATTCGAAGAAAAGCACTGAAGGGTGACTGACTAGGCCTGTGTTCTAAGAAATGACATCTCTATGTGTGAAACCATAATTTGTGTGTGGCAATGATTCAGCCATTTATCTATTCTAAAGCATTTTAAGATCTCTGATCTTATTCTTGTAATTAATTTTTTATGAAATCCAGAGTTATTCAGCTGCATATATTTCTCTCTCTTTTTTTTTTACACTTTGTTTAATAGACAGTGAAAATGAACTGGTTGGTTATCTTTGTTATTAAACATTTAAATTCTTGAAAACTATCCCCTGCTTTGACTTTTCCCTTTTACACTCCAATTTCTCAGGATCTAAAGCCCACAAAAATAAAGGTAATTAAGCAGTGTGTACATTCTTAGCTGATTGCTTTCTGGTTGCCTGTATTCAGTGCAGTAGTAGAATATAAATTATTAAACTTTGAACAGCAAAACTAAGACATGTAATTGATTTTTGTTACTCACTTAAAACTCGTAGTAGGACGTACACAATTTCAGACTTGTTTCTTTACTATAGTTATTATTACCTTTTATTGTGTTAGTTTTTTTTTTTAGTTTCACCTTAAAGGTTTTATTTTGTGTTTGATTTTAATAATAGTAAATTCGTAGGGTTTTGATAGAGTAAAGTCATAGTGTCAAAATTAAATGAGAGGGATTAATAATTTTGAAAGTAAATGGTCCTGATAATTTTGCTAAAAAAATCCAGTTGAGATACTTAAACATCTGATATTAAATCTGTTCTAGGAAGTACAAGTAGTACTAGTGGTAGCAGTGGAAGCTCAATGAAAAATATCTGGGTTAGTGGACTTTCTTCTAATACCAAAGCTGCTGATTTGAAGAACCTCTTTGGCAAATATGGAAAGGTACATTATTTTCACCCTTTTATCCATCATTCTGGTCTGTCCATCTGAAAAAGGGATTATATTCAAAACAGTATTATATAGAATCTTCTAATTTGTTTCTATTAGAACCATTATAGGTATAATTATTGAGTTCTGTGATAATGGTGAGTTTCATATAATCTCAGTCTGAAATCTGAGGCTCTTTTTGTGTTAAAAGTTTATGTTTTGAGCTCGTTTAAGTCAAGGACTGAGTTTTATTTATATTTATCATGATTGTTCTAGAAGCTAGAATTGTGGAGGCTGATCTGGTCATCTAGAAAATATAGGTAGGCTAATATTAGGCAGTGGGATATAGAATTAGAAAACAAAAAAACTGATATGGTCCTTGTCATATAGATTCTATTAAAGTGCTGGATAGAATGTAAAATTGGTAAAAGTATACTTAATCAGAAGTTGTGATATATGCTATGAAGGATGTGTACAGGGTGCTAAGACAGCAAAAGGGAAGGTTCGTTAGGAAAAGTTTCTATGATGTACATGGGAGAACTAACAGAAAAGGAAAACAGTAATGAACTGTGCATTCAATTAATAGTTGTTGAATTAAATTGCAGTTGATCTGTAACCCTTAGGGCACTCACTACGTTCTACCTACATCATATGTTAACCTACTGCAGTATAGGCTCTTTGATAACAAGTACCTTATCTACTATACTTTGTGTGTACATGGTAGACTTTCAGATATTTATTAAATTAATGACCAGTATTGGTAAACAGCCATTAGTGAGTATTAACAAAATCTGTTCTGTTGATTTTAGGTTTTTTTCCCCTAATTTAATTTAGAGAGTTGCCTGAGCATTAAGTAAGTTCTTATAGGTGTCAGATACAGAACACTGAGAATTGTATTCCCAGGATCAACTGTAATACACTTTTTGTTTTATTTTTAATAATTTATTGTTAGAGTTATAAACACAGTATTTTAATATTAATATTTATTAGGACTAAAACTATGTAATGATTATTGTGTTTGATAAAATGGTTAGGGCAAGTTAGTCTTTACCACAGTTGAGGTAAAAACTGATAGTTTCTGGCCATCTCCACCATACAACCTCCTACATCTTGTTTACCTCTTTCTGGCATTATATCTGTGTTCTTTGTCCTGCACTAGATTGTTCTCTCTCACTTTTCACTCATTCATCCCTATCTTATCGCTCTTAATTAATCCTTTTATAGAACTGAAATCGTCACTTTTGTATTGATATACGTTTTACAAGATACACATAGATGAAAAGTGTCTTTTAAAGTGTATTTTTTAGGATGCATTTTTAAGGCTCTTTTTTTATATATGGCTGATTTCTTTATTTTTAAAAGTTTGTAGAAACTCATAGAACAGTGTAAACAAATACTTAGAAGACTTTCTAGACTTTTTTTTCTTTAAGAGAAAATTTGACCCTAATCCAGTTAAACAGAAATCCATTAGTATACTATTACTTCGTTGATGTGACCATTGGTCGTGTTTTGTCTGTGTACTTGAAAAAATATAAAGAAAAACTAGAAGTAGGTTAAATTGTTTTTCATTACTTTAAATTGTTCCCTTGGATATTTCATTTAATAATATGTATCCTAAATTAATCCTTTATCCTGAATTTGCTTATCCTGAATATATTCTTTAATTTGAATAATCTCAGTTCTGAAGTTTTCATCTGTTTAGAAATATATGTAGTTGTGAAATTGTAAAATTTGATAAAGTATAATCTTATTTTATAGGTTCTGAGTGCAAAAGTAGTTACAAATGCTCGAAGTCCTGGGGCCAAGTGCTATGGCATAGTAACTATGTCTTCAAGCACAGAGGTGTCCAGATGTATTGCACATCTTCATCGCACTGAGCTGCATGGACAACTGATTTCTGTTGAAAAAGTAAGCTTGCCTAACTGTTTATAAAAGGTAGGTTACTTTGAGGGCTAGATATTCTCAATTTAAAGATGTTGTACTGGTAGGGAGTAGAATTAATAATGCTTTTTATTTTTATGAATTCATTTTTATTTTTTTCTTTGTTTTTCAAATTATCTACCATTAACATTTTTTTATAATCATAAAAATGTAACTTTAAAACAAAGATTCTTTGTTTAAACCTTTCAGGTTAAAGGTGATCCTTCTAAGAAAGAATTGAAGAAAGAAAATGATGAAAAGAGTAGTTCAAGAAGTTCAGGAGACAAAAAAAATATGAGTGATAGAAGTAGCAAGTAAGAATTTTTTTTTTGATAAATACATAGATTTTTTTTGTACCTTGATGAAGTAGTTCTCATTCTGATTTTTCTTGTGTGGGATGGTATGGTCAGGATGCAAGCCTCTGTCAAAAAAGAAGAGAAAAGATTGTCCGAGAAATCTGAAAAAAAAGAAAGCAAGGAGACTAAGAAAATAGAAGGTAAAGATGAGAAGAATGATAATGGATCAAGTGGTCAGACTTCAGAATTGATTAAAAAAAGTGAAGAAAAGAAACGAATAAGTATGCTATGTACCTTTTTTCTCAATCCTTTTTTAATGCGTTATACATACAACTTAAGTTTTATAGTCAAAGGAAAAACTTGAGATTATAAACTAAATAAATATTTAAACTTTGTTGTTGTTAGGTGTTACTGTTTTAGAAAAGGAGGTATAACAGGACTTATTGTTTTCTTTTTTTCTACTTTTGGAATCAAAGATATTCCTACTAAGCCCCTTTACTATTCTATGTGGGCTGACTTAAAACGATCCTTGATTTGTAGCTGTGTAGTTGAATTTTGGAGTCTTTTAGGATCACTGAAAATATTTATGGTAGCAAATTTAGCTTTTCTAAAACCATTGTGTTTACATTCTTATAAAATAAGTAGGATATTTTATGTATTGGTTTGTGAATATTTGGCTGTCTAAGAATTCAGCATTTTTACATTGTTTTCTTTTTTAATGAAAATTTTTAAGACATTTATCAAATTTTCTTTTAGGTTCAAAGAGTCCTGGACATATGGTAATACTAGACCAAACTAAAGGAGATCATTGTAGGCCATCAAGAAGAGGAAGATATGAGAAGGTAAGTCTCTGAGGGGAGGTTTTATACAATTCACCTATTTCCAAAAGAAGATAATTCAATATCTGTGGGAACATTTTTGCATATTTCTATGCTAGAAAAACTAAGAAAAAGGAAATATCATGACCCATTTAAAGTAACCAACTGAACTTGAAAAATAAAGCCCCAAATTATTTTAACATCTAGTCCCACTATATAACTTTTTTTCTATAGATTCATGGAAGAAGCAAGGAAAAGGAGAGAGCTAGCCTAGATAAAAAAAGGGACAAAGACTACAGAAGGAAGGACATCTTGCCTTTTGAAAAGATGAAGGAACAAAGACTGAGAGAACATTTAGTTCGTTTTGAAAGATTGCGACAAGCGGTGGAACTTCGAAGGTAGAAAAAGTCTGTTTTATACTGTCTTTAACTATAGGTACATATTTACACTATAGGAAATTGAATTCCCACAGAAAGCTCTTTGCCACTTTTAAGAATTACAGTAAAACCTAATTGTTTAAGTTTGCATAGCATTTTACAATTTACAAAGTACTTTTCCATCTGTTATCTCTATCTCAACAGTTCCATTAGGTCAGTTATGCCCATTACATAGTTGAAAAAAAATGGAGGCCCAGAGAGGCTAAATGACTCTTCCAATGCCACATTGCTAATGAGTGGCAGAGTCGGGACTCAGACCCAAGTCTTCTGACTCCAAGTCCAATGCTCTTTCCTCTCCAAAGCTGCTGCCATAAAAGACAAGACTTTAAAGGAAAAATTGATTTTTGAAATATGATAGTCTTGATATAAGCTATAGTTCCAATAGTATGTTGACATTTTAGGAAAAATTTATTGTACTTTGGATTAGAGTCCGAGTGAAAGAGGATTTGTCTTGTGAACCTTATTTTAAGTTATATCCCAAAGCAAGAATTCTCTTTAAAAGAAACAGAACAAAACAAAACATTTCTGTTTTTACTGGCAGTAACTCAGCTGATTACCATGAGTACCAGTTTGCTTTTGTATGTCAGTTTTTGGATTCCACTTAAAGTATTCTTGTGAAAGTTTTTTATAATATAAATTTTGAAGTATTAACCTGTTTGATTGAAAGGTACTTATGGGATTTTATTTATTCATTCACAAGAGTGTTAG
The DNA here is from genome assembly GCA_004027375.1 of Macroglossus sobrinus. NCBI lineage: Eukaryota > Metazoa > Chordata > Mammalia > Chiroptera > Pteropodidae > Macroglossus > Macroglossus sobrinus. The sequence goes on along the minus strand of PVKZ01000047.1, from coordinate 401,554 downwards.
GAACTACCAGAGATACTTTTAGCAACTTAAATAATACTACGATTGCCACACTTTTGACTAAAAGGAAGTAATTCGTGCATTACTGGAATCCATTTCTCTTTTTTTTGATGCAGTATAAATATGCTGAGCTTCCTTTTTGCTGACAGGTTGAGAGGGGCATGAAAGTGGAAACTTCTAGAGCAACGATTCTCAAAACCATCAGACCCACACCCCATTTACATAAAAAATTTGCAGTGCCCTGTTTATTATTCTGAAATGAAATTGATATATAATAAACCTACCTATACCAAGTAATTTCCAAAAAATCAATATAATGCCTTATCTCTAAAGGAAAAATGAAAGTAATTTGTAATGAAGCATGTATTCCAGATGTGAATGTTTAGGCATGACTCTCCAGAAGACTAATGAAGTAGTCAGATGTTCGTACCCCTCTTTTTAGACGCAATGAAAATATGAAAGCTACAAATATAGACTGATAATTGGTGAGTCAAAGACCAGGAGTTGTGTTGACAAGACATGATTTCTGAAGTGGAAAACAACTCTTGGTGAAGTTCTCAAAGTATAACTTTCCCTTTATGTACAGGGAATTGCATTTCTGGAAATTATAGTGTATATAGAACCATGTGAAAGCAAACAAACCAAACTAGCATTTATTAAAAATGAGTTCTAGGCTTAGATTTTTTAAAGGTGGTTTTGTTTTAATGACATAAATTGTCATTATATCATTTGAAAGATACTAGGAGTGTTGGACAGTTTTTTTGTTGTGCAGGACTATCCTGTGCATCATCAGATATTTAAGAATCCTTGGCCTCTACTTAGTAAATGCTGGTAACAGCCCCATACTCACTGTGATAAATAAAAATGCCCCTCAGATTTCCATGGGGGCAGTATTGACCCATCAAAAGCCATTAGGTTGCTAGAGGAAGACATACTGATCGACAAAGTGCACTGAGTAGTTAGAGTGAGGAATGACAACTATGAAAAGTCTAATACAGTAACTTAATTCAGTTCAGCAAACATTTGGACTACCTCCTGACCCAAAAATGTGTTATTACTCAGAGCCATCTATTGTGGGCCAGTGAACACTCAAAAAAAGCCTTAAGGGCCATCATTATATTATATATAGTATCTACATGTTCATGCTACAGTTCACGTTGATGAGTGTGATCCCAAGTCATCCAGATAGGGTATACCTTGTTTAAAGAGATAGAATACTAGATACTGGAAATTTTTCTATCAAAAAAAATAGAAGTTGTACTTTTATAAATTCATACATGTAGAAGAAATTCATATGTTTAGAATATATTCTTTTTAAAATGTCAATTAATGGGCTACTATCATAGTGGGATTTTTATTTAAACAGGAATCTTCTAAGAGGCAACTATTCTATAAAATTCAGTGGCTCAGTTGACAGTCCTGATAAATAAGTGACAGTTGTTGGAGTCTGTTTAAAGTTTTGAGTTTTCTTTCAAATTATATTAAAACTACTTAGATTGAGTTAAAGTTTAAAATTGCCAATCTCAAGAAAAAGTTCAAATTCAAAAGCTATTCTCTTTCACACAGTGCTAGCATAATTTAAGTATTTCTAAATACTGATTTTTGTTAGACGAAGAGAGATTGCAGAAAGAGAGCGTCGAGAGCGAGAACGCATTAGAATAATTCATGAACGGGAAGAACGGGAACGCTTACAGAGAGAGAGAGAGCGCCTAGAAATTGAAAGGCAAAAACTAGAGAGAGAGAGAATGGAACGCGAACGCTTGGAAAGGGAACGCATTCGTATTGAACAGGTGCAGTCAGAAAATCTTTTCATCTTAAATAACTGACCTTTTTTAAACCCTGTGATTTTCGCCCTAAAATTTGCTTTACCTTCGTAAAGCTTGTATAGAATGAGTTCAGCTGAGGAGCATTTATTAAGTGTCCTTGAAAGATAACAATGAATTAGGTGCTAGTTAAACATACATTAAGTAGTGACTTTGTTCTAGCCAATTGGTGGTAACCTGAATTCTGCAATATCATGGCAGCCTAATAGTCTGAGCATAGGACTATGAGTCCAGAGTAGTTGTAATCCAGGCTCTGTCACCATCCCAATCTTAGAAAATAATAACTGTTTCCTTATATATTACAGTGGGAATGATTTCCCCAAGGCTGGAAGGAAATAATGCCTCTCTGCAGAATTGCATTCAAGGTTTTAAGGCACTTAGTGTCCATACATATTAAGAACTTGTATTTCTAATTTCCTGTAGGTGCCTTTATTGTAATCTAATGATTAAACTAAATCTGACCTTCCCGATTACTTGCCAGTTTTCACCACCCCAGTCTCTGTTATTTTTAATGTTGCAGAATAATAGCTATAGCCTAGATTACTGATACCTAAAGTAAATTTTTTATGTATTTGTCCCAAGTATGTGTTTTGCCTGTTGCTTGTCTGTGATGGTTTCTTAATGACAAGATTAAAACAAGGTTGTATATATACTTACCTTATGTTTTCATTTTGCATTGGTTGGTTCTTCCTTCTGTGTTGTCTGAAGGAACGTCGTAAGGAAGCAGAACGTATTGCTCGAGAACGAGAGGAACTGAGGCGGCAACAGCAGCAGCTTCGTTATGAACAAGAAAAAAGGAATTCTTTGAAACGCCCACGTGATGTAGATCATAGGTAGTTGCTTGCTTTTTCTTCTTTTACTGTTACACTTATTCTTTTCAAGCCAAAACTAACTAGAGAACTAGCAAGTAGAGGCAACTATCACTGGAATAAGAGGTTATGGGATGGGAATGATTGCAGTACTGGAGTGGACCCAGTGCCTCGTCAAGTAGGAAAAGTTTACTCTTCTTTCTTTTTTTCTTTCCTTATGACAAATGTTTTTCCATTATGACTAGAAATACATAGATATAGTAGGCTTCAATGATGGTTCTCAAACTCAGGCTCATTTTCAAAATTCTTATAGGGTAATGCAGATAGTACAAAAAATGGAAATCACAAACTTAGGAAGACATAAATATAGACTCTGTTGTGTGCTTGCATTTATGTTTCACAATAGATTTCAAAAATATATAGTCATTTAATTTTCTTAATATAAATTCTGTGAGATTCAATTGATTGTGTTGAGTAATAGGTGGAATGAATGAATTGTGCTTGAGATTTACCTTTTACCTTTCCGAAGTTGAGTGTAACTATAAAGGTTGTATACTGTTAGAATTTTACTATGAAATGGTATCAGGTATTTTATCTTATTTGTCTTTTCAGTCTAATAATTTTAACAGACAAATTTTTAATTATTTTCTCTCCTGTGAAATTCTTCTGACACTTTATGACTTTACATATTTTAAAATTCATTGCTAGCTTGGTCTTGTAACAGAATGTTTTATGTCTTGAGTTTATTAGCTCTTTGTATCCACAGTTTCTATCATGTGGTATGTATGGCTCCAAGTAGGTGGTATTTATTATAATACTAATTTATATAATTGAGCAAATGTTTCTCTTCAAGGCGAGATGATCCTTACTGGAGTGAGAATAAAAAGTTGTCTCTAGATACAGATGCACGATTCGGCCATGGATCTGACTACTCTCGCCAGCAAAACAGATTTAACGACTTTGATCACAGGGAGAGGGGCAGATTTCCTGAGAGTTCATCAGTACCGTCTTCAAATTTTGAAAGGTAAATAGATACGTTGAAAATTGTTGCATTTGGTATATGAGCTTTGCTAGTGATAACTTTGGTTCTTTATTGAAATCTTGATTAAGAAGTACAGGTCAGAACTGAGTATTCAGAACAAATCATATGTTTGGTTTTTATTTTTGTTAATGTGAATATGACTCACTATTCAAGATTAGTTTAATAGGCTGCCAAGGTTAAATGGATTGGCTTTATCTTCTTAAACTTTAAAGGTAAGTGGCAGTAGTGCTGTTAGCTTTAGATGTACCTCAGTTGTTAAGAGCAGTAAAATATCCTTCAGGTTGGTAGTGACTTAATGCTAAAAAACCAGTCTTCATGCCAGACAGCTACCTCAATTTAAAAGGATATGGGTCATTATAATCAATAATTGTGGGGTTTTTGGTTGCTTTGCCTTAAGTTAATTTTTACAGAAGCTGTAATTGTAGGTTATGTAAATAAAGTTAGATGAATAAGGACAAGTAAGTACTATTCAGGACCTATGTTCTTTGTTTTGGATAATCAATAGGCGAGAACGCTTTGTTGGTCAAAGTGAAGGAAAAAAAACACGTCCTACTGCACGAAGAGAAGATCCTGGTTTTGAAAGGTATCCCAAAAATTTCAGTGATTCCAGAAGAAACGAGCCTCCACCACCAAGAAATGAACTTAGAGAAACAGACAGGCGAGAAGTACGAGGGGAACGAGATGAAAGAAGAACTGTGATCATTCATGACAGGCCTGATATCACTCACCCTAGACATCCTCGAGAAGCAGGGCCCAATCCATCTAGACCAACCACCTGGAAAAGTGAAGGAGGCATGTCCAACGACAAACGGGAAGCAAGGTATTCGTGTAGTTTCTGATGCCAGCTAGTGGTGTGTAATGCATTCGGGTTTAAAAAAATGTTATAATAGGATTTTGATTGTATATGTTTTGGGGTTTTGGTTAACAGAGTTGAAAGGCCAGAACGATCTGGAAGAGAAGTTTCAGGACACAGTGTAAGAGGGGCTCCCCCTGGGAGTCGCAGTAATGCTTCGGGCTATGGAAACAGAGACGGAGACAGAGTCATCACAGACCGAGGAAGTGGAGCACAGGTAAATGCTTATGAAGGGTGATTCTGAACTCTTCAGAAACAATTTTAGAGGACTTACTTTGATGTGGCCTAGATATTTGGATTAGAATGATTGGGAAACTAGTTTCCTGTAAAAGATCTTAATATTTCTCATATTCTGCTGTCAGTTGAATATCAGTAGTGTAAAGAAGTAGGATATTAGCCTTACAATTTCCATTCTGTTTTTTTATTAAACTTACTGCTGAAATTTGCGAATTGTTATATTTGGTAGATAAGCCTTCTTAATGACATTAGTTTTACTTCTTTTTAAGTAACTGAAGCTTTCAAACTGTGTAGGAAATGTTTGGCCCCTACTTGAGTTTCTGTTTCACTTACTCTTTTTTTTTAAGTACTCTCCTTTCTCTCATACTTTAGTGAGTAGCTTAAACCAGGGGTCCCAAACTCCAAGCCCGCAGACAGATACTGGTCCATGGCCTTTTAGAAACCGGACCTCACAGCAGGAGGTGAGCGGCAGGTGAGGGAGCACAGCTTATCTGTATTTGCAGCTGCTCCCCAGCGCTAGCATCACCACTTCAGCTCCATCTCAGATCATCAGGCATTAGATTCTCATAGCTCTGGTCCCTGGTGTCAGGAAGGTTGGGGACCACTGGCTTAAACTGTAGAACTGAAATAAAACTTTTGTCTTTTTATTGTTCTTTTATTGGTAAGGGTAGGTGAGTGGAATATTTTATTGGGTCTTACCCTTCATTGATTAGAATATTGTACAAGTTAATGAACCTGGGCAAAGGAAAGTATCTTCTTCTCTTAAGTAACTACAATGAGCAAAAACCTTTTACCTATTTTGAAAGCATTCTGTTGGTGAAATATTGATACATGAATTGACAGCACATACAGAATATCATCTCAAATTAGATACAAAAAAGTTTTGAAATGTATGTGTATATCCATTCTTTAACCTGCATTATACTCTGATGTTTTGTATTTGAATACATACTAGGTTTTATAAGAACATTTTTATACTAGAAAATTGTTTAATCCCTTGGCATTCCAGCTAATACCACTATACGCTTTGCACTTCAGAGCATGTATGAAACAGATTTGGGCCTGACAGCGTTTTAAGCTTTAATATTTCTAATAAGTAGAAATGTACAGAAGATCAGTTCATTGAGCTGTGTTACCTGAACAGAACTTAAAGACTGGGTTTATAATCCAGATATTCCACTTTATTTAGAGTAAAGCTTAAGGGCAATCTCATAGACTAGCCCCCTGCATTCAGATATACTTTTAGGAAAGGTGTCCTGAGGAAGATACCATCTTTCTCCTTCAAAAATTCTGTTTTTCATAATGTAAGTCTATAAGTTCTGCCAGTATTATCTCTCTAGGTACCTTTAGCTTTAATTTCTGTAGACTATCATAACTTGACTCTTCTTAGCTCCTTGGTTCTATGGCTTTTTTTCTTTGAACTCAGTACTGTTTTTCATAGTTATGGCTGTAAAACCTTTTAAGAGCCATAACACTAACTAGTACTCTATAAAATCAAGATGCCATATCCTGTTTCTGTGTGCATGTTGATCATATACCTCATCCTGATTGTCTTCAGGTTTTGACCTCTCACTTATGTCTTCCTACATATATACATATATCCAAGCATTATACATAGATCCAGAAATATTCAAGGGTTAAAAAGTGCATGGGTGCTAGACAGTATAGACATAGAAATTACAGTGCTGAATCATTTCCTCCATACCCTACCCTGAATCAGTGCAAGATAGATGGAAACCCTTTTTATTCATCCTTTTGTCTTCTCAGACATCTTACTGATTTGCTTCTGACATTAAAGGCACACCAGCATAAGTAAATTGGTGTGAGGCTGAGGGTGTCATGACTTTCCTTTTAATATGCTGCTCTTTAGCACTATCCTGAAGAACGACATGTGGTTGAACGCCATGGACGGGACACAAGTGGACCAAGGAAAGAGTGGCATGGTCCACCTTCTCAAGGACCTGGCTATCATGATGCAAGGCGAATGGGTGATGGCCGGACAGGGGCAGGCATGATAAACCAACATGCAAGGTATGTTGTTAATCAGTTCAGACTTTTCCTGGCACATAGGCACACCTTTATCCTTCCCTTAAAGGTCATTACAGCTTCTGAGAGATTGGATTACACCAATCCTAGGTCTGACCAAACATTTCCCCACATTACCTCAAAGTGTCCAGATTTTATACAGGGCATCTGATTAATTTTTAATTTGTTTATTTTCTTCTTTATTGTAAATTAATTGATTGTCATTCTGGCATATTGATCTAGATATAGGTATGTCTGTCAGAATCCAGTAGATGATGAACATTAACTTCAAGTTAGAACCATCTTCTTATTTACTGCCTACCATTCCTAAAATTCCTAGAAAGGAAGAAGAAAACTGAAAGTATGTCTAGCTTCCTCTCCTTTCGAATAACTAGATGCTTTTAGACATTCAGCACAAAGCCTGTTCATATGCTAAGAGGCGAGATTTATTTTCTCTTCATACCAATATTCATTGTGGCCCTTCAGCTGGCAAGTCTTTGGCCTGTTTCTCTCTTCCATGTCCTTCTTTCTTCCTCATTTCCCTGTCTTAGATGAAATATTGGCTTGGCTTAGTAACCAAAGTAAGCGCTATTGGTTACTTCTACCATCAAGCTTGAGGGAGTGTTTATACTTGTGCCTGCACAGCCTCATCACTTATTCTGTCTTTGGTTTTAAAAGTCACCAGTACTTTTATTTCTTGATAAATACAGATTGCTTTATTTTAATTCTCAGGCTCCTCAGTGGTTAAGCACTATTTCCTACTATTGCTTTTCTATTATTTGAGACACTCTTTTTTTTCTAATGCACCATAAATTTCTTTCTACATTTTAAATTTTATTTTGCTCGCTCTTTCAATTGGTTGAACTTTAGACACTATTTATTTTTAGCTCTCTATATACGGTGATTTCCATGTAGATGCCATAAATGCAAGGTCACAGGCAATCTCATTTCTTTCCTATTTCAAACCTTATGTCCCAGTTGTTGCCTCTAGCTTATTTTAATTTACCAGTGCCACTGTGCATCTCATTCACCTCGACTGGAAAACCACAGACTTTATTTTATTATAAAAATTTATAAATGTGGTTCAGTTTTTAAAAAAATATTTGTAATAGCTATGCTTTATTCCTTATTTCAGCTTCTATCTGGTATTCCCAAATCAGTCTTTTTCTGCTCCAGCAATCATGCTATTTCTTATTTTTTGTTATACCATTTACTTGCTCTAAAACCACAAGCAGCTTCTCTCAGTCACAGCCTTTAATCCAGATTCCTTAGCCTGTTAGACCTTTTCTTAATCTGGTTTTATTCTACTTTAAAGCATTTCACTATGGGTTTTTATCTTCCAAATTTGTTGTAAGGTTTTTTGGTGGGTCTTTATCACTCAGTACCTACTATGTTGCATTATACATATAAAAAAATTCTAGAAACATTTCTTGAATAATGTTCTCTAGCTCAAAGGTTCAAGTTCCTAGTTGATGCTGATCTGGGGACCACACTTGGATAACCACTGCTCCAGTCCATTCATATGCATTCCATAAATGGTTTACTAAGAGGCAAATTTACCTACCCAAGTTTAAATCTTTCCTCCTCTGTTTATTGGCTCAGTGATCTTGGACAAATAACTTAACCTCCAGATCTCAATTACTTCATCCCTAAAGTGGTGTTAGTAATGGTATTTACCTCACATGACTGCTTAAAACCATAAATTATTTAATATGGGTAAAGTGCAAAGAATAGTGCCTGCTAAATTATAAGTACTTTGTAGATATAAACTATAATTATTTGTTCTTTTGTTTGCTGACTTTTGTTTTAAACCTTTTTCAGTAATGCATCCCCAATTAATAGAATTGTACAAATCAGTGGCAGTTCCATGCCAAGAGGAAGTGGCTCTGGATTTAAGCCATTTAAGGGCGGACCTCCAAGACGATTCTGAAAATTAACTCTCTGCCGTGGTTTCAAGATAATTTATTGAAATCTCCTGTAAACTTTACTTGACTACTTACGAAGAGGACCTCTGACTTGCTTGAGAGTTCTGTCGGACTTTTCTTTTTTTCTCCTTTTTTAAAATTTAACATGATTGCTTTTCTCAATTTTGGAGAAGATGTTTAAATAGTTCTGTTGTAACTTTTAATAGTTTTGTGTATCATTCAACTTTTTTTCCTTGCAGCACCAAGACATTTGAAAAGATTGGAATTAAAACCATTTTGTTTAACGCTGTGTGAATATAAAGAGTAGTCTGCAGCTGTGTGGTAGTAGTTTAATTTGCGGCACTAGCTCTGTGGTATCAGGAACTAGAGTTACTTCTTGTCACCAAGCATTTTCAGCCTCCATTTTGAAGGCTGTCTAAGCTTAAAATGTCTGCTGTCTAATTTTTAGAGAATAAGATTGTTCTTTGCATTTCTGAGTATTATGTAACCTATTTTTGCAGAAGGTACTGTTACATTAAGTGCATCTGTGTATCCTGGTTTTAAAAAATGTACTCTTTTTTGAAATAAACCTTCATATTCTGTATAGTTGCTAAAGCGTTGAGAACCTTTTTAATTGTAAAATGAGAACTGATTTTCAGTTAAGTGTAGCAGCGCACTTGTTCAGGTTTGCATGGTATGAAGCCAAATAGATTAATAAAACCTTGGCCATGAGGTTTGTATCACTGAGGATTTTAGACTGAGTTGTGCAGGTAAGTGCACTTTTAGATGATCTGTACTGTTTGATGGATAAATTCCATCTCTGGGGATTATGTGAGTATTAATGTTTCCATATTCCCAACTATGTTGAGAAATGGAAAAAACCCAGGTTCTAGATTGGTGAATCAGTTGGGTTTTGTAAATACTTGTATGTGGGAAGGCATTGTTGTCGCTGTGAAAATAAAAATCCACACCTGGAAGTGTATGTGTCTTTGTTTCTAGCTCTTTAGGTTTTAGTCGTCCAGCCCCTTCTGGAGTTAAACCCGAAGTAATTGACTAGGTTTAGAGCTATAAAACGGTAGTAAAAGGTAAGTCTACTTTTGACTGTTTGCCTTAGTAGCTTGGCATATGTTCTGTTGAAGTGTTGGTGATTTAACCACTAATCTTATGGCCTTTTTTTTAAGGCATCTTTTCTAGGAATGCCATTCAAGATAAATTATGAATACCACTTCTTAAAGCCTCCAGTATTCCTTTATATAAATCAGTGATGAATAATCCAAATGGTCTAGATCAAAGTCCCCAACCTTTTTGGCACCAGGGACCAGTGCTCCTATGAGAGTCTAATGCTTGATGACTTGAGGTGGTGATGCTAGCAGCTGCAAATACAGATAAAGCTTTGCTTACCTGCCACTCACCTCCTACTTTGTGGCTCAGTTCCTAACAGGCCTCGGACCAGTACTGGTCCACAGCCCGGGAGTTGGGGACCCCTGGTCTAGATTCTTGGTAAATTAAGCAGTCTGTATGTTCTTAGAGACTGAAAGATGGGAGCAAAGGATTGCTCTGAGATCAACTTTTGATTTGAGGGGTCTGTATAGAACCTGTAAATGTTACTGGGTAGATATGGTTGTGCCCAGGAGATGGCTCAGACTTCTGAGTGCTGTGGGCAGGCATGTACCCTGGTCTTTGGCCCTTTGGGGAACTGGCACTTGCTGTATTGCTCTGGATTTCATAACCATTTCTGCCCTTCCCAGCTCTACAACTGTTGGGAGCTGTGTGTGTGTGTGTGTGTGTGTGTGTGTGTGTGTGTGTAGGGGTCTATTTTATTTCCTCATTCCCACTTCATAGAATGGCACAATAGAACCTCAGCATGGAGTTGAACGATTTCAGCTCTGCATCTCTGTGACTTTGGGTCATTATGTCACTTCTAGTCTGTTTCCTCATTTGTAGAGTGAGACTCTCACAAGGGATTTCATGTTTGCTAACATTTGCTAAGCACTTTGTGTGCTAGGCAATGTGCTAAGCATTTTAAGTACATTTGCTTGCTTAATACTCAGAAGAATCCTGTTAGCCATAGGTAACAATTACTGTCCCTCCCATTTTTCAGATGGGTATCTGAGAAGTGACCTGCTCTTGAAAAAGCTATACCGTGGCAACCTGAGGAAAATATAATTAACGACATTAATTATATTAATTATCTGTGGACTGTTGTACCCATTAGTGTAAGTGTAGAAAAATTGGAGCAAATCAAAGATCCAATGTTCTGACAAAATCACCTTCTGAAATATTGGCATTGCTGTTGGGAATACTCTCAAGGTTTGGGGCAACAGGTATTAGAGATCTGGCTGGCTATGTGAAAACCAAATTTAGATTTTATAAAGGAAGATAGGTCTCAAAACCAAGAGAGAGAGGAAATTTTGGTATTCTCCATATACTGGATGAGCAATCTAAAAGCTTCACCATAATGTAGAAGGAAGGTTTCAGTGTTTTTAGGAGCAACAGATAACCTTGGTTCAAGAAAGTTTGGGAAAGATATTGAAGTCAGAAATTATATATGCCAAAAATAATTGTAAAAGAAAAAAGCTTCAGAATTACAAGAAAAAAATTCTAAGCTCCTAAATACATAAAGTTAAAAGAAAATCAAAAACCCTTCTGCCTGAATTTATATCCCTTGCTAGTTGTCATTTAGCTCAGTAGCTGCATACTTAAGCCAGTCCCAACAAATACTGATCCTTCTGGGGGGGAAAAAACGTCAAAACACTTGCATTCTTTATAAAGAACCTCATTTAATCCAACTCTTAACAAAAGGTGAATCTTATCCAATACCTCCAACAAATGTTTAATTAGCATTTCTCTCAGGCACTTCTAATTTAACATATTCAATTACCTGCTCACCCCCAAATTTACTAATCCTCATAAATACTTAGGTTCTGTCCTCAAGTCAATAAGGCAGCCATACATAAAATTCTTTCCTACATCTCTTAAAATGTATCAGTCAATAAATACAGCTTATTTTTACCTGAGACACTATTTTCTAAAATCCTTAAGTGCTTTCTATAAGATAAGCTATTTTTCTGCTATACTCAGGCTTAAGGGTCAGGTTTCATATAGTTAATTTTCACTTAAATATTCTGTACCAATCACTATATCTACACCACACCTCATTATTTTTCTCCTGCTTTAAAGCCTCTTAATATATTCCCATCTTGGAATAAATGCCAAGCCTCTCGAGTGCCCTACTTTTGCCTCCTTGTCTTCCTCTCCATTCTCACTTTATTTCTGTCATATTGATCTGTTTCTTGAATACAGCATCCCATCTCTAGCCTTTGCACTTGATTCCTTGATGTGGAATGCTCTTCCCCCAGATATCTGCATATCTTAAGATACTGGCCAAAGTATGGTTTTCTCAGTGATGCCTTCCCTGATACTGAAAATTGATACTGAAAGTTGCCACACTCTTACCCCACCTTCAGTATTCCCACTCCACCTTTCTATTGGACCTACTTATTATCTCTTACTACACAGATGTAAGCTCCAGGAGGACAAGTTTTTGTCTTTTTTCCCCCACTGCCATATCCCCAGCACCTGCCACTTAGTAGCCACTCAAATATTTGTTGAACAATCAACCATGTGGAGGATTCAGAATTTTTATATTAGGGGTTTAGGGGCAGCAATCTGGTAGTAATTTGTTTTGGCGGGTCTGAAAGTGGAGTCTGGACTTTATCTTGAAATTACAATGAAGTAACAAACTTCTAAGATTGATTACTCATGGGTAACAGAGTGCTGAAAATTAAGGTGAGGACTTGCAATGTCACCCCTTGTGGCAGCCACCAGTAAAAAATAGGACTATTTAGAGACAGACTGCCCAGAACATGAGATAGTCCTAATCCTGGCCTGACGGGAGATGCCTGCTTAGGAAATCACCTTTGCCCCAGCGCCATGCTCAGTTATATTTTGCTTCTCACTTGGATTTGCCAGCAGGGTTAGGAAACGAGTATGAAATCTCAGTAGTTAAATTTTCATCAGTTTCTTGGAGACTAAGCCCAAGCAATAACTAGTCATATAGATGGAGACAGTTTTCTTTCTCAATAAGTTTTTAGTGACCAACATATTCATTAATTTACTCATTATACTCTGTCAAGCATTTGGGATATGAAGGGGAAACAGATACCATGACAAGATAATGGTGCATCCTTCGAGTATATGATAAGATTAAAAATTCAGAAAACGTAAGGAACAGCCCTCTAAAATATTCTAGCTTTCCTAAAACTATTTTACACCTATTAGTTTATTTAATGACTTCCTGGTCCCCCTTGTTCCTAGCTCTCTGGTCTCAGAGAAAGGCAGCCTGATTGGATCCATGCCACCTTGTGTACATCACTACCACTAAACTACTCTGATAATTCAAATTTGGGCCAGATTATATTACAGGGAAGGCCCTCATTTCTGGGACAACTTGTGGGGTGGTCCAGTCTAAAGATCATAGGCTTAGGAATATGCAGGAATAAGGAGTTCAAAGGCCAGTTTTGCCATTTACTAGAAGTATGAATTATGGGCAATTTATCCGTAGGTCCAGGATGCTAAGATCAATTTGTCTTACCTGGCAGGACTGTTGTAAGGATTGAAATGGGAAAATATGCGTGGAATAGTGGGAAAATTCCACTCGTTATTTCTCTTGGCAAGTTATGTCTTTCTGATTTTAAGAGAAAAACTTTATTTGTAAAGGTTGCTGGTGAAATAGAGAACTGGTAAACAGCTGTTGTACTGTACAAAATCTGAGGTCTAATTGGGTGAGATAAGGCTGCAGTTCTCAAGCCTGGGCCCTAATCCCAAGCATTCATAAATGGGGCATAGGCATATTTTCCCACAAAAATTTCCCCAGAGGATTCCACATGTACAACCAGGTTTGAGAATCACTACAGAGCTATAGCTCAGAGTACGTAGAACCAAACGTCCTTTGAAGAACAGCTGGGAATTTTATGGGTAGTAGAATTTTCCTCATTACTGCTTCAACGCATGTCATTTAGTTTTAGAAACCCCATCTTATGCCAGTGGGACGAAATGCTCTGATTAATGTAACTGATCATTCTAATCAATTACAGGAAACTAAAGGGAAAAAATCTTGTCACATAATAAAGTAACTCATATTTCAAGCTTACTATGTGTCAGGCTTGTTAAATATAATTGTCATCACAGAAGTTACTATTGACCACTTACCATGTGCTAGGCATTGTACAATTTATATGCATTAACTCAGTTCCCACAACAAACTTATGATTAAATGTAGGTACTATTATTATTTGCAGTTTACATGTGTGACTACTAAGGAACAATTTGCCTCAAATCATAAAGATAGCATGTGATGGAACCAAGACTCAAACATAAGTACATACTTATAAGAACATCAAGCCATTTCATCCAATAGAATATATAATATATTTGATACCACAGTAATATATCTTCATAGGACAAATTTAATTTCTGTAATAAGCATTTCCTTTGTTTTTTTCTTTAGTTTTAAAATAAAGTTTTAAAAAGAGATTACAATTTGGTAAAATACTTTTGTATCAACAAATTTGCACTTACCAAGCAAAACTAATTATACTTTCTAGTTCTCTGTTTAACTATTTTAAAAACTTAAACATAAAATCTCTAAGTGGGCATGTAGAATGACAGAAATGAAGTACCTGAAGTTCTAGTTTTTAGTGTATGTGTCTTACATATTTTGCTAAATTTATATCTAAGTAGTTACCTTGTTTGATGCTATTATAAATGGAATTTTTAAAAATTCAGTTTTCAACTGTTTGTTGCTAGTATGTAGAAATAAAAATTTTTTAAGGTAAAATTTACAAATGATAAATAACATGCACGTATTTTAAGTGTACAATTTAATTTGTTTTGGCACATGTATGTACCCAAGTGACCACAACTGATTAAGATGCAGAATATTTCTATCACTTAAAGTTTTCCTTGTGCCCTTTCCTGGTCATCACAATCCATATCTCCCATCCTAGGCAACCACTTATCTTTTATCACTACAGATTTTATGTCTCCTAGAGTTTCATATAAAGAGAATCATACAGTAATATCATTTGGACCAGGCTCCTTTCATTTGGTGTAATGTTTTTGCAGTTCTTCCATGTTGCTTTGTATTGTATCAGTAGTTCCTTATTTTTGTTGCTGGTAGTATTCCACTGTATGGGTGTGCCAGAGTTTTTTATGCATTCACCTATTGACGGGAATTTGAGTTATTGACAGTTTTTTAATATGAATAAAATAATATTTGTATATAAGTCTGTGTATACATATGTTTTATTTTCTCTTGACTAAATAGGAGTGGAATTTCTGGGATATATATATTATTATGTATAATATATATAGTAAACATATGTTTAACATTTCAGGAAACTGCCAGAGGTTACTGAAGTGGTTGTACTATTATGCATCAGCAATGTAAAGGGTCCAAATTGCTCCACCGACTCACCAAGAGTTGGTATTGTCAATCTTTTTAATTTTAGCCATTTTAGTGGGCATATAGAACTATCTTATTGTGGTTTTAGCTTACATTCCCCTGACTAATAATGTTGAGCATGTTTTTACGTGCTTCTTGACCATTGGTATATCTTTGTGAATTATCTGTTCAAGTCTTTACCCTATTTTCAATTGTGTTTTTTGTCTTCTTATTGAGTTGTAGAACCTCTTCATGTATCATGCATGGTTACCAGTCCTTTATCAGGTATATATTAGGAATACTTCCAATCTGTGGCCTGCCTTTTCATTTTCTTAATGATATCATTTAAAGTCTAGTTTTTAGTTTTGATGAAGTTCAGTTTATCAGCTTTTTTCTTTCAAGATTCATGAATATTTTTGTCCAAAGAAATCTTTGCCTACCCCAAGATCACATAGGTAGGTTTTCCTCCTGTTTTATTCTAAAACTTATAGCTTTAGCTTTTACATTTAGATAAAATTCATTCAAGTTGATTTATGTGTAGCACGAATTAAAGGTTGAGGAACATTTTCTTCTTTCTATATGGATAGCCAGTTTTTCCAATATAATATGTTGAAAAGACAATCTTTTCTCCCATTTAATTACCTTAGCACCTTTTTGTTTGTTTTAAATCAATTTACCTTATATGTATGAATCTACTTCTGGACTTTATTCTGTTCCATTGATTTGTATGTCTATACCTTCACCAATACCTCACTGTCTCAATTACAGTAGCTCTATATTGTCTTGAAATCAGGTAACGTTAATTCCTCCAATGTTGTTATTTATGTTTTTCAAAATTTTTCTAAGTTTTAAAATTAGCTTACTAATTTCTAAGAGAAAAACCTGCTAGGATTTTGAATGAAATTGTGTTGAAAATATAGATAAATTTGGGGAGAACTGACATTAACAAATAATATTGAATCTTCCACTCCATAATTACTATATCTCTTCATTTATTGGGCCTTCTTTGATATTTCTCGGCAATGTATGTATTATAATTTTCATTGTGTAGGTTACCCATTTTTGTTAAATTTGTCCCTAAGTATTTAATATTTATGGTGCTTTTATAAATAGTATTTGTTTTTTATTGTTCATTGTTAGTACAAAGAAACATTTTTGTATATTGACCCTTGTATCATGTGATTTTGTTAAATTCACTTATTCTACTAGCTTTATTGTAGATGCCTCAGGGTTTTCCATGTACACCATCATGCTTTCTGAAAAAAAAGCAGTATATCTTCCTTACCAGTGTAAATGCTCTCTCCCCGCTTGCCTTTTTGCAGTAGCTTGTATCTCCAATAGAATGCTGAGTAGGTGTAGTGAGGGCAGACATTCTTGCATAGTTCTCAATTTTAGGGGAAAAGCATTTTAATCTTCTATCATTAAGTGTGATGTCAACTGTTTTTTATTTATACCCTTTATGAGGTTGAGGAAGTTCCCTTTTATTCCTAACATGCCAACAGTTTTATTGTAAATCGGTATGGAATTCTGTCAAATGCTTTTTTCTGTGTCTATTGAGGTGATCATATGGGTTTTCCCATATTTAGACAAATTTTTCAGAACTGCTTTATCGAGATATAATTTATGTACTATACACTTTATCCACTTAAAGTGTGCAACACTTAAAACTCTTCATTTAAAGTTCTTGGGTTGATTTAAAAAATGCCTAGTCTCTTATTAACAATCTGTTAGACTTATTAACTGTATATGACACTTTTTGTATTATCTTTAATCTTTAGTTTTGAGAGGTAGAAATTATTCCATGTTAGAGATGAGAAAACAGGCTGTGCAGAATTAACTAGATCTAGGACTAAAAAGTACAAAGAGGGCTAATAGGCCCAATTTTGAAGATTTCTGCAGGGTTTAAAACAAATGTGACTTAAAAAGTCTAGTCAGAATTTGAACACAGACCCAGCTTAGACTTGTCTGTCCCCTCCCAGGTATATTTGTGAAGGCAGGCTCTGGAGTCAGACTACTTGGCTTCAAATCTCAGCTACAATAAATTAATAGGTTCCTCCTTCATAGGATAATGTAAAGTAAGGAAAAAGACTTTGCAAGAAGGCTGTGAAATGGGAGAACAATGTTGTCTACCTTAGTTTTGTTGAGGCTGCTGTTCCCCATGTGTCATTCCACTGGCTCTAGGAAGATGCAAGATGGTACCCAGGGAAAATCAGAGAAGCAGAGTGGATAAATGGTTAAGGATTTTAGTTCCAAGTATGTAACTTTTAAGCTAAATGAGAGAACTGATTCAATAACCCGGCTCGCTTACCTTACTTATTTTAAAGCTCAGGTAAGCAATAACTATAATATGTTTGTATTCAAAAAAATTCCTGTAAATAGATATTTGAGTTCATTTAAAGTACTAATAAAAATAGTTCATTTAAAGTACTCAAAAAAATCAAGACACATGATCTGTGTCCTTAAAAGGCTCAGTCTAAAGTGTTACAATGAGGGGCAGTCAGCAGAACACTGTGGAATGATTAATTCTGCTGAGAGGGCTGGGGAGTTTAAAACTTTCACAGAGAAATGTCATATATTAGCTGGTTTGGACATTAGATTGTTGTTGACAAAGACTTTACATTAAGGTTGGCTTGGTGTAAAGAGAAAATGATCCCTTCTCAGCTCTTTCTAACTTAAGTCTTCCAAGAGGATAAAAATATCAGATACATCAAATCTACCATTGGGATCAGGTAGTTAATCTAGTATATGGTCTAGAGTTCATTGTTTCTTTATTCACTGCCTGGGGTGTGTGTGTGTATGGTGGGGGGGGGGGCGGGATTTATCTTTATCAAGAGTTGGCCAAATAGTTTAAGAGATAATTCTACATAAATTCGAATCAACATATCAATTCCCCATTTCCCCACTCATTTTAAATTTATAAGAAGTAGCTTAATGAGGTGAATATACATAGCAGAAAGACTGTTTGGTCTAAATATCAAAGTTTATTGAAATAAAATATAATCTATAATAAAAAATACTAAGGGTATTATCACTGGTTACAGTTTTTAGTAACAAGAAATCCAACATTTTTAATCCAAGAATGACACTATCCTTGTGTACAGTAACAAACATGAAATTAAATGTTGAATAATACTGAATAATTCTGTCAGAAACATTTTAAACTAATATGTTCAATATGCCTTTTTAAGGAAAATCTTCCAAAAGTGAAAAATTTGATACTTATTTAAGATATAGTTTTTAGAATTAGTTTTAGCATAATCAGCATTTAAGACAGTAACTTTTTTCCTATTAATTCATTTCAATCCTAAAATGGGTAGCTGCTTTAAAATCTTTATTCAAAAATGTATTTCAGTGCTCTTTCCTATCAATCTCTAGGAGTGCTATTATTCTTAAATTGGAATTAAAGCTGGTCATAAAACAAAACAGATAAATTATTTCAGAAGTAGAAATGGCATTAAAATAGTAAAAGGAAGGAGGAGAAAAAATAGGCACTCATACACAATCTATATATTTAAACTCTTTGAAATCTGTTTCAATTGGCCAATGTTAGCCAGGCACAAAGAGATCTCTGATGTGTCATAGCAATTTTTTGACCCAAATGGTCTGACAGTAGAGGAAGAAAACTTGTTTCTTCTTGCTAGATTTCAAGATCACTTTCTCTGCAGTCTGTAATATTTCACTTGCTATTCCACAAAATATGTGCCACAATCCAATTACTTGCACAATTCAAGGAAACAAGACTCACATGCACTAACTTTAGGAAATGACTTTCAGGGTTCCTTTGAAGTTTCACAAGTAAAGATTATCCCTTTTACTGATGTTGTATAGCAATCACATCAATATTCTCTTGTACTGTCCTACTTATGTGTGGATCTGTGAAAACAATTGTCATTTTATTGAGGAAGTTAGCCTTTTAACAAAAGCTGTTGGAAGCTTTTCAAATTCTCACTTTTAAAAATCTGTAAAGTTTAGATATATCTTATATCCTATGTACTCTGAGCAAAAATAGTTATTTTACACAAGATGTAAGAAACAATAAAAACTGACAAAATCGAGAGACATACAGAACACCTCCAAAAATGAGTCTTAGAACACATCTCATTAATTAGAACTGCTCTGTCAGTTATAACATCCATTTAAAGAGCTTGCTGATTTGAAAATTCAAATGGGCATCTCAGTTTCCTGATTTCCTATTTGAAGGTGTAATTACTAAAGCCAAAGAGAAGCCAGGATCATCTTCATAATAATTTTATTTTGTACAACCTCTAATATAGGAGGCATCCTTTCCTCTGAAAGTAGGGTATTACAGTGAGAATGGATTTAAGTTTTTAAAGCCAATGGTGAAAAATTAGGTGATTTGAAAAAAATCATTAGAATTAATATCACATGAAGTAGACTTGTGTAGAAAAATAATAAAATTAATCTATTGTGGTTTAAAGCTAGTTTTGTATTTGTCATGGTATTTCAACACCTTATCTGATAGTCCCATGCCCTAAAAACCATCTGTTAAAGACAGACAAGTTGAAATCCTCAGAATAGGATGAAGCTGAACCTTGAGGCAGTAGTTGAAGACTTTTACCCTGTTTCTGCATGTTTTTGAGAAGTGAAATTTTGAGAAGTGAAACTAGAATCCATCATGTAAAAATATATACGTGTACCACAATTCTAATTTCTAACAGCAGAAACACCAGGATTAAGATACATGCCTGAACTGAAATTTAGATCTTCAGAGTTAAATTTATCAGAGTCCTGCAATTTGTGACTCAGACTCCATTATCTCTATTTTGCAATTTATTTTGTTCAGGAAGCCTTCGATTTCTAAACTTTAGTTTGTTTTATAGTGTCACCTGAGGAGAGTAACCTCAATTCTTTATGTTTTCCCAATAGCTTCATAAGTACGGGACTTCAGTAAAACAAAAACAAATAACTCACACATACAAACACACAAAAACACTAAATTACCAGAGAACCTAAGTACTGATTCTATGAGTTCCTTTACCATTTTCAGTCACTTTCTAAAAGGAATTAAACTGCATATTATTCAATAACTTTTATACTAAAAAACAAAGAATTTAAATAGCCCTAACAATGATAGTACTCGAGAGATTTAAATGAATTCCATCCATGAAATAAAGTTTACATATATGGTATTAGTAACCTGATGCCATTGTACTTTTTCCATGGAGGAAAATCAAAGAGAATCTAAATATTTAGGTATATGAAAGATATTGGAAAAAATAAATTTTTAATGCTTTTTATTCTTCCAAATTACTCTTGATTTTGACCCTGTAGTCCACAGAACACAAAAGCAACTGTAAAATGCATTTTGGGAAGAAATACTCAGACAATTCTACAAATTTTGACAGCATTAAAAACTGGCTTAACGAATACTGTCATTGTGGGGGGGAAATCTTGCACATTCAAGAACAAAAGATGTGTAATATTAATGATTATTTCAGTAACACTCTGTACTTATACTATGCCCTTTATTCAGAAGTGCTTAAAGTAAGCATCATTCACATACCTAAGAGTACATTGAGGCACTGAAAATTTGCCCATGGCAAGATCAAAACCAGGTTTTGACACAAAATGATTTGAAATCCCACATTTCCAGGTCCTTAAAATATAAGTTATATTCTATCTTTAATGCCTCCATCTTACTTTAGCAAACATTGTTTATAATTACAGTTTAAATTGTATGCTCAAGTATCGTGCGATAGGTAAAGCCCATAAATTTTCCATCATATCTAAAATAACTGGTATATTGAATAGGAAAGTTAGATGAAATGTAATCAATTTGCTTTTGCTTTTTTTAAAAAAAATTTTTTTTAAATAATTGACAGTTCTGGAAATTCTTGCCTTGACTTTTCATATGCCTGCCTACATTAACATAGGGACCACAATTCTTTCCTTAAGTATGTTTGACTTCTAGTCCTTTCCTCTCAAGATTAGTGAACTGAGTGAACTGAGTTGGTGATTCATTGAAAAGAAAACGTTGATTTGTGCAAATAAAAAATGATTGTTAGGTTCAGTCAACTAAGCTCTAATTTGCTTAATTAAACTAAAATCATGAAGTATGAGGAGGAATTAAAAACATGAAGGATAAGGAGTCAAATACTAGACATCTGAGACTATAAAACAAAATATTCCAAAACCTAATCCCTAAACTTAAATCTATGCCTCATTCAATTACTAACCTGATACCTTGAAACACAGAAGTTACTTTACCTAAGCACAATGGACCTGCATATTATAAGCAGCAGCCAATTAATTTTAGCAGCCTCAAAATGCTTAGTGTGTGTATTCTTAAAATGTAATTCTTAAATTTGAGGAGAGAGTCCCAGATCCTTTGAGAATCTAACAGAAGTTACAGATCCTTGCTTTAGAAACACACACTAAGTACTTTTAAATGTTGATAACCTACTCTAAATCACAGCATTGTTGGTTCAATGGGATTAGACATAAAAAAATTTTTAATATTGTTAATAAAGGCTAGTCACTAATCTTAAGGAATAGGCTTTGAAAGCGGGAGAAAGTGCAGTGATCATCATTCATTCATGTGCCTCTTTTGCTAACTCTAATGGTGACTGGTTGATGCAAATGTGCCTCTTATCTAGCCTATAAATATTAAAAAGAAAAATGTTTGAGTTTTAACTTCTGCTAGCAGTGTACATGTAACAATTTTCAAGCATTGTGAAATAACTGTGAAAGAAAGACTTTAATATACCACTATCAAATTCCAATGTGCCAAAACCAGCAATGAAATGTCTGAATATATAATTTGTTGCTTTGAGCAAAATATAAGAAAATAAAGACACAATAGCTCTAAGTTCTTCATAACCTTCAAGGATGGGAAATCAGTATCTTTGAGAAGTTTGTTTGTTTTAATAGAATCGAACATTTAATTTTCCCCCCACAGTAATCAAAGCAAACATTTTATCATTATTATTCTTGGTATATCAAACAAATTCCAGGAATGTAAGAAAGTTGGACTTGGAAATATTACATAGAAAAAGGCTGAATTAACAAACAAGATATTTTTTAGTTACTTCTTAAAGTACACATTGATACCTACTTATCTGACAACAGACTGCTGCTTTTGAGTGAGGTTTTTTTCTTCCAGAGGGAATGGAGAATGGCAGTATTATCCTTGGAACAAATGAAGAAAACAGTAGCAAATAACCGATGAATAACTTCTACACATATATTTTGCAAGGGCAATAGATAGATAAGTATATAATTATGGAAAAATAGGCATCAAATATGCTTTTAAAAGTTTCTCAGATTTATTTTGTTTTGTTTTCTTATTAAAATAGGATGCATTGTCACTACTGTCTTTTCTGGGAAAAACAAACCCTAAGATTTGAGTTTCCTCCTTCAACGAACAGAATGTTATTGAGTAAACTTGGACTAAGGTTAACTTGTTGGAGCCAACAGAGAATTCTGTGGTACATGTGGATAACTTAACCAATGTACGCATATTCTGGGTTATTATCAAGAGACCAAATATTTTGTATGAAAGTTTTATACCCCAAACAAGTTCTCTGCTGATTTATCATGCTAGCATAGAAAATTAGAAGGAATAACATACAGTATAACATAAACAGACATGCAATATAGAAGAACATAAAAGATACAGCTTGACCCTGGATTTTTCTCTTAGAATAATTCCTTCTATAAATAAGACTTTACTTTTTACATAGACTAATCCTATAACTGGTCTTGGATCATGGAGAATGTTAAGGACATAGCTTAAGAAATCTAGACCACATTTTTTTGTAGTCTATTGTCAATCCAGACCACAAAAAACATTCTCCAAGTGGATGCCCAAGTTAGATTAAGATGCTCTTAAACCGACAAATTTACTGAGGCTTAGAATGTAAATCACATAACTACTTGCAGCAGCAATAGTCATTTCAAAAATGACTAAAACAAACTTTTAAATATAAAGCATATAAAAAAACTATTAAGGATAGTTTTCTAAACTAGATCTAGAAATACAGGAAAATATGCGTTGCCTCATAATAAAGTTCAATAAATATTCTTTCTGAATCCTACAAACACTATAAGATGTTATAGGTTTATTTGGTTCCCATAAGTTAAAAAAATCTGATTGCTTTTACATAAATTCCTCCAACAGATTTTTCATTAATACTTTTTTATTAGACTCAGAGATTATCTTTAACTTCCTTTCAGAAATGTGCTTTTTCGTTGGTTTTAATAAGTGTACTTAATTTTCTAGCAAATAAACATGATTTAAATTTTAAGGTTCAAGGTAACTCTAGAAAAAGGTAGACATTGAACTATCTGTTTTTCTACATCCCCATATTTACAAAGCCTAGTATCCACTTTTACTCTCATTTATCACACTGTCAATAAATAGTAACTATGGTCCAAGTTACCTATATTTTAAATTCCTCAAAATGTCACAACACTACAAAGTCAATAATATCTGATTTTGACAAAATATGAGTATTAGTGTTATGTAATTTTTTGCTATTGGAAAAGAAATACAAATCTTTATTTTTTTCTATTTAAATTAAATCCAAGCTCCACTATCAATTCTCAAGATAATATCTAAAATGTACATTCCTAAAGAAAGGTAAAGCTGTTCAAGGGCTGAACTAGTCCAATATACAATTAAGAGTCATTTATTCCTGTTATTTTTTTTATTTTTATTTTTTGCTTTTTAAATCCCTATGTTAAACCCCTGGTTTCTCATGGATTAGATCATAATTTAATATTGTAAAAATTAATTTTAGAAACTATTGTGCTAATATTTAGATTTCGGGAAGGACTGAGACAAAATCAATCACCTCCATTCATTGTTAGAACAGAAGATAAAATAGCTTACTAACTGATATGAGTTATGAATGTCACTGTGACACAAAATTTGCTGTGATTTGCTTATTTGGCTATAAGTGCAATATTTTTCATGAATGACAGACAACACACAGCATTTCCAACTTGTAACATGAAACTCCAGCTCATGAAGAGTGTACTGTGTGACTTGAAAAAGTTTGATTGTAACTAAGTAACAACCTTTCCCCTGAAAAACGTGAACAAAATCCATTGGGAAATCAGGCACAGACGGTATTTATCGGTTTTTCTTCCTTTCCTCCCGTTGGTATTGTTTCTCAAGACATAGATGGGTGCCAGTAGAATCCAACACTTGTTACAAAATGACACAGCTATTTTTTTCCTTTTCTTTTTCTTTATCTTTCTCTCGAGGTTCCTTTCGTTTACGTTCACTATTCCCAGATTGTCTTCCACTTGATGGAGAGGCTTGTGCTGACTGACTTTGCTTTAAGAAAAATAAATAGGAAGAAATTACCTCAATTTTTTCTAAGGTGCTTAATTATAGTTATCTAGAAAGAAAAAACACAAGACTACAGGTATCATTAATGGAAAAAGAAGCTATTGGTGTACAAACTTGTTATGTTACATGGTATGTAAGTAGTTGCCTCTATCATTCTTGATAGATATAATTAATGTGTCTGCTATTCTAAGTATATAGAATTTCAAACAATAAATGACGCCATGTAGAATTATACTGCTTGAAGCCTCAAATTCAAGAAATATTTATGTTGCCTTCTGCCATGGCAGCCATTGAGGAGCAGCAGCCATGTCTCTGTGCTACCCCATGGCCGTGGGCCCCATCAAGGGTCACAAGGTGACCAAGAACATAAGTAAGCGGAGTAACAGACACTGCCGCAGGCGCCTCACTGAGCACACCAAGTTTGTGTGGGACATGATCCGAGAGGTGAGAAGCCCTGCTCCCTATGAGTGGCGCATCACGGAACTGCTCAAAGTCCCTAAGAACAAGCAGGCCCTGAAGTTCATCAAGAAAAGGGTGGGGACACACATCCTCACCAAGAGGAAGACAGAGGAACTGAGCAATGCCCTTGCAGCAATGAGGAAGGCAGCAGCCAAGATCTGAGCCCCATCTCCTCTGTAATAAAGCCTTCTCAGTGAAAAAAAAAAATTATGTTAAAGATTAAAAAATGTTAAATAAAGTGACATCATTTGGTAAACTATAATAGTTCTCTAAGACCTCATTAAATATTATAATAAAAATATATTAAAAGAGAAAAAATCCTGAGAACTGAGAGTGTAGAATAAGTTTATTCTGTGAAATAAGAGAACTTTTTTAGCTAAAAGCTAATCATAAATGGTAGGTTTTAACTTTTAAGCTAGAGGTAATCACTACTTGAGCTAGAAATAGGAATGTTATACTTATTTTAACTGACAGCTCATTTAAAGCTCCATCAGACCTTGCTTTCTTGTATACCCAAATCAAAGGAACAGTTCTGGCATGGAACAGTTAAACATAAAATAAACATTTTTTTTATTTAATGAAATGAGATTTAGTGTATAGAAACCCACTTAATAGTCACTTTTTCAGTGCTTAAAACATTAAAGTGGGAAAAATAAAAAGTGGGAAAGTGCTAATCTTTGTTGAATACTCATACATGTCATACATTGGATTTAGTTGTTCTCGACAACAAACCTTAGAGTTAAGTATTATCTTCTATTTTATAGATAGAGAACTTAGTTCAAGGTGTTGCAGCAGGAAATGCCAATCCACACCTATCTGGCTCTGAAGTATACATCCTTTCTAATAGTACCTCATATTACCTTCTAATAGATAGAAAATGCTTTGTTTAAATCGGTTTATATTCTTTGCAGTATTAAGAACTTAAAAAATAAATTTGAAAAATCTTGCCAGCAGAACCTCAGAAAAAATAACTTTACTAAATGAAAAAATATTAAGATAATCATAAAATTTGGATGTTATACAACCCAATGGGTACTAAAATGCTGACATAACTGAAGATTCAGTAACTAATTTAAAAAATTTTATCTCAGAACAAATTTCTTTATGTTGAAATGATCATTATATTTAAGAATCAGAACATTAGTTTTTACCTGAGCCTGTGTAGAAGCTGAAGCAGCAGCTGCTGCTGCTTGTTCCTGTTCCTGATAATATTGAGAAGCCCGTCTATCCTCTTCCTCTTGGAGTTTCTTTGCCAGCTCCAAATCACTGATTCCTTCAGGTATTTGTTCCCAATTGATCTCTTGGCTCTGCTGTTCTTGTTGTAGAGATAATGCCATAAGATAGTCCTAAAAAATTAAATTATATCCGTCATTAGCTAGGAGATTTTACCCAAGAACTAGTCAGTGTAAATATAGAGGTTACAGCTACAAAGCTATAAGAATGGCTTTTTAAAAACATAACAGAGCTTAATCATAAAAATAAGTTATCTAAGTGTTTCTATTTGAAAGTATAAACTTATTTCAGTGATGATGCCATTGTTCTAAATATATTTGAAGTTTATCTGAATTTTTTTCTAGAAGTAGTACATAAGGCGTTCGAGAAAGCTTTAAAAAAGTGCCCCCTGCTTACAAAAGAAACATGTCTGTAGATAATTAAGAAGAAACAGAAAACCATAAATAAGAAAGTTAAAATTACCATAATATTATTATACAGAGACAAGTACTGTTAATATATATCCATCTAGTTTTTTTCCTACACTCACATATAAAATCAAAATAGCTTCCAACACGTGAAACTACTGTAATTAATCTGTTTTCTTTTCCATTTACTGTCAGGAAAGTCTTCTGTTTTTAAAATCATAAGAATTTTCCCAGATTATTAAAAATTCTTCTAAAATATAATTTCTAAAGCCAATAGAGTTGTCTGAATATGATACAGTCATATTCAATTACTTAACCATCCCTCTCTCTCCTCCCACTTACACATGCAGATTATTTCTTATGAGAAAAAGTGATGCATCTTTGGTCAAAAGTTATTTTATTTAATACCCACTTTAAAAATTAATGCTGAGTGAAACTTGAGGCTAGGTTGCTTGTGAAGACCTTGTACTATCTACGCAACTATCTTATTGATATCAAGAATTTATCCTTTAAATTTTTCTCAATTCTTCAAACTCTGCTGTTTTCCAAGTCCCATGGTCTTGAATCTACTTCCTTCTTGCTACTTTCACAGACACTATCATATAGCATATATAAAATATATATATGTACACACACACACACACACACACAATCTCAACACCTTACAACTGGACCTACTGTGGCGATCTACCACTTTACCTTCATTCTCTCTGCTCCAATATTTTGTACATATAGTGGTTAGAAAAATCTTGCTTAAGTAATATTTAAAAAACTGCTCTTGTGTATAGCTTCTGAAGGAAAATGGGTATGTTTATTATTATGACTTTATCAAGAGAAAGCCAACAGTCCTAGAAAGATTAACATTGTTTGAATCAAGTATTCTGTACACTCATACCTTGCTATTAAAATTGCCATTATATAACTTAACATATACTAGTTGGCCAAATATCTGCCTCCCCTGCAGAATCTAAGGACAAAACTGAATGACTTATCTTTGTGTCCCTAGGACCTAGTTATGGTGGCAGGAATATAACTGCTCAATGAATAATGGCTAAATGAACTCACTTAAATTGCACCTAAATTGTTACCAGCAAAACATGTGCCAGCCGTTTAACGTAGCCATATTTATGCCTCAGTTGGAGAAGAGGTCACATTACTGCTATACTCCTAGTAATAAACATATTTGTGGTAGCAAGACTGCTAACCTATCGTAGGCAAAAATCTTATCTGTCTCAGTTCTAAATGTGAACTCTACTCACTAGTGAAGCTCCTGCTCTGTCTACTCTTCTTTACCTTGGGCTCTAAGGCTTAGAAATACCTACATACTATTTACCCAGTGCATGCTATCTTCAAGACTTCTTCTTTTCTACTTTTACTGATTAGCCAAAATATCTCTCAAATATGTGTTCCTCTTTCCATCTCTACCACCCAAGGCTAAGCCATCATTACCTCCTGCTTGGACAGCTAGTCTCTACTTATTCCTGTGTCCTTCCTATGTAGTCTCCATCTAGCAACCTTGTAAAAAGTAGATCATGTCACTTCCATGTGATATACTTGGCATATTTTCCCTACTACAATTAGATAAAATTCAAATTCTTTACCATGACTTTCACAGTTCAATATGATCTGGCCTTCTGAACCAAAGTATATAATTAATGTACATGTAGAATGATCGCTTACCTCTCTTATTTCAGAAGAGTCAGGAAAATTTCACAAGTATATTAATGAATTAATCTTTAGTTCAAAAGTTCTGGATAACTAAATTCAGACTTGAACGGAATGAGCATTTTAAGCAATACGAAGAGGACAAAACAAATTTACCTGATCTATCTGATCTTGTTGTCCTCTGTATACAGTTTCAGGATCTGAAGGAGGCCGCAGATGAAATTCTGAGTCACAGAAATTTCCATCACCATCAACATTGTGCAGACTTTCCCAAACAACTTTTTCCTCCGTAAGAAACCCCTGGTCTGTTACCAGCAAATACAGTAGACCCTTTTAAGAAACAACAAAAGAAGAACTGTTAAGTTGATCGAAAATAGTTAATACTAAGAGAAGTTTTATAATCTGTAAGTTTAAAGCATATTCATTATTCCTACTAGTTAGAGCTGTACAACATAATAGTAGACAAGGTAGGTCTCTTACTTGATGACTGAATTATATCTACCTGGCTCTGAGTAGTTTACAATTGATATACTGTGGTATAATGAGAAACAGGAGCTCTTGGCATGCTCAACTAATAAATGACTTATAAACCTTTTGGAGGTTTAAAATCTCATTTCAAAAATCAGAAAAATACTAGCAAATAAGACAGTCACAATGAAATATCACATTGCCTGTTTTTTTTAAGTCTATATGACTAATCCAATCCATATCAATTTTTCCTTTCTCTGCACTATTAGCTATTTTTCCTTCATACAATAACAATACTTGGTACCAATTTCTACTGTAGCACTGAATCACAATGTTATCACAAATGTGTTTAGGAAAACACTCCCTAGACTATATTTTTAAATCTCTGTATCTCTGGGCCTTAGCGTAGTATACATAATCAAGTTGGAGCCTAGTATTTATTGAATTGATGACCTCATATCATATTTATAGTTACTATCACAGCATTTAGCATTAATATATAATTTTTCATATGTATTAGTTCTAACTCCAATCATATTTAAAAGGTCCCTAGTATACTACATAAGGTTTGTAAGCCATTTTTCCTCAGATTTTCCAAGAAGATGACTTTCATTTCCTTGTTCAGAATTCCACTGGTTAATATAGCATTTATTATTGCACAAAAAACATATTTTTCCTGTTCTCTCTTATTCATGATTAATCTTAATTTAGAATAAGAAATTCCTTTAAAGTGTTTCATGGTGTGGGTAGAAAAATTACTAAATAAAACGTGAAGGTTTAAAAAACTAAGTGATAACTTTTGAACGTTTATCATGTGTGCACTTGAGACATAGCTCTTCCTAAAGTACAAAGTCTTTCCTGTTGTCTACTACCAGTTACAGTCAAGAGGTAGCTACAGATACTAATTAATTTATACAGTCATTGAAATTACTATAGCAACATGAAAAGTACTCATAAAGAAAAATGTTTTGATTTAAAGTTTAAAGACATTGTTTTAAGCAAAAATTAAGTCCAGATTCATGCTTTTAAAAAAAAGATCGACCCTGAATGTGATGCATCTTGTTTCATCTTGGAAGCTAAACAGGGTTGGGCCTGATTAGTACTTGGATGGGAGACCACCTAGGAATACCAGATGCTGCAGGTGCAAAAAAAAAGGAAAAAAAAAAATCAAGTATGCTTCAATTCTTTAAATATATGAATGCCTACTATATACTTTATGTTAAATGTCTGAGGATTCATATCATAGAAAGTAGTCCCACATTAGTCTGGTATTAGGTGCCCCCTTTATGTGATTCCTGCATTTAGCATTATCATAGTATTTTATACATTGAACTGTAGTTGTCTGCTTACTTACTCATCAATTTTAATACATTTCAACCTCCTTGAGGACCAGAGCCATGGTCCTCATTATCTAACATATTTTTAATAGCCAGTTAGGGTCTACCTTGTCTTAGGATAATTTAAGAGAAAAACTAAAAGTTCTTTTCAGCCAATTTTCTACTGAATAGATTTGACCCTGCTGTTTATTTACACTTATCACAATACATTTCAACATATTGTTATATTATACAATATCTATGCTTTATAATTTATTTTATGTAGATCATTTATTAGATTGGCTATTTGCAAGGGGAGGAGCCATAACCTTATCATTAATTTTTCTCCAAATAACACTTTAATATGAGTAATTTCTGGGAGTGTTTTATTAAAGTTATTATCATTACAGTATATGAATAAGTTTTAACTAAAAGAGTATTCTCTTCTTGATATAGTTGACCTGTCTTCTCAGGGACAATCGGCCTCAATTTCTTCCTCTTTTAGATCTGTACATTTATCAAAAAGGTTTGTAAGTGGTACACTGTCAACAATGCTGGATCATTCAACAGTTTCTTTATATAATTTCAGTGTAGAATAGCAAAGTATTTTTAGTATAGTACTGAATAGTTTAGGCCCATTTTATCTGAGAGTCTACAGTTAAATCACCATCAAGAATATTTTTTGCTTTTATACCCCATCACCTTTGCTGTATTATCTAGTCAAAACTTTATTTTCTGATCTTTGAATACTTCTTCTAATCTTACTCACCAGTCTCTAAAATACTAATTTCATAAAGAATAATGAATACAGAATGAATGCATGAAATTCTAAAGTGTCTATTAATGTATATAAATGTATAAATTATATAAAGTGATAAATGACATTAGATAATTTTAAATAATTTTTAAAAAATAGGCAATTGTAAATAAAAGAAAACTGATAATATCCAATAAATTAGTTATAGAGTATGAATAACATCACAATATCATCCCAACTTGTAAGGTGATAAAACTTGTCAAATGTAATTAAAAAAACTAATTCCAGCCTCTAAAATATGGAGAAAGGCACTGCTTGAATATTTGTGGTTAACTAGCTTTGATTCAAATTACTTAATGTTTTTGGACCTTAGTTTTCCTTTCTTATAAAGTGATATAGAGACAGTTAGATCGGAAAATTTCTAAGATATTTTATAAATTGAAAGAATTTTACTATTACTTAACAAACAAATCTCATCCACGAATAGGTCTACCCAGAAAGGCAGAGCTGTTTTCTGTTTAAAGTGTGGACTTGAAAGTCAGACTGGATTGTTATAAACTGAGTGGCCTGGGTAAATAACTTAAAGTGGCCTTTAAGTCTATTCTCTCAGCTGAAAAGTAATGAAGGAGTTATAATATTCATACCACATGGGACAGTTGTTAAAATTAAATGAGGTAATAGATGCGAAGTGCTTAGCACAATTCAAGGCACATGGTACTTAATCAATATAACATTATACTCATGAATATCATCTAAATCTCTCTTAGTTTCTGTATCTGTCTCCTTCTCCTGTCATCTATTTAACAGAAAAAGATACATTTCTCTGCCTATACTGTGGAACCTATCACTTTCTTTACTGTTTTTACTTCCTCTATCCCCTTAACCCCCCCAAAATTTAAAAGTGACAATTTTTGACGTTTCAACTTTTTAAAATAAATGAATTAGCTGAATTTTTACTTAAATGTAAAAATTTTCTGTGGAAAAAAATTCTCACTATAGTCTTAGTCAAAGAGGAAAGAGAATGGACAAATTTATTTCTTTAACATGGCTTTAGTACTTATCTAGGACTGTGTCTCCTTCTAAACCACTTTTCACTTCTAATACCTAAATGTAAAGTAAAAAAGCAAACAAACAAAAGCCAACCTCAAGAACTCTGGTTTTGAATATACTCCAGAGAGGTGTCAGTAACTAGAAACCAAGAGGAAGAGGAAACATTTATGACACAGATATAAAGTTGACATGGGAAAGGGATGATCAGGAGGGAGTTATGATGGGGAAAGAATGTAGATATTATATAAACCAAAGGTCAAGAAGGTAGGTGATCTAGACAGGAGCCAAGAAATCAGTAGTAGTTTATCTTACTCAAGAGCAGGCAGAAAGTACTGGAGAGGTGAAGAATCATAAAAAATAAAACAGAATAAATAATTCTTGGAGATATATATAAATCTGACAGTCATGATCATATGGATACTATGAAAAGTAAAACAGACTTAAAAGGGTCTGTTTCTAGGAAAAAGGTAGTTTATTTATAATTCTTTTTATACTTTCAAATTTCCTGCCTGTATAAAGAGTCATCTCACTATCTAGAACCACAGGAATGGCTCTGAAAGCATCTGCTCTTTCACTAGGGTCCCCTCCTGTTGCTTTCAGACCCTAATCTAGTTATGCTGATGAAAAGCACAGTTCTTCATAGGATCACATACTCAATGTGGATTTGCCAAGATGATCTGTCTGGTTTAATTATGCAAGATTAGATGGAAGTATGTGGAGCAAGGTCACATAAATGATAGCAGGAATTGGAGATACATGTAGTGGCTGCCATTGGACAGATGAGGGATAAATAGTTTAATCAAGGGTTCAAGAAGAGTGCTATTACAAGTAATAATGAGTAAGAGCTAGACCTGATTACTTTGCTAAGAATGGAAGAAATAGCAGAGGTACTTATCCAGAGTATAGGAATGGTAAACCATAAAACCAGGAATGATAAGAAGACTTACCAACAACAGAAAGTCAATTAGTATTTATGGTCAGAGAAAAGGTCATGAGAAGCTGTATAATCAAAACCATAGAGTACACTATGTTAGATAGTTGAGAAATGTGAGGTTAACTGGTAAATATTATACAGGAAAAAAAAGTCAATTTGAGTAACACCTCCATTGTTACTCTGTTATGGCAGAATGCTTAATAAGTCTATTGGGTCTCAGTCAGTCTACAAAGTCTCAGTCAGATGTGTCTGGAGACACTACTGGAAGTAACATCACAATGGCTGCCTAAGGAGAACCCCAAGTTCCCTTCAAACTTGTATTGGTTGGTGATAGTGGTACTGGAAAAACTACATCTGTGAAATGTCATCTGACTGGTGAATTTGAGAAGTATGTAGCTACCTTGGGTGTCGAGGTTCACCTCATCTTGTGTTCTATACCAAAGGGGACCTAGCAAGTTCAATGTACAGGACACAGCTGGTCAGGAAAAGTTTGCATGATTGCGAGACAGCTATTATTTCGAAGCCCAGTGTGCCATTATAATGTCTGATATAACTTTGAGAGCTACTTACAAGAATGTACCTAACTGGCACAGAGATCTGGTATGAGTATGTGAAAACACCCCCATCATGTTGTGTGGCAACAAAGCAGATATTAAGGACAGGAAAATTAAGGCAAAATCAATTGTCTTCCACCAAAAGAAGAATCTTTAGTACTATGACATTTCTGCCAAAAGTAATTACAACTTTGAAAAGCCCTTCCTCTGGCTTGCTAGAAAACTAATTGGAAACCCAAACTTAGAGCTTGTTGCCATGCCTGCTTTTGGCCCCTAAGTGTTGTCATGGACCTAGCTTAGGCAGCATAGTATGAGCGCGATCTAGAGGTTGCTCAGACCATTGCTTTGCAGGATGAGTATGACAACCTGTGAAAAAGTGAAGTTAGAGCTTAGTGTCAGAAGTCTAGTTTTATAGGCAACTGTCCTGTGATGTCAGTAGTGCAGTGTGTTTGCCACTTTATTATATAGTTAAGCAAAATATATGCTTAACCTTTGGAATGCTGAAGGAGAGAAATGAGCTTCGGAGTGAATGTGGCAGTTAAAAAAATATTTTCATTTTTTGGACCTTCAAATTTAGCTGTTTTGGAACGCAGTTGTTTCCTTATTGAGTTTCAAATATAAGACTGCTAACAGTCATAACACACACACACACACACACACACACACACACACACACACACACTCACTCTATAGAGATGAAATTATAAAGTTAATAAATGGAGAATACTTGGTCCAGGTACAGGTACAGGTTTTAGAAATATCTCTACTCTTCAGTGTTTTGGTATATAGAGTCATCAAAAAGTCTAACCTAATAGAGAATTTGCCCTGCCTCTATCCCATGTCTAGAGACAGGAGTTAGAACAAGAATATAATGCTGGAGAATGTTATAACAGACATATACTTCCCTTTTGACCAAACAAAAGTCAATAGCTAATACAGCACTAGAGTTCTAAAAGACTTTAGATGATGAACGATTTTTGTATACAAGTTAGAGTTTAGTCAATTCCTAAGGAAATATATATAACCAATAAAGCAGCTGAAGATGACCTTTCCTAAGTAATCCTTTTTGTTCTGCCAATATTAACTTCTTTGTTGGTCTTGGTTCTGCAATAATAATAGCATGTAATATGGGTACTAGAAAGCATGAAGATCCTCTCTGCAAATTCTAATAAAAATAAGCCCCACTAATAAAATAATAAAGTTGTAGATGTTTATGACTGATTGTCAGCATATAATAATAGACTGGCAATTTATTATTATTATTATTATTATTATTAGCCTCTAGTTTTAGACACCATTTATTGTATAGTAGTAGAAAGTATTCTATTCAGATATTAAACTTATTTATCGTTGAAAGTATATATGAATTCTGTCGATGAACTGTGTTTATAGCACAGGTGTTCCAAAGAGTTCACAGGGATAGGAAGATGGGAAATCAAGTAATCAGTACATATAAATCCATAAAACGGCCCTAAAATCTCAGGGTTTTTCAAAAGTGGATGTTAGAAGGCATTATAAAGATCTAATGTAGTATTATAAGTAGCCATATCTTGTTTGAAAAAGCAGCTTTCTAGTTTTTTCTTACTTGTACCGTTATTAGATCACATTAGATTCCCTAGCCCTCAAGTTTATAAAAAACTATAGAAACTTTAACAACCCAGGAATTAGTAGTAGAGAATAACGGTTTTAATGCTTAAGAGGTTTAATAGAACAGAGGCACAATCTTCTATTCTATTTCCTTATTAAGCAAATGGATAACATGCTGGAGGAACCCTTCCTAAATTTTATTAAGTAATCCTTTAGGGCTTTTAGTTCTATAGCAACAGCCAAAGAACTGTTGTAGATTTTCTTGTACATCTAGTTAATCAGTCATTGAGTCAATGAGGAGAAAAAGTGTCTTTGACTCTTGTGAAGAATGTACTCATTGGATACTCTGCCAGAAGTAAAGCAGTGTCATATTTAAAGACCCTCAGGATTGGAAATATAGTTCAACGGTAATATATGAAATGGAGAGAATTATAATGGGACATAAATAAATAGCCCAAAGACTCTAAGATCCCTGGAATACACAATATTTGGAAAATATTAAAATGGAGTTATGTCTACGGCCATGCTACTCTGAACAAGCCCAATCCTGTCTGATCTCGGAAGCTAAGCAGGGTCGGGCCTGGTTAGTACTTGGATGGGAGACCACCTAGGAAGACCAGGTGCTGTAGATGTAAAAAATAAAAAATAAGGATTGTAAACTGACAAAGTCCTTACAATCTGTGGGGTCAACCAAGGGCTGCCTCACCTAAAAAAAAAAAAATGTGTTATTTCACCAAATGTAATGCATGGTTATTGATTAGATCCAGGTTTGAACAAACCAACCATAAAATCACATGAGAATAAATGGGAAATTTGAATATGGACTGGGTGTTAGATGATATTAAAATTATAGTTAATTTTGTTAGATGCAACAATGGTACTATGATTTGAAGAAAAATGTTCTTGTTTAGAGATGCATATTGAAGTATAAGAAAAAAATATTAAAACAATATAATTTTTAAATTGTTAAAAGTCATGAGTATAATAAGCACACATTAAATTAGTCTCACTGAATGTCTCTTTTTAAATCAAGAGTCAATCCCCCTCACCTGTGAGAATTTCTATCATTTCTCACCTTAGTAGCCTTCCAACATCAATTATTTGCCCCCCCGAATCTTCAACATTTTTCTCTATTGAGTCCTTCAGAATTTAAACATGATCAAGTATTTCATATTAAAAAACAAAAACAAAATATCTTCCCTGGATTCCAAACTCCACTATAGCTATAAGCCATCACGTCAATGCCCTCACAGACAAACTGTTTCAAAGAGTTGCTTATGATGTTTCTAGTTCCTGACATCTTGATCATTTCCTAACTAATTGGAATTCAGTGTTTTCTGCTGCCACCATTCTCTAAAAGGTACCAATGAAATCCATATCACTAATGGATACTTCTCCCTCTCCCAGTGTTATTTCTTATCAGCATTTACCAACTGAGATCTCCATTCTTCTTGAAACACTCTCTCCTGTTGATTTACATGATACCATATTCTTCAGATTTTCCTTTCATTCTTTTTTTCTCAGTCTCCTTTGCTTGTTCATACTTCTCTAGTTGGATCCTTGAATGTTGGCACTCATCAAATCTTCCTAGGCCTTCTCTTTTCTTCTCATTCCATATTTTTTCTTTTAAATCTCATCCTCTCCCCAAATTACTATTTGTACACAAAATTTATTCATCTTTGACAATTTTCCTGACATTTCCACTTGCAGTGTGCCTCAGAAGGAGCTCTAATAATTCCAAGGCTGATTTCATAATATCTTTCTTCTCTTCCGTATTCTCTGGTCCAATAAACACCACCACTGTTCATGTAGTTGTTCATGCTCAGAACTCAGAAATAATTTTTTTTATTTTTTACATCCTAATCACTAAATCTGGTTGATTATGTCTCCTAAATATCTATGGATTCTGTCTAGTTTCTATTTCTTTACCATCTTAGTCCAAGTCACTATAACCTCTTACTTGGTCTCCTGCAATAATCTCCTAATTAAATCCTCATCCACTCTACTTCAAAGTCCAAAGTTCCTTAATGTTGTAAAAGGGGCAAGGACACATGCACCACTAGTGACACATTGTTTAGCAACAGAATAAAGTATACTGAGAAAAACTTAGAAGCAGAGAAACAGTAGAATGCACACATTCTGAGGTATCATTATTTCATAGAAAGGAGTAGTTAGTCCAGAAACAGACACATGATAGAAGGTGCTCCAGGAGAGACATCTCCACCCCAACTACATAGGAAGATTGAGAATACCTAGCTGATTAGTAAAGGACTTCCTGGTTAGGGATACAGCTTTGATAGAAAATGGAACATCTAGAGGTCAGTTTTGGGAGATGGTATAACAACCACAAATGAATGACAGCAACAGATCTTGTTTTCCTATTTAAATATCAGGTTCTGACCGAGTCCCAAAGAGAGAACAAAAACAAAAAAACCCACTAGTCCATCAGGACACCAAAGTCTGTTTCTCCTTTTAACTCAAGACTATAAGATATGGTACTTGCCTATCAGTTTAGCCTTATTTTATGCCTCTTACTTTCTAAGCTTCAGCCACACAGGTCTTCTTTCAATTCCTTAAGGAGTTAAGTTCTTTCCCTCCTCAGGGCCTTTGCACACATGTTTCATCTGCTGAGTTAACCTTAGTTATTATTATTAATAATTATTTTTGCTAATTGATTATGAAGATTCATTTTTCAGGTGTTGGTTTAAATGATACTTCTCAAGGAAGTCTTTCCTGACATCCCCAACTAAGTTTTAAGTCCTGATAAAAGCATTCACAGCATGTTGTACGTGCTTTTATTACAGAGTGTATCTCAGTAGAAATAACTATCTGTGCGATTATTACCATTTGTGCAATTAATTCCTTGCCAAAATAGGAGGTCCTTAAATGGCAGGAACCATAGATTCCTTGTTTAGGCTGCAGTCCTAGTACTTAGCTGAGTACCCAGGCATAATCAGGCTTAATAGTTTTTTGTTAAATGAATAAAGGGTGGACTTGAGGAGATCAAGTAAAACAAGATGACTTACCAGTACTTAATATGTAGCAATAATTTTGATTCTGAGATTCTCTGGCTTTATATTTTGGAATATGGATGATTCTGGGCCCATACTTTACACACATCTAGCTCAAATGTGGAAACAATACAGATGAACCCTTGCTATAACTAAAACAGGAGTAAGAGAGCTAGGACTTTAAAGTATTCTTATATAAGCAAACAAATCATTATTTTACATTATTTTGTGCAATTCACTGATTAAAGTGTTGAAGAAAATATGAAGACTTGATTTCTGACTTTAGAAAACTTAATTTCATGTAGATAAATAAGATACATTTACAAAGAAAACTGTAACTAGGTAAGGATGACATGGTCCATAATAGAGAAAGATGGGTAGTTATCCTCAGCCTTAGCCTTCACATTAAAATCTCCTGGGAGCATTTAAGAAGTATTGATGCTCAGGTCCCACCTCCAGGGACTCTGATTAGAGTTGGTGGTGGGCTTTGCGCTTTGGTTATTTTTTAAAAAGCTCCCCAGGTAGTTCTAGCATGTAATCTGGATTGAGAACCACTGGTTTAAGGAGAGAAGCAGCTTTACAGAAGAGTTGGTATTTGAAACATTTCTTAAAAGGTGAAATTTGGATAGGCAAAAGGAGTGAGATCTTTTCAAATAGGAATTAAAGAGTAATAAATGGCAATAAAGGTGCAGAAATGGAAAAGCTTAAAGTGTGTAAGGATATGGAAGATTATTAATGAGTAGACAAACCATTATGGCTGAAGCAAAGTGTTGGCATAGGACAGTAGAAAATACCTTGCATTTTTTATCCTTTAAGCACTGGTTGCTACTGAACATTTTTGTTATGTTTTTGATGTGATCAGATCAGTATCTACCACTGAAAACTAGGTATAAATTGATAAATTCCCAAATTAGGTGACAGCTGTAAAAACAAAAGGAATGGATAAAGAGATAACAAAAGGGTTGAATCAGCAAGATTTTTTGGCAGAGCCATAAATATCATAAGAATTTATAGTCACACTGATAACTTTAATAATAACCAACACTACCATAAAGAAAAATCTTGATTCTTTCTTCTAAAATCCTTTAGCTCTCAAATATAAACATGCATCATTAGCAGTCATCCTAGTTCTATCTCCAGGGTTTATCTTTTTTTTTCTTAGAAAGGAAATAGTAAATGTTTTAATGCAGTAATCTGTGAAAAAAGAGTTAAGATTTAAATAAAAACAAAAACTGACTTGAAATAACACTTAGTTAATCCATTCCATCCTAAAAAATATTTAATAATAAATTACCTTCATAATTTGATGGTTAAGAAACATTATGCGGGTTTTTTTTTTTTTAATTTGCAACAGATCATAAGACATCTCTAAATCAAGCTCCTTTAATTTCCAATAACAATTAAATAGCTATTTCTATATCATACCTTGTATTTGGTCATGGTGCTAAAATGATTATTCCGAAAGAACACACAAAGTTCTCCTTCCTGAACCGCTGAAGTTAGTTCACATAATCCATGGTATGTCAGTTGAGTGGCTGTGTTATTTAGAAACTGCTCAGCTACAAAGCCTATGGAACCAATGCACAATATTAGATGTAAGAATAATTTCAAAATTAAGGTTTTCTATTTACACTGTGTTCTAAGTACGAAGAAAGGCCAGCTAAAATAAGACTTCTCCTACTATAACATGAAGGCTCTAAACTGGAGATTCTACTCTTTTATTCTGGAAGATGTATCTATAGTTATTCCCATCCTAAAAAAAAACAAATCGGTTATATGGAATTCTTTTTATCGATTAATGTATTTACTTATACTTTACCTATTTCTGAAAGGATTTCAGGCAGTTTGCAACAAAACACATAGACAGAATAAAACTAAAACCCAGTAAAACAAACAAGAAGGCAAGAGATTGCAATTTCAAAAGTATGTAAGAGCAGAAGATATATGTCAACAGCTACTTCCCCAATGGCTAGGTGTTTAGAAATTAAAAGTAGCCTTAAAAAATTGAGTTGCTTACGATTTCAACAAAGGTCTCAGATAATACTCAATTCATAAACTGCTTAATTCTTGTCTTAAAACTAAAAATAGGTTTAAAACTGAACAGAGAATGGGGATAACTGATGCTGTTTTTATCCTAATCTGCTCCAACACATGCTACTCTTTAGATATATTATTGCATTATATAGATATATCAAGTTCAGAAATACAAATGATCATTTATTTTCAAAACATAATGAAATATGAAGAAGTTTTCTGAGATTTAATTTAAAAGATATGTGTACATTTGAAACTCATTATTGGCACAAGTTCATATTTGCAAATTTGCCTACTAGCTAAAATTTATATCTCCAAAATCAATGCTCGCTGTACTTTCAGGGTCATTTCTGGATCTGTGCAAAGCAGCAAAAAATCTGAGTCACCTAACGTGCATTCCTGAGATCAAACAAGGCAAAACTCTGCCTTCTAGTTTCAGCTCTCATAGTGTAAAAAAGTGTGCTTTTCAGTCTATTTAGTGCCACATTTTTCACATTTTTGTGCTTTGTTGGGGGGTGGGGGGAGGTGATTTTTACTGTGTAAAATGGCCCCCAAGCATATTGCTGAAGTGCTAGCTAGTGTTTCTAAGTGCACAAAGGCTGTGAAGTGCTTTACAGAGAAAATAACATATTTTTGCATCTTGTTCAGGTGAGTTATACTGCTGTTGGCCATGAGTTTAACAGTACTCAATCAGCAATATATATTAAATAAAGTGTCTCTAAACAGAAAGGCCCATAAAACAAGGTTGTATATTTATCAGCTGACAAAAAATCTCGTGATTAGAAAGAAGTTCATAGGAACCTAATCTTAATGTTTCCCCTAGGAGCAGTGTTTTAGTATTCACTACTTCAGTGTTCACAGCAACTTTAGAGAACATAACTAACTACTGGGAATAAGGAGAATCAACTGTATAAATTTTAAAAGCCTATACTTCTGTCTCTTCCTCCTTTTGTTCCCTTCCTTTAATAGACAAGAAATGTCTCAGAAATAATAGGGGGGAAGAGAGTGCTCTAACAAGTTTTATAAGTGAGCAGAGAGGTACAAATATAAGGGTTAAAGATGAACCTATGTTAAGAAATTGACACCTCAACAAGAAATTGAAAATAAACTTAGGGCTAGAGGAAGCTAGAGTATAGGTTTATTCCATTATCTCTCCATCCCTCACCCTTAGTGTCAAGCCACACCACTTCAAGCTGGAAAGTAGTTGTAAAAGTGACCACTATAGCACACTATTCCAAAGAATTGGTTATGGTAGGCAGGGAAGTATAAAAAGTTATACAGAAGGCCATAGCCAAAGGAAATTTATAGCACATTTACAACTCCTTGGGTTTACACATTCAGAAAGAAGAGTTCCCCATTTCATTACTGTCATTACTTTGCTAAGTACTGAGTTACTGAGTAGAATGTATGGGTTATATACTAAAGTACTGACTATTATATATCATTTAAAAAGTAAATATAATGCCTGTGCTGAGGAGTACCTTTGCTGTCTATAATATCTGTGTTACTAAACACTTTCTTCAGAAAGATATTTCTAAATGCCCTCCCACACCTCACTCACACAACATTCCCTCTATAAATCCCTTTCAAGATACAAAAATTCAGTGGAGAGACAGCACATAACTTTCATGTGTGTGAAATTTTAAAAAATCAACACTAGAGAGGTCTTTCTCAGCTATTTTTTTCTATAGAATGAGACAGAGGCTCAGAGAGAATAAGTGACTTGCTCAAGGACAAAACTATTTACAGAAAAGTGAAGACTGGTAAATATACCAATAAAGCTTTTTCAAGTCCTCTAATAAAAGAAAAAACAGGCCTAACTCAAAAAAAAAAAAAAAGAAAGAAAAAGAAAAAGAAAAAAGAAAGAAAAAAAGAAAAAAGAAAAGTGGAGACTGGGACTCAAAATTATTGGTATTAAATTTAAAAAATTACTGCTTGTTATTATAAATGCAAACTGAATTGTATTTCTCCCCAAACCATAAAGCATAGTAATTTAGACATATAATGAACAATGTTTCCCAATTCTTCTATCAACTCTTAAACAGTGACACTACTGTGATTTTAGTTGAATTTCGAAAGCTTATTCTAGTTTCAACTTTTCATAACTAATTAAACAAATTTTGGTAAACAATTTTTTTTAATTTTTATTTTTCAATGAGAGTTGACATTCAATATTATTTTATCTTAGTTTCAGCTATACAGCATAGTGATTCGACATTCAGATAATTTATGAAGCCATCCCCCAATTAGTCTACTACTCACCTGGCACTATACAAAGTTATTACAATATTATTAACTACATTCCCTATGCTGTACTTCATATCCCTCTGACTATTTTGTAACAACCATTTGTACTTCTTAATCTTTTCAAATTTTTCACCCAGTCTTCTACCCCAATGGTATATAATTCTAAGTGTTACAAAGTAGTTTAATTATTTGCATCACTTCAAATGACAAATAGTTTGTTTACAACATTAAGATTAAATTTCAATTTTGTTATATTGTTATTAATGATACTAAAATAAGGTAAAAATTAATATAATGGTAATATTACATTACTGAAAATACATTTAAATTAAAAATTATTTCCCTGACATGAGTGTGTTTGAAAATATTTCTTAGTTTCAGAAATTCAATACCAAAATTAGTTTATCAAGTTATTTTCTTCTATTACTGAAGAGTTATTAGAGAAAATGAAAGTACTGAGTGCCTTAAAAAATTTGAAGTTAGAAAGAGGGGCACTAAAATTAGGCAAAAAGGAATGAAACAAGGAAGGATAAATGGAAACTGGCTTGTTTTAAAAGGTTAGCTAGATGTGGCCCTGCCTGAGATTTGTGTTCAAGTTTAAAGTTAATCAAACTTTAACTGTGTCACTGTGATAGCTTTAAACAAATAGTCTGATTTTCTTTTTAAATTCATCTGTCAAGTTTCAAAAATCAGACACATTATATTAATATTTTTCCTTAAGAGGAGGGGCAAAAAATCTTTTAATATTTGACAAATACCCAGATTTTCTTTGAAAATATAGGGGCTAACATGATCTGATTCTAAGGATACAGCAGGGAGCCTGGAATATCTTACTGTGCTAGAAAAACAATGAAGTACTCAAGAAATGATGACAACATGAGACTATCCCATTGGCCATATATGGACAATTCTAAGCATCAAAAAGAATGATAATAATAGTTGTAATATACTGAATAACACACACAATCCATGAGTCTACAATAATAAAAAAATTTTTAATAGAGGAAAAAGAAAACTATTTTTAACATAAGAATGCCAACTAATAAATATAGAAAGAATAATAGAAAATAGTAATAGTTGATTCAGGTAAGAATGAATGCCAGCTCTATTGGATGAAAGATTATTAGAGAACAAGGGATTTGCACAGTTTCAAAGCATAACATCAAAGATTACTTATTAATTACCAAGGGGAAAGGGCATCTTTACAACAAAAAATATGTTAATATCACCAATAATGGAATAAGCAGACATCATATACCATTTGATTTGATGCACTGAGAAAGACACAATGTCACTTATATAGCATTCCCACCAAAAGTATCTAACCTAAATCTGCTCATTAGGAAGCAGTCACATGAATCCATATTGAGAATTATTCTACAAAACTGGCCTGGACTATTAAGAAAAGTCAACATCGCAAAAGAACAAAAAGAAAAAAAGAAAAGAAAAAAAAGGTTAGAGAACTGTTTTAGATTTTGAGACTAAATTGATATGACAAATAATCCTTGATTGGAACCTACACTGAAACTTAAAAGCTATAAGGGAGCATAACTGGCACAACTGGGGAATTCTGAATATGAACAGTATATTAGATAATAGTATTGTATCAATGATAAATTTTCTGAGATAACTTTATGGTGATTATATAAAAGAATTCTTTGTTCTTGGAGACATCTTTGTTCTTGGAGACAACTACTGAAACATTAATGGTTAAAGTGCTATGATATTCACAACTAATTTTCACATGATTTATGAAAAACCGTGTGTGTGTGTGTGTGAGAGAGAGAGAGAGAGAAAGAGAGAGAGAAAATAAAAAGAAAGCAAAAATTCAACGTTAATAATTAATAAATTTAGGTGAAGCATATATATATATGTGTGTGTGTATATATATATGTGTGTGTGTATACACACACACACACACACACACACACACATTGTGCTATGCCAACATTTTTATGGGCCTGAGTTTTTTCAAAATAAAAGAAAAAAGAAAAGAAAATCAATATTAATAAAAAATAATATGAATTCAAACTATAATCTTCAGTGTTTATAGCACATAATACAAGCTCAATAAATAATTGAAAGATTATTCTAGAATTATTTCTTTCAGCACAGTTTTTACGTAGAAACAATTGTTAAAGAAGAAATTATTCCTGAGAGAGCCCTAGAATTAAATCACCAGCTCTGGTGAAGTCTGGCAGTTGGTACTGTGTTATTTTTTTCATTGCTGATTTCTGCCACTGTGCCACAAATCATCATTATAACTAGATTCAAAAAAGTATTAACACTAAGAAAAGGTAGTAGTAAATAATACATACTTTATGTATGTGTAAAAGTTTTGTACTTTTACTTACAAGGTGTTGCCATCAAAGAAAATGAATGTCATTCAAAAGAAGTTGAAAATATATCTAATTCTATTTGACTGTCAGCTAAATAACACCTTTTTTTTTAAAAAAAAAAGAATGATAGTAAAAGTATTTCTAATGTTCTTTACCTTATAGAGATGAAATATTTGAATTAAAAAAGTTATCATCTAAGACCAAAGTTTAATACTTTTTAATAAAGAAGAATTACAATAAACTATCTTTTGGATATTTTATTGATTCAGAAGGAAAGTTACAGTTATAGGCAAAAGAGAAAAGAAAACAGACTACTACTACCTTCAGTTGAACATTATACCCAAGAAAATATGATGAAGAAAATGATGAAGAAAAGCTAATTGTTCCATTATAAGTAAAAATGTCCCTTGTGGCCTTTTCTTTCCTATAAGAATTTTCAGTGCCTTACACAAGTAACCATTGGG
The DNA here is from genome assembly GCA_004027375.1 of Macroglossus sobrinus. NCBI lineage: Eukaryota > Metazoa > Chordata > Mammalia > Chiroptera > Pteropodidae > Macroglossus > Macroglossus sobrinus. Next base: position 356,575 of record PVKZ01000047.1, on the reverse strand, counting down.
TTAAATAATTATTTCAAACAGATTATATATTTGTAGTTTTTTATAAACAAAATGCTAACTTTTTAATTGTAGTGAATTCCACATATAATTATTCACTGATATGGGAACTTGATATACAGAATTTCACCATTACAAAATTTACATATCAAGGAATTAATTAATTCTGGTAATATACTACCTCATAATTCTATACCACTAAAGAGGATAATTCCTTTTTTCCTTTTACCAAGACATTTTTCTCAAGTTATCAATATTATATAAATTAGATATTGTTTTTCATTATCCTGAGAAATCAATGTCAGAGAAATAATAATTGTGACATTAGGCTGAGAAAAAGGAGAAGTAAAAAAGGGACTGGGTTTTTATTTTTATTGTTCATTTGTACTGAAACATAAAGACAGTTCTACTAAAATGAACACTTGAGTATCATAATACTCACCTCAGTCAACTGAGTGTTCAGTATGAATTAAAAAGTTCACACCGTATCTCAAATAGTCTTTTTTTTTTTTTTTTAAAGAGCAACTATCAGTAACCCCTGGGTAACTGACCACATCAAAGCTAGCAAGATTCCAAAGATTTTTATTAGAATCCAGTCCTGATTTTACAAGTTAAGTGAAAGGGTTCTAGGAAAAACCTTCCACTGGCATCATTATGAATAATATCTTCTTTCAATTCCTACCAAGTTCAGTTATTTGTATTTTAGAAGTATTATTTAAGACATTTAAAAATATTAAATTATCAGAGAAGTTATTTTACAAGAATAAATCAGGTAATAGCAGCACTCACCCACCTTCGCTAACCAGCTCACTATTGTCTGACTGTTTACAAGAGATGATCTTCTCCACTAGTTGGTTGTAGCTGCAGTTACCAACAGCTTTTACAATGTCATCAATCTAGAAAACAAATAACTGTCTCACTAATCATAATAAGATTAAAAACAATAACAAAGAAACCCATATTACTCTTCAGGGTTTTATTTGAATACAATATTAAATATATAAATATTTCTTATGAAAAAAATCAATACCCAACAATTTCCAATTTTGTTTACAGCTATTAACAAAATACTGCTTAGCTGTATTTTAATTATGCAAAAAAATAATTAAATGGAATTATTATATGCAACTTTATTTCTTAAGGTTGTAAAGATGCATTTAAGTGATTGAAATTAAAGTAAATTATTTCAGGAGGAAAAATAAGAAAATATCAGGGTTTTTTTTCAAAAACACAAATGTTTTGCATTTAAAGCATGGCAAATCTAAAGATATTAATTTATGAGACTAACGTTTTTCCATTTTTTTTATTATCTACTTCCTAGCAAAGTATAGTGGAGATGAGATGAGTACACATAACTACCCTTATTTCCTGAAGAAAAGTTAATATATATTAATTAGAAACAGTATTTGATTTATAATTTTTATTTAATCTTTGTCTGTGAAGGTACAGTAGAAAAGTAAATGCAAAGTTTTAAACTATAGGAAAATAAAATTGGGCATCTCTACTCTTCCTCCGTTATACTTTGCTTTGACTACTGACAAAAAAAAAGTTTCTGATGTCTAATCAACTTATTTTGATTGCCCTCCCATCCTTAAAATATATTTATATTTTACATCTACTATTGTTTTAATGATCTATGCATAATACAACAAGCATAAATTAACACAATTATATAAAAAAATAAGAGGGTCAATGTTTTCTTTTCACATCCAAATGATCGTCTTGAATACTTATTCTTTGAATACCGCAAGTCTTGACATATATCTGTACTTGTAACACTCTGGACAGTATTTCCGAAACTGAAGAGCTTGTTAAAAAGATCTAAAAGAATTGTAGGCTCAAGTTGCTTCTCAATTGTCTAAGTTTTATTCCAGTGCAGCATTGCAAAGTTTGAGAACCTCTGCTCTGCTCTAGGCAGTACTTTATTTTCTTTGTTCCTGAAAAATCCTGGGATAGTAAAAACCTCTTTAATCATGCAAGTGGGACTGATGATTGTTAAGAAGATCAGTTAATTGAAAAAGCAGTGAGTTGTACAAAATATTATATACATTTCTTAAACATTTCATGTTAACTAAAAACACATGTATGTATTCACTTTGCAATCTTTTGATGCAGAGCTAAAAAAGGCCTTTTCTTTAAAAGAGGGTCTTTTGGCTATGAGTCTATGTAAACCACCCAAGAGCATGACTTCCAGCTTTCACTCATTTAAAATGAAAACTTAGACCCTTAAGAAGCAATTTCAGGGTATAATCCCTTTAGATTTTCATTATTTTTCTTAACACTTTTACTGTTTAGAGCAATTTTCTTTAGTGAATCAATTTAATTGTCTTTCCAAAATATCTGAATTTTCAATCCTAAGAAATCCACAAAAATACAACTAGAATAATAAATACAAGATCAATATACAAAAATGAATTGCACTTCTATAAACTAGCAATGAACAATACGAAATTTCAAGTTTTCATAGACCAAACCTCTGCATTAATATTTCATTCAATTAATTCATTTGGGTACTTTTCATGCACTACTATGTACCAGGTGCTGTTAGAGAAAGTTCAGACTTAGCAGTGAACAAAATAGATAGTATATGCTTTCATAAAGTTTATATTCTGGAGCAAAGACAAACAAATCAAATAAGAAAAAATATACATGCTATGTGATGATATGCAGCTATTCTTTGTTTTTATTGTTCTATAGTATTCCACAGTATGAATATACAGTAATATATTTATTCATTCATCTTTTGATAGCTGTCTAAGTTGTTCTCAGTTTGAGGCTATGACAAATAATAATGCTATGAACATTCTTGTACATTTATCCTGTTCCACATATCAAGAGTTTCTCTAGGGAATATGCCTTGTCAAATTTCTGAGACTTAGGATATGCTTATCCTCAACTTTTCTAGATATCTCTACTTGCTTTCCAAAGTAGACAGCCAATTTACATTCTCATCAGCAGAAAACAAGAATTCCCTACATTTCACATCTTCAACATTTAGTATTGTTAGACTTTTAAATGTTAGGCATTTTGATGGGTGTATAGTGTTATCTCATTTCAGTTTTAATTCGCATTTCCCTGATGACTCATTTATATGTTCACTGGCCATGTGGATATCCATTTTTGTTAAATGCCTGTTCAAATAGAGTAGCTGCAAAGAATAGCTGTTCAAGACATTTGCCCCCTTTTTACTGGGTTGTTTATCTTAAAAAAAATTACTTGTAGGAGCTCTTTGCACCTTCTGAATATTAATCCTTTGTTCATTATATAACATGCAATCAACTTCTACTCTGTGGCTCAATTTTACATTCTCTTTATTTCTTTAGACGAATAACTCAATTTTATAGTACTCATGTACTATTGATGTTCTTTGTGATTAATGCATTTGTCTTGTTTTATAAACCTTTTATCATTAAGGTTAGAAACATTCTCATACTTACAGAGTTTTATCTTTTAAACATCAATGCACATGTAATAGAATTTTCTGGTGTAAGTTAGGAGAAATTCATAATTTCATTTTCTTCCTAATTGGATATCTAATTAGAAACTTGAATTTGCTATCTAACTGGCTATTTAATTACATATCTAACGGCTATCTAATTGTCTCAGCACCTTTTACTGAAAGAACTGCCTTTCCCCCACTGCTCTACAGTGCCCTATTTCTGTTTATAAATGCACGGTCTTTTTGGTCTCTCTATTCTGTCATTGATCTAATTCTTAATTACAATATTTAAAATATTTTGTATCTGGAAGAGCAAGTTCTCCCTTCTTGTTCTGCTTCAAGAATATCTTGGCTTCTAATCCTAGCTCATTGCATTTCCATATAAATTGTAGAATCAACTTGTCACATTCTGCAACTACTCCCCACAGATCTGCTGGGATTTTGTTTGAGGTTGTACTGAAACTATAATTTATTTTAGTGAGAAATGACATCTTCATAAATTCAGTCTTGAAATCTAAAATTTCATGTGTATCAAAAGGTATAGTCAGGTTCATGAAAAACAATGACTGAAAAAATGTCATGGACAAAAAGAGACTAGGAAGATAAGATGATTAAATGCAATCTGATACCCTGGATTGAATTCTGGAACAATAATATAAAAAATAGTGGAAAAATTGGTAAAATGTGAATGAAGACTGTAATATATTTACTAGTACTATACCAATATTAAATTTCTAAGTTTTGACACATGGACCAAGGTCACATAAGATTAGGGAAAATGGGGTGGAGTATACAAGAATTCTTTGTAATATTTTTGAAACTTTCCTGTTTCTGAAATTACTCAAAAATAAAGTTTATTAAATTCCTTTAGAGGAATGTATGCTCACGAGGTTTTCTTTTCTGTTTTTAGCAATTACAAAGAAATATATAGTAAAATCTTCCAGCATGATGATCTATCTACTTCTTCTTGTAATTCTATTAAATTTTGCCTTATGTACTTTGAGGTGATGTTATTAGATGCATATAAATTTTATTTTCATTGTCAAAAACTGACCTTTACTTTTTGCGACAGTATCCAGAGGTCCAAGTAATGAACAGTCAATCAGGGTTTTTACTTTCCAGGTGTCTCCAGGCACATACAAATTTAAAATGATTATATCTTCTTAGCAAATTAAACAATCTATTGTTAGTAATGCTTTTTGACTTAAAGTTTAAGTCTATTCTTTCTGACAATACCATAGATATACCAGCTTTCTTTTGATTAGTGATTATATGGCATCTTTTCCCCCCTCTTTTTACTTCATGTTGTTTAACTTCATATTGTTTTATACAGATCTCTTTAAAGAACAAATTACATATATGTTAAAATATATATATTATATTATATATTATATGTTATATATAATATATATAAAACATAAATATAATTTGCTATTATATATATTTTAATATTATACAATTTTTTATATAAAAATATATGTGTGTGTGTATATTTTAATCCAACCTCAGAATCACTGTCTTTTAGCTAGAGCATTTATTCCTATTTATACTTACTATAAGTATTCATATATCTGAATCTATTAAATCTACCATTCTCCATCCCATCAGATCAACATTCCCTTACCCCTTCTTTCCTCCTTCTTTTTGGATTAATTTTTCCCCCTTCTACTAATCTAGAAATTACCCACTATGTTTTCTATTCTTTTTATGATTATTCTAAAAGAGCATACTCCAATAGCACATTCTGCAATAATGGAAATACTCCAAATATGTGTTGCTCAGTAAGATATCCACTAGACTTGTGGCCACTGAGCAACTGAAATATGTCTAGTGTAACTCAGGAAGTAAATTTTTAATTACATTAAAATTTTAATATCCCCATTTTGCTACCATATTGGATAAAGTTATAGAAACTATAACGTCTACCCTTACCATATCAAAGTTAGAAGTTAATACTCATTTCTTAAATAATTAAGTCTAGATCCTAACTTTCCTCCCCTTATGTTCTTTTTTGTGTATGCTAATGTTCTTTATTTAAATCCCAAAGATGTTATTATCTGATATAGTCAACATTTAATATTGCTGAATGTATCCATTCATTCTTCCTTCTATCTGAGATCACTTTCCGTCTTTTCAAAATCCTTGTTTAGAATTTCTATTAATGATGGTCTACTGGCAGGAAATTATCTTAATCTAATTAATCTAAAACATGACTTTATTTTGCTCCATTCTTGAAAGATAATTGTTCTGTGAACAGGACTGTAGGTTAGCCATTTGTCTTCTTTCAGCACACTGAAAATATTATTTCCACTGTCATCTGGCTTCCAATGTTGCTCTTAAAGAGTTAGTTACCAATTAATAATGGAGAAATATCTTCTCTGTGGCTGAATTCTGGTGCTTACCATCCAAAAAAATGCTGATATTTATTTTCAAGATAATTATTTGCAGAACACATAATTGGAATGCAAAGAACCAGAGAGTTCTCAAATATATCTCATAAAGACCTATGATTTCAAACTTTTGCCTCATTTGTTTTTCTTTCCCAGTAGCAGAATTCTTTTGTAACAAAACAAATAAAATAGATATAAAACACAGTTCTCAGGCCCTTACAAGACTTTGAAAAACACTGCACACACCAGAAAAATCTGAAGAACATATGAATTTAACTGTTTACCAGCAATATATAGCTACATACATTCAGAAGGATAATCTGAGTCCAACTATTAAGAACTCAAGCTTAAGTTCCTCAGGCCATTAGCTCATGCTCAAGAATCTAGGCTACATGGCATTGTCATCTGCCAGAATTCACCATGGCTCACCTTGGATGTGTAAAATGCTAGACATGTTTAGACTTTTCAATGATATTCTTAGAGACAGAGTGTCAGGAAAAATACAGAGACCCTGCTTATTTGTAAACTATCCTTTCATCGCCCGGAATACCAGCTGCTTTTACAATGGACAAGGATGAAGAAACATTGCCAAGTCCTTACTATTGTAGATAAGTGGTGAAGAAAATCAAATACGGTCACAGGGAGGGAATGACGAGAGAAAAGGAGGGTAACTAATTTTAATAAGTTGGAGAGGAAGGGTCTATAACACATATGTGATATGTGTGAACTAAGATCTGAATAATGAGGAACTAAAAATGTTAAGATCTGGAAGAACAATGTGTTGGGAGTAAAACAATGTTTCACAGTGGGCAATCAGCTAGTATAAAAACTCAAGATAGGAATGAGCGTGATGTGTTTGAAGAACAGAAAGGCAGTTGGTGTACGTGGAGAGTAGTAAAAAGGAGAAGAATTATATGAGGTGAATATTGACAGAAAAGCACAGTCTAGACCACATAGCATTATCATGAGAACTCATAAGGATTTTGCATCTCATTTTAGTTATACTGGAGGCTTTTAAGAAAAGGAGGAGAGCACAGAGACTAAAGGGGAGGGTTTATTTTACAAAGATCACTCTGAGTGCCAAGATTATTCAATGGGATAAAGAATAATGTTTTCAACAAACAGGAGGTACTAGGGCAACTCAATATCTACATGTAAAAAAATAAAGTTGGATCCCTTCCTCAAACCAGATACAAAAATCAACTCAAAATGGGTCGTAGTCCTAAATCTAAGCATTAAAACTATAAAAGAAGATACAGGAATAAATATTTGTGATTTTGGATTAGGCAAAGCCTTCTTAGGCAGGACACTAAATGCATAAGCAACAAAAGAAAAAATAGATAAACTGAACTTCATAAAAATTAAAAACTTTTGTTTTTCGAAGGATACTATCAAGAAAATTAAGACAACCCACAGAATGGGAGAAAATACTTGTAAATCACATATCTGATATAAAGAACTCTTGCAACACAATAGCAAAAAGACAAACAGCCCAATTAAAAATGGGCAAGGGATCTGCAGACATTTCTTGAAATGGCCATTAAGCACATGAAAAGAATCTCAACATCATTAGTCATCAGAGAAATGCAAAAAAAATCCATAATCAGATATGATTTTTCACCTATTAGGATGACTATAATCAATCTAAAGACAGATAATAACAAGTGTTGGTGAGAATGTAATTCAAACTCCTTAAAGTTACATTAAGCAGTCTTGGGCAGATTTAGCAGTCTGGAGGATTGTGCTCTTAACCTCACAATTTGGCTAATTCCAGTTAAAAGCACAAAAATATAAGTATCAGAAAATATAAATCTGGATTAATCTGCCTAATTAATATAATTTTACTATACCTATATTTATATAATTTAATATTTTCTACTTACCTGAGGATCCACTAACCACCCATGGTACAAAGGAATATCAAGAAGATCAAATACTATGCACTCTGGTGTATATTCAAACACTCGAACACCAGTAAATTTTACATTTACATCCAAACCTGTCTGTAGTTTGTGCAAGATTGCCATAGCATCACTCATATTCTAAAAACAGAAAGAAAAAGGGTAAAAATTAGAAAAATAAAAAAGCAAAGATATTTAAATACAAGCACATTTACTTCTAATTTTCTATTTCATCTAATTTATTCATCTCTTCAATTTTTATTATTAAGTACCAGTATACTATGTGTCAGGCACTAATCTTGAGTTCTAAATATATAATAGTGAATAAAATAGACAAAGTTCCTGATCTCATGCAACTAACATTCTACTGTGAGAGACAATATATAAAAATATAATATCAAGTATTAGTAAGAGAAATTGAGCAGGATAAGGATGCACAGAGTGACAAAGTGAAGAACCTATTTTAGACCAGAAAGCCAAAAGACAAAAATTTCCAGTCAAAGAGAAAAGCCTCTCCCACTTCTAGGCATATATCAAGAGGAACTGAAAACAGTACCTTGAAGAGATATTTGTATACCCACATTCACTTCAGCATTATGCACAATAGCCAAAAAGCAGAAGTAGCCTAAATGTCCACTGACAGAGAAAATGTGGTATACACATACAATGTAATATTATCCAGCCTTAAAAAAAAGAAGGAAATCCTATTACTTGCTACAACATGGATGAAACTTGAGAACATTATGCTGAATGAAATAAGCTCTTGCAAATACTGCAGCATGTCAATTATATGAGCTACCTAGAGTTGTCAAAATCATGGAAACAGAAAGTAGAATGGTGGTTGTTGGGCTGGAGGGAGGAAGAGCTGGGGAATTGTTTGATGGGTATAGGGTTTCAGTTTTACAAGATGAAAATATTCTTGAGATCTGTTTATAAAACAATGTGAATACAATTAACACTACTGAATTATACATTTAAAAATGGTTAGGAGAGCAAATTTCATGTTATGTTTTTTAACCATAAAAAGAAAAACAAATGAGCTATCAAGCTATGAACAGATAAGAAAGAAATATAAACATATATCACTAAGTGAAAGAAGCCAGTCTGAAATGGCGATATGCTGTATGATTCTAAATGACATTGTAGGAAAACACAAAATGATGGGAACAGTAAAAATATCAGTGGTTGCCAGAGGTTAGGAGGAAAGGGATGTGTAGGCAGAGCATACAGGATTTTTAGGGCAGTGAAACTATTCTGTATGATACTATAATGAATTTTTAGGGCAGTTAAACTATTCTGTATGATACTATAATGGCATTATACATTTGTCCAAACCCACAGAATATATAACACCAAGAGTGAACCCTAATGTAAACTATGAATTTTGAGTATTATGTGTCAATGTAGGTTCATCAATTATAATAAATGTATCACTCTGGTACAGGATGTTGATAAAGAGGGATGTTGTGTGTGTGTATTGGGAGGATAGGAGGTATATGGGAACTCTCTTACTTTCTACTCAATTTTGCTGTGATCTTAAACTGTTTTTTTAAAAAAGGGGGTCTTTAAGAATGAAATTTAAATAGTGACCATTAGTAACCAAGCAAAATATTAAGTCTTAGGAAGCTCTGGGAAAAAAGCATTCCAAACAAAGTGGACATGAGTGCAAAAACTCTGATGCAGAAATGAATTCAATACTGTCCATATGGAACAGCAAGGAGTCCAGTATGGTTAGAACAAAATAAACAAAGTGGAAAGTGGTAGGAAATGAAGTCTGAAGGAAACAGGGGCTGGATTACAAAGACTTGGTGGCCAAATTATAGTCATTCTGTCCACATCAGTTTTCTCAATAAATATGGTCACGCAAGTCTGTAATAAAAAATATTTTAAAATATGTTTTTCTAAATATTTTTATACATTAAATAAGGTGACACAAAAAAGCTAATATATAAAATTTAATAAAATTTTACTGAATCCTTACTGTTAATCAGACATTGTGCTACGTACTGAAGATATAAAATAGGAGCAGACTATAGCCTGTTGGAGAGCTTATAGTAGAAAGGGTGGACATGAAATAAATCCTTTTATATTAAAACTTCAGGACTCTCTTAAATCTGAAAAAGACAAATTTAGGTCAAAAGAACAAAGTTCTGTTTTACCAAATAACGGATAAAATTCCATTCTACGAGATTGGACAAATTGACAACAGAAACTACTAAAATATTTAAAATTTATGAATGAGGAATTTATATCAAGATAACACCGTTAAATAGTCTTTGGCTTTCATCAGTTTCCCCTCTTTTTCTTATAATTACATAGTTTTAAAAAAAACTAAGTAAATACTCTTTGGTATTCTCCATAAAGTTTAATCAATATAATATAAATAAACAAATTTATAAACAAAGAGTTTAAAAAGGTTAAGATTTTTGTCATTTTGTTCCTAAATCCAAATTATGATAATATTATAAAATACATATCCTAGGAATAGTTGCTTACTTCACAAGAATTTTTACTGATTCCTTTAAGCCAGTAGTAAAACTCTTAGAATTTTTCCTGAAGGTACTTCTAACATGGTGAAATAGTTTTAATTCAAATATAAATATTTGTAGTCATTTAAAAACCTGTCATAAACACAAACATACAGTGTTTTCTTGTGTTGTCAGGGTATCTATCATTAAGTAAAACTGGAAAAATATGCTCTTTTTTTACATTAAAACTTCTAGTAAAGAGGTTTTAATTAGGAAAATGGCAACTCTGCATTTGTCTTCCTAAAATTTAAGCTTGAACATTTCTGCTCACATAAAATTATACAAAAAAACACACTATTATATCCTACCTGTGGAACATCAAATACCAGCTTATACTCAGCTGTAATAGCTTGTTACATACTACTCTCAAAGCTAATGGTAATGCAATCATAATATCTTATAAATAGTTTTAGAGCTTATTTTAAACGCAGGGTACTTTTGTCTGGCATGTTTATAAGAAATGCAAGCAGTTGTTAGATATCGTTTGTTTCAACTTTGAAACAGAACTTTACTTTCAATCATATTTCAAGAGTTTATATCACCTTAATGAAAGTGTATCCTGAGACTGCAAAATGGACTTGAAACAAACAAAATGCTGATATTAAGATTTTCTCAAGACTGTGCAACAGAAGTGAATTTTGAGATTGAATTGAAATTACAAGTATTATCTATAATTCCTAATTTCAAGTTTTTATATTATTAATCAAAAAAGCCTCACTGATTTCAGTAAATTGGATAAATAATAGAAACTGAACCGTATCACTTTATACTTATAAAATATCATTTACTGGTTTTATATATTGGAGGTTATCATAAGATTTTATTTGAAAAGGTTTCTACTGCAAAAAATCTTTAGAAATCACTGCTTTAAGCTATAAATTTCAATAGAATGTGAATGACTTAGCTTATCAATTTGGCTTTAGCTACAGGTTTCTTACCTTACACAGTGATGCAATGCAACATGTTAGCTTTTCTATTCTATTAGGACTAGATTATTTGGACATTTAAATTCAAAAAATTTTGAAATACTGAAATGAGTTTTGCTCCTTTTTTGGAAATTTGATATTAGTAAAAGTATATAAAAAAGCTTTGAAAGTAAATATAAAGGTTCCAATGATGCCTATTTCTTCTCTGGTTGAGGCTTCCTTCCACTGTAAGTACCTGATTCCTTCTTGCCCTCTACTGTTAAAGGAAGAAAAGGATGCTCTGCTTGCTTTCTCCCAGCTCTGATCATTTTGAGCCTAGTGATCCCTCCTATATTACAGAACAGAATCTCTGAAGAACACACTAAGAAATGTAGACACACTGAAACTATGAAACAGCAGGGTCCTAACTGTTCTAATGACATATCCTAGAGATCATTTGTTCAACTTTATCCTAAACGTAATTTAATTATAAAATAAGAATAGCTAAAATGAGGAAAAATGAATCAATGACAAAATCATTTGAAAGTCAGTTTTACCAGGAAAATACCAGATTATCATTCTACATAGTCCTGTAGAATATCTATGCTTCCTTCTATATAGCATGTATATTCATATAAAACTGAGAGCAGCCACTGATAGAGACCCATGAATATATACATCCATTGGTTAAAAATTACATATTTTAATGTGACAAAAATTTTTCCTATTACCTGCTCATAGTTTAAACGTTGAATTTCTGAAATTTCTTTTGGCTTTGCATCAAGCATGTAATCTCCTGTAAAAAGAAATTGTAAAGTTATATTTTTAAAATATTACTTTTTTTCTGATTACAAAGGTAGTAGATTTTTAAAAATTTTATTTTAATTAGTTTCAAGCATACAGTACATTGGTTAGACATTTATAGTTTATAAAATGATCCCCCTAACTGCTCCTTCTCTCGTTTTCTACCTAGCCAATATATTAATGCTAACTGCATTCCCTATGCCATGCTCCTTATCCCCGTGACCATCTATCAACTACTAATTTGTACTTCTTTAACCCTTTATCCCATTCTCCCAGTCCCCCAATGCCCCCTCCCGATTGTCTGTCACCAGATTGTGTTCTATATTTGTGTCTGGTTTTTATTAGTTTATGCTTTTCCTTAGATTCTACATATAAGTGAAATCATATGGTATTTATCTTTCTGTCTGACTTATTTCACTCAGCATAATAACCTCTAGGTCCATCCATGTTGTTGCAAATGATAGGATTTCTTTTTTTTTTTTAATACACAAAGGTAATAGTTTTTAATTATAAATTATAGCAATGGGTGATATATCAAATTAACTCCCCAATTCTATTAAAGGAAAACTGATGTTGTCTGCTAGTCTCCCATATTTTTTCAAAGTACATATTCTAATGCTTTTGAACTTTTTCTTCTATTTTCCAATATATTTGAGCACCTTTCCATGTCACTATAATAAAGCTCTAAAAGACTATATCAAGTTTCACTGCTATTAATAATACAACTATTACCCCAATATCTTTCCAAGAACGAGTTTATCAGTCTTCTAAATGTCTGTTATTCTGAGAAGTAAACAAAACCTTTTAGCATTTTATATATATGTATTTTTAATATACGTATTACTTTTAGTATATGTGGCACCTTTTAAACATATGTAGGTCATTTTTATCTGTTTTGTCTTTTTAATTAACTATTTACACTCTTTTCTTTGAATTGCCTACCTATAGAAGTATTATTTCTTCTTACTGAACTGTATAAACTCTTTTTCAATTAGAGGAATTAGAACATTTACTGTTTGTTAGAAAATGTCGAAAATATTTTTTTCTCATTGGGCTTCTCTGACTTTATGGTTTTTTGGTCTACTTTTTGTGATACAGAAATATTTAATTTTAATATGGTCAAATTCTTCTGTTATAGCTTCTGGGTTGGATGTCATGTTTAGAGAGATCTTCATCTCAAAACTATATAAACATTCACATATGCATTCTTCATATATATTTGTTTGTCTTTTTTAATAATTAAATCTTTACTTTATCTGGAATTTATTTTGATATAAAGTTATATAGAAAACTAACTTCTCATCTAGCCTCCCAAATCACTAACAAGTTGACAAAATTATTTATAACCTTTATTTTCTAATTCAAAATAAACTTCTAAAGAATACATCAAGTATTCTCTTAAGCTTTACAACTCTGGTAAAAAGAACTCCTCTGAACATCAATATATTATTATTTGTACTTTTAATTAGAACTTTAAGATAACAAACCTAACTAGTAAACATTTTATTCTGCATAGGTACAACAACTCCAAAAGCTCTAAATTAATTTATAGAAATATATAAGCAAGTCTATTTAACAAATATTTTTGAGTCCTTATTCTATATGGCACATCGTGTGTGTCATGTACACATTTTTTTAATATATGTATTGAGGTTTTGATACATTTAACTGAAAACTATGCTTTGAGTAAATTCTATATATTATGTATTTAAATAACTGAGAATATAATTTCTATACTTGTATCCTATATTTCATTTAACAGAAGAATAAGATATTTTTAAAAGGCTGAGTTTGAGTTTCTACAGAAGCATCTTTCAGTTTTAGATACCCAAATGAGTCTCTTAAGAGTGCTGTTTTGTCTAGTTTACTTAACTTTTATTATCTGAAACTGGTCAACAATACTATTTCAATTAATAATTATTTATTGAGAGTCTATTATGTGTTTAGTAGTGGGTTAAACCAAATATTAGGAAATGAACGGTTCTTTTAAAAAAGCAATAATTTGGTCGAGCAAAGAACATACAGGAAACTGAATAAGATGATAAAGCATAATATGTAAAAATGTAATAAATGCATTAAGTATCAAATAATTTTGAAAAGAGATATTGATAAAGCCTGTAGCACTTAGATATATATTTTGGATTGGGTAATATCTAAACTGGATTCAGAAAAGGGCAGAACTTGGCAAGGCAGTGAAGGAAAAAAAGCATTCTTTGAGAGAGAAAGAGTAATAGAAAAAGTATATATTATGAAACATCATTTCATATGGATAGCTCATAAGAAGGTTTATATGTAAGACATAAGGTGCAGAGTGGTGGGAAATATGGATGGACAAGTAAACTTAATCAGATTATAGACAATTATAAATAATATGGCTGCTTGTGAAAGATCATAAGGGATCTTTATGTTTTTAAGTAGATAAGAGCTGGGTGAAATTGATGCTTTCAAAAGATAACTGGTATGTAGAGTAATTTGGAGGGGAAAGGAAATAATAGTTTGAAATAAATCATGTTGTGAAGTATTAGTATACGAAGAAAGAATTCCAAAGAAAGAATTCATAAGACTTTGCTAATAGTGGAATATTTCAGACAAACAGAAATCAAGAAACAAAACCCTGATTGCTTTGTTAGGCAGAGAAACGGAAGAGAGGGTTTGGAAGTAGTTAGCTTAACTCGGCTGAGCATTTGGAAAAAAGAGGAGACAAGGTCAACTCTGAGTAAAATCAAAATGCTTCAACACTGACCTCCCTATATAGTTTTCATATGCAAAAGATAAAATAAATTATCTTTTAAAAAGTCAGACACAATTACCATCCCAATAACTATCTTCCTTACTGTAATACTATGTTAGTCTAATCATCATAGAAACAAGTTTGGATGAGTAAAGTTATAGTATAAGTTCCAATTTGTGTTACACTTTTTTACATTATCTTCCTACCCATTTTCTGCCTTCCACCTACACTTCTTCCCCACCATATTTTATTAGACATCCTAGCACTTCCTAGGTATCCTAGCTTGTCTTGCTCCTTTCTTTATGCCAAAGCCCCCAACAAGCCTTGTCCATGTATGTCACTGCCCTACTACTACTCTAGTGACAAAAATTTCCAAATTAAAATTCAATCCTTCTCTAACCTTTGCCCAATTTCTCATTCCTTGTGGTTACTCAGCTAGTTGCTAGAAAAGCAATTAATGGTTTCTCTTATAATCTTTCTACTAGTGTTTGCTTATTAACTCTCATTCCCCCAGATAACAGGAGTAATCTCAAAAGGAGAAAATTCAAATAACGTAGAAAATTAAACAATTTGTCCTGGCAGAATTGGTCCTGAATAAAGTTTACTTTTGGTGAGGAAAATTCTTCAGAATCTCTTTTCTCATATCACTCTTGCTCATTTCTCCCTCACATCCTATGTTACTTTCGTGCCACCCCTAGCAGCTGAGTCCTCTCACCCAGGATTTCCAAACCTCTTTTGCTACCCTAGACCTAGATATTTCATCAATTTTTCTTTTTCCCCATTAAAATTTTCTATCCTGTGTCCTGCTTCCTCCAGGCTTCACTAGTTAACAGATAAATTTAACATACCAAACCTCCGTGATGACTATTAACACCACTCTACTTGCTTTTTTCTGCATACCTCTGAGATAAAATGAGGTTTTGCTGTTAGTTCCCATAACTGTGGATACAGTTTAGTGGCGGAGACCCATGAGCAGAGCCAGAGGATATAAGTGTGGCTGTACTAACAGTACAAAAGGATAAGACTGGAGTTTGAAATAAAAGCATCACAAATTGTTAGACTGCTTCATTTTACGGAAGAGGAAACCAAAGCTCAGAGAGGTTAGATAATGTGCTTTCTTTATCTGGGTACCTTCTTAGGCAATTTAAAGAAGGTTGAAAGACTCATCATATACTCAAAAGTATACTCCTCTCCTTCACCACTACTTGCTCCCCCTGCTCATTTCCTTTTTTTCTAGCAAATATTTACTGAGCATATAGTGTGGGCAAATTATTTGGAGGTATCAATAATACATCTCTGGTTCTTCCAGAGAAATGGAGAATCTCAAGAGGAGAAAATCCAAAAGCTTAGAAAATTAAAAAATTTGTCCTGGCAGGATTGGCTATTAATTCCAGCACATTTCCTTCAACATAATAATGTATTCATTTTTTATTTATGCAACTTATTCTATGGCCCATCATTATAATCACTCTCTACATGCACCCTCAATTCCCTAGACTTACTTCAATATACTCATTTGCAAAAACCCAGCTCTGGTTAAATCCTGCTCCCTCACTATTCAGGCCTATATTCGTGCAGCTGAATATAACTGGAGAAATCATACCACCATGCTGGCTGGTCTCACTAACTTCAAAGGTAATGTCTAGCATCTTCCCATTCACTCCCCCACTCTTTTAGGCAACTATGTTATACCTTCCCTCTCATCTTCAACATTTCCTCCTTCAGCCTCCATCAGCTGATGACCCGGTTTCCTATTTCACTGAGAAAATAAAAGCACTCAAAATAGCTTCTACAAGCTACCACAACCACATCTACCCATCTACCTGCATCTATTTTTAATATAGTCTGTCTTTTCTCCTATTTCTATGGATGAACTATCTCTACTCAGACTAATTCTTCTATTTGCTTAAAGTATTCCAGTTCTTTTCCACCAATTTCCTTTTTAAAAACAGCTTTTGAGATATTGAGATAATTTACAAAGCATATAAGTAATCTATTTAAGTGTACAATTTGTTTTTAAAAGTATATTAACAAGATTGTGAAATCATCACCATGATCTAATTTTAGAAAATTTTATCACTCCTTAAAAGAAATTCTGTACTCAATAGCAGTCAATCCCTGTTTTCCTCCTATAACTCTCCTAGTCCTAAACAACAAGTAATCCACTCTTTGTCTCAGGTATTGCATATAAATGGAATCATACAAAATGTGGTCTTTTGTGATTTGACTTCTTTGACAGCATGATGTCTTTAAGGTTTATCCATTCCTATTTATGGCTGAATAATATTTTATTGTAGAAATATACCACATTTTGTTTATCCATTCACCAATTGATAGACATTTGGGTTATTTCCATTTTTTGGCTATTATGAATAATGCTGCTATAAACATTCTTGGACAAATTTTTGTGTGAGCATGTTTTACTTTTTATAGGTAAAACTGTAGGTTTATATTCTAAGTTTAACTTTTTAAGGAACCAACAAACTGTTTTCTAAAGTGCCTGCATTATGTTACATTCCTATCGGCTACGTATGAAGATTTCCAATTTTCTCTAGTACCTAATCCAGTCAGGTTTTCATCTCATGTACTTGGAAAGGTTCCCAATGACCACCTTATGGCTCAAGTAATGGTCAGTTTTTAAGTCTTCATCTTGTTTGAACTATTAGCAACATTTAATTCAGCTAACTTCACACTCCTCATTGAAACTCTTCTTCATTTGGATTCTAAGAAATCAGGCTCTTGTTTTTCTTCTACCTGGCTGAGCATGCCTGTTCCTCCTTCTTCAACTTTTAATTATTACCATGTTCCAGACTCAGTCCTTGATCTCTTCTCTTCTCTATTTACATTCATTCTCTCCATGATCTCACTTAGCCTAACTCACCTGACATGTTTCCTGCTCCTAAATGTAGATTTATAGGCTAGATCTGTACTGTCCAATACATTAGCTAGTAGCAACATGTGGATATACAAATTTAGTTAAATTTAATATTCATTTCCTCAGTCACATTAGCTGTATTTTAAGAGTTCAAAAGCCACATGTGGCTAGTGGCTACCAATTGGAGAGCACATTATAGAACATTTCTATCATCACAGAAAGTTCCACTGTATAGTACTGATCTAGACTTTGCCTCTGAACTCTAGATTTTTATATCCAATTGCCTTCCTGATATCTCCACTTGTATATCAATAAACATCTCAAAACCAAAATCCTGATATTTCTCCTTAAACATGTTCCTTCCACTTTTTCCTGTTTCAATTAATGTTAACTCCACCCTTCCAGCTGTTTTAGCCAAAAACCATGGGGTCACCCTTGATTTCACTCTCATCTCACTCCACATTCAACTGATCAGCAAATTTTGTCAGCTCTGTATCCAGAATCTAACCACATTTTACAATCTCCACTCTACTACCCTGTTTGAAGCCACCACAACCTTTTGTCAGTTGTAACAGCTTCCTGATCTCCCTTCTTCTGTCCTTAACTCCACTTAAGTTCTATTTTCAACATAAGAGCCAGAGAATTCTTGTTAAACTCAAAGTCAAATCATGTCAGTTCTCTGTTTAAAATCTTCCAATGGCTTCCCAACTCACTTCCAGCAAAAGTCAAAAGTTGCTATAATAGCCTACAGGGCCCTATATGATCTGACCCCATTACCTATCTAATATCTCTTACTACCTCCACTTCACACACTCCTTGGATGTCATACCAGCTGTTCCTCAAAAGCGCCAAACATATTTCAGCCTTTCCATGAAATGAAATTCAAAAACACAAAGTCTGAGAATCACTAAGCTAGACTAAAAGAGTTATAAATAGAAATTCTATTTTAACATATCCAGGTATTCAAAATAATCTAGCTAGTAAATGGGATTGAATGATATTGATTACATAAAGAAAAGTGTCTTCCAAAAGCTGCAATCTCAATCACTTCACTAAGCCTACATTTCACAAAAAAATCAGCTAGTTGTCTGGAATGGTGCAAACTAATCAGCTGACAATTTTTTTAAAAAATAAAAATTTAATTTTTAAAAATATTGTGAGAATGTGGATTAAGATTTCCGATTTGGTAATAGTATAAATATCTAATATACAAATTTTTATTTGTTAAATTGTAAAAGACCTCAGTGTAATACACAATTACCTGCTTTGTAAAGAAATTCTACTCAGTAGAGCTGGTCTGCAAACTGTGTATTACTCGTCTGTTTTGAAATTAGAAACTTGCATAAGAATGCAATTCAATATGCTGCTTCCTTCATCAAAAAAATTTTGCTATAAAAAAATTTCAGATAAACTAAACAGTTTACTAATGTAAATGTTTTACATTCCGGTACAAGCCCGTATCTCACTGAAGACTAGTAGCTAACATTTCATAGACTGGCATAGGTCCATGAGTCATACTCTGGGCAGCACTGCTCTAAATCACCTCCTGGGTCTTTAATTCTGCTCTGCATTTTTTAACACTTTCTACATGCAATGTCAGAGTTTTTGTGCCGTTTCTCATTTTGCAATTTATTAGAATTAATATGTATCTTGTTGTTTTCTAGATGTCACCTTTGTTTCTATTACAGAATTTTAATCCTGGTCAGAAAGAAGGCTTTAACATCCAAGAACAGTAACATACCAATGAAAAATTTTAATTAAGAGGTTAAAAACTATAACTTTAAAATAATTATATAATAGCACTTCAGGAAAGTGAAATTTGGTAATATATTAGCTTTGAAAACTTTTATTTTGAAAGAGATATAAAACCATCCACTTTTCAACACTAACCTAAATATTCCATCAGCTGTTCAGCAGTTATGATTTCCATCATCGGTGGAAGTTTCACCTGAAAAACAAAGTATTTTTTCTATAAAATAAAATGTTTTAGGGGATTAAAGTGTTTCTTCTGTAAGAAACACAAGTATATATGTATATATGTGTATCTACTACATGTATACATTAACATTTACATTATTAAAATCTTTATAATGATCTTTATAAAACATAACAAAGTTAAACTTATCACCATAAAATTTGTAGAACAATATAAGGTCTCACAGAAAAATTGAGCAGAAAGTACAGAGTTCCCTGTACTCTCTGTCAATTTGGTCAATTTAGTTTCAATTTAAAAATATATGGTATATTTAAAAATATATGGCATATTTTTAAATTAAAATTCATTGACAAATTATGGTCCCTTGCCTGTTTTTTCAAAATAAAGTTTTATCAAAACATAGTCACTCTCATTTGTTTATGTATTGTCTGGCTGCTTTTGCACTACAGTAGCAGAGTTGAATCTTTGCAACAGAGACCATATGGCCCAAAAATACTTACTGTCTGGTCCTTAAAAGGAAAAGTTTGCTGCTCTCTGCTTAACATGATTTTAACTGTTGTATTTTATCAAGGTGCTTCAGTATTGCTTTGAAGATCTGATATTTAAATCAGTAGTTTATGATCATTGTGAATGTTTATATTCTGCACAACTGTCAGACCAATTTGAAAGTCCCATTAATACCTAGCAATGCTTCTTACATAAAATAAGACCTATATGTTCTTTTATACAAGACAGATTCAAGACCAAAATATAGTCACTAAAAAATTCCATAAACAAAAATACCTTACTCTCTGCTTTGGTTAATGAAGTAATCCTACCATAAAATTATCAAGATAAAAAACCAAGGCACTAACAAGTATATATTTGGGAAATACATTATACAATCCTAGATTTTTACAAACATATAATTTCAAGGTTTAGCTTTGATATTTCCAAATAATAACTGCCTACCATGTGTTCCTACAAATATTTGAAACAGAAAATGACAATCTCTATATTGATTTTAGAAGTGGGACAACAAACATAACTATTTCAACAGACTTATTCACAAGTATATTCAGAAGTATATTCATTTCCTGAATCTTGGCCAATAAAACATTCCAGGTGTTCATTAAAACTAGGGACAAAAGAGTATAATACTGAAGAATAATGCCTGTCTCTCACTAACACTCTTGAGCCATCAACATCTTAATTTTTTTAAACTGTAAAACGATCTTCCTGAAAGCTTGCTTCTCTTTGTTTTCCTCTACCACCATTATCTATAAGCAAGTGCCAAAGGTTTTAATAATGATCCTAAGACTTTCACTCCTTTGTCTCTTTAGATTGTATTAAAGAGAAATAGGTTATGGGATAGCCAGCTAAGAATACATAATTAAAAATTGTGGCATTGTCTGAATCTCTAAATTTTAAATTTTACAAGTAAAAAAAAAATAAAGTATGACCTAGGTTCTAAAGTGGTCCTCTTTTAGTAATAATCTATAATGTTTATAAGTAATGAGAATAATATATACATTGAGTACTTGGAAGATACTCTATTAAAGAGTTTAAAGTCTTCCTCATGTTTGAGCAAAGCCTGCCAAATTAACACATAGATCCAAGAGTCCAAACAAAATGAAGATTTGATTCTCTAGGAAAATAAGGTATGTCCTTTCCTAAATAATGTTATTGTATTAACTAGATTTCCTGAGCAAAATTAAGAATATAAACATGGCAAGAATATTTAAACTAACAAAATAGCTACTCCGACTTCAAATATTCATCTATTTGATAAAACCTCATTAATTCAGCCCAATTATTCTGTAATTCTTAGTCATTTAAAGAGTGAAGTGTATTTTGGAATAGACTCAAGTGAGACCAAAAATAAAAACAACAAAACCTTGTGTTTAAAGTAATAAAATCTTAAAAATATAAAACATCCCAAAAGTGATATGCCAAGATTTTGATACCTATTTTATATTCTGAGGGGGTAGAGAAATGCAGAGGACCCAGAAATAACTAAAAATAAACATTTTTATATAGGTGATGGTAAGTACGAAAATAACCAGCCAAAACATTATTAAATGTTTCATTAGAATACCAATTAATAAGTACTGAAGAAATACAGTTTGAATTCTAACACCTCTTTAAAGTTGGAAAAATACTTAAGGAGATAAAAAATTAAGTATTTGCCAGTCTCTGCTCTTTAGGAAATCCAGGGGAAAAAATTAAATGTGTTGAATTTATACTAATTGCCATTCAATTTGCATGTTACCTTTAATCTGCAACAATCCTATGAAGCAGGCATTATTACTTTTATTCAAAGAATAAACAAAAGCATTAAAAAGTTGATTTTTTTCAACTGGTATAAATTGAGATCTGCGTGTGAATTGAGATTTGACTCATATCAATTACTCTTTTCATTATACCATTATTCACAGATTTTTAAACACAGTAAAACATTTTCTTGCAATGAAATCTTATAAAAACATCATCTGAAATATATTTAAATGAAAAACTGATTGAATTTTGTGACCAATGAAAGTGGAGGATAGGGAGAAAGAATAACTGAAGTTGCCTCTAAGGCTCAAGAAACTTTAAAATCAAGATCCATCCAATCATTAAAAATAAGAAATTTGGTAAGAGAAGATAAATTTGTAGAAGATGTTAACTGCTCAGAACCGTGAAGTTTGACATTCAAACAAAAAATTGAGTTGGAACTCAGGAGAAAACCATTTTTTTTTTTTAAACACCTACAACACAAGATCTTCATAGGTGGTCTCCCATCCAAGTACTAACCAGGCCCGACTCTGCTTAGCTTCCAAGATCAGACAAGATCGAGAACGTTCAGGGTAGCATGGCCGTAGACAAAAGACAACTATTTTTAATTTGTACATGAAATATTTTATTCCTATGCTGCAGTCTATTTTTGCATTATGGTAAAATAGACCAAGTAAATAATGCAATTTATTTTTGGTTCAAATTTTACTAATTTTGAATATGCAGTAAATCATATATCATTCATAATATTTTTAGTTGCAATTGTAAAGAAATTATGTTTTTAAAAATATTAGAAGTATTACTAATGAGAATCAAAGGGAAGAAATGTAGCTTTTTTCAAAATACGGACTAAAAACTTAAGGATCCTTTCAACATACCTTTAATTTTGGCTACAGCAAATAAACTTATGTATTATAAGTTATTTTACAACATGCTATATATTTTAATTTCTTATATGTAATACTAATTTATTATGAAGAATAATTACTGTACTTAAAAGACTAAAATTTAGATTTTTAGTAAATCTAACTGACTTTCTACTTGTCATCAGTATTTCAAATCAGGAAAATTTTATGCGACAACCTTCAACTTAGAAATGCCAATTTGAATATTTTCACCATCAATTTATCATCATTCAGACCCCATCATCAGAGTAATGTGATTCCTATTTTAAAACTATTTAAAACCATCAGAATCTGCAGATATATTTATAGATATTAGATTTTCAAGAATGTCCTATTTTGTATGCAATTAAAAGGGTTTTAGTGCAATGAAGAATATTGTTACAGTGAAATTTACCAATAGAAGATTTACTAGTAAGAGATCTTCAGTTCAAAATTCACTGGACTTATAGTTAAGCTCAGCAAACTTACCATGCCGAAAATTCTCCCCTCCTCGCCCCAAAGAAAGCTGACTGTGAAACTTTAACGGTAATTGCTTAAAAGATAGATGGTGCCAAATGGTCAGAGACTAGTTAGAAGGCTATTGCAATAGTCCAGGTGAGAGATGAAGGTGGCCTGAACTAGAGTAATGTTTGTAGAGATAACTACTAATGATTGAAAATATCGTTTTTAATAAACTATGATGGGAAAAGCAAGATCATTCACCACAGAACCCAAGAAAGGCTCTGAAGTTAAAAGTATCAGATAATTCAGAAGACAGGATAAAGCATAGGGGGCTAAAAATGGAAGGAGTCTGTATAAAGAGCAGCTAGTATCAGATCCCTAGGATTTGTTATAAGGCAGCAGTCCCCAACCATTTGGCACCAGGGACTGGTGCTCCTATGAGAATCTAATGCCTGATGATCTGAGGTGGAGCTAAGTCAGTTATGCTAGTGCCCGCGGCTACAAATATAGATGAAGCTTCCCTTGCTTGCCCGCCACTCACCTCCTGCTGTGCAGCCCAGTTTTTAACCAGTCCGTGGCCCCAGAGTTGGGGATCCCAGTTCTAAGGAATCATGAAGTCTACTTCTGCTTCTCTGTCTTATCACTGACTCTTCTACCCTGATTTGTGTTATACCTATTGTCTACAGGCTTACTGGTATCTTGAATTTTAACTTCCCAACCAAATATCCCAAGTAAGAGTTCAGGTTCTAGAGTAGGTGATAATCTTCCTCAGACAAGTTATTTAAACTCTATGTACTTCAATTTTCTATATAGGTTAAACAGGAACAACATCTAAGGATTTCATGATGTGGCTGAGAAAATTAAAAAATGCATATAATACATGTAAAATACCATAATATCTAGATATAAAGATATAAAAATAATTGAGTACTCACCATTATTCAAAGCCCTATGATTACTGGTACCACCTGTGCTCAAATGTCCTTGACCTGTGACTCAACACAGACAAGGTTGGATGGGGAATGGGAAGGTTTTCCACTGAAGGACTACTCCATAGCAAGAGGAGAAGAGAAAATGAACAGATAGCTAATAGAACAACCATCCATTGGCAGTATTCATACTATCATCAGCCCTAATCCCCTTTTCTCACAAATCAGATACTACATCAATCTTAATTCTGAGGAGAGACTAGAAGTGAAAGTCTATAAAGTGTTACTTGCACCTATCATGTAAACAAAACTCCATCACTGTGTGAAGATTTTAATCTCTTCTGACAGGATCTATATTAAAAAATAAGGGTGGGCAGAGGCTAAAATGGAATCTTTGGCTCACCATCTGTTTTTCCATTTTTATAATAAACACCCTTGGAAAACCTCAAAAGAGCTGTCTGTCTACTTTAAGAAAAGGGGAAAATGAGAAAAATTGTGTGATTGCAATGTTTCTATAGGTTATGAAGTAAAAACAAAAAAAAAGTAAAACCTAGTCAGAAGCAAGAGCTATCTGTGAAAAGATGTATGAGAAAAGAAAAGTAATCAAGGACGGAGGGAGAACTAGAGCAAAAACTCACTGCTGACATGAGGCTCATCCTCATGGTGCCTCACTCTGCAAGTGATAATGAGACAGAATATATGTCCATTTGAACTTCTTTGAATTTTCTGTTAATGGCCTTTTGCTCATTTTGGTATTGTTTAATTTTTTTTTAGAAGGGGAATCTCTTTGTTCTTTTTTTCTTTTTTTTAACCATAAGATTTTTGTGTTTTTTTTTTTTTTTTTACAGATTAGAATGTATTAATCCTTACTTTATAGTTTCTAGGTTTAATGTCTGGAGAAAGTGTTTAATGTAAAAATCTTGCTTCATAACCATCGTGTTCTTCCCTTGACTTGAAGTAGAAGATGGTCTCAGCTCTAAGTAAAGAAAGAGAAGGTGAAAAGAATTTCTACCTAAAAGGGCTAAGGAGGAGGAGATGTACTTCCAACATCTTAAATCAGAACAGTGTGTTCATTCTTCTTTAAAATGCTACATAATGATTAGATACATAATGATTAGATATTACAATATTATATATCCTCTATCACAATGTACAGTATAATATATATATATATTTTTTTAGTGTGTGGGCCTCAGAATCAATATTATTTCTATAAGAAAACAAAAGTATGATAAAGCAGAGACTGCCTCTATTATTGAGTTAATACTTTCATAAATATAAAAATATTAAGTCAGAAACTTGCAAAAATATTTCATAACATAAAATTTAAATAATATGTAAAAGTAGAAAAATAACAACATAATGAACTTCCAGAGTGCAGCTTCAACATTTATAAGGCCAATATCATCAGAAACTAAATTTTGTAGATTATATATCTTCTGATTTTTATAAACACATTTAATTAAATGGGTTACAGATCTCAAATATACTTATTAATGGCTGTTTTTGACAGATAAAATGAAAGATAAAATAAAAACTATTAAAAAACACCAAATAATAGTCTAAAGTAAAGAAGCAAATTGAAAATGTATTTCAAGACATAAATTTACCTGGTGTCAGTTAATTAGATTTATAAATTTGAGCTTGAATTAAATTTAGTGAATAGTTTTCCTTCTTTCTTGATTTGTTGGATTATCACACTTCAATTATTTTACAGATTATGATTACCTTCCTACTCTCCATCAGTCTAAATCTCTAAACCCAACATTTTAAATTAAAACTCCAAGTTTTCCAACTCAGTACTTACCCTGTTCAATAATTTCAACTGTCATCTCTCATGAAGAACCATGGCATTTGCTACCTTTAAATCACTCAAATCCTCCCAAAATGTTCAGTTTATTTTCTCATTACTTCATCTCCCCAAAAGAGATGGTCAACTATTTCACTTTCAACTCTAATTCCATTGACTCTTCATGAATCAACCCTTGAAAAGCCCAATCCCTGATAACCCTAACTAGCCATTCTTCTTGTCCCTATTTCTAGGTATAAGAGAACTACTGGGTGTGGGGTGGTGTGTGTGTGTATGTGTGTGTGTGTGTGTGTGTGTGTGTGTGTGTGTGACAAAAACAAAGCAAAATTGATATACCAAAAGTTTTTAAAGACTACCCTAACTTATCCATTGCTACTTATTACTTTCTATTTATGCCTTAGATTCCTAGGTACATTGTCCAAAAACATTAGAATTTTTAAAAAATATATTGTACTATTCTCACAAAACCAACCCCTCGATGCTTTACATCTCTCAATTACTGACAAGTTTAGTAGTTATGACTGATGAGGTCAACTGTTATTCTGCCAAAATGGAAAATCAAGCCTCAATTTCTGTCTGCCTCTCTATCTTAGCATAATGTGTCTTGTTCCATTCATTACTTCAGAAAATGACTCTGAAGAGAACTTTACCAACTTTCCTCTGAAGAGAACTTTACCACCTATTCTGAAGAGTTCATATTATCCTGACTTTTCAGTGACCTTGTCCTCATGCCTATCCTTTTTGGCAAAATTTTTCCTACTCCACCAGCTACTTAATGCTGCTGCTTTGATAATAACAAAGTAATTTTTTAAAAATATAGTCTGTCTCCCAAACTACTATCATGACATTATTCTACTTCTAGTTCTTAGTCACCTCTCAAATTGTACCTACACTGATTTCTTTAAACTCTCCCTTAACACTTAGCATTTCCCTCTCCCCAACCAAGTTTAACCTTTATTCCTCTGTTTTCTCTGTTTCTACTGGAAAATGGCATGGAAAGGGGAGTGGAGAAATAGAGTGAGGATAGGGAAGACGTTTATGCAGGCAATTTGTAGTTCCTCACATATATTGGGATGGAAAAAAGTTGACAACTGTTGCTCACCACTCTAAGATTATTTATTCTCATCGTTATCATACTTAATGTCTATGTAATATTTCCCCAATTCAATTTTTCTTTATAATTTTGACCTCTTTCCAGAGACCCAGTATATGCTTCTAGAGGAATAATGAACATTTGTATTTTTATGTCCTACTATCACATATTTCCAACCTGACACAATCAAACTTTGACATCAACTTCCCCATCTAAAACACTTTATCTTTTGATGACCCAAGTAATCTCCACTGCCCAGATTAGAAAAAGTGATGTCATTGCCTTCATTTCCTATATCCAAGTAGTGATCAATTCATCATTTAGGCTGTGACAGTAAAGAGAAGAGGCAAAGAATTCCTCATCCAAAAGAGCTATCCTCATCCATTCTTCCTGCTACACTCACTACAATCTTACCTCTAGTCTAATCTCAAACAAAAAGACCACTTTCTCCATGTCATTCCTCTGTCCAGCAATTTATAATAGCTTCCTTTTAGCAGCTATATATAAAGTCTAAATACTCCCAGTTATGGGTCCTCTGAAATTTGACAACTACCTTCATATCCTCCTATTTATTAATTTTCGCTATTATAGCAATTCTCAAACTCTGGTCTCAGGACCCTCTACAGTCCTAAAAAGTATTGAGGAGCCCAAAGAGCTTTTGCCTATGTGGGTTACATCTATCAATATTTACTGTATTGAAAAGGAAAACTGAGAAAAATTTTACACATAAAAATACACAGGCACATATTCAATTAACTGTCAGAGCAATGACATCATCACATATCATACAGCCTGGAAAACTCCATTGACACTTGTACAGAATGAGAGTGAAAAGCAAATAACAGTATTATTATGAAAATAGTTCTGACCTCTAGAACCCCTGGCTCACTTTAAGAACACTGCTCTATCTGACCTTGATTCTCTCAGTCCTTCTCCCTATCAATCACTGATGATTACTGAGGAGTAACTTTTGTGGGCAGCAATAGCATGAAGGTAGAAAGGTGAAAAACCACAGATTTATAAAATAATCTCCAAATTCATTAGTAAGCCTGCTCATTTCACAGTCTAACCCCACCTATCTATTTTATTTGCTGCTAATGCCATTTCCTTTCCCTCCTCCACCATACTCCAACCAAGACTGGAGTCCCCAAATAGAACAAACCTTTTTCTGCTTCAGCATCTTTGACTACACTATTCCCTCTGCCAGGTCTTCTCTCATTCATCCTTCAGACCCACTTCATAGGTTACCAATACTTTGAAGCTTTCTCTCAACACATCCCATCCCCAACTACCCTTTTCTTTGTAATTCCATTTAGGACTTCTCACATAGCACCTTAATTATCATTCATATATGTCTCCAACTAATAGTGAGCTACATGAGGGCAAACTTGAATTTTACTCATCTCGTATTTCTAGTACCTCACACGTGGTGGGAATCCAAACATTTGATCATTCACTTTGAAGCTATGTCTTTCGAACAGTTAGTTCAATGCTCAACTATCCCCAGATATTCCAGCCAACAATACTTGCTCCTTCCTCTGAACTTTTGCAATACTATGTAGAAACTAAGAAGAAAGAAAAGCCTCAAGGAAAGTTATATCCTTCCTACAAAAAGACTGAGAACTTTGGCCATAGGATCAAGTCTAATTCTTTAGTCTGATGTTCAACGGCTCTTCTCCACCATCTCAATTTTATTTTCTATTATTTTCCAATATGAACTTACCACTCCTGTCATCCAAAATACACACACACACACACACTCTATTCTATTTTTTTTCTCTTTTGTTTATATCCTTCTCTCTTCCAGGAATTCCATTTCCTTGTTATTTTAAAATCTACTTTTCCTTAAAAGTGGGTTCAAGACCCAAAAATTCCATGAAGCTCTCTGAAATTTCCCCTTTTGGAATATGTTTCCTATAACCTAGTATTTACAGTGTTTTGTCTTGCATTGTTCTTTAATAATTTCAGGTACGTCAATGCTGCAACCCCAAATAGCTCGACAGCTCTTTAAGAACAGGCACAGTCTTCACTCAAAATATCTGAGTGCCGGTATGTACCAGGTACTGGTAAGTTTTCGAATCTTATTTCTTTTGCATCAATCCTTTCTAGTAACAGGAGGCCAAAAGTATGTAATAAATACTATCTATTTCCTTTACTTAATTTCTTCCTAACTGGTCAGAATAATCCAGTTTTTTTTTTTCCAGGAAACATTTTATCCATAATTATCAATTTGAAAATAAAATGTATGCTATAAGATATATCTTCTCGGTACCCTAAAAATGCAAGTTTAAATGAGACAGTCCATTTATAGGTAACTCACTCTGAGTCCTCAATATTCTTATTTTTGAAGGGCACTTCTCTTTTATGCTCCCATATCTTGAATATATCTTTTCCTTTTTTTTGTTGTTAGAATTTGAGCTCCCTTACACATTCTGATGCAGTTACTGGTAATAGTGCCAAACTATTTAAGAGCCAAAGAAATGAGGCAAGTAAAAATCATGCATAAAATGAAAACATAATCTTTGAAAACCAATAAGTTATGATAATTGGGTCTCATACCAATGCTTTTCCTTAAATGGAATTTGTCCAAGGGGCCACATCTTCGCTATTACCATTTCCTTAAGTATCCACACCCAAGTGGGGCAAGCATTAGTAAGAAAATAGACTAAACATAACCATCAGAACTTGCTCTCTGATAAACATAACCATCACAACTTGCTCTCTGATTGATGATAACTTCTGAAAATCATTTCCCCCTATTATAGACACTCTTTTGCATGTGTGATAAAGTTAGTAAGAACATAGAAAAATATTGTTTAAAAATAATCATAGGGTTAGGATGCTCTAAGTCCTAGTTTTTTTGTAAGTGTATCAGTCACACTGAATGTTAAACTCTTATTTAAACACTGCAAGAGAGACCTCAGGTTGCCAGCAATTCTGATATACGTATAATATGCTTTCGACAAGGGAGTCCCAGAATGAATTTCATGTAAGAAAAGGGAACTGATGAATGAGGAAAGAAAGGAGGAAGCCATCAGCAGATATGCAGCAGCTCACCTCCCCACACCTCCCTCCCTCGCCCGGTTCTCCCCCTCCCCAAAGCTGTAGGAAATTAAAAGCTGCGGAATGTACCTTCCAGGCCAGAAGCAAAACATTGAGGATGGCCAGCAAAGGGCAGGGTCCATTCTCATTCTGGGTGATGATGGGTGTGTTCTCTTCCTTCCACTGAATCCACTTGATGTGATAGACAGATTGTCCCGGGGAGCGTTCCTTGTAGGCCGCCAGCACCTGAGCTGCCTCCTCCTCCTCCTCCTCCTCCTCCTCCTCTCTGCACAGAGGCACAGCCCGGGGCAACACGGCCGCGCCGCCCTCCTCCTCCTCGGGGACCCTACTCTCAGCTCCTTCCTCACTGTTGAACTCGGAGCTACTGGGGAAAGAATGCAGGTTTGAGAACGACTCCAGGGAGTCCAGGCTCGGCGATTCCCCAGGAGGGCTCGGGTCGCTGCAGCTGCTACTGAGGCCGCCGGCGCTGCTGGGCTCCTCGGAACCCGTGGTCGCCAACTCTGGCTGGCAGGTGCCGGCGGGATCCCAACAGGCGCCCGAGTCTCCCGCTGGACCCAAACCATGGCCCGCTCCGGCCTCGGCTGTCTCCGGGGAGGCGGTCACCTTGTGCTGCCCTCTTAGAGGCACCTTCTGGACAGCAGAGCTCTCCAAATCGCTCTCCTGCAAATCCAAGCCTGGGAAGGAGCTGCAGGGTCCAGGACCCTGAGAGGAGCTGGCGGGAGAAACCGAATGCAGGAGGCTCCTCCTGGCGGCCGCCGCCCCCTGCCCATTCCCGCCGCTGCTCTCTGCCGCCCATACTTCAGGACCATCTCCAGCGGCAAGCCTGGTCTCCTGTCGCCCTTCCTGCGGAGAACCTGTTCCTGGCGCTGGCCCAGTGGCCACTTCGTGTTCTAGCGGCTGCAGGCTCTCGGGGCCGCTCTCCATACCCAGCCGCCCGCCCCTCGCTCTAAAGAGACCGCGGCGGGTTCTCCTCAGCCAGCGCCTCCGACGCCATGACAGCGGCACTGGCTGCTACAGCGCCCTTGCGCGGCCTCGGCCAGGCACGTCATGGGGTAGGGCATCAGGAGCGCGCGCGCGCGCCGCCGCGCAGTCAGCTAACTCTAGATGAGCCTACGCCTGCCTGCCCGCCGCCGGGTGACGGCAAACCGCGCAGCGGCCGCCCACGTGGCCCCGCCCCCTCGCGCGCGCTCGCTGCTCCGCCGGAGCGCACTCGGAAGGCGTGGCGCGGCGGGCGTGGCCAGTGGGCGTGGCCAGGAGGAAAACATCCTCTCACTATGTGGCCGGAAGTTGAACTCTGGGGTAGGCGAATCGCCCACGGTTTCTTTAAAGGCAAGGCGAGCGGCAGACAGCTTGGCAGTGACCTTTCCGAACTGAGTATTGTGTAGCCTAGTCTTGAGCTCGTGAATGGGGAGTTGACGGTGGTGTAGTTTTTGGAAAAGAGCTCGTTCCTGAAGGGTTCAGGAGATTTTGTTTCCCCAGCCTTTTAAGGTGTAGATTTTAAAGGCAGGGATCTACTTGAGGTGTTTGGATTACTACACTGCACAAATTCCAGTCTCTCTTGGCTTTAGCTGAGAAACATTGTGCTCTCCAACAGCTACCGGTGAAAACGTTCGCCCTACAAGAGGCGTCAGTGCGGTTGCGGATATTGGCCTGTGCAGCAAAAGAAAAAGTGGGTACTTTGGCCAATAACAATAAATTAACTTGTGCTGAATTAGCCAAATCTTTGCGGTTTTGTTCACTTGGCCCCGCTTTGCTTGGAGTAGAAAGAGCCTGTTTCTGAAAAGATGACTTTTCTAATTAGAACTGACTCCTCTTAAGGCTATGCAATTTTCAGAGGACAGAGTAGACTGAAAGTTTTGTTGGTGACAAAGAGGATTTGGATCCTATTTTGACCTGTTCCAGCTAAGGGATTTCCCCCCTCCTTTTTTTTATATTTAAACATTTTCTAGGCTCTGACGATACAAAAATTGACAGGACAGGTCTTTCTAGATAGTCATATAAATACCTGATACCTAATAGAATGTAATCTTTTGTATCTCTTTTGGTGAGAGAAAGTCGAAAACATTGCCAAGTAGTGTTTCATTCACTAACAATTTTAGTGTCAAGTACATTATTGGATACTGTGTTTGGCACTGGGAATGCCGTGGTGAATAAGAAAAAGGGTTCACATCTTCATTGGGTTTACTCTTTCTAGTGGTTTTTTTCTTACTGCTATGTTTTTAATTCTTGCTTGAGAAATACCATTTCCTGAGAAAGCAGAAGATGGAGCTCCTTCCACTTTTTCACATTGACAACAATCTTACAATATTTAACCAACTCTTAGAAAAGAGAAAAATTTGAAAAGATAATGGAAAGCTTCTTCGAGATATTAATTTTAGGAGTTTTGTGTGTTTTGGTCTCTGTGTCAATCTGTAAACAATAAATAAGATCATTCAAATTAGAATTTTTCATTGTAAAAAGTTGCAAATGTCAACAGATTAAGATATATGCTGCTGGACTGAGTACTTTAGTTTTTCAGTTCATTAAATGAACATCAGAATATTACAGATTTCAGGAAATTAAAAATTAGAAATTTAACACAATTATAAATTCTAAAGGTCTGTAACATGACTACATTGAATGAATGAATCATTTACAGGCCAGAAACCATAGTAAACCCCAAAACCATGAAACACACATCTCAAATAATGGCTTATCACCACTTTTCAAAAACCCTACTTAGATAAAACTGTACTTGTTCTAGCAGTTTTTTATTGGTATATGTTTCAAATGCTCGCGTGCACAATTTAATAATTTATAACCGAAAGAAACAGAACAATGTTTTCTTTCTATATGTTGTCAGCAATTACGTAAGCTAAGATAAACAGCTATGAAAATGTATGTATTTAAGTTTGTGAAAATGTATATAGCTATTTTTCTAAGGGAGGTGGGAAGTGATATTTAGGGAGAAATGACAGAAGATCATAAACTAAAAAATGTCTCATTCTTATTTTGCTTGGATGTAGCTTTAGTTAAATGTGAGGTAAAATATACCATTTTAAAATAAAATGGTTACTTTCCAAATTTTTAAAATTATTTTTAAAGTTATATATGTAGTAGTCTTAAAAGTCAAATAGTTTATATATAAAAACAGGGCAGTTCCATGATCTAGCCCTCCACATTCTTTTTACCTTTTCAATTAAAAAGCATTTTTTAAAAATTAAATGTATTGGTATAACATTGGTTAATAGCGTTAATTTTTTCCACTGTCTTGGGTCATGTTCCTTAGAAACAGTCCATTCAACCTCTAGATATTCTTTAACTCCTTATTTTGTATTTTTGAGTAATGTGATTACGCTCTGATTTCTTCATTAAAAAATTGTAGAGGTATGCCTCCCCTAGATCAGGGAACTCCCCTTGGTCTTGGAAGTCAGTGCGGGAGACCAGAGGCGACAACAGGAGCAAGCGGGTTCCTGTGGCTTAGAAAAATCCTGCAAAAATGTCTCTGTACCAGTCTCTTGAAGACCTGAAGGTAGACAAAGCAATTCAAGCTCAAAATACATTTTCTGAAATCCTTACCAACCCAGCAATTTTGTCTGAAGCTTTTGTTCCCATCTCTCAAGATGGAAATCTTTATCCTATAATTGTATCTGAAACTCTCTCAGTACATGGTCCTGAGTTTAAATGAAGACAAAATATATACAAATACAGCCATAGTCCCTGGAGCACCAACTCAGGGGTTGGTAGCAAGACCTTTCAGTATGAACTATATGGTGGCTCCTGTAACTGGTAATGATATTGAATTCATAGAGCAGGAACTAAGCAAGGGATTCATGAAATCATTTTGTGCTTCTCTCTGTGTGTGTGTAGTGTATCTGTAAAACACCAATTAAATAACACTGGTTTCATTCCACTTAAGCATTATACAGTGTATGGAGGTTGCAAGAGATTGTGTTATCATTAAATTTTAACTACCTTCAATTAATATGATTGAACTGTCACCTTAACTATATTAAGCATCTAGAATAAAAGCATCTAGAATAAAAGCCAAAAAATTTGTAGATATTGTTTATTGATTTATTCTCTTAGAAGATGAAGCTTTAATTATTTTATCTCACATTATTTTTCCTATTCTTGCTCCAGGCTCCCAATTATTTCAAAATGTTAAATTAAATAAAGTGCTCAAAATTTAAATTATTACCGTTATGTAAAATTATTCACAGTAAGTCAGGTATTTTACTGTGACTGTGATTATATTTCTTTTCTTGTTAAAGTTTTTGTTTTTCCTGGAATTAACAATTGCCCCATCATTTTATTTGCTTAACTATTCATCTATCAGTAACTCAGCCACAGACTTACCAGTATGGTCAACCATACCGTTACCTCTCAGACCCATTTAAATCTTGGGTACATCCCTCCTGGAACACTCAGTTTTCTTGCTGTGATCTGGACTTATATTTTTTTACAGGTCTGCCGCACCACTGTCATCCAAGGATTTCTCTTCACTCATGTCTTAGGAATTCCTTCCTCCTTCTTCGATGTTGATTACTTTCTTGCTTGGATCTCCTGTCTTCCTCTCTCTTTAATTTGTGGAACATATTCTTAGTTAGCTTCTTGAGAAAGAGTGCATAGGAAGCATGTTTCTGTAGATTGTGTATATCTGAAAAAAAGATTCTACCTCTATTCTACCTTTACATTTTATAGTTTGGCTGGATATACTTTTTCCTCATTTTGAAGTCATTGGTCAATTATCTTCTAGCTTCTGGTTGTAGAGTAGTTGGATACTATTAGGCTCCAAAGCCTTTGTATGTAACCTGTTTCTTCACTCTGAAATTTATTTGATCTTCTCTTTCTTCTTGTGTTCTTACATTTCAGTATTTGATATATCTCTGGTAGGTCTTGCTTTATTCATTGGGCTTGGTTCTTGGTGATCACATTCAATGTAGAAATTTGTGTCCTTCAATTCTGGGAAATTTTCTTTTTAATTTCTTTAATAATTCTTATCTTTTCTCAAATTTTATTTATCTTTTTGTTCTACTTTCTAAGAGATATCTTCAACTTTAAGTTTTTTAATGTACTGTTTATTGATGCAATCATATAAATATATGATTAACTTCCAAGATTTGGTTTTACTCTTTGGGAGGGCAAAATTTGTTAGGAGAAATAAGACATATTCATGTAAAATGATCATTGAGAATATGTCAGTTAATAATTAATACTAAATGAGTGGTATAAGTAATAATATAATAATTCAGATGAGGAAAAAAATTAGTGTGAGATAATTAAGGAAGAATTAAGCTACACTCTCCTAATTAAGATCACAGGCTGATTATTTCCTCAAGTTTGAGAAGTCCAAAAACTGTATCTCTAACTCTCAAAATGATTATTCTTCTAAGAGATTTTTTTCTTAATTGAATTATAGCTCTTCTAGTTACCATGATAGAAAAATTGGTGCTATCTTTGACTTGTGCCCTAATTTATTTACTGACTATTATGCCATCTATCAAGGTTTGCTGATATTATATACCACTTCCCTACTTCATTTGTCTGTAGCCACTCGCTAGCTGAATCCTTATCACCTTACTATTAGAGTATAGCAGCATTCTAATTATTCTCCAGACTATGGTTTTCTCTTCCTCAGCTTATGCTGCATAAACCTATAAGAGCTATAATTCAAACATCTTGCTTTCATTTTGTTGATGTTTCTACCAAAAATAATTTAATGGTTCTTTATTGTTAGCTGAATCAAAATGGACTCTGAGCAGAAGATATGGGTATTATTTTACTCTTTTTAGCTTTCTACTAAAGATCTGGTGAAAAATTCTGAGTTATAATCAAGAGTTTCCATGTAAGTCAAATTGCCCTGGTTCTGGCCCTCAACTGCTTATGCAGAAACTCTAGCCTCCTGCAAAGTACATTCCCTATTTAATTATTTCTGAGAGCCCCCATGAGGAGTCCCACACCTGTTCAGAAACAAATCCAATCCTATGATACTCTACCAGGTGCTGCTTCTACTCCATGCTGCTTCACCAGATGCTAGTCTGTCCTGGTGGTGTTAAAGATACATGATAGAGAAACCAGGGAAATGACCTTCTTTTCCCTTTTATTATAGCTATAATATGCTACAGTATTCATGAAAGAGTTCTTGTGATTTTACTTATTTGGGTCCAGATAGGCTGCACCAGCAATGAATCCAAGGAATGTATTCCACTACCTTTGATTCAGAATCCCTATTACCTCCAGTCTTACACCAAATAGTTTTGTTATTGGATAAAGGGTATTATACTTTAGGACTTTTTTCCTTAGAACTTCTCTCTCAAACATACTTCTGTCCTGCCAACTCACTAGTTTGCCAGGTATCTCTCAACTCTGGTACAGTTATTCCCAAAGTGTGGTTTTTGGATTAGCAGTATCAGTGTTAG
Source organism: Macroglossus sobrinus (assembly GCA_004027375.1). Classification (NCBI taxonomy): domain Eukaryota; kingdom Metazoa; phylum Chordata; class Mammalia; order Chiroptera; family Pteropodidae; genus Macroglossus; species Macroglossus sobrinus. The sequence goes on along the minus strand of PVKZ01000047.1, from coordinate 320,171 downwards.
TTTTGAACCTGTTAAAAATGAAAATTCTCAGGGGAGATAGGGGATGTAGATGGGGTAAAATGGGTCAAATATGTGGTGACAGAAAGAAATCTAACTATGGGAAGTGAACACACGATGTAAATATATATATATATATATATATATATATATATATATATATATATATATGCCTTATAATTAAAATGTACAGCTGAAACATACTGGATTTTGTTAACCAATGTCACCACAATAAATGAATGAATGAATGAATAAATGAAAATTCTCTAGGCCCTCACCATATTCTACAGAATCAGGAATTCTGGGTGTAGAGCCCAACATTACAGAGGTATGTGTTTTAACAAGACTTCTAGGTGATTCTGATGCATGATAAAGTTTGAGAACTACTATTCTAGCATTAAGGAAAGCCTCCCCTCTTCATCTCTATGGCAAATAAATAAACCTTATCATGAGTAAAAGGCTTCTAAATTCACCTCTATAGACAATGTTATTTTTCATTACTCTCCCCAAACTCCACAATGCTCCAAAGTTAATCTTTTGGCTAGTTTTTCTTTATACTGTCTTTTGAGGGGTATGTATATGTGTGTATGTGTATATGTGATGTATGTGTCTGTATCCACCTTCAAAGTCATAGCTAAAACTATATTTTATCATCCTGATGTCAAAATACTTCCTGTTCTTGTCTTTCCTATAGTTTTCCTTGTTAATATCAGTCTCTGTCACCCAGGTTTAAAACATTCAGGTTGTCTTGTTTCAGTTTACTCACAGTCAACAAGTCATATTTTTTTATTTAAAATGTTTAATGTTAATAATTTTACTTTCTTAATATGAAGCAAAAACATGCTCATTAAAAAAATAGAAAACATAGATAATCAAAAAGAAGAAAAAAACCCCTTTGTTACACTATGTGGAATGAAGTAGTAGAGATAACACTAGTGGTACTTCACTGTACCTATATCCTTCACACATTTTTCTAGGCATCTGAACTCATACATATTTTCATAAACAAAAATTAGACCATTCTGAACATTTTCTTAGTTATCACTATATTGCAAACATCTTTATGCATAAATATACATTCATCTGCAATATTCCTAGTGACTTGATAATATTTTATTATATGACTGAACAAATTTATGCTTCTTGGACATTTAGATCATTCCCATTGTTTTAACTAATATGAATTTCACTGCAATGAATTTTCTTGTAATTGAATCTTTATATATGTATTTATATTCTCAGATAAATTTCCAGAAGTTCAAGTCCAATAAGGATTTGACTTTTCATTCAATGCTTTTTTCAAAGTCTTGCTTTTCATTCTCTTTGCTGTTGTCCTGCATTGGTGAGTGTATTGGAGTAAACCTGCTAACTGATCTCTGTAGTTTCTTTTCTCTGTAGATTATGTATATTGTCAGATTAAAGGTGTTTTCATTATTTCCATATAAAAAACTTCCAGTTGATTGTGGAGAAACATGGCAGAGAGACGTCCCCAGATCTCTCCCCTTGAAACAACAATAAGCTGAACATCTAAAACTCAACAGAAAACACCCAAACTGCACACCAGCACGTCTGAATGTGGGATCTGAGCATAAGAGCCACCACAGGTCAGAACCCCGGGTGTCGAGTGGTGGGCTGGGAGAAATAAAGAAGCAGCCTCTGGAAGCCTCTGGAGCTCCCTGCAGGAGGAAAAGGGGGAAGGGAGAAGGTGAGGCGACTTCCCTGAACAGCCCTGCCTGGAAGGGCTGTGAGTTCCATGTAGCTAGAGGAAGGGCCCAGTCACCACGGCAGAAAGCAGAGAAGCAGAACAGCAGAGAAACAGCAGTTGCTTTTTACCAGCCACGGTTGCAAAACTGAGGCTGAGTCACAGCCCCTAACCCCCAACCCAGAAGGCCCCTCCCCCAATACCCTCTGAGACCTATCACTGCGGAGCTCCAGGGGAATATGAGCAAATGCTGCTGAGACTGTTGTGGACACTGATAGGGACTGAAACTGAGGGTAGCAAGCGTGATTAAATACCTACAAGAAAACGAAGGCATTATATAAAGGCATTATTAAGGCTTTATATAAAGCAGGGATCCAAGAGGCTTAGACACTACCTACTGGAAACCAAAAGAAAAGCACCTTCTTTGCTGCAGGCTAAAGAGAGACCTTTATATGATAAATCTTTCTGGAAAAACAGCAGAATACATTTCCATTAATGCCCAGGTGAAGAAATAGTCCATTAAACACCATGAACAACCAAAGTGACAAGGCATCTCAGAAAGAAAGAGCAAAATCTCTGGAAAATAAGCTGATAGACATATAAATATGCAAATGACAGAGAATTCAGGATGATACTTCTGAAAAAACTCAGTGAGTTCCAAAATTAGTCATATGAACAATTTCAGAAATTGAAAGAAAAAACTAGATGAGTAGAACAAGGAGGTTGAAACCCTAAATAAGAATAGAATAGATCTGGAGATAAAGAATATGCTGCAAGAGTTGAAAAATGAAATAGCAAGCTTGGGAAATAGAGTCAACCAAATGGAGGAAAGGATCAGTGATATTAAAGACAGAAATCTAGAAATGAAACAGAAGAAAGATGAGAGAAACCAAAGTATCAAAAATAGTGAAAGAGAAATTCAAGAACTAGCTGATACCATAAGGAGAGGAAACATAAGAATAATGAGCATTCTTGAAGGCGAGGAAAAGGAACAGGGACTAGGAAGCATTTTCAGACAAATAGTTAATGAGAATTTCCCAAATCTAAAGAAGGAGTTGGAGCTTAGAATTTAAGAAGTCAACAGAACACCCAATTATCTCATCCAAAAAGGCCTTCGCCAAGATACATAGTATTAATATTATCAAAAATCAACGACAAAGACAGAATTCTCAGGGCAGTCAGAGAGAAGAAAATGGTAACTTGTAAAGGAAAACATTAGATTATCCTCGGATTTCTCAGCTCAAACCTTACAAGTCAGAGGAATCAAATATTTAAACTATTAAGTGAAAATAACTATCAGACTAGAATAATGTATTCAGCTAAATTCTCCTTTAGATATGAAGGAGAAATTAAGACCTTTCCAGACATACAAAGATTGAGGGAATTCTCCACTATGAGGCCTGCACTGCAGGAAATACTGAAAGGGGTCAGCTCACCTAAGACAAAATGACAAACAACAACAACAACAAAAACAAAACACATAATTAGGAGTAAAGTGTGACTATCAGATAAATAGAAGTAGAGGAGTGCAACCCTTACTAAGAACAGGACATTATAAGCTTAAACAATAAGAAGAGAATTGCCATGGCAAGATAGTAATAAGTGTTCAGCATACATAGGGACAAATTCAGACAACAATGACTGAAAAGGGGAGGATTCAAAGATTCAAATTTGCAAAGGGGAATGGAGGTAAGACATACAGAAGAAAAGGGACGACTGTATACTGTATACACACACACATATATACTCATATATATGTATATATATGTATGTGTGTGTGTATATATATATATATGTATATATAACTATCCTTTACATATTTGTAATGGTAACCACACCAAAGGTTCAAAACTAAAGTATATAACATAAAACAAGAAGAACCAGAGGAAAAACCCACAGAAGCCAACCAAAATAAAACAGAAACATAAGGACAGGAAAGCAATGAAAACACTGAATTACCAGAAAGCAAAAGATAAAATAGATATAAGAAGACCTCATATTTCAATAATCACCTAAATGTAAATGAACTGAACTCACCAATAAAAAGGCACAGAGTTGCAGATTGGATCAAAAAACAAAACCCAACTATATGCTGCCTCCAGGAGACACATCTTAGCTCCAAAGACAAATATAGACTCAAAGTGAAAGGGTGAAAAGTGATATTCCAAGCAAATGGCAGTCAGAGAAAAGTGGGAGTACCAATGCTACTATCAGGTGAAATAGACTTCAAAATAAAAAAGGTAAAGAAAGATGCAGAGGGACACTTCATAATGATTAAGGGAATCATACACCAAGAAAACATAACACTTATTAATATCTATGCTCCCAATCAGGGAGCCTCGAAATAAGTAGAGCAATTACTAACAGAACTAAAGGGAGAAACAGACCAAAACACTAATGGAGCAGGGGACCTAAATACCCTGCTGAAAGAAATGGACATATCATTCAAACAGAAAATCAATAAGGAAATAATATCCTTAAGTGACACATTAGCCCAAATGGACATAATTAACATTTATAGAGCCTTCCATCCCAAAACAGCTACTTATATGTTCTGGTGCACATGGAAAATTCTCAAGGATTGATCACATACTGGGACACAGAGATAGCCTCAACAAATATGAGGGTTGAAATCATGCTGACCATATTCTGTGATCATAATGCTTTAATACTAGAGATCAACTGCAAAAAGAAAACAGAAAGAACCACAAATATATGGAGACTAAACAACATGCTACTGAAGAATAACTAGGTCAGGGAAGAAATAAAAAGAGAGATCAAGAGATACATAGAAACGAATGATAATGATAGTAAAACATATAAAAACTTTTGGGACATGGCAAAAGTGGTCATAAGAGGAGAGTTTATATCATTACAGGCCTATCTCCAAAAATAAGAATGAGCCCAAATAAACAACCTTACGCTTCATCTTAAAAAACTAGAAAATGAAGAACAAATGAAGTATAAAGTCAGCAGAAGGAAATCATTAAAATTAGAGCAGAAATAAATGAAATTGAAAACAAACAAAAACAGAAAAAAATAAATGCAACAAAGAGCTGTTTTTTGAGAAGGTTAATAAAATTGACAACCCCCTGGCTAGACTCACTAAAGAAAAAAGAGAAAGGACACAAATAAACAAAATCAGAGATGAAAGAGGGGGAAATTATGACTGACATCACAGAAATACAAAGAAATACAAAAAATACAAGAATACTATGAAGAGGTATATAACACCAAATTTTGTAACCAAGAAGAAATGCACCAGTACTTATAAAAATATAATCTTCCTAGACTGAATCAAGAAGAACTGGAAAATCTAAATAGACTGATCAGCAGTATGGAAATTGAAACAATCATCAAAAATATACCAAAAAGTAAAAGTCCAGGACCAGATAGCTTTATCAGTGAATTCTACTGTTCAAAGAAGATTTAATACCTATTCTCAAACTCTTTCAAAAAATTGAAGAGAAGGCAATACTTCCAACTCATTTTATGAGGCCAGTATTACTCTGATACCAATACCTGGTAAAGATAACACAAAAAAAGAAAACTATAGACCAATATCTCTCATGAACACAGATGCAAAAAACCTAAATAAGATAGTAGCAAATCGAATACAGCAACATATTAAAAAGATTATACACCACTATCAAGTGGGCTTCATCCCAGAGGCACAAGGATGGTTCGACATATGCAAATAAATTAATATGATACACCACATAAACAAATTAAAAAATAAGAATCATATGATCATATCAAGAGATGAAGAAAATGCCTTCGACAAGATACAGCATCCATTTACGATTAAACACAACAAAATCAGTATAGAAGGAAAGTACCTTAACATAATAAAGGCCATCTATGACAAACCATCAGCCAACATTATACTTAATGGTGAAAAACTAAAAACTTTCCCTCTAAGATCAGGATCAAGGCAAGGCTTTTCCAATATCATCACTGTTATTCAATATAACTTTGGAGGTTGTAGCGAGTGCAATCAGACGAGAGAAAAATATAAAAGGAATCCAAGTAGGAAACGAAGAAGTCAGACAGTCACTATTTGCCGATAACATGGTTCTCTATATAAAAAACCCTAACAACTCCACAAGAACACTACTAGAAATAATAAGCAAATACAGTAAAGTCTCTGGATACAAAATCAACATTAAAAAATATGTAGCGTTCCTATATGCTAATAATGAAGTGTCAGAAAAAGAAGTGGAGAAAGTAATTCTTTTTCAATTGCAACAAAAAGAATAAAATACTTAGCAATAAATTTAATGAAACATGTGAAGGACCTATATAATGAAAATTACAAAACCTTATTAAAAGAAATCGAAGAAGATACAAAGAAATGGAGACATTCCATGTTCTCAGATGAGAAGAATCAACATAGTTAAAATGACCATATTACCTAAAGCATTATACAGCTTTAATGCAATCCTCATCAAAATCCCATTGACATTTTTTAAAGAAATAGAACAAAAAATCATCAGATTTAATGGAAGCACAAAAGACCACAAATTGCCGAAGCCATCCTGAAGGAAAAAAAAAAGAGCCGAAGGCATCACTCTGCCTGACTTCAAATTATACTACAAAGCAACAGTAATCAAAACAGCATAGTATTGGCAGCAAAACAGACACATGGACCAGTGGAACAGAATCAAGAGTCCAGAAGTAAACCCATATTTATATGGGCAAATAATTTTCAACTAAAAAGCCAAAAATATACAGCAAAGAATGGAAAGCTTCTTCAATTAATGGTGCTGGGAAAACTGGAAAGCCACCTGTGAAAGAATAAAACTAGACTGTTGTTTATCACCACACACCAAAATTAACTCAAAATGAATTAAGAACTTGAATATAAGACCTGAAACAATAAAATGCATAGAAGAAAACATAGGAAAGAAACTCAAGGACCTTGGACTTAAAGAGGATTTTATGAATTTGACCTCACAGGTAAGGGAAGTAGAAACAAAAATAAACGAATGGGACTACATCAAACTAAAAAGCTTCTGCTCAGCAAAAGAAATCATCAACAAGGTAAAGAGACAACCATCCAAATGGGAAAATATATTTGCAAGCAATGCCTCCGATAAGGGCCTAATGTCTAAAATATACAAAGAACTCATATGACTCAATAACAACAACAACAACAACAAAACAAATGATCTAATCAAAAAATGGGCAGAGGGCCTGAACAGAGTCTTCTTCCTAGAGGACATACCAATGGCCAAAAAATATTTGAAAAGATGCTTAACATTGCTAGCTATTAGGGAAATGCAAATCAAAACCACAATGAGATACCATCTCATAACTGTTAGAATAGCTATAATCAACAAGACAAGTAATAACAAATGCTGGAGAGGATGCAGAGAAAAGAGAATCCTCATACACTGCTGGTGGAGCTGCAAATTGGTATAGCCACTATGGAAAACAGTTTGGAGCTTCCTCAAAAAACTAATAATTAATCTACCATATAATGCAGCAATCCCTCTAATGGGTATTTACTCCAAATACTTGAAAACCCATATAAGAAAAGATATTTGCATACCGATATTCACAGCAGCATTATTCACAGTAGCCAGGACATGGAAGCAACTGAAGTATCCTACAATAGAGGATTGCCTAAAGAAGCTGTGGTACACATATACAATGGAATATTACTCAGCCATAAGAAGAGATGAAATTCTTCCATTTGCAACAACATGGATGGACCTCAAGATAATCATGCTAAGCGAAATAAGTCAGACAGAAAAAGTTGAAAATCACATGCTATCACTTATATGTGAGATATAAACCTAAAAGCAACAAATTAACAGGAAAAACAAACAAACTCATGGACATGGACTATAGATTTAGTGGTTACCAGAGGGTAGGGAGTGGGGGAGGAGAGGAGATGTAGGAGGGGTAAAGGGAGTCAAGATAGGGGGTAGAGGGAGGATGAAGTAGATAAAAGGGATCAAATATATGGTAGCTGGTGGAAACTGAACTTTGGATGGTAAACACAATAAAATATACAGATGTCAAATTATAATGTACATCTGAAAATTATATAATTGTATTAACCAGGGTTCCCCCAATAAACTTAATTTTTAAAAAGTTAAAAGAAAAAGTACTCCCTTAACCACTAAGTATCACAAATTTACCTGGAATTCAAAGTTTTTCTTAATGTGACCTTATTCTATTTAACTAGCCTTATCAACTACTAATATGTAATAATAACCCTTTTTAAAAATAAGATTGCTTTGCTCACTAAACTAATTACACCTGTCCAAATCATTGTCTCATTTTGTTTTTCTCATTTAAAATGTCCTTTCTCTTTCTGTAATTTCAGATTAGCTTTCAAAGTCTACTCAAATTATATCAAACTTTCCACTTCCAAACTGCTGTTTTTCACTATACCATTTGAAATATAATTACTGCATTTCATCAGGTCTAAGTTTTACTTTATTAATATTTAAAATTTTCTAGATTCAGAATTAAACTTGTTTTGAACATCTAATGCTCTTTTCTTCAAATGCTATTATTAAATCAATGGTATAACTTTTGATTAGGGATATCTTTGAATTAAGGAATTATGTCCTCTTTTCTATTCTTTTATATGTTGACAGTGACTTACTGAGAGACCTTGATCTTTTATGTTCATTCTATACCTCAGCATGATTATTTAGAATGGTGATTGTCAAACTTCAGTGTGATTAATTCTTATGTGGGAAGCCTGTTAAAATGCATATTTCTGGGCTTCATCCTCAGAATTCTGATTCCAAAGAATTAGAGAAATGCCCAGGAGTCTGTGGTTTTCACAAGCATCTCAAACGACTTTGATGTAGATGTTATACACTGAGAAACACTCATTTAGAACAATACCAGAAAATAATCATTTGCGTTGTTGAGAAGTATAGTCAGTAATTGTTAATATGCATATAAAAAGAATTATGACTCATTTGGCTTATAATTATAATAATGAATCTCTGTAATTATTGAATATCTACAGTGTGGTGCTTTGGGGCACAGAAGAAATTATTAAGCATGAGCATACAGAAGGAGCCTAATGTAGTAGAAAGTGTGATGAATGGAGACCACAAGACCTGTGTTTGGTCTTGTCATTGACTAATTTAACAAGCTTAGGTAGGTCAATTTACTTCTCTCAACTTTGATTTTCACTTTTTGTAAAAGGAAAAAAAAAGGCGGGGGAAAATATTAACGTGAATGATTTCACTATGTAGTTTCTTGAATAAAATGGGAACATATAGCAAAGCTCTTCAAATAAATTATTATTGTTACTGCCCTCAAATTGGTTATGATCTGGTTAGGAAGACAAGACATAGCATCTACAAGTGAAATAAAAATATGACACCCGAAGCAGGTCATAAGGGCTACTACGAAGTACTTCCCAGAAAGATGAGAATTAAGTAATCAAATCAGTATAAAATGAATCAGATTAGCTATTTGTCATAGCTTCTTAGAAGACAGGATTCTTTCCAGGTCCAAAAGAGGCAAAAGTAAGCCCTGGAAATTGAGTTAAAATCTGAATAAATGTTAAAAAGCCTAATATAATTGTCTAATCAATTATATCATTCCTGAAGAAAAATAATAATAACAGAAAGAGGAATGGGTGGTCTTCACAGATTTTAGAGAAGATCCCAAAACAAAAGTGTTTGTCACAGTGTGCTTTGATCACCATTTAGGGTGGAGGTTACCTGAACAGGTGGATGGCCTGGTACCTGTCTGGTCCCTTGGTAGATTCGTTGTAGACTATCAGAGTAGGGTGTCATAGTCTTGTTAGAGTGGCATAGTAAGTTGAATAATTAGATGAACTAGCCAGTAAAATCATTTAATTAAATTCTTTTGCACTGATACCTTGCTTACTAAGCCATTTTCGATTATAATTTAGCTTCTTGAGTATTGAAGATAAAAAAGGGAATGCATTGACTTGCTAGCATGAATATCCAATATGTTTCCTGAAAATTTAGCTCCTATAAATTAGTCTTTGTTGGCTGAACAACTAGGGTTGCACTGAGAAAAATAAAGCTTCTGGCCCTTCAAAGCCAAAAAGTAGATTCTAGACCATGACATGATAATAAGGATAGAGACACCCAGTAATTCCAAAGACTACAAGATTCAGAGTTAAGCAAACTTTGGTTAGAAGCCGGGTCTGCCTCTGTTTCCTCATTTGTAAAGCGGGATATGTTTGCTTCATAGCATCCTGCAAAGAGTAAATGGGATCATTTATGTAAAATGCTAGAATGATGCCTGGTACTATGTCGAGAATATTGTCTTGGCAGTCTCGAAAGCCTCAAATCAGGAGTGGAACAAATATTTGTTGCATAAATGACCAATAGTTATCATTGCTACCCTGAAAGGTTTTTTTTTTTTTTTTTTGGTGCCTTGTTTGCCCTCAAACCTCTCTATCTCTGTCTTGTCTAATTTCCATAAAGTAACACATAAATAATTGCAGATGAGAGATATAAATAATAGGTGTTTTGGAATTTTGAAAATGTGATGGAGATTATTGAGGCCCCAGGGGTAAAGGAAAATACTTCAGGCTATCTGCAACTTAGTCTAGTTTTCACAGAAAATCTGGAATTTAGAGTTCAACATTAAAGTTCCTAATTGTTGAAAATTGTTATTAATAAGAAAGAAATTGACAACAAGTCAAAGCAAACAGGTCTTTAAGTCTAATTTGGTTTATGAGCTACCAGGCTGTGACCAGTATTTTAAAGGCTAGATAATGTTTGTTAAAAGATAAACTGAGGTATATTAAAAGTTTCAAAAGTTGAGTAAAAATCGATTCAAATCAGGTAGCATCCAACCTAGCAAGGAAAAAAGGAGCTTCAAGGAGCTGCACAAAATGAAAGACTTTTATAGGCAGAAGGGAGAGGAAATAAGGAAATTATAGTGGGCAAAAAAAGTGAGTTGATTATTGCAAGCTTACTTTCCTACAGGCTATAGCAGGGATCTATCAGGCAGATTACCTAACTAGTGCTGATCAGGAGATTCCTAATGACTGATTTAAGATTCCATTTCTGGGAGAGCTGAAACTACAAGTTAAATCTCGGTTGGTGGACATGAGGTTTTAGCATAAGCAACTCTATTTTGGGACTTTTTTCCCCCTTCTTCTTCTTTTTTAAATATACTATAAGGAGGAAAGTCTAGCATGCTTTGGGGTTCCCAAGTGTAGACCAGTTCAACTGGATGGAGTAGGAGTTTCATTAAAGGAGAAAAGAGAAAAGGTTGGAAAAATGAATTGTTTTGTGGAGCCCCTTGACTATTAGAATGAGTTATCAAGGTTTTAGGCAGTGAGGGTCCACTCCTAATATTTGAATAGATTAGTGAAATAGATATTATTCTAGCATTAAGATTCAATAAATATTTGTTGGATATATATTTGCTAAACTCTCTGAGGCCATACTTTTAAAACCTTGTAATGTAATTCATACTTATCCTCAAGGATTAGGAAAATTGTTAAAACATATAATACAGTTTAATAAAGCTACATTAGAAGTACCTGCACGGTAAGCAGTAATTTTTTTCTAGTAATAAAGTTAGTGAAGATTTAACAGAGAAGCCTGAGCCATATTTTTAACAATACCTATTCCTTTACATTTGAAAGGAGATTGACATTTGTTACATGCCTTCTAAATGCCTTAAGTTTAAGTACCATTTTCACTATTCTCTTTTCTCCCAAAGTGGATTTTCTAAATACTTTACCTCTCTGATTTCCTTTTTACACAGAAATCAAAATCCCAATGAAAAAGTGTCCCCAAATGAATTACTGAAGGAAAACTATGAGCTTAGTTTTGTAGAATATATAGGATAAATGGGAGAGGCATTTCTCATGGCAGGAATACAATGTGCAAAGATGTCAAAGAGGGAAATTACGTATGTTTGAGAAGACAACTGCAGTTGAACAGCATCATATTATAGTGATTAAAGCACACGCTTTGGAGGCAGATTTAACTTTGGGTGATGGCATTGCCACACACGAGCTTTGTGACTCTGGGCAACTTATTTAAGTTCTTTAAGCTTTCATTTCCTTACTGCCACTTACAGCTGTTATTCTGATTTTTGTCCTTACTATTTTTAGAAGACAAAGTAAGAAAAGAGAATGATGGAAGATGAATCTGGCAAAGAAGGCAATGATTAGATCACGAAGGCCTTGTATTGTATTCTGGGGATTAAAGGATATACTTACATTTTAAAGATCATCCTGACAGCAGTGGTGGCAAAATGTCAGAGATTGGGTATTGTGAGACAAGGAGACCAGAGTTTGAGCTGTGGCAGTAGAGGTAGATAAGGAGATTTCATATGATGGAGATGAAAGATGACTTGATGATCTATTGGGATGCAAGAGGAGTTTAGATAATTGCATGGATGGTGTTGACACTAACCAACACAGGGAATTTAGAAAGGAAAAAATGTTTTGGGTAGGTGATGCATTTTTTCTTTTCAGTTTTGGACATGTTGAATTTGGTGTGGCTGTGTAACTTTAGGGAGGAGTTAGCTAGAAAACGTTTGATATGTAGTGATCACAACACCTAAAATTTTTATAATGCTTACTATGTGCCATGCAATATTCTAAATGCTTTGCATCTGTTAATTTATTTAACTCTCACAGCAACCCTCTAAGGTAGGTATTATTATTTTCCCTGTTGTAAAGATTAGGAAACTGTGGCATAGGTGCCTTAATATACGCAAGGTCACACAAGTGGTAAATGATGCAACTAGGATTACAGGTTTGAGGCTTGGGACATAGGTACAGAAAAATGCTGACCATGTAACAGGCAGTGGGGTAGAATTCAGAACAAGACAGCCCCAGGCTTTGCTTTCATGGAGTTTACAGCTTAGTGAGTCATAGACTCTCAGAAGTGGTAAAAAATATGTAATCATGCAAGTGAAGAATGAGAAGATAAGAAAGTCAAAGATAAAATCCTGAGGAACACTGATATTCAAAGGATAAAAAGAAGAAAAAAGCCCCAGGAAGAGCTACAAAAGAATGCACAGTTAAAAGTAAGAAGAAAAATCAGGAGAGTTGGGCAAGTTCTTGAATAACATTGCAGAAGGGAATTTTGAGGAGAGTGTTAATTGATCAAAAGATCTAGTTAGAAAAGGAGTGAGGGTGTACAGTGGCAATAATGACCCCAGAAGAGTAACTTCTTGGGAATGATGGGGATAGAAGCAAATTGAAGTGGATCAAGGTGAAGTTTGAAAGCAGGACCAGAAGTGAAAGAGACTGGAATGAGATGTGTTAGAAGTTCTGCATCAGTCTAAGCTAGAGAAAATAATTGTATCAAAGTGATAGTAGTGGAAAGGAAAGGGTTAAAGGCACAAGAAAGACAATTTTAGGAGAGAATCAATACTTGGTGATTGGTTATGAGTAGACAAGGAGAGTCTAAGATGACTCTACATTCTACCCCAGGTTACCGGGAGAGTGGTGGTGCCATTATCAGGGAGAAGTTAAACATTGAGTTTGGCATGACAGGAAGACATCCAGCAAGCAGTTAGTTTATTAGGAATTGTAAATTTAAAATGTAATTGTTGAAACATTTACCAGATTGACTTCAAGTTGTGTAACAAGCAATTTTCTGTAGTATTACTTGTATAATATACTGTATATGATCTTATGCTTATTAGCTGAATTTTTCATTATTAAACTTGAGGATAACTTTTATTATACTGCTAGTATGAAAGCTGTGTTTTGTTGTTAAGGAAATAATGTTATTAATTACTGCTTTTGAATAGATATTAGAGCGTTTATGGAAGGACCGTGACATTTATACATTCTTGCATAACTTATTATTATTATTACTTGCCAGGCACTGTTAAAATCACTTTGTAAATGTTAGCTAATTTAAATTTAATAATCAAAAAAATCCTACGAGGCAAATATTTTATCATTCTCATTTTACAAAAGAAATATTAAGGTTAGAAAGGTGAAATAAATTAGCCAAAGCCACACTGCTTTTAAATAGTAGAATTGGCAGTTAAACCCAGGTAGTCTGTGATGGTATAAATGCATACCTTATACTTCTGCATTTCATCAGTTTACCGTAGATTTACAAAACACCAAAAAGGTAATAAGTTAAAACTTCAAACAGAATAGTGGTCCACATCTGTAACATTGGAATACCATTCATTATGATTCTGGAATGTAATATATTCATGTTTTCAAATGAAAAGAAATATAATCTTAAACACAGTTTTCAGTGATCGCCTTGGTAATGCAAATATAATTTTGGTTTTCTTCCAGTTGAATTTTAAGAGAAAATGCCATTTAAATCCAACCACTGGAGTTAATGATAAAAAAATACTGTGCACTTAGATAAAGTGCACAGTATTGGATAAGAAGAGATGAAGTACTGCCATTTGTGACAACATGGATGGATCTTGAGATAATCCTGCTAAGTGAAATAAGCCAGACAGAAAAAGTGGAAAACCACATGATATCACTTATATGTGGGACATAAATCTAAAAGCAACAAACAAATATGACAAACAGAGACTCATGGACAGTAGAAGATGACAGGGGGGAGATAGTTGGGGTAAAAAGGGTCAAATGTGAGGTGACAAAGAAATCTTACTCTGGGTGGTGAACACAAAATGCAATATATATATATGACGTATGGTTGAATTGTATACTTGAAATTTATTGGATTTTGTTAACCAATGTCACCATAATAAATAATAAAAATAAAATAAAAATAAACAGAAAAAAATACTATGAATACTATGCAACACTAAACATGCCACAAGGTAGTCTAATAGTTAGAAAATCAAAGCATCATTTGTTGACAGCATCACCAGAAGAGAACAGTAAGAAGCTCAGGTGATTTGCAATGTAATGTTTGCATGTAACTGTTTCTAAGATTGGATCTTTTAAGAAGGGGAAAAAAACCGTTCACGAGATTCTGCCATTCTTTAATAATTACATACATCTCATTATAAATGGATACTATTAATAATGGTTTAAGAACTTCTGAATGTATTTTTGAACTTACTAATGTTGAAGCAAACTATAATTCATTTCTCAAACTGAGAAATAAACACTCTTGACTTATGTTAATAGTAATAAATTGTAAAAATATCAGTGTAAAAAGAAGTTTAGAATTTACAAATTATTATTAGTATCAATACTATTAATACTTATGTTCCCTAATTCAGTCTATTCAAGCAGGATGCCAAATAGATGAAGGCTATCTAATTAAATGCCATCAAAAAGTTCTAGTTCATGAAATGCAAGCTTTTTTTTTCTTATTTGCAATATGATTATGTTTTGGAACTAGATAGTGGTGATGGTTGCATAGCATTGTTAATTTACTAAATGCCACCGAGTTGTTTACTTTTATTTAATATTATTTTTCCAGTTTTATTGAGATATAATCAACATATAATATTGTGTAAGGTTAAGGTATACATTGTCTTATTTGAAACATTTAGATACTACAAAATGATTACCACAGTAGGGTTAGTTAACATTTCTGTAATCTCATGTAATTGCCATTTCTTTTCTGTGGTAAGAACATTTAAGATCTACCCTCTTAGTAATTTTGAAGTATATAATACAGTATTATTAACTACAGTCTTCATGTTGTACATTAGATACCCCAAACCTATTCATCTTAAAACTGGAAGTTGGTACCCTTTGACCAACATCTCCCCTTTTCTCCAATCTCCCAGCCCCTGGTAACCAACATTCTACTACTCTGTTTCTATGAGTTGGACTTTTTTAGATTCCACATATAAGTGAGATCACCTGGTATTTTTCTTTCTCTGACTTATTTCAATTAGAATAAGGCACTCAGGGTTCATCCATGATGACACAAATGCAGAATCCTCACATCTTCTTTGCCCATTGATTCACAGAAGAACACTTAGGTCGTTTCCATATTATGGCTATTTTGAGTAATGCTGCAATGAACATGGGAGTGCGGAGATTTCTTTGAGATCCTCATTTCATTTCCTTTGGATATATTGCATACCCAGAAGTAGAGTTGCTGAATCACATGAAAAATCTATTTTCAATTTTTTGAGGAACTTCTATATTGTTTTCTGTAGTGGCTGTACCGATTTACATTCTCACCAATGGTACACAATGGCCACTCTAACAGTAAGGTGATATCTCATTGTGGTTTTGATTTGCGTTTCCCTGATGACTGCTGGTATTGAGCATCTTTTCACGTACTTTTTGGTCATTTGAATGTCTTTGGAAGAATGTCTATTCAGTTCCTCTGCCTATTTTTACATTAGATTCTTTTTTTGCTGTTGAGTTTTAAAAAATATATTTTGGATATTAACCCTTTATCAGACAGCCGATTGACAAATATTTTCTCTCATTCCAGAGCTTCCCTTTACATTTTCTTCTTTTGCTGTGCAGAACCTTTTTTAGTTTGATGAAGTCCCACTTATTTTCCTTTTTGTTGCTTGTGCTTCTGGTATCATAGCCAAAAAACCATTGCTAAGACCAATATAAGGTAGCTTTTTTTTTTTTTTAAGTTTTATGGCTTCAGGTCTTATGCTTAAATGTTTAGTCAATGAAATAGGAGTTTAAAGACCCAAAGTGAGTTCCTAAGCAACCATATCTGAAATTCAAAGACGTTAGGAAGTTGGGGTGAAGGAGATTTGAGTTTTCTTTAGCGATAGGACAGAGTGGTACCAAGGACATTTTTTTGGGCTGGAGATTTAGGATCCTGTGTTTTAGGCTGAACACTTTTATAACGGTAAGGTCAGGTCTGTGACACAAATTTGTAAAGAGCTCGGAAAACTATACCTTAGCCTGTGTCTTTCCTCTCTGCTGCTTGACGGTCTTTCTTTGCATTTATGTTCTGATCACTGGTTGCTACCGCAGGTATTACTGCTTGTTGGTACTTTGCTTTTGTTAGCTGTCGTGCACCACGAGAGGAAGAAAAAGAAACAAAAATCTCTGTTCCTCGTAAAGTTAGGAAGTGGAAAGCGGCCCCGCAACATCCTTAACGCCCCCATTTTAGCCCAACGCACGGTTCTCAGCAGCTGCTAAGAACTAGCGAAGCCGGTCCCAGAGACGCGCTCCCTTCCAGGGGCGGGACCAGAGGAAACCCCGCCTCCTAAACCCAATCCCAGCTATCCGCCAGCGGACAGGAAGCGGCGGTGGGCCTGCCTGCCCGGGAACCGGCCTCTGCGCGCATGCGCGCGCCCCTAGGGCGCCTGAGGGAGAGGGAGGGGTGGGAGGAAGAGGTGAGGCTCCGCGTGCCCGTTGGGCGCCCGCGCGTCACGTGGTAAGGAAGGAGGCGGAGGTCCGGGGCTTGGAGGAGGGAGATAGAGAAGAGGAAAGGAGCGAGGGAAGGAAAACGGGGAAGGGAGAAAGGAAACGAACGAGGGGGAGGGAGGTCCCTGTTTTGGAGGAGCTGGGAGCGTTGCCGTCCTCTGAAGTGGAGCGAGAGGGAGGTGCTTTGCCGTTTCTCCTGCCGGGGGTCCCGGCTTCCCGTGGAGGCTCCGGATCAAACCCCTTCAGCTTCTCTCTCCGGATCGATGTGCTGCTGTTAACCCGTGAGGAGGCGGCGGCAGCGGAAGATGGTGTTGCTGAGAGTGTTAATTCTGCTCCTCTCCTGGGCGGCGGGGCTGGGAGGTGAGGCACGACCCAGAGCACTGGGGGCACCGTGACCCCCGCGGACCGCGCAGCTGCAGCGGCAGCGGCGGCCGGGCCGAGCGGAACCCAGGCGCGGCGTGCGGCGGGCGTTATCAGTCAGCCAGCCGGCCGGCGGCGCCACTCGGGCGCGCAGCGCTCCCCGCTCCCTATTGTCCCTCGTACCCGGACCGCGTTCCCTTCCGTGGCGGGCCGACGAGGCTCTGAGCCTCCGGCGAGGCCTTCCCCGCCCCCTACCGCCCCGGTGGCAGGGGAGGCATGGGTCGTCTCCCAGAGAAGCGAAGCCGGAGGTCCGGGTCGCCAGGCGAGAGCCGTGGTTGCTCCATCCCTCCAGCCTGCGCGCGGAGCGCGGGGGCCGTCAGCCGTCGCGGGGCTGGCGGTCTTTGCGGCTTTGGTTCTGCGCTCACCCTCACCACCAATCCTCCCTTTGCCTCTGCGGGGTGGAGGATTCCGGCGTTCGCTCGGCAGAGAACCGCGGAGCAGGCTCGTGGGAAGTTGCGAAGTATGCAGCGGGGCTCGTGAATTCTTCTTTACTGGGGGTGGCAATGAGAGCCACCCTGTTCTGCATAGGGGCCGCCGGGGGAGGAGTAACAGTGGTCCGCTTGACTGAGCCGAGTGGCTTCCGCTCTCAATAGTGCCCTGCCTCTGCTCCTGTGGAGAGAAGTCGCTGGAGGGTTTATGTTCAGCGAAAACGTTCTGTTGCTCAGGGAAAAGGGTTTGGTGGGGAGAAAGGTAAGCCGTTTTGGAATGTTCTTTGATGTGGGTCTTTCAGAGGGACGGTCTCTGGGGGACCCAACTTGGAAGAGTTTACTTAAACTCTCAGGTGGAGTAGACATTCATTGTAGTTCATGGATTGTCAAACTGGCAAACCCCCTTCCCCCGCCCTCCGTTGGAGTTAAATTAACTAAAAGCGTGTAAGTTCTTGATTCCTCAGGTTTTGAAGACGATTTTTATTTCTGTTGTATCCCAGGATCAGCTGCATCATTTTGTTGTTGTGTAAAGTGCTTTATTTTAGGTAAACTTTTTGACTTGCCCAAAAGTAGTATACTTGCAAATCTCAAAGTATTTTTAGAAGCATTAGATTGAAAAAAGTTTTCAGAATGCTTCGGATGAGTAAAACCTAATATGATAATTTAGAAAATATTTGAAAATTTCATGTAGAGTATAATTTCTGTTCTTTTGTTTGTCACTGAGTTAGGACGGCAGAGCCAACCATATTTTTGTCCTGCATTCTACTTAATTTGAGGTTGATACTTTGTAGGTAGACTTCTGTTGTAGTTTGTAGTGGTCATTTGTTAGATACACTGAGGTTGATACTTTGTAGGTAGACTAATGCAGTTTGTAGTGTTCATTTGTTAGATACACATTTTAGATTAAGATCTAATAGATGTTTAGTTTTAGAATCACATGCTAGAGACGGTCTATAAGGGCCTATGCATTTAACATTTGTGTTGAAGTTCTAAATGTGGCTTCCAACAAATAACTTTTCTCTTTTCACTTTTTGTGATTATAGTCAAGATTTAGACACTGATTTCTACGAGGTAGTAAGAAGTAAGACATACACAGGAGACACTTTAAACTACCCATGAGTAGTAGTATGTAAATGTTCTTTGTTTTTAAAGAATGAAATAGTAAGAATAGAAATGGGCGTAGTCTGATGGTTGAAGAAAAAAAGCAAAGTAACAACATAATCTTTGTAGGTTAAGACTCTTGTTACACAAACATTTTCTAAATTCAGAACTCTGGAGTTATTTATAAAGTATCGTTTTGCAGTAAACATTGATTAAAAGAGTACTTACTGTTTGATGTTTATATTAAGCAGAACTTTGTGAAAAAGACTAAGAAACCTTTGATTTTAAAATTAGCATAAGATTGTAGCTTTTGGGTACATGGAAATATTTGTAATTTTATGGTGTTTTCATCTATTAATCTGAGCAATTCATGGTCAAGTTTGTAAGAAGTTTAAATGATGATGATCCATAGATAATATTCAAATTGGATAGTATATTTTAACATGAGAATGAATATGTTTGTATAGATTAGGAGATTTGTAGTGGAAATATGGATTTAACTTTAAAGTATGGATCGTTTTTAGGTACTGAAAAAACTTTCAGTTACCCCTTTCTGACCCGTCAATCACTATTTTGTATTAATTTTTTCTTGCTTTTAATGTGATGGGTGGGAAGCTGGAAGAGATAATTAAAGTGTTGAGTCATAAAACTTAAACTTTTCTAATGCTGTCTATTTCTAGCACATGTCCCAGCCTATGCTGTATTTGTAGAAAGATACTATAAAATTTCTAGAGTTCTGTAAGTGCCTATAAAGACATTTTACTCAAATATGTACACAAAAATTCTCTGTAACCACATTAGAAACTTATTGAAACTATTCTTATTAAAAATAGCCTAAAGAATTTTTATATGTGTGAATATTACTTTTAACACAAATATGTTGGATAGTTGATACCTTTTTGAAAAATTTAATTGGTGTGTTTGAGAGGTCAAAAGGTATTGTAGCAGTAAATTTAACCCCATAGTATTTTGGTTTAATGAAGTCATACATAAATTAAATTTTAGGGTAAGCCATGTTTTTTATATTTAAAAGTCTGGTGTAAATGCTTTGCTTTGTATCATGCATTTTATAGAAATAAGTTTTCTGGAAGTTTGGCCCACAGTGTTAGAAATATCAAAGTTTAAGTATGAACTATATCTTTCACATCTATGAGCAGGTAAGGTCTATGAAATTAATGAGACAGACTTTTTGTCTTTATTTTTAAGGAGTTCTGACACTTCATCTTTTTTACTTGAGATCAATAATCCTGTTAGTTCGATCATTTAAGAAGGCCCATTTCAAGCCATCCCCAAAGTTAACAACAGTATGTTCTCTGTAATGTAACAGGACCTCTCTTGAGTAGCAAGGGTTGAGGGCAGTAGACATGACAGGCACCTCATTTCTTTGTTTTCTGACTGACTTACGATCTTCAAGGGTGTTTATTATCTGATATATTTTAAATTTTCCAAAGGACTTGCAAGGTTGGGTAGGGAGAGTAAAGGACATTTCTATGATGTCTGTTGTGTACCTGATATTGTGTTAAGAGTTCTACTTTTCAACATTTATGAGAGAGGTGATATTTTACAGTTGAAGAAATAGGCTTGAAGAAATCATTTTTCTAGCATCATCCATTCTGACCCAAGTCAGTTTGACCTCCAAGCCTGAGCTTTTTACCTATTACTCTCTCATACTTTTATGAAAACAGTTTTCACACATTAGCTTAAGAGTGGCCTCTGGACTGAACCACCCTAGAGATATGTTTTGTTTGATTTAGAGTGCCTTTAAGTTTCCACATTGAAAAAAAAAAGGGAAACTTCTCAATGAAATTCATGGATTTATGGATTTTGGGGGAAGAATTAAAAATTGAGGCCCTACTAGGCTGCATTCTCATTATCTGGAGCCGGGTGATAGAGCAGTAGCTGTTCTTTTTAGACTGGGTATGTGCTTACCTGTCAGTGCAGTTCCCATCATTTCTGCCAGTAATACACTTGGCCTGCTTCACTCATTTTTCTTACATGCCTGTATCCTGTAGGTATGTTATTCACATCTCTGCCTCGGCTTCATCTTGCATAGTTTTTTCCAAACTTGAAAAAAAAATTTTTTTTTGACTGCAACCTCTTATCCAACTTTTAATATATATTTTTGTAATTTTTTTCCACAGTCTTAAAAATTTGTTAAAAACTGTGGCATACACAATAATTTTTATCTAGCATTAGGTTATTAGACACTTTTTTAAAATCCCTGTTTTTATAATAGTAACAATTTGAAAGTCTTAAAGAATGGTGGTTTTAGTTTTCCTAAATCTCTTTAACTTAGTGAACAAATAAGAAACCATTTCTTTTTCTACTGGGATGAGACCCTCAGAAAATTGATTGTAGGTCATATAATTAAAAACTAACAGCCTTTCTTTGAAAAAATGGGTTATAAGTATAAACAGTACTTTTGAAATTAAGAAAATTGAAATGAAACATACATTAATCAATAAGCCACATTTTTCTAATATTGTTTGAAGATGACAAGTTCAGATATGAGAATATTCCTGTCTGACAAGTCTGGGACCAGATTTGAAATTTTGGCTATTTTTGATGGAAGTTTTTCTAAGTTGTACACATTTACTGTTTTAAAATGGGCCAAATTTAATCTTAATGATTGAGGTTTAGTATAAGAACAGCTGTTATCCTTCTGGGCTCTGTCGTAATTTCTATTTTTCATTTTTCCAGAAATAATTGAAATAGGCATTTTAAATTCTAGGCGATTGTGCTTTTTTTTTTAATTCTTGTAGCTGGTTTTAATAGCGTTTCCAACTTTTGGGTTAGATTTCCTGGCTTTCTTGCAAACCTTGAGGATATTGCCTTTTAAACATGTTTTCTATGGGGAAACTAAATAATTGTACTTGACATACTTGTATATAAAGGGAAATACATGAGCATTAGATGTTTTTTTTTTAACATATATGTTTTTTTGGCTCTGTAGAGTTTAGTGCTGAGTGAGATTGCCTTGTTCTTTCTGAACGATTGGGATGATATATACTGTTTTGCTAGTTAAAGTGAGGCAGAATAGAGAGAAGACACTGATGGAAAACCAGGAAGACACAGCAAATAAAATGCACACTCATTTATTTACTGGTAGATCATTTCCTAGATCTGAACCATAAGTACTCTGTCTTTAAACTAATATACTAGGTTATTGATATTAAACATACCCTAAAATGTGCAATTATGATATTCTCTACAGAACTGTAAATTATAAGCTAAGAAAAAGTATTCTCTATATTTAAAATAAAGATTAGGTAAAAGGTAAATTACAGAGGTTCCTGATGCTGTTTTATTGTTAGTTTTCAGTAAGTAGCTATTGAGTGTTACAGTTTTGATGACTTTGTGGTTTGTAAAAGTTAAATTTCTTGTCTTTCTTTGAATTGTATCACATTCTAATGGTTAGAGAAATTTTGCCAAAATTAGAGTTATATTTTTGGGATGGCCTAGCTTAAAATATAGTCTATGTGAAGTGCCCAAAATGAAGTTTGTGTGTGTGAAGTTTGGGTGCAGGGAAATGAGAGTCATTGGACGTAGCTGCTAACATGAAGTTTCAAAAAGAGGCCTATGTGGCCACTAATTGGGGGAGACAAATTGTAGATTTGAAAGGCTGTGGACAGAGAAACACACAGTAATTTCAAATCTGAGCCCCAAGTTACAAGGCAGACACTCCAAATTGTAGGAATTGATTTGCATTTTGTCTCTTTTCACATGGGCAACTAACTCTATGTGACATGCTTGGGTAATGAGGCCTGGGTTGGTTGGTTGTTTTTTTTTTTTTTTTAAAGGAATTGATGTATTTGATGATTGTTAGCCATTTTTCCAAGCAACTTTAAAACGTCTGCTTGTTCTTAATAAAAATCCAGCTATGATATTTCTAACTAGTTTAGCCAGTTAGAAATTTTTATACTAGGAAAATGGAGCAATACTAAGGATAAGTGGAAAAATTGATAATCGAACCAGTTAGATTCCTATGAGGGTAGTAGCAGTGTGTAGGCTCGACCTTAGTGCTACTTGGGGACAGTTCTGTCTTGCAGGAAACAGCAATACTGAGAACAATTCTCAGGAATGTAGACTCCCTTTGATATTGGAAGAATTCTTTCTGAGGCTACTACAATTCCCACTAAACAATGTGAGTTTGTGTACAGTGAGAACATTCTGTTTGGTCACCAGACTGTATTGTATATCTGTAGCTAGTGGGAGTCTTGAAGCCACAGTTTTGAGTGAGAAGGAAAGTAAAAATCACTGAGTTTGTCAATGTAGACAGAAATGTGAAGATATAAAAATACACTGCAATTGAAATGATTTACTAAGCTGGAGGGACATCAACCACTGGGGGAAAGCTTTTTGAGATAGAAGGGAATGCTGTATAGTAAGATGCTTATTGGCTTGTCTGAAATGGAGAGTCCATGGTAGCAAATAAACAGAACTACTAATTGGCCCATAATAACCAGGATTCTAATTATTCATATTTTAGGTCATAATAACTGTGAAGTAAAGTATTATGGAATGTTGGTTGGAGTTCATGTTGAAGAGTTAGGGTATGAAATGATTAGGAGTAAATTAGCTCTTGATGAATTGGGTGACTGAGTCCTGGATTACGGTAGTAACTGAAAATAAATAAGGATAGACCAAGAAATTATATAGAAGAAAAATCGGTAAAACTTACAAATGTTTAATGTGGAGCTAACAGATTTATTGAGGGCTCACTCTGTTGTCAACTTTTGATCTCAGAGGCTGTTGCATTGCAGAGTGTGGTTTTATAAAACTTTGAGGACCTAGGTTTTTGAAGTGGAAAATATCTAAAATTTTGAATTTATATAGAAGATTGGTTATAGGTTGGGATGTGTGTCAGAGTCTTGGATTTTATCCTACTTGCAAGCTAAATACTTTTTCGGGGGATTGGTTAAAACTTTGTATACTCTTTTAGTAATCTATGCCTAGTCATTTGAGAAGCACTGCTTCAGATAGTTGGATGATAAAGTTTGGTGCATTTGGAGTAGAGGGGAAAAGTTAGATTTAAAGATATATTAACAAGTATGTTTTTACTTTAAAAGTATATATTACTCACATTAAGTTGGAATTATGTTTAGTTCAAGAGTATGTTTCACACTCTTGATTATATGTGAACTGTGAACTTCCTATTTCAGAAACTAATTGGGGAAAAGAATGTAATTGAGGCAAATGTACGTATATGATTTGTGGAACAGAATTTCTTTCCATTGATTTTTGCTTGCACTGATGATTGATACACACATTCACACATTTGAACTTTGGATTTTGTTTTCAAAAGAATCCAGATAGACTCCTACACTTATACATTGAGTGAGATATTTAATTTGCTATCTCTTACTGAGAGTTAAATGGGATAACTTTGTAAAAATGCTGAAGAAACTATAAAGAGCTATACAAGTATTATTAAAATTATAGTGTTTTAAAGCCTACTTTTGTTTGGAATCTATTAGTTACAAAGTATAGATGGATACATGTATTTTTCAAAGTTGATACTAGAACATTATTACTAAACACTGGAAAATAGAATATCCATAATTCCTTCTCCAACAAAATTTAATCACTTTTTAATATTAATCTATCAGTTTTTAAAAATGCCTATTATGAATTTACACATAGGATTTATGTAGTTTTGTATTCTCTAAAAAAATTAATGTGTAGTTAAAATGTATATACAAAGCAGACACTGCGATAAAGTAGTCTAGAGACAGTTTTGGTTGTCACAACTGGAAGGATGCTACTGGCATCTGGTGGTGGGTAGATGCCAGAGATGCTGCCAAACATCTTACAATGCAGAGGACAGTCCCCCTACCAAAAAAAAAAAAAAAAAAAAAATTCTGGCCAGAATGTCAGGAGTGCTAAGGTTAAGAAACCCTGCTCTAGAGGAAATCTGAATTTTCTTGCTTTTTTTTTTGTTATTAATAGCCTGCTTGCTGCTTTAATTGATTACTTAAGTTTCATAAGCTTCTGATATTTCTTTTGTTCAAGCTTTTCTCTTCCAGTGTTCTGAGCCCTGCAGTTCTGAAACATTTACTTTAGCATTTATCTTCCAGCATTTCTCATTCTTCTCTTCATCATTCTGTTTGTGGTAGGGAAGAAAATCTGATTCTGTCAATTTACAGTAGTAGTTGAATGACTGATAGCCCATAAGATTTAAAAACTGAACCAAACTAGTTGCTCATTAACCCAGAAGAGTCATGGATTATTAGGATTTTAGTTTCTGTGGGGAAGGATATTTGGAGGGACTCAATCAGCAACTTACTCTGAAAATCTGTCTTCAGAATTAGTTGTTCTCAGTTTCGACTTTTCATAATTTATTTTCTTCATAATTTCAACTCATAAGTCCTTGAAAACTTCCATGTATATCTTTTGCATAACTTCATCCCCCCCCCCCCATATTTTCTTATTGTTAACACCTTTGGCAGAATTGTTTTATTTGCACATAAAGATTTGCTGGAAGGAGACAGAGGCAGATGGTTTGGGGTATAACATGGGACATGGGTGAAGTAATAAGAGTCTGGGGGGTAGATTGTGTAGTGACCTGGAGCCATTGTGTATGTGTGTTATTTAGGTAGGTTGAAAGTCACAGTCCCTTAAATGAGTTACTGTCTGTACTTGTGTCTGCACTTTTTGAAATGTATAAAGACATTTCAGATCTGAATAGAAATCTAAATTATGTACATGTTTCCACTTTTGGATTTTTAAGTTGTATTTCATAAGTTAGTGGTAGAAATTTAATACATTGATGTTTTGTGCCCTATATTGATTTAGTTTATAATTTTAAAAAAGAACTGCTTACTTTCACTTCTGAGCCAGCTAGCATTATTTTTAATTTTTAGAGACTAGCTTGTCTTAAAAAGTGGGTGTGTTGAAATATGCTTGTAATTGGAGACACATCCTCTTGAACTCTCACTTGTAACTGTTAGGTGTAGATATTTGCTTGTAAAAAATTATTTGACTGGTTTCTAGTAAAGAAATAGATACTGTGGCTTAAGTTTGAAGTCACATTGTGGATATAACTTTTCCAAGAGTGCAGTAAAGGCACTTAGATATATTGCTGAAATATAGGACATGATAGTTCCTGGAAGCCGACCTTTGTTATACAAGAGAACAGTTTTGTTAATGGTATTTAATGCTTCAAGATCATAGTGAATACATATCAAATAGAAGCATTTGCTCAGCACAGTGTGATAAGACAAAGTGGGTGACTCAAGTTCCTTAGGAAGGAAGTACACTTTTATGTTTGGGAAAAATGCTCTTGGTGCCTAATTTTAAAATTATACAAGTGAAAGTATGTTGAAAACAACTTGATTACAAGTAATTTTTCTGAGGAATGGAGATGTGCTAGCATTAGCTTATTCTTACATATTTTCATTTATTGTAGTTGAGTTTTCCTGTAAAGAGGAAAATCTGTAATGTCAAACGTTTTACAGATTTTCTTCCCCCATTCTTAAGATTATAGAATCAACCTTTTTGATACAGATAGGAAAAAATTAAACTTACTTGTTATATAATATCTCTATCCCACACAAAGATGATGACATTGACCAATCATTAGTAAGCTATATTATGTTTTTCCCCACTGATGTTAATTTTTTTGTTCTGTGTTTTTTCTCTATTATATTTAATTTAGATTGAAACAGAAGATTGTAGGTTTCAAATTCAAGAGTTGGGAAGGAAGCTTTTGTTTGCAAGTGTTCCTGGAAATTACAATGCTACTTACATGTGGAATATGGAAAATAATCATAGAGGCTAGCATATATGGGATACTTATTATTTGTCAGTCACTGTCCTTAGGACAGTTTGTGTATCAACTCAGCCAACATCTCTATAAAATGGGTTCTGTTATTCTCATTTTACAAACGAGAGAGCAGGTTCAGGGAGGGTAACTTACTCAAAGTCAGAAAAGTTGTATAGCTATTCATTGGGGAAGCCAAGATTTTAATATAGTCAGTCTGGCTCTGAAATTCTTACTCTTAAACACTATACTGCCTCTTAGAAACAGCTCATGCCTTAAAACGTATTGTATAGTGAGGTGGTTATATTCTTTTTTTTTGGGGGGAGGACAAAGATTGGATCATTTTACCATCAGAGCATAATTAGGCTCTTTATAATTATAATATTTGAACCATTTGAGTCAGGTTGTTTACATTTTTTTTTTTTTACATCAGAAAATA
This sequence comes from Macroglossus sobrinus, assembly GCA_004027375.1. Classification (NCBI taxonomy): domain Eukaryota; kingdom Metazoa; phylum Chordata; class Mammalia; order Chiroptera; family Pteropodidae; genus Macroglossus; species Macroglossus sobrinus. Next base: position 293,078 of record PVKZ01000047.1, on the reverse strand, counting down.
TTTACAATTAAAGAGAGGGGAAACACTTTCTAGAACATTTATGCACAGTATCATTTGAATTTTGCCATAGATAAATTTATATATGTATTTTTTTAAAGTCTCGATGGTGGATACTGAATCTCTGGATGGTGAGATGTAAGGTGTATGTTTCTATAGTAATTACTTTGTAATCAGGAAAAATAATTTTAAGGAAAATTGCTGTTAGTAAATACCAGTATCATAATGACTTTGAAAAAAGTTGTGGGAAATAAAAATATAGTTGGCTGTCTGTATCTTCCAGTTTTGAGTCTATGAGTTCAACCAACCACAAATTGAAAATATTCAGGGAAAAAAGTCTCAGAAAGTTCCAAAATCAAAACTTGAATTTGCCATGTGCTGAGCACTATGCTGAATACATGCAAATGAAGTGATATGTAGATATACTCCGCTGTAGCCTATATGCAAATATAGGTTAATGCAAATACTATGCCATTTTATGTAAGAAACTTGAAGAAATGTGGATTTTGGTATTCATGGGGGTCTCCCTATGGATGTCAATGGATGACTGTATTGTTTCCATACTGTAAAAAGGGAGAGACCACCTAAGCTCTCTAGTAGCAAGGAGACTAAGTTACTTTTTTTCTACTTCGTACACCTTCTGGCCATTTCCACTTTTTCATGTAGGTGATTATTTGTTATTTCTTTACTTTCCCTCCAGTTTTTCTTTAAAATTTTGAAAATTATTTATTTTCTCTATCTTATAGGCCCAATTCAGTTATTTTTCTATGAGTTTCACACATAGGCATTTGCTTGATATACTATTTTTATTTTTTTCTAATTTTTATTTTAAAACTTTTATACTTTCTGAAAGATGGAAGTATATGTATGTAGTCCAATTGACATTTGTATACTTTTCACTAAGATTTATTAATGGTTATCTTTTGCCATATTTGCTTTCTCTCTCTAACATGTTCTTTTTTTTTCTCTGAACCATTTGAAAGTAAGCTGTACCCCTAAATACTTCAGTATGCATCTCATAAGATTAAGGACATTGTCTTTTATAACCAAGAAGATTCTTTTCTTTGCAACTATAACTAAGGACCAGAAAGCAAATGCTGTTGGTAGGTATAATAAAATAATAGTAGAGAAAGGAGGAAGCATTGGTAGAATAACTACATTGCAGGATGGAGCTATTTTATGTAGGAACAATGGCACAATAACATATAATAGTGTTAAGATCATCATATCACTATGACCTCCTTGGATAAAGATGTTAATAAGGACGAGCCTGGCTCACTCAAGATGTTAAGGTAGAGGGGAAAAAAAATCAATAATTGTTCATATAGAAAGAGATTTGGCACATAAAATAAACTTCAATTATCTAGAAATTTTCCTCAGTGGAAGCTGTCATTTTCCACTGTCAGATTACTAACATCTTACTGTACTCTAGGTTAAATATTTTATTTTCATCATTGTCAGGTAACAGACCTGTTTCTCCATTATTAAGAACTTTACATGAGAACATCTTCAGTGAGTATTATGTTCTTTGTCAGAAGGGATAAAGGAATTATAGCTTGCCATACCTTGAGTCTTTCCTGTTCCCTTCCATGTCATTCATTTTTCCCTGCATAGATAATATATTGGAGTAATAAAAGAAGCTCCAGATCTGTCTATATTCAGGGATAGCAGCAGAACTCTAGGTTTTTTTCCCCATTGTGGTTTTATTTTTTAATCCTAGGTTTGTAGGCTTTGTTTTCTTTTGTACAAATCTACTTCATGTAAATAAAGGATTTAAATTAGAGGAAGAAAATAGTCTATATTATGGAATACAACTCATATGTTAACGTAAATGGCAATAGACTTTTTGAAAAAGTAGTTTCTGTGCCTATATTTAGTTATTAGTTGCTTTAAATAATCCCTGTTATGATGATTCCTATATTTGTATTTCTAGCCTAGACTTCTCCCTTGAATTCCAGACTTCTGCATCCTAACTACATCTCTCCTCCAGTAAGATGGCTGGTGGGCATCCCAAACTTAACATGTCCAAAAACAAATCTCTGAATCTGTTACCCACAACCTTTTTTTGCAGTCTTTCCCATCTCGGTAAATGAGAGCTGAGTTCTTCACTCAGGCCAGAAACTTTGGTTTATCCTTTATTCCTGACTTTCTCTCACACCCTGTATGCAGTCTCATCAGCAAATCCTGTCAGCTCCTCCTTCAGAGTATATGCATATTTTGACTACTACTTACTAGCTCCACTGTTATTATCCTGATTGATAACAAGCCAACATTCATTTCTCTTTAATTACTGTAAAACCTGCTGACTGTCTGCTCTTCTCCTGGTCTCTTCTCAACATAGCAGCTAGTGTGATCCTGTTCAAAAGCTACTTCTTTGGTCAAAACCATCTACTGGCAGATTGTATACTTTAAAATGGTTAAAATGGTAAGTTTTATGTTATGTGAATTACACCTCAATAAAACACATGATAACAAAATAAATAAATGGGAAAAAAAAACTTATTCAGTGGCTTTTTATTTTAAGGAAAAGCCAAAGTCCTAATTATATTGGTATGTACAACCCTATGTGATATACATGTACACTTATCCTCCTAGTGCCTTTTTCAGTTCTTACTCCTTGTTCATTTCTGCTCCAGCCACACAGAGCTCTTTCACAAATCCCAAGCTTTCTCCTGTCTCAGGGACTTTGCACTTGCTGATCCTTTTACATGGTACACTTCTCCCCTCACCCAGATTGCTGTTGTATACTCTCTTCTGTTTTTATTTTTTAAATTAAAAAAATTTTAAATAGTGCAATACACATAACATAAAATTTACCATAGTGACCATTTTATAAGTGTGAAGTTCAGTAGCATTCACTACATTCACATTTTCATTTGCTCTTTTTTTGTCTTTGCTCAAAATCTGAGGCACAGAGAAGAAAGTGAATTGTCCAAGATAACTCAAGTAGTAAGTTGCAAAGGTGGTATTCTATTCCATGATGTTCAGTTCTACTTATAAATAAATGTAATGCTTGCCACACTCTTGGAACATAAAGTAAGATGTGTTGACCATGTACTTCCATGGTTATTGAAAAACTTAGTGGCGACAGGAATAGGAGAGTTATAACTGTACAGAAAGTCATTGAAAATGGTTATGAAAACTGCATGAGTAATTGGAAAGACAAATACCTGAAATACACTCATAACATCAGTAGCTTTTTAAACACATATCTGGTGAATAGATCTATAATAATTTTATTCTTAACTAATTGCATTTTGAAACGGTTGGCCTATTAGAAATTCTGATACTTCTTAGATGAGTATCATAGGATCACATATTTTCTGATGATTGATTTATGTCTCACATCAGCAAGGTATATGCTGATTTCTTTATAAATACAAATGAAAATGGAAATTTCCATGAAACGTTGATTGAGTTCATTAATTCTTACAGCAAACATTTATTGAGTACCTATTTTCTCTCTGACTGTTCTAGGTACTGAGGGTACATCATTGAACAAAACAAAGTCCTTGCTTTCATGGAACTTATATTCTAGTGGTGGAGGGATATATGTCAATAAAAATAATATGGAGAAAGATAAAACAGAATATTAGAATGAGACCTACTGGGACAATATGTTTTTAGATGAAATGATCAGAGAAAGCTTCTGAAGAAATTGCCTGGATATCAGAATGAAGTGTGGCAGCCAACCCTTCTTTGGGGAGAGTGGTGGAAGATAAGGTGAGACATATAGAGTGGAGTGGTGGAATGCAACCCCTCCTAAAGTTCATGTTCAGCCTTATAAGCCATGCTTAAGACTTTGGGCAGTTGGGAAACCTTTGGAAGATTTTAAGCAGGGTAGTGAAAAGATATGACTTTACTTGAACATTACTTTGGCTACTGTGTGAAAAATAGACTGTAAGGGGCAAGAGTGGAAGCAAAGAGGCCAATTATTTATCATGGTCTTTGACTGTCCAGAGTCTTTTGAACCTTTCTGTGTTTGACACATTTCCAACCTTATGAATTCCATTTCCCTAATTCCAGTTTGCAGCTTTTCGTTTGCAACTAGGACTGCAGCATGTAAACTAGTCTACTGAACTAGGCTCCTCTAATCAGAAGCATCACAGGAGACCTGGATTCTGAATCAAACCAGACATGTTTGCTTGCTGAAGTTTTGCCAATAGTGTGCATCTTTCAGAGAATTATAACAGGTTTTTTTTTTTTTCTAGTTGTTTTAAGGTTGCGTTTCTGATACAAAAGTGGCATTGGAGAGTCAAGGCAGTGTTGGTGTTTTTCACATGATATTTTTGAGGTGATTATGGTGTATTCTGTCTTCTGGGGATACCTGGATAGTCTTGAGGAAGATAGAAGTGTGTAGCGGGGGGAGTTTCCAGTATTGTCGTCAAGTAATAAAATATTACTTCAGATAAGAGAATATTGTATGGAAAGTATGGGAATTGAATAAGATCATAATCGAGAATAATTTAGTATTTATGGAAAAATCTATAGGTCTGAGTCAAATTCCTTTGTAAGATTTGCATGTTGATTTGCAGGAAACAAAATCTTGGGTTCCTATTTGTGTCTGGTGTTATTTTATATAGTTCAACCTTGACGTTATAGAAGCAATGATATTGTTAGTACTAGGGCATATATATTTTTAGATTGATGGAACCTGGGAGTAATAGCATCAGGAATAGAGTAGTTAATTAGGAATTGGAGTAGACAAATAGGCAGATTGGAACTAGGGAATCAGGAAGATCTGTTAACAAGGGGAGATCAGATAAGCTGAGTGGGTCAGAGGCCAAGCTCTGTTCACACAGAGTTGAGATGGGTAAATATTTAACTGTATCAGTGAGATTTGGAGATAGAGCTGCATTCTTGTTCCTGTTTTTTGAGCTTTTAACTGGTTGCTAGAGTATAGGAACAAATCTCAGTTGCGAAGGTCCATATTGTGCATGTGAGAACAGGCAATTTTTTGATGTCTGACTGAGGGAAGTAGTGCAAGGGTTGGAGACTGGCAGGGTTACTGTAAAATGTGCCAGTGATGTGGAAAACAAGGGTATACACATATATTTTTGGACTGTAAAAGATACAGTATTCGTATCTTTTCGTATTCTGTTACGTTTTTCCACATTTTAGAGGTAGATGTCAGTTTAGGTTTTGAAAGGTCCCTGCCATGTGCTGTATTTTGATAATTTTTTTTCTTTCAGTTTTTTGTAGTTATACCAGAAATGTGAATGGTGACTTCCCTTGCTTATGATGAGGGTAATAGAATTATTGTAGAAAAATTACGAAGTCATTGAAACCAAAGTTATCTCCTTGGCACTGCCTCCTATTTGCTATGTGACCTTAGTTTGTTACATATCTCTCAAGCCTCAATTTTCTTTAATATGAGCTAATAGTTCTTACTTTATAGGTCTGTTGGATGGATTAAATGAAAAAATGTGGAATACTGGGTTTGGCAGATAGAATGTGCTCAATAAAGTTTAGTTATCGTTACATCTAGTTTATAAACACTTTAATTAAACACTTAAACAAGAAGTTCATTGAGTCAGGATATTTTTTATACGTAGCAAGCTTCAATGTACATTTTGAAAAACGAATATATTTAAAAAATAGGCTTATATAGTTTGGAATTTTTATTTTTTTCGTTTAAAGATGTGAAGCTTTTTTTTTAAAAAAAAAACCAAAAAACAAAAAACAAATGTTTTTTAGCAAGATTTCATTGTGAATTTTAAAATACTATATTTAAAAAATGTAAATCAGAAGAAATAACTTAAGCATAATATTATAAGTACATGATGAAAAACTAAAGATATTCTTAGAAGTCAGGAACAAAGTAAAAATGTCCTCACTTATTCAGCATGGTTTGGTAGTCCTAGTTAGTGCAGTAAGTTAAAAAAAAAAAAGATAGAATTATAGACGAATAAAATATTTAAATAAGAAAAGCAGAATCAACAAAGTGCCGGCCAAAAAAAGAAAAAAAAAGAGAAAGAAAAAAAGAATATTTGTAGAATTTTTCATGCAAAACCAAGGGACTCATGAATCCCCTACAGTGGCACATGGATCTCAGAACTATTGTAGAGGAAAAAAAGGGTTATAACAAGTCAACATTAATGAAAGTAAATGCTACCTGACTTGCTACAGATTTGATATCTATTTTGCATTGCTGTGGCTATTCAGCTCTGCTGTTGTACTGTGAAAACAATGATAGAAAATATGTAAATGAATGAGCATATAGCTATGCTGCAAAAACAGATAGCCTGCTGAAATTGGCCTTTGGGTTATAGTTTGCCTAACCCTTTTATGTTTTATTTGAGAACTTTTTCTAATCAGTACATGACTTGTGACATCAGTTAAAGTATTTTTCTGCTTAAATGGTAGCACCTGTGGTAACTGGCTCTGTTAATGTACTGTTAAATGCTTAGAGTAAAGCAACCATGTAGAAAAAAAGAAGGAATTGGCTGCTGATAGAAATCAGGGAATTACTGTATGCAGAAAAGTTGCAGAATTTCTCAAATTTGAATGTGTATATATATATATATATATATATATATATATATATATCACTAGGAATCAGGTAGATCTGGGTAGAGTCTGAGTCACTAAGGGGATCATTGGATCTGGGAGGAGTCCAACATTCTGCATTGCTAACAATTCCCTAGGATATGCCCATGAAGCTAGTCCCTGAAGCAGTTTGAATAGCAAGGTTCTAAGTGTCAGGAAAACAGAAAATGCTATATGCAGAAAAATATTTAGTTGAGTAGGGACTGAAACATCCATAGACACAAATTTCTAATCTTAGTCATAATAATGAATGAATTTGTTACTTAAACACATGGTGCGTAGTAGGCTCCCAGATTTTTTTTTTTTAGCTTTTTAGTTTAAAGGTTGATTTGGACTTTCAGTACAGCTAAGTAGTTCTTGAAATGCTCTACTTGCTACTTTTTCAACTGATATTTTTCCTTGACGTTGCTTTTGGTACCTGTGATCACCGGTGTCATTTATTTTCCCTTAGTGTTCTTTTGGTACTTGTGATCACTGGTGTCATTTATTCTTTTATTTTCCACATCTCTTACTATGTATATACTTTTAACAAAAATATAGTTATTTATGAACAGTGAGTCATTAAAGGATGCATAATAATTTCTTGGAGGCAAGTAGAATATCTCTGCTCTTGGCTTATGTGATATACCTATGTGTTATTTTTTAACAACCCCAGGTTGTTCCTAGGGTGTATAACTTAATCACTGTATACCTTCAAATAATATACAACTTCATTTATAGTATAACTATACTTCCATTTCTCCTCTCTTCCGTAGTGCTGTTATTGTCATACGTTTAAATTCTATACGTGTCATAAAAGCCACAGCACATTTTTAAAATATAGTCTCTTAACTTTTAAAGAGCTTAAAAAATGAGAGAAGAAATCTTTTTTCTTTTCTTATATATTCATCATTTCTGGCACTATTTTTTGTGTCAGTACAGATTTCCATCTGGTTTCATTCCTTCTGCCTGAAAAACTTCCTTTAACATTTTTTGTGATGCAGGTCTACTAGCAATGCATTGTTAGCTTCGATGTCAAAAAAAGGGTTCATTTTGGTTTTTTCCTCTCTTAACCTTCATTTGTGAAATATATTTTTGCTGAGTATAATCTAAGGTGAACTTTAAAAATGTCGCATTATCTTTTGACTATATAGAGTTACATTCTCATTTATTCCTCTGTATGTAGTGTTTTTTTTTCCTTTGGTCCTAACCTGCCCACAGCTGATTTGCAAGTTTTTTTGTTCCTAGTTTTCAGCCATTAGCCTATAATTTCCATCTGTCTGTTTTTTTTTTATATTTATTCTTCTTAGGATTTGTTGAGTTTCTTGGATCTGTAGATTTATAGTTATGTCTTTCACTTCCCCCCATCATGTTGTTTCCTGTATGTTCCTTAACATGTGGAACATATTTATAATAGCTATTTCAACCTTTTTGTATACTAATTCCATCATCTCTATAATTTATTTCTAATGTCTGATTTTTTTCCCACTTATGAGAGAAATATATATTTGTATTTTCCCAATTTTTTTACATACCTGGTAATTTTTGATTGGACACAGATTATTCTGATTTTTACATTTTTTGTGTGCTTGGTTTTATCTCTCCTTTAAACACTGTAAGACTATTTTGGTGTGCAATGAAACTACTTGGAATCAATTGAATTCTTTGGAACATTGCCTTTAAGCTTTCTTGGGCTAGGTCCAGAACAGCCTTTATTTGATCTGTAGCTAATTTTACTCCATGAATAAGATGCTCTTTTTCTGAGGGCTATACCCAGTGTTCCATATATTACAGGTCTTTTCTTCTCTGGATGATGGGAATATGAACTCTTCTCAGCCCTGTATAAGCTTCACAGATTGTGCTGGTTCTTTTTCTTTTTCTTTGTTTGTTTGTTTCTTTCTTTTTTTCTTTTTTTTTTTGGTTTAGTTTTTCTGGCCTGGGTTGTTTTAGTCTTTCACATGGTCAGATTAATACTTAGCCAGACATTTAAGGGATCCCTCTTTAGGTCTTAGAGCTTCCTCTCTGTTCAACTTCTTCTTTGGCACTCTAACCATTTCTTTGGCTTCCCTGAACTCAGATATCTGGCTCCTCAATTCAGCAATACCACCAGACCTTGTTTGGGTTTCTACACCCCACACGTTGCCCTGAAAACTGCTTCTAGGTAGTAAATTGGAGGTAAGTAGATCTCACCTCATTTGTTTATCCTCCATGTATTTTGTCCATTTTTTAAATTGTTTGTGGTGATAGGTTAAATTCAGTCTTTTTTTACTCTATTATAGCCAGAAGAGCAAAATGATTTAACAATTTGTGTTCTTTTTTTTTTTTTTTTTGGTCCTTTAGGAATCACTGCAATGAAAATTAATGCATGTTACTTTACTCCTAAGTACTTCAAAATATATCTCTAAAAATTCAGATTATTCTCCTACTGTATGACCATAGTGTTGATTAACTGGAGAAAACTAACAAGATTTCATTACTATTACCTAAGAATGATTCTAGTTTGTCCAGGATTGTTTCCAAATGATTTTTGTTTCATTCTCAATTGAGGTTTTTCTGTTTTGCTTTTTTGTTTGTTTCTTTCATTGTTTTTTCTCTAGTATGTTTGGATAAAATTATGTTCATGGTTTTGTGGCTTTTCTTTGTCTTATTCTTTTTGCTCTGATACAACATGGGTAACTTATTTTTACTTGTCTCTGAAACCAGTGTTTTTTTTTCTCCCTTCACGTCACATTTTATGGGATAGATTATTTTGTGTTTTATCTACCTTTCTGCAGTCATGGGGCCATGATCATATACCAAGTTTTGAGAATTCTAGGGCTCTGTATTCTTTCGAGATTAAAAAAGTGAATTATATTATTTCTGAAGGTTAGGGGCATTATCAGGAATCCAGTGTTCTAAGCTTTTCCACTTTCTCATTAGAGTATTCTGTTTATTTCGTTGGCTGCCTATTTGAAAGATTATACCATTAGATTAGGCCCAGTATTGTATTAGGACATTGAAAACAAGAAAAAAATTCTCTGATTTGTAGTGTTTTATGATGTCAATGGTGTAAATACTCCCCTCATGGCTGATTTCAGACTAACAACATAACGTCATTGAACACAGACTTAGGAATAGAACCGGCACTCCTGAGCTTATATCAGCCAGCCCCATCATACACTGGTTATATTCTTTTTTTTTAATTTGGTTTTAGTTCTTTTTTTTTTTTTTTCTTAATGTGGAAGAATGAATTGTATTTTATAGTTTTTTGTTTGTGTGTTTTTGTTTTCTTGCTTCCCCCTTCATTTTATTAATTATTGGGGAAGAGAAATTATGTAATACAATTTTAGTTAACTTTATTAATTTTTTTTTTTACATTACTGACATCATATTGTAAATACTGATTATTTAGGTATAGTTAACACAAAAATAGATCTTACATAGAAGATGGAGTAGACTTGATAGCTATATGTCTCTGGGTAGCATTTTCAACTTTCCAAATTAAACCCCATGAATCATGTCCTATCTCAGTTATAAAGATTCAGAAAGTCATTACTCAGGTCCTTTGCCAGTAAAAGTAAACATTATGTTGCTTTATAAAATTCCTTTGTGTGTGGAACCTAGAAAGATGACTTTGTTTAATCACTCCCAGTTATGTTCCACCCAGTCAAATAATTGCACTTTGCATCACATGTGCTTCACTGGAATAGCAATAATTATTATTTTAAATTATCAGAAGTGGCAGAATACTTTATCTGAACTGTGCATTAAAAAACTGACTTTTTGATTCTGAAAAAGCAGTGGAAGCAGTAACTTTGCAAAGTCAAGTTTGTGTCATGGTTATTCAGTCCACTTAAAAGAAATAGTTCAATTATCCAATGGAAATCCTTCATTTCATCTTCAAAAGAAACTACCCCAAATTCTTGTACGTCAAATTCCCCATTCTTGATTTCTTCTTTCTGTTTTCTCTTGTATGGGATTTTTTTTAAGCCCAAATATAAACTTAAAGATATTTTTAAAGAATATGGAGAATGCATTAGTATAATATCTGATTCCATTATGTAGTCTTGATTTTTAAAAGTTCCATACCAGCAGGCTTTATTATCTGGCTTCATTGTATTTTCTTTGTTAGTTGCAAAGTTAATTTTGGATTCTAGTTTTAGACTGCATTCTTGTCACCTCTCTTGAGAACAGCATTCAAGAATATGGTAAAGTGGCTCAATAATAGTTTAAATTGAATGATCCTTTCATGTCAGCCTTTGTGCTGAGCAGTTTACATGCATTAAATTTAGCCATTGTCTTTATTTTACAGATTAAGAAAACCCTGATATTTTAAGAAGTTTAAATAATTACCCAGTTCATGTGCTGTGGCTGGGAACTGTCAGAATTCAAACCCAGTTCTGTCTTTAATCCTGAATTTATTGCCTCATTTTGTATATAGGTCTGAGAGGCAAGGAGTAAAAGGAGGAGGAGAGGAAAGAGATGATGATGACAGTTATGATGTCTACCGTACCACGATGTATGGTAGGCACTTTGCTAAATACCACACATAGTTTAAAACATTTAATCCTTGTAACAGCCTTAAAGAGAGTTATTCTGTTTATTTCCATTTTAAGGATTGAAAATTGAAGCTGAATTTGCCATTTGATTAGGGAAACAAACTAATAAATGAAGGTGATAGGATTCAAATGCTTACCATAATAGTTCCATAAGATTGGATGTTATTGACTTTCTTAAAACATCCTCCTCCCTTGGTTCCAGGAGGCCTCAGGCTTCTCTCTCCACCACTCCCTTACTATTCCTTATTAGTCTGTTAACTATGAGCATCCACAGGGACCTGTCTTCATTCTTCTTCTCCCACTTAATATCTCTCCTTTGAGGACTGATGCATTCGTTGAACCTCTGCTATGGTCTCTGTGTATGAAATTTCTAAAGCTATGTCCTCCCCCACATCCCACAAGTCTCCTTTGTTCTGCTTGGCTCTCTTTCCATTGCCTCAAACGCAGTGGGTCTCATACCAACTCATCCTTGCCTGGTCCCCACTCTCCTTTGTGCCAGATCTTCATCTTTCCACAACCCCTACCAGCAGCCCTTCCTTCCAGACTCTCTTAGTCCATCAGGCTTAAACATTGAGATAAAATTTAGTTTTCCTCTTTTGATTATGTAAGTTAATTACCTACAAAAAGTCACTAGGGATTTCTCCCTCAGATAAGTTTCATTTTATCCATCCACACAAAAAACATGCTCACTGTAAAATTTACTACCTTAATCATTTCTAAGTATACAGCTCAATAGTGTTAAGTGTAGTTACTTACCTTTTGTGCAGTCTCCAGAACTTAAATCCAGATGATTTGACTTAAGTGTTTGTATCTTTAACTGTATAGTGACTAGCCATTGACTGCATACACAGAAAATTCAGTGATGGAACACAGAATTTATTAACACATTAGATAAATCATACTTTTTTTTTCCAATTTGATGTTTTATTTGTTTTATAAAAGAGGGCAGTTTTTTTTAGGAAGAAATTTTACTTGATTTATTAAGTAATTACTGTTTTCAACTTTTTCTCATGATGATAATGGAGAAAACAGGACCAGCTTTATCCTCCTGTCTGAAACAAACAAGGGAAAAAACATGACCAGATATATTATCCTGCCTGAAGAAAACTAGGGGAAAAACCAAGAGACAGTGGTTTTTAAAATAGTGGTCACCAGTAGCTGAAGGACCATGGTCCCTGAGAGAGGAGAAACAAATGAGATGAGGCCTGTGATTGCTTCCCCTTTCTGCTTTGGGAGAATTTTCATCTGCAGTGCATATTAGAAGGAACCTAGGTGGAGGCCAGCAAACTATCTCAGTTGAGATGGCATGGAGGAGGGTCAAGGGAAAGCAAAGCAGCTAGAGTTTGCAGACAGAATTATCAGAGTGAAGAATGCTGCATAGAGAGAATACCTGACATCTGCTGAGGGTTTGCCTGGAGTGTTCCGCAGAGTGTACATATGAGGAAACTCTCTGAGGCCAGGGGAAGAAACAGTGCCTTTTGTTCACATAGTATAGGAAATGGTGCCTGTTCTCAGTGGCCAGACTGGAAAAGTCTCATAATTTGTGGAGCATTGGGTGGAGTACTCAAATTGGTCTTGCCTCAGTAGTGGGGAATACACTGAGTGTTCATGGATGTATGACACCAAAAGATTAAACTGTTTCCAGGTAATTTTACTTTGGAAATTCACAATGTCTGGCACTCATGCAGTGGAAGATTGTGAGTCATACAGGAATAAAGCAGGAAAACACAATCCATAATGGGAAGAATAAACAATCAGTTTGAACCTATCCAAAACTGACAGAGGTATTAGAATTTGTAGATAAGAACATTGAAAGAGTTATAGCTGTGTTATGTTTAAAAAGTAGAGACTTAGAAGATATGAAACACACAAATCTAACTCCTAGAGATGAAAACTACAGTATTTTCTATGGAAAGTACACTGAATGGCATAAAAAATAGATTAGACATTGTAGAATATTAGTAAACTAGAAGATATAGTAATAAAAACTATATGATATGGAAAAAAGAAATTTTGGGCTGTCGGAAATGTTTGAGTGACCTAATATACTTATAACTGAAGTCCTTGGTGGGGACCAGGGGGTGTAAAGTGAAGAGAATACAAATTTTTTTGGAAAAACTATAAATCCAATAAGTTTGCTGAAACTAAATTTTAAGAAATATGAAGAAACCAAACCACATCATAATCAAATTGTTCACAGTCAATAATACAGAGGAAAATCTTAAAAGCTACTGGGGAGGGAAAAGACATTATAATCAGAGAACTAAAGATAGGGATGACAGATTTCTTGTCAGAAGGAATACAAATGAAAAGATGGTCGAACAACATTTTAAAAGTGTTTAAAGCAAAAATTACAAACCTGTCAGCCTGTAATTCTTTGCCCAGTAAAAATATCTTTCAAAAATGAAGACAGAATATAGACATTCAGACATATAAATGCTGGAAGAGTTCTTCACCAGGAGAAGAAATGTTAGAGGAAGTCATTCGAGTAGAATGGAGATTTGGATCCATACAAAGGAATGAAGAGCCCTGGGAAAGATAGAGAAGATTTTTTTTTTGTGTGTGTGTGTGTAATTTTATCTCTTTAAAAGATAATTGTCAGTTTCGGATTTCTGGTCAAGATGACAAAGTAGATAAGCACTGTGTTTGCCTCCTCTCACAACCACATCAAAATTACAACTAAACTACGGAACAGCTATCGTTGAAAATTGCCTAAAGTCTAGCTGACTAGAAGTCCTATAAATGAGGACATACAGAAGGGGCCACCTCCAGACTGGTGGATGGAGTAGAGATGAAGAACAAACTGGTCTGCATGTGGCATTTGAAAATTGGGAGGGATATCTTGGCTGTGGGGGCTCACTGGAGAAGTGAGGTGTCCCAACCCCGTGATGGGCTCCCCAGCTTGGGGTTTTAGTGCTGGAAAGAGGAGTCCCTACAAAATTTGGATGTGAAAATAGTGGAGATTGTGGCTGAGTGGGGCAGAGGGCTATGGAGAACCTGTTTATGGAGTTATAGGTGGAGCTCTGGTGTTGGTGTAGTGGCTCATAGGACACCAGGGGCATACAGGGAGGAACTGAATTATCTGGCTTCAGAGTGAGGGCTAGAAGGGCAGCTTTCTTCCAGACAGAAGTGCTGGTGGAGGCCACTATTTCTTTACTGGGTCCTCTCCGAACTTAGTATGCAGATACAAGTGTCACAATATCTGAATTTCCATCAACCTGGCTAATGCCTGTCTCCCCACCCTGGTGATTCCCTGCAACCCTGTCCCTCTCAACTTGCCAGCCCACCTAAACCACTACTAGTAGCTTTTCCATTCAAATGACCTGTCTTGTCTCGTGCCGTGGATTTTGCTAAAACCTTAAAGGTCCACAAAATTCATACAAGCAGCATCCAGCTTCTTTGTATCCTGTACTACTTGCTGAGCAGCCCCAAGGCTGGTGCTAGTGGCAGCCAGGCTCAGTTCATGGCTTTACCTATTGAGGCATCTCCAAGCCCAGCATAGGTGGTGGCCATCTGTGATTTGCTTGGTGACTCCTGCCAGGTGGCCCAGGGCAGGGCACAGGCTGTGGCTGAATTTGGCCTGTAGCAAGGCCCCTCCCTAGAAGCCCCAGTGAAGGCATGCTGGGTGTCCGGCTTGTACAGAGCCTGACCACCTCCCAGGGCAACAACAGAGGATGACATACTCAAAGGGCAGACTAGGCAGGCACCAGAGACCTGCTAAAGTGAATCCTGCTTCATAGGGTCATACTCTTGTGTAATAGCTTCAACATAGTAGTCACTAGCCAGTCCTCACAACCAATCAACCTGAGTGTCAGTGCTTCCCATTGATGTGCAAACAGCAACCAAGGCTCAGTTACAGAAGGAGGGCCACACACAACCCATACAAGGGACACACCTGCAGTACCTAGCTCTGGTGACCAGGGAGACTGTGCTCCTGGGCCCCACAGGACACCTACTACATACGACCACTCTACTAAGACTGGAAGAACATAGCAGCCCTACCTGATACATAGAAACAAACACAGGGAGGCAGCCAAAATGGGGAGACAAAAAAGCACGTTCTAAGGGAAAGAGCAGAAGAAGCTCCTGATAAAGAACTAAACAAAATGAGACAAGTAGTCTACTAGATGCAGAGTTCAAAACACTGGTTATAAGGAGGATCAATGAACTTAGTGGAAGAGTAGATGAACTCAGTGAGAACTTTAACAAAGAAAATATGAAAATGGAAATAGAAAACATAAAAAACTAGTCAGAAATGACTACAAGAACTGAAATGAAGAATACATTAGGAGGAATCAATAGTAGACTAGATGAAGCAGAGAACTGAATCAGATTTAGAAGATAAGGTAGCAGAAAACACCCACTTAGAATAGCAACAAGAAAAAAGAATCTGAAACAATGGATGTAAGATAAGGGACCTCTGGGACAACATTAAGTGTACCAATATTTGCATTATAGGGGTACCAGAGGAAGAAGAGAGAGAGCAAGGAATTGCAGAGTTATTTGAAGAAATAATGTTGGAAAACTTCCCTATCCTGGCAAAAGAAATGGACATACAAGCCCTGGAAGCACCAAGAGTCCCAAACAAGATGAACCCAAATAGGCCCACAGTAAGACACACAATTAAAATGCTGAGGGTTAAAGACAAAGAATATTAAAAGCAGCAAGAGGAAAGCAGTTAGTTACCTACAAGTGAGTTCCATAAGAATGTCAGCTGATTTCTTAACAGAAACTTTGCAGGTCAGAAGGGATTGACAAGACATATTCAAAGTGATGAAAGGCAAGGACCAACAACCAAGATTACTTTGCCAGCAAAGCTATCATTTAGGATTGAAGGACAGATAAAGAACTTTCCAGACAAGAAAAAGCTAAGGGAGTTCAACACCAAACCAATGTTACAAGAAATTTTAGAGGGACTTCTTTAAGAAGAAGAAGAAGAAGAAGAAAAAAGATAAAATATGAGTAATAAAATGGCAGTAAGAACATAACTACGAACAGTTACTTTAGATGTAAGTGGATTAAATGTGCCAATCAAAAGATAAGATAGCTGAATGGATAAGAAAACAAGACCCTTAAATATGCTGCCTACAGGTGACTCACTTCAAATTGAAAGACACATAGACTGAAAGTAAAGAGATGGAAAAAGATATTTCATGAAAATGGAAACAGACAAAGCTGGAGTATTAATACCCATACAAGGCAAAATAGACTAAAACAAAGGCTATAACAAGAGACAAGGAAGGACCTAGTAATTCCACTTCTGAGTATTTATCCAAATAAATCCAAAACAACTTTGTAGGGACATGTGAATCCATATGTTCATTGTAGCATTATTTACAATAGTCAAGATATGTAGGCAACCTGAGAGTCCATCAATGGATAAATAGATAAAGTGGAATTATTAGCCATAAAAAAAAAGTATGAAATCTTTCCATCTGCACCAACATAGATGGACCTAGAGGTTATTGCGCTGAGCGGAGTTAAGTCAGACATTGAAAGAAAAATGCACTATGATTTCATTTATATGTGGACTCTAAAGAGCAAAATAAAAAAATAAACAAAATAGAAACTCATAGATACAGAGAACATTTTGATGGTTACCAGATGGGTGGGGGTTTGGGAGGATGGGTGAAAAAGGGGAAGGGATTAAGAAGCACAAATTGGTAGTTAGAAAATAGTAATGGGGGTATAAAGTCTAGCATAGGGAATATAGTCAGTAATATTATAATAACAGTTGTGTTATTAGGTACTGGATTTATTGGGGGTGATTATGTTATGAATCTGTAATCACTATGTTGTACACCTGAAACTAATATTGTATGCCAACTTATAATGGAAAAATAAAGTATTAAAAAATAATTATTTTGAAAACAAAACAGGGATAGTGTATTTTGGGGTTTATAAGATATGTGTAAGTAAAATATATGATGGCAGTAGCCTAAAGGCTAGGAGGAGAAAAATGGAAGTATACTACTGTGAAGTTCTTATACCTTAAGTGTTATAATACCACTTGAAGGTAGGCCAGGATAAGTTACAAGTATACACTATAAACCCTGAAGCAACCACTAAAAAAAACAAAGAGAGTTTCACTAATAAGCCAATTAAGAAATGAAATGGAATCATAAAAAGAGTCCAAAAGAAGGAAAAGAGAACAAAGAACAGATGATACAAAGAGCAATAAATAGCAAGGTGATAGAGTTAGACCTAACCACTTTAATATCCACTTTAAATGTAATGATCTAAATACCCAGTTAAAAGGTAGAGATTTTCAGATTGTATGAAAAAGCAAGATCCAACTATTTGCTGCTTACAACGAAGTCACTTTAAATATAAAGACACAAATATGTAAAACTAAAAGGATGAAAAAAATATACCATACTGGTAAAAAAAAAGAATGACTATGTTAATATCAGACAAAGTAGATTTTAGAACATAGAATATTACAAAGATTAAAGATCATTTGGTAATGATTAAGGAGTGAATCCAAAAGGCATAATAATTATTAACATTTATGTATGTGATAATAGCTTCAAAAAATCAGTGAAACAACAAGAAGAAATAGCAAAGTCCCAATCATAAGAGATTTCAATACTCTTCTCTCAATAATACAATAGGTAGATATAAAATCAGGATAGAGAAGACCTGAATTAACCAACTTGACCTTGTTAACTCCATAAGAACAGAGGATGACATTTCTAGAACACTTACCTATTAACAGCAGAAAACACATTCTCTTCAAGTGCACAAGAAATATTTGCAAAGATAGACTATATTCTGCATCATCAACTAGTCTCAGTGTGTTGAAAAGGATTGATGTCATCCAAATATATATTCTGACTTAGTGGAATTGAATTAGAAGTCATTAACAGAAAGCTAACTGAAAAATCCTCAGTATTTGGAAACTAACAGACTTCTAAATAGCACATAGATCATAGAAGAAATCAAAAGGGGAAAGAAAGTATATTAAACACAATGAAATAGTAACACAACAGAATCTGTGAGATATTGCTAAAGCAGTATTGAGACATTTATAGCACTAAAAACCTGGATTAAAAAAAAGAAATGTCTTGAATCAGTGACCTCACCTTATGAAACTAAAGAAAGAAAAGTAATTAAACTCAGAGTAAGCAGAAGATATAATGAAGACCAAAGTGAAAATCAACAAAATGGAAAACGAAAAATGAAGGAAAATTAAAAGAAAATTAAAGTTGGTTCTTTTGAGAAGAGCAACAAAATCAATAAATCTCTAGCTATGTTCCTGATGAGGAACAAGAGAGAGAAAATGTGGATTCCTAATGAGAGAGAGAATATCACTACGGATTCAAAAGATACAAAAAACATTGTAAGAGACTATTATGAACAGCTATATCTACATAACTTCAACAAGTTGGACAAATTCTTATCAAAGCTGACTCAATAAGTAGATAGCTCTTGAACTTTATTGAAATTGAAATTATACTTATTATATAGCATATATAATATATATAAATCTATATTGAAATATAAATTGTAGTTAACCTTTTCACAAAGAAAAGGCGAAGATTGCTTTACTGGTGAATTTTACCAAACACTTGAGGAAATAATACCAATTCTACATAAATTTGTCCAGAAAATTGAAGAGGTAATAACTTTTGAACTAATTTTTTACTCTGATATCAAAACTTGACGAAAGACAGTAAATACAGGAAAAGAAAACTACAGACCAATGTCTCTCATGAACGTAAATAAAAATTTTAAATTAGAGCTAATTGAATTCAACAGTATTATAAAAGAATACACCATGACCAAGTGGGATTTATTTCAGTAATGAAAGATTGGTTTAACGTTAGAAAAATCAGTCAATTTAATTTGCTGTATTAATAAACTAAAAAAAAAGAATATAATCATCTTAATAGATATAGAAAGATTAGGTGACAAAAGCCAACAGTTGTTCCTCATAGTTTTTATCAGAAAGTATGAGTAGAAGAGAATATCTATGGCTAACATCCAAACTTTTGTGTATGGTTGAAATTCCCATTATTAATTAAAAAAAATGCATGTGAAAATAAAGTATTAAAGTCAGTTAGAAAATTTTTACATATATTTGTAGATATTTGAATAATCATAGAATCATATTAGAACTAGAATGGGCCTTCAAGATGATACTAATTCAAACTTTATTTTTCATAGGTCAGTATGGAAATCC
Organism: Macroglossus sobrinus; assembly: GCA_004027375.1. NCBI lineage: Eukaryota > Metazoa > Chordata > Mammalia > Chiroptera > Pteropodidae > Macroglossus > Macroglossus sobrinus. Next base: position 273,830 of record PVKZ01000047.1, on the reverse strand, counting down.
TTTAACTAAATACATTAGACATTATGAAGGATTATCTTATGATTTGGATTCATTTCACCAAAAACACCAGCGTGCCAAAAGAGCAATCTCACATGAGGACCAGTTTTTACGTCTAGATTTTCATGCTCATGGAAGGTAAGTAAATTTATTGCTGACTGTATTTGAAGTTCTCCTCTAGTCAATCTAAGTTAAATTAAGAAATTTATACCCTTAATTTTTCTTCTTTAAATGGAAAAGTTTCCATTTGGAAATTCAGCTTACATTGGAATTTGGTATATACATTAAAAAATGTTTTCTTTTAAAACTTTTTTTTTTGTATTGTTAAGGAAGAAAACCATTTAAATATTTTTAAATTTATAAATCAGATTTTCTATTGTATTAGAGGAAATGTCTTTAAAGAAGATTTTGTTTATAGTTTTTCACTACTTTTTATGTGTTTTATGGGCAGTATATCTGTCTTCTGGTACCAACAGTGAAGGTAGCTGGTTGTTTGCCATTGAATAAATCATTTAATATCTCATTAACTCAATTTTATCAGTTCTAAAATGATAACTTGTGTATAGATTGCCTACTATACTGCTCAATTCTCAGAATTGTTAAGGGATAAAGAATAGGGAGCCAGGGGACAGAGGTAAAAATCACATTTATTTAGTGCTTATTGTGTTCCAGGTACATAGATGCTTTAGAAGCATTTAATAGTTTAATCTCTGAACACCCAAACAAGTTAAATATCTTTTTATATTCAAGGCAATTAAGGCTCAAAGAAATTGATGTCTTTAAAATTATATAGCACAAATTTGACCCAGACCTGGCTGACTCAAAACTCTATATTTTTCTCTTTCTGTCTGTTAAGGGTATTTAGATACAAAAATCTTATTCTTCGTCAGACATTCTAACTTGCCTACTGTAATTAGTAATTCTCTTCCTTTTGTACTTTTTCTACTGGTGCAATCCTGATTTATTCACCTCCTAATAGTTTGCTCAGCTTCCATGCCATTTATCATTAAAGCTATCCTATGTACTATACAAGATGACTTTTCCTTGAATACTTCCTTTTTTATGTCAGCTTATTGCTCTGAAGTCTTCAATTAATGATTGTTAGCCATATTTTTTAACTTGGCTTTCAAGAGTCTCTATAAATTAATTCTAGTCTATTATTTAACTTTACTCCACTTCCCAACATTGTGTTTCACCCAGAATGATCTTCTGATTGCTAATGAAATCATGTACAGTTTGTTCTCTGTGTCATTTATCTTAAATAAATTCTCATCATCTTTTAATGCACAATTCAAGTTCTACTACTTTGAAGCTTTTTCTGCATCTTCCTCTGAACTTATAAGTTGCTTATCTGTATCATTGGCATTATATTCATTCCCTCTTTCTTCACATGTGTGTATTTCTTTTTTATTTTTCTATAACTGTGTTTTTATTCTTCACAGGCAGGCAGCCTGGCTATTATTTAGTATGTCCACTGTTTGTAATTGCAGTGCAGTTGCTTAAGAAAGATTTTAATGGATGAAAATCAGATAATAAGAAATGCTATGAAATGATTTGTACATGGAAATAAATGTATTACTTATTTTCCATATTGCAAAGTAATGACCATTTCAGAAAAAACTACATACTAAAGTTATAAAATTTCATACTTTGGTTTGAAGGAGGGGAAAAAAAGATTCATTCATGGTCTCTTTTATAGATAAAATTTTTAGTGACACTTAACTTCAGATAATTTATAATTACCCATTCTTTATTAGTACTATGAAATAATATGCAATCAGTAAGTCTCCCTAAGGTTTTAGTGACAATCTCAAAATAAATTTAATACTACATTTTAAATATGGTGTGACAGCCAAAAGGAAAAATTTGGATTCTAGCTGCCTTCGGTTGGGTACCATGTTTCTATTACATCACTAGATTTTTGTTAGATCTATCCCATAATTCATACTGAGCATGTGGCAAAACCAAATCTCTACCTCCTTTCGTTTTTTTGTTTTTTGTTTTTTTGTTTTTGGCCTGTGTGTTTGAGTCAATGAGACAGAAAGAACGCGTGTGTGAGTGCATACCATTATTTAGTTAGCCAAAAATATTTATTGACTGCTAGTTAAAAGTTACCTAGTTTAGGCTGTTGGTGATACAAACATAAATCAATGATAGATTTAAAAGAGCAGCAAGTTGTGCATAAGTTGTTGTATAAGAGGAAAATATGATATCATGCTTTACTGATAAAATGCTATAGCTATTTATTCAAAGGATGGAGAAATTACTTGGGAGGCCCTCATCAAAGGACTTGGAATCCGGAGATCTCATGCTCTGTATAATTAATCATCTTAGGTACTTTTAACAAATCTGTTTAATTAACTACACATTCACACACATCACATAGACACATATACACACACATATATATTACATTTTCTAGAATAGATCCAAATTCGGGTATTTTATTTTGTCTCAGTTCTTATACTTGTGTATTCTGTCTCAGAATTTGTGCCTGTAAACATGATCCTTGTAACAACCTTCCAATATCCCTATTTTTGGAATAGACCTACAAAATGACTTGGGTTATTTAATTATACATCTTGCTAAGTCTCTCCTGTTCCTCCACCAAATGCAAAAAGTTAGTTTTGGCACATTGCAACCCGTCCTAAACAGGATCTGCAGCTGTGTACAAATTGTTGGTTATGTAGTTAATAACAATTCGTAATACAAATGAAAAGTGATTATGCTAAAGCAGCATGTGTTGATTGGAAGACTGAGCTTTATGAATATAGTTTTGAGATGACTTTGGGCTATGGTTAGCTGTAGCCCAACTTATAGAGTGTATACTGGTCTTGTGTATTGTGGCAAGACTTATAATCTAATTTTCATCTTTTAAAAACTATCGAGTAGAGATTTGTTACTCCTGATCATATAGTGGAAATTAGTCCCCTAGAATCAGATCAGTATATTTGAATAAATTACAGAATTCAGTAAATGCCGTGCGAAGAGTAATATACTTGAAAAGGGTTCTGCTTATTTAGACAATTATGACTTGTATGTCTGGGTGCTAACACAGCCTGTGGGGAAAGTGCGCGCGTGCATGACTGCACACCTGCGCACACACACATTTCAGTAATAAAGTCATCTTTTGCCCAGTTTTATGTCTAAGCTTCAGGCTGACTTCCAGATTTCCTTAAGAAGAAAGGGTGTATTACATCCCAGGTTTACAGATGTTAATGTCAAATGAAGAAATGTCAATATTCTTTAGCTGAAAGTCTATTCTTAAGAATTCCATGAAAAAGTATTGCTCTTGAAATACAGTTTAAAGCTGTTTGAAAATAAAAGTATCATATGAATTAGTGCTACAGTTATTGAGAAAAGATAGGTATTTTGAAACATGCTTCAGTTACATTCATTAGAATATTGAAATATTTTGATAATAAATACTAGGGTAAAAAAATACTTAGCTTTGCTGAGAAATTAAGAACGTTTTCTTAGTTTTAGAAATTACTTCATTTGGATAAGTCCTGATAAATGGAATGCTTGAGTTATCACTGAGAGCATTGCCCTGAGAGCATTGCTTTTCTTCTATGCTCACTTTGCAATAAGAATGTCTATTGTGCCATTTATTAATTTTATCATAACTTTGTTTACATACATGCATCTGTCCTCTGTTTTTAGTGAACCTGAGTTGTAGTCACCTTTTTTATATCCATGGTGATCATTTAAGTTATATTGAATGAATGAATGAAACATTATGAAGGGAATACAACATTTATAAGCATAAGGGGCTGACAGGGGAAGTATAACTAATACTTTTGTTTAGGTCTGGCCCTCACCATAGAGTTGCTTATGGAATATTTGATTTGATGGATAATGTACACTAAAATAGTAGGAAATCGATTTTCAGCTTAAGTATTATATAGTCTGGAATATCTTATCCTCTTTAGTAACTGTTCTTAATCGGTAAGTAGTAGGCAGATTTATCATATTGTAGGATGCAGGATTTTAAAAATAATTGTGAAAAATTTATTCTTTCTCAATCCTTTTGTTCATGTGAAAATGTGTGATGTACCAGGGACTATTGTGATTCCTTTCCCTTACTCTTCTTTGATACTAGTAAATAACGTCGTGTTCTGCCATTTCTGGCTTAGCTGTTATGTGTTTTAGGCTTATATAATACCAGTATACTGCAATTTCATTAGGAATTTTGCTTATGTGACTTTCATAAAATGCAAATTTTATATTGTCTAAGTCTTGGTTCTATATAATAGGATGGAATATCACTATGGTCCTTTATTGATCTAAATGAAAGTTTAGGATAAATATCTCTCGAATTTATCCAAGAGTATTAGGATAGCAGGAGAAAAACTTCATTGCAAGATTGTAGAGTAGTGATCTTTAGTATAGTTCATACTGAAATTCTAATGTTATATATATATGTTTTAATTTATGCCTTTTGTTGACAACTGTTGTTGAAGAGAAGCAGAAGGGATCATCCCACTATTCCTCCTTCCTAATAGAACTTATGTAAATTTTCTGAAATACTGCTTCATAGTTGTATTTTAAAAAAATAAGTAGAAAGAATATCTGAGGACCCTGATATAATACAGTTTATCTTTTTGGTAGGAAATATGTATATACTTTTATACTGAATTATGTTTTTTCTTGTGTGTATATGTAATTTTAAACCTTTTTCTTCATATTTTTTCCAAATTATGTACTTTTAGACAGTCATCTTGTTTTTATTTTCTAAACTTCTCACCATTTTGCTAACTTTACTGCCTTTTATAGATTTGGTGTTCACAGCTACCAACTTTGCATTTGAGTGGGAACCCACTTAGTAAAGAAACTTGTGATTTTATAGGAAGAATAATACAGATATTGAAACAGTCATAAACTGGGTAGAGAAAGTACTGTGGTAATTCAGAGGCTGAATAGAGTATCCTTCTGACTTGACATTAGTTACCTAGAGATTCCTTCTGAGCCTCAGTTTCCTCATTAGTAAAACCTTGACTTTTGGGCAAGATAATGTTTAGGCCCCTTTTGGCTTTAAAATTCTACAAATAGTAGCACCCAAGTAACTAACCTTAAAAAAAAAAAGAATAAAAAAACTATCTAGACAGTACTAAACTTTTTTTCCTGCCTCTCTGTCTAATTATTTGGATATATAATCAGTTAATCAAAAGTTGTTTCTACCTGATATGTGATCTGTATATAGTATAGAAGATACCACAGTTTTTTTCTTGAAGTGCAGTATGATGTTTTAGAGAACTTACATGTTGATTTTTTTCTAATTTTGACAAGATAATTCTTCTTATAGCCTTTTTAGAACAAATTGTTTAAAAGAAATAATCAGATATTTGATTACAGTTTTCTTTGCGGTTTGAACTCAAGTTTTCCCTTCTCCCAAAACATGAAGATATCAAGAATGTGGCCCACATAACCTGTAAAAGGCATAGATATGTCCTTTGATTGATCTGACTGGAGTTGGATTAGTCTGGAAGTGTCTTGGGCTTTATCTTTGTCATATCATGGGTGGGGGTAACAGAAACCTAGGATACTATTAACTCCATAGACAGGCCAGCACAATTTGAGAAGCAGAAGTAAGAGTCCAGGGAGTGCAAATGGATGCCAGTTCACAAAGAGAAGCAGCCGAATAAATTTGAGTTGTGTAAAAATGCTGTTGTTATGGATGTGGAAAAACAAAATTTTGAAAAATACTGATTTGGTATTGAAATCTAATCCAACAAAATATGAGCAAAAATTCCTGAAGGAAAACGGTATTTATTTAGTACCTAGTTTACGTTAGGTACTGGCATATATTATTAAGTATATTTCACATTGTTCTTTGTCTCAGCTGTATATTTTCTAAGATATGATATTCTTTATTCTTGCCTAATTCGTCTTTACACAGAAATTAAAAGCCTACAAATATGTTTTTAAAAAATTTGAAGGGACACTAGCTACTTGAATTACTGAATTATAACAAAAAGCAAGAGCCATGTTTTGTTCATGTTAATTTTGTATTTAAGAATCTAAATTGAGAGCTGATGTTTGCTCTGAACCTAGCGTCTTAGATATGATTTTAACTTGAGATTTTTAAATTTTATATGCTTTTAAGTACTAATTAGGTTTTATGTGGAAGAGATGGAATGATTTAAAGAAAAGAAAAATCCTTAAACTAAGCTTCCTCTCTCCTGGTTTGAAAATGGAATAGAAGAGTATAAAAGTGTTTTTCCAACTCTTTTTAATTATTTGTATACATCGATTCTTCTAAAAGTCGATCTAAAAGAGGCTGTATCTGATAGCATATTTAATGTCAGAGTTTCTAGAGTTGGTGACCTAAATAGTAAATGTCAGAAATTAGGTAAATAAATACTTAGTTGAAAGTCCATTCATCATTTTCCTCAATTGTAAGTTATATCTTATACTAAAATATTGCATGTGCAGTTGGGTTTTTTGTGAGATGAGCACTCTAGCTAAGGTTAAATTGGGATACATAGCCAGCTTTTTTTTTCTTTCACTTTCAAGTGATTAAGCTTCATGTAAGTTGTTGAAATATTTTTTAAAAAGTATAGCAAGGATTTTTTTTAATGACTAAAGGTTATTTAAATATTCTATTTTATGATATCTGAAAATCCTAAAACTGTATTGAATGGATATATTTCATATATTGGTTTTATAATATTCTTGTTTATATTGTTTCATTAAGCATCAGTGAAATCTTGTATAGTAGTATGATATTTCTAAACTGATAAATATGATTAAAAACTTGTTCATAATTATATATAAAGTTTTTTTTGAAATAGCTTCTGAGTACTGAGATTCCTTACTTGGTTATATCATAACCTCTTCTGATTTTTTGGAGCCTTCTCTACTTCTTTGGGTTGACAGATATTTTTGATACTGTACATAAGGATAAAATTAAGTTGTTAATTTGCATGTATCTCTGAAATCTTAAATTATAATTACTCCTCACTAGTTAAGTTCCAACATAGGCTGTACTGGGGGAATAATACTGAGCCAACAAATATAAACACAAAGTCTAGCATATAAAAAAGCATGCATATAAAAATATGATGGTATGGTACAAGTAGTTGCGTTATATAGCAGTATTCATTGTCTTTTTTTAAAGAACCCATAAACACAAATTGTATTAAATAGAATTTTGAACTCTAGATGAACACATGTTGTGCATTTCCTTTTCTTTAATTTTATGTGAGCTATAAGAGATGTTTCTGTAGCTTTAACATGCCATACTTTACTGTCTAATTTTATATTTTAATTTATTTTAACTCTTATTGTTTTATATATTTATTAAGCATTTATTATATTCCAAGCACCTCAGTAGTCATCAGGAATAGAGTAGCTGAACAAGACAGGTTTATGCTGTTGGTGGAGTTTTTAGACTCATGAGGGAGACAATATTAGATTAGGGATGACAGCTGTGACTGTTGTTAAGAAAGGAATGTTCAGAAGATTGCTATGGGAGTACAAGGGGATGCATCTTGTCTGGAGATCCGGGAATGGCAGTCTTAGGATATGACTTTTAAACTGATCCTGGAAGGATGACTGAAGAAGGAGTTGGTTAGGCAAAAAAGGGGAAGAAATGTATCCTAGATAGAGGAAACAGCATGTGCAGAGATACTGAAATGAGGAATGGCATATTCATGGAGTTGAAGGAATTTCATTATGACTGGTGCTTGAAAGTGTGAGGAAGAAAGGTTTCAAATGAGGCTGTAGATGTAAGCAGGAGCCAGATCTGTCAGAGTTTATATAAGTCATGGTGACATTTTTTTATTTAGCTGTGGAAAATTTTTAAAGGCAAGAAACTTTATAAGCTTTAAAAAGTCCTGTCTGGCTGTGAATGAAGTTTGGAAAGGAGTAAGACTGAATGCATTGAGGCTAGTTAGGAGGTGGTTGCACTAATCCTCATGGGAGGTGATAACCTGGATTAAAGTGGTACTAGAAGTGATGAAGTAGAGTGAATAGGTTTGAGAAATAGTTTGAAGGCAGAATTTATGGACTTGGTTGATATATAGGAGATATAAAGAGAAGGAATCAAGTATGACTTTTCTGGTTTGAGCAACTGAAAGGTTACTGAGACCATTTACTCTGAGATAGGGAATACTGGAAAAGTTGTAAATTTGAGGACAGATCTTAAGTTCAGTTTTGGATATGTTATGTGAAGTTCATGAGGAGGGCTTAGGAGACAGCCCTAAGTGTCAACATTTGAAGAGTTAGGTACAGGAGGGGATGCAAACACTGCAGAGTGGCAAGAAAAGTAGAAGGGCTGGGAGCATGGTATCCTAGAAGCCAAGGAAACGAGTGTTTCAACAAGGAGAATGGTCAGTTGCTGCTTCTTGCTTTTGTCATGCTGAATATTAGCAATATTCATAGTCCATGTGTCGTAACTTTTAAATTTCTCTAGTTCTGTTTGATCTTGCTGGATCTAATTATACAGAATAGTACAGATTTGGACACTTGATAGTCATGTATAAAGGGTAAAGAGATAACATTTTTTGTTCTAATTTCTAATGAATCATGATATTTTGGTTATGAGAGCATATTGGGCCAGTATCTTTGAGGAACCATCCCTGCTAATTGTGTGGTGATTGACTGCATGTACCCAGTTGTCATTTGAGTATAGGTTGGCTAATTTTTCCCTTAATATATGATGTACAAACAGATTTTATTTGCCCATAGTAAAGCTGTTCTGGCCATATACCTGACTCCCAAAATCTTATGTTTCATTTTCACAAATAATTTACTCTCACCTGTCAAACTGAGTGAGCCTTTCACACAGTTTATCTTAAGAGACTTTAGAGGTCACTTTGTCCAACTTAATGTTGAGTGATGTTTCTGAGACATGGTTATTCAACTTCACTTGTATGTGTTTAAAGTCCCCAAATGGGAGATTTTACCTAACTGTACTTTCTGTGAACTTTTAAGAATCTGCTTTATTAAAACCATTGCTATTTTATAATGTTTTTTTCTTGTTTTAATAAACTATAGAGTGATAACATGGTCGTTGGTGTCTTCTTTCTAATTCTCGTCACTTCATTATCAACCATGACTATTCGTAACTATTCATTTCTATTTGTAGTGTATCAGTATTAAGTCTAGAGTAGAAGTTCTTTTTCTCTGGAAGTTGAGATTATCTCAAGACAAATCAAAAAGCTATCAAACACATTGCTGTCTCAGAGAAGCAGTACCTCAGCTTTATCAGAAAATTAAGTGGGAGGGAGACTGAGGATAAGAAGTGAATATAGTACCCACTTACAGGAAAAGGGAGACCAGAACTACTTTGATTAGCCACAGCTGGATGGGTGGAGCTTGGGAGTGGAACTTGGAGGAGGGGTTTGGATTCTCAGGCCTTCCTGGATGTGGAAAAGTAACAGGAGCAGGAAAATGTGGATGGGAGTGGAATAACTGAGGAGGTTAGAAAAGAGATGATAGGTTTTATCTTTGAAAAAGAGAGATCTGAAATGATGAGAGTATATGGCAGAAGGGCAAGTTCTCCTCCCATTACTCACTGCCCCCCGAAAGGGAATAGGGAATGCTGTAGTTTGAAAGGATATAATCATAGAGGAGTTTTAGAGAGAGATTACCACATAGAGAATAACCTGCTAGCTGCCTGAACACATCTTCATCAATTCAACAAAGGTTTTGGAGTCTTTTCTGTGTGCTAGATTCTGTTCTACCTTAGCTCTCACTCTCCTCCTCCTTTATACCACTGTAGCCCCCAGTGATATTTCTCCAGTACACAATGAATGCCTTTGAACTTGTAGCTCCTCTGCCTGAAACCCTTCCCCATCTTCACTCCATTTCCACACAGCTCTTGTTCCTTCACTTCATTCAAGTCTTTGCTCAAATGTTATCTATTCAGAGAAATGTTTTTTACCACTCTTTGTAAACTAGCATCTTTCTTTCCTCTTACCACTCTGTATTTTATCCTACTTTGTTTTTCTTAATAGTGTTCATCACTACAAGACTATATTTCTCCTTTCCTCCCATCCTACCTTCCTTCCTTTCTACTCACTAACCATGTGTAAACTACAGTATGTTCTGTGAATTGTGTTGTTCATGCCTGTATTCTCCTGGCTTAATACTGTGTTTGCCCTAGTAAGTGCTCAGTAAATATTTATGGAATGAAGGAATAGCATATAATCAAGTTCATGGTTATGATCATGTTCTTTGGATGTACACTACCAATTTTACTTCTTTCATTGTTTTCTTTTAGATTCCCTTCCATTGATATGTTCTTCTTTTACATATAATAGTACTATTGATTATGCTTTTTAAGTCAGTCATTCATTTTTGTCTTTCACTAGAAAGATGTCCTATATTTGACTATTCTGGATCTCCTCAAGGAGGGGACTATATCTTGGTATGGTTATTGGTTATATAATTGAAGACTTTGGTTTAGACTCAAGCTCTGATTTTATTTATGTGATCTTGGTCAAGTCAGCATTCTTTGATTTGTGAAATTAGACAATTTAAGTGATCTTTATGGTTTTGTGTTAAATATCTGAATAACTGAAGTTGTACTGTACTATTAAATCTTGTCATTGTTTCATATATAGTAGTTTTGCTTGCCATGTGTTTAGTTACACAAAGTCAGAAAGTATTTACAGAAACCTTTTTTCTCCTCTCTAATAGATAAGTTAACTTATTCTGTAATCATGGATAATACATGTAATCATATGTTCTGTTACCTTGCAACTGTGGCAGATTCTTCCTCTTAGCTCTCCTTTTTATGGGAAAGACACTGATAATCTACTCTCTTCTTTCACAGGGTAAAGTTACTCACTCTAGCTTAGGTTTCACTTTTATCTTCCTTGGGGACTCTTGAGGGTTTTTATTTATATATTTTTGCTTATTGAAGTGATTTATCTACCATAGGGCCATTAGTTAAGCCTGGAACTTAACGTTTTTCAAACTGTTGAGCACTAGAATTTCTGCTCAGGTACTGTCTAGTGGGGTGTGTACGGTCTGACTCTGCCCTTTCTCCTTTTACAATACGTTCTATTTTATCCCCTCTTCCCCCTTTTAAAATACTGGTTTCATTAAGATAATTTGAAAAAAGGACTCCTGTGTTTCAAGAAGTTTACCAGTGGAAGTAAACTAGATATTTGACTCATAGTGATATTTGACATTAATATTGGCAACTTATCTTAAAAAATAATTTGGATGTGAGGCTCAAGCATCTTCATTAAGAGGAAGGTGTAGGAAAAGAACATCTAGAGATATCAGGAATACCCTATCAAGAACAGTTTTGTTTCTAGGAATCACTATTCCAGGCCTACCGTAGGCCTCTATTCATGAAGACAGTCCTGGTCTCTGGGACTGCTGGATTACACTAACATACGTTAAAACAAGATTTTTGCTGCCAAGTTTCTTCTCTGTGTTGCCAACATTCTTTATTAGTTGAGACTTTTGGTCTTAATAGGATAAGGGATAAGGGATACACTCTTACCTATTGCTGTTTTCTTCTGAGAATCAGAGCCATGTTGTCATTAGCCAAAAGAGCAGTTGTATGGGAAAAGGCAACTCTTTTTTTACTTTGTATTCTTACTATTCCAACTGTTCTTATCTATAGAAAGGCACCTCTTTATATAAAGATGTAGAAGGCGTATCATATCCTAGGAACTTATAAAATTGTATGCTAATGTAATTTATTTTGTTGATCTGCACCAAAGGTGATTCTGGTACCACTATTATTTGTTTCCTTTAGATGTAGATTGCTTTTCTAAAGTCTAAGAAAGGAAATCCGCATTTTTACCACATGGTACAACTGCATCTTTGTACCATGAGCACTGAGGCTGGAAAATTGGAATTTAGTGTATTTTTTCAAACTGCTGTCGTTCATTAACTTATTTAAAGCCAAAAAGAATTGTAATAAAAGTACTATAATCAAGATGAGAGACAAAATACTATTGATCCTTAGAATCAATAATAGTTGTAAATCTAAGGGTAGAAAAACAGTCTCAATGCAAATAGTGTTTGTTCTTAATACACAGTATTTTATTACCACCTTGAAGGAAGTCTAAAGTTTATCTTTGATGATAGTGTACCATATTATAATAATAAAAAAAGAGAATGAAACCTAGCATTAGCTTTGAAGTGACTCAAGAATTAATAAAGAGAATTTCTTATGGTGGTGTTGTAAAGTACAGTTTTCAAGTGCAAGTCAAATAAGGTTAAATTTTCATTTCTAAATCTTACTTGCATTTATTCATATTTTAAAAGGTGAGTTGTTGGTGGAGACTGATAATTAAGACCACTAAAACACTCAGCATATGTTAGCTTGACTTTTTTAATCACATGCTTGAGAGGCATTTGTGGTATGGTAGAATAATATGCAGCAACCAAATACTGGGATTCTAGTCTTAATTCTAGTCTTGTGACCTTGAGTCATATATTCTTTTACAAAAATATCCATCATACCTTCTTTGAAATGTTACTGTGAGGATAAAATATAGCAATATATGTGAAAGTGCTAAAAATCATAAACCTATATAACTTTCACAAGAATGTTATATAATCTCATCATTATCATCACAATGTCACTGTCTCATCCAAATCTCTTGGGGCTTTTACTCCAACCCCCAAGCCTTCTCTTATCTGGCAATCATTTTGTTCCTTGCATCTGTGAATCTGTTTCTGTTTTGTTTATTTTATTCTTTAGATTCCATATATAAGTGAGATCAAATGGTATTTGTCTTTCTGTCTGATTTATTTTGCATAGCATAATATCTTCCAGGTTCATTTATATTGTTGCAAATGTTAAGATTTCATTCTTTTTTTTGGCCCAGTAATATTTTATTGTATACATGTACCATAATTTTTTACCCAGTTATCTGTTGATGGACACTTAGGTTGCTTCCATATCTTGACTATTGTAAATAATGCTGCATTGAACATAGGGGTACATATATCTTTTCAAATTAGTGTTTTGGATTTTTTAAAATCAATACTCAGAAGTGGAATTGCTGGATCATATGGTAGTTCTATTTTTAGTTTTTTGAGGAACCTTCATACTGTTTTCCATAGTGGCTACACCAATTTGCAATCCTACTAATAGTGCATGAGGGTTCCCTTTTCTCCACATTCTCACCAGCACTTGTTTGTTGATTTATTGATGATGGCCATTCTGACAGCTGTGAGGTGATATCTTATTGTGGCTTTCATTCGCATTTCTTTAATGATTTGATTAGTGACATTGAGCATTTTTTTCATATGTTTATTGACCATCTGTATGTGTTCCTTGGCAAAATGCCTGTTTAGGTCCTTTGCCCATTATTTAGTTGGATTGTTAATATTTTTGGTGTTAAATTCTGTGAATTCTTTGTAAATTTTGGATATTAACCCCTTATCAGATGTATCATTGGTGAATATCTTCTCCCATTCACTATGGTGGTTTCCTTTGCTGTGCAAAAACTTTTTAGTTTGATGTAGTCAGTCCCATTTGTTTATTTTTTGTTTCCCTTCCCTGAGGCAACATATCAGAAAAAGTAGTGTCCGAGAGTTTACTGCCTTTATTCTAGGAGTCTTTTGGTTTTGGGTCTTATATTTGAAGTTTTTAATTCATTTTGAGTGTATTTTTGTTGATGGTGTAATAAACCTAGTTTTATTTTTAATTTTTTTTTGCATGTATCAATCCAGTTTTACCTATTTTAGCTATTTTTAAGTGTACAGTGAAGTACATTCACAGTATACAACTGTCACCAGTATGTATTTCTAGGGCTTTTTCATCATCCCAAACAGAAACTATGTACCCATTGAACAATAACCCCCATTCTGCCCTTCTACCAACCCCTGGTAACCTTTATTCTACTTTCTATCTCTATGAACTTGCCTATTCTAGGTTCCTCATATAAGTGGTATCATACAGTATTTGTCCTTTTGTGTCAGACATACTTACCATAATATTTTAAAAGTTCATCCATGTTGTAGCATCTATCATTATTCAGACATACTTACCATAATATTTTAAAAGTTCATCCATGTTGTAGCATCTATCATTATTTTGTTCCTTTCTAAGGCTGAATAATTCATTGTATGTGTTTACCACTCATGCATATATAATTTTTAAACCATTTGTTGATGGATATTTGGGTTATTTCCATCTTGGGTATTGTGAATAATGTTGCTATAAACATTGGTATATAAGTATCTGTTTGAGTCCCTGATTTCAGTTTCTTTGGGAAGATACTCAGAAGTAGAACTGCTGGATCATATTGTAATTCTGTTTAACTTTTTGAGGAACCACCAAACTGTTTTCTCAGAATACAATGATTTTTTATAAGGCAGTATTCACTGTACTTTTTCTGACCTTTGAGCCAAAAGTTTAAACAATTAAAGAATCAGATTATGTTTCTAGATTGTTTTTTATTCAGGACTTGTTGAGAAACTGGGAAAGCTGAATGTGGTTAGTCATCTCATTTTTATTATTATTTTATAATGTGTTATACAACAGGAATATTGCAAAGGATTTATAATTAATATAAATATTAAAATAGCACAAAGATATGAACTGTCAAACAGATGGTAGTGGAATTAAAGTTAGAGAATTGGAATCTAATGGCTTAGTTAGTGGAATAAATTGTTTCTGATTATTCATTTATAGTTTATCCATTTCATAGATTGTGTCAGAATTATTCAGTCTAGCTTCTTTCTACCATTTACCTGCCTTCCGGGTTCATTCTTGTTTTATTCCCTCATCTGTTAATATATATTTTAGATGCAAATTAATTTCAGTATTATTAATAAAAGTACACTTTTGGGGTATGATCAAAATTTTATTGTTTGTTTTATTATCTTTACTGCTACTTGACTCTGTGTGGATTATTGAGAACTGATTTTAAATGAGGCTTTAATCCAATATAAATCAATAATGAGAATAATGTTTTGTATATAGGAGGCAATTTTCTTGTTTTGAAATCAGTATCGTGATTGGAAGGGGCCTATCTCAAGTGTTCTTAAATTTTCTCTGTTATAGCATTCCTCTAGGGTTGCTATCTGCTTAGACACTTTAAGTGATATAAAACTATTTTTTTTGATGGGGTAGAGAGTATAGCATAGATTATTTTTACAGTGAACTTAATATCTTTCTGAAACTTTTATCCTTTTTGTTTTCTGCCATGTATAATACTAATGTTCTTGCTTATAATGGTTTTAGGGTATAGCAGTTTTGCTGAATAATAAATCTTGAATGATAAATATATTAAGCACTTGGACATTTATTGTTTAGTCCGTTTAATAAAAATGTTCTTTTAGATGTAATATTAATATAGTAAATTAAAAGTATATATAATGATAAATTATTTTTCAAAATACCGTGACCCTTTAAAAATAATGTATTTATGCTTATATATATGATCAAGAATTTCCTGTTTACTAGTTGGCAGAAGTAATTTTTATGAAAAGATAGAATGCGTAACAATAATTAAGGCAGGATTCCTATTTGTTCAGGATAGACTTTTTTTAAACTTTGTGGAATTCCCATTTAGAAGATGTGTTTGATTTTGTTGATTACTTGCTCTGCAATAGGTTGGAACCTTAACGCTCTAAGGGTGCCTTGTCACAGCACCTGGGAAGCCCGAGGAGTATTCTGGCTAGAGTTTTTGGCAAATAGAATATGAGCACAGCCTCAAAATGAAATGATGCCAAGACTGACGTGAAATGAAGGAAAAGATAAAATAGGCAATTTTCAAAAAGGGACAGACACTTTCTGAAGCTAATGAGTATGCTTTGTTAACACCTATTCACTTGAAAAGTAACTTGGGTTTTTTTGGTTTTGTTTAAAATCAGTTTTACTGAAGTATAATTTACATAAACTATACTCATTTCTAGTGTATAGTTTAAATGGATATATTTGGGTAACTACCATTCAAATCAAGATATAGAATGTTTCCATTGTAGCAGTAAATTCCTTCATACCCCTCTTTGCTCTTAGTCTCTCTCTGTCCCAGGCAAACACTCATCTGCTTTCTGTCAGGTTATAGACAAGTTTTGCTTATTCTAGTTTTATAGTTTTTTGGAATTATACTATGTGTACTCTTTCATTTTTGCAAAAGTGATATTTTTTAGTGATACGATTCTTTTTATTGCCAAGTAGTTTGCCACTGTATTCTTTGTATGAATAAGCTGTGCTCTTTTTCTCTTGTTGATAGACATTTAGGTTACTTTTAGTTTTGGACTATTATGAATAAAGCTGCTATGAACATTTGTGTCTAGTAGTTCAGACATATATTTTATGTTTTCATTTCTCATGCATTGGAGTTGTGGGTCACAGTGTTTTTATATGTTTAACTTTATAATAAACTGCTAGTTTTACTAGGTGATTGTACTATTTTGTACTTCCACTAGCAATGTATGACAGTTCTAGTTCCTGTACATCCTGTTAACATTTGGTGGTTGGCTAATTGAAAATTTTGGTTCAAAGTCATTGATAGAAATTATTTGCAGACTTTCATGGTAGTTATGAAAGAGACTTAATATACTTTTAAGATTTTAGGAATTATAGTTAATTTGTTACCATTTATTATACATATCCTATGTGCCAGATGCTGTGTTAATGACTTGTATTTTATAATCTCTAATTCTTAAAACAGTTCTACAAGATAGAATTTATTGTCTTCATTTTATAGACTAGAGTCCTGGGCTAGTAAAGTTTAGGCTTAAGATTTGATTCTCATCTGTTTACATAGTAAAAAGCTATGGGAGGGGTCTCTTGGTATAGCACTTACTTAGTTAGGACAGATAAGCAAAGACTACCTTTATGAGTAAGCTTGTTTACAACGGCCAAATTCTATAATAATAAAGCTCATGTCTTGCATATAACGTTTTGTGTAGTTATATCAATATTGAGTAAATTTGTTGATATGTCAAATTTTAGTTTTCCAGTTAATGGATATGAATTCTCACATTTACAAATCCTGAGGTAGCTTATAAAGAACTTAAAATGAGTCTTAAATAGTGTTGAGTACTTGCTACAGTTAATTGTATCCAGATTCTAGGAAAAATAAATGATACTGGAAGTTGAAAATAAAAGATTTGATTCCAAGTTTGATTTTAAACCCTAGACTCTATTTAATTTCACTTTAGTGTTTTGGTTTTTCCCTCTCCTTTGCAGAGTTAAAATGAGTATGATTTCAGTTAATATCATGGTCTTTTAGGATTCTCAAATTGAACTAAGATAATTAGAAGGGTTAGAGGCCTCAAGGAAAAATAAAGTAGTTGAAAGCGCACGTGTGCTTGTGTGTGTATGTGTAAAAGAAAGAGCATGATTCTCCAAAGATGTTAAGTATCTAATAGAGATTCCACTTTCCTGTGTATCTTACTTGAATTATGAAAAGAAGGGGGAAATGGTAAAGCTACAGAATTACTAGAGAGGGAAGACATGGTGAATAATAGCAATTGAGTCAAGAAGCTAGTTTTTATCTCCAAGCAACATAGTTGCTGTTGGAATGGTCTTGTTTTACCATGTAGGAATCAGCCCATTTGCATTTATTTTTTAAATATATCCTAGACAGTTACTGTTTAATTGTATATAATTTAGAGTGTGTCACAGCTACTAGGTTGAATTATAGAGCAGAATTTCTATAATAAAATCTTGGTCAGTATATTTCCAGATAGACAAATTTTGTGAAACAGCCCACACTTTTTAGACTTTTTAATTAAGAAAGTAATTATTTAAAATTTGGATCCTTTGAATTTCATTTTTCTTTTTTCATCCCATTTTGCAGACATTTCAACCTACGAATGAAGAGGGACACTTCCCTTTTTAGTGATGAATTTAAAGTAGAAACATCAAATACAGTACTTGATTATGATACCTCTCATATTTACACTGGACATATTTATGGTAAGTTGAACCTTAAAAGAACCCTTTTCTTTAATTTTTCTACACAAAGAAATATATATGTTGAAGCATAGGCAAATATTTCAGAAAATGTGGGATAAATTCGAGGAGATTTGAGTATATCATGATGCACTGGCATATTGGTCTTTGAAAAATGAAGTAGTTCTTGAACCTATCTTTACATGTATGTTTAATGTTGAATTTATAGAGGGTCTGGCTTTTGAAAGGTATGAATTTTTGACTCTCTCAATACCTCCAAACTGTTAGATTTAAAAAAAAAATTTATAATTTTCTGATCTTCCAAGCAAGAAATTAGCAGTAAATTTGCTGTTTTATAAGAAAAAAGGAAATATCTAAAAGGAAATGGTAAAGACCATCTTAACAGCAGAAATAATGTGACAAAATTATTGATAGGAAAATCTTCCCAGAGCCCTTCTTCCTCAGAATCTGTTTGCTTTTGTTTACAATTCTAATAAATTTCTCTTACTACACCAGATTTTAAAGGTATTGGAGGATTGGGGGACACAACCCAATAGAAAGTTACATTTGGCAGTTTAGTAGAAGACTAAAAAAATCAGTCTTCCGGAGGTTTTAGAGAAGGGCAAAATATCATTGTGTGAAAACTCTGTACATTAGCAAATACTCAAGGTGATTCTCGGTATTGACAATGTTAACCAAAAGGTCAATTTCAATTCTATGTATTAGATTTTTACTCAGGATCCTAACATGAAAAATTAAGTGCTTAAATGTTTTTTTTTTCCATTATGCCAGGTAAATGAGGCATTTCTATACTTAAAATATCTCACCTGTATATTAAACCTAGTTAATAATTTTTTTGTATTCTTACAATTATGTGACCAGAGGAAAGCTTTTCTCCATCAGTTTGGATTTCTAATGTTAGAATATAGCTTTCTGTTATTTTTATTATTACTATTTATCTTGCTGGGCAAATAATGTGTAGTCTCTGCCCTTTTTTTGCTAGACATTAGTCAAGAAAAGTACATGATTAAATGAGATAAAAATTATATTATTTACAATACCAATATCTTGGGCTCTTCTTCAGTCCATGATTAATTCAAAGGCAACTAATTAATTTTAATGCATAACTTAAAAATTGTGGAAAGCCTGATTTTTGTTTTAATGAGAAAAGTTTACCAAGTAAAGTTAACTTTTAAGGCCCCATTCTCCCGCTTTCCAACTCTTCATCATGTTTGATGTGTAGTGCTCAGCTTTTCTTTGTGACTATAACAAGAACTAAAAATACCATTTTTTTCTGTTTTTTTTTTTTTCACTAGAGAATTATAAGATGGGACAGTATTACAGATTTTTGTTCAGTATCTTAAAAAGAATTATTGATATACTTTTGTCCAAGTAGCTTCTGAAATATTTGACACTCTCTTATTTAAAAAATGTATTTATAAAACCTAAAGAAGGTGAAGAAACCAAAACATTCATGTAGAATATGTCAGGCAGGGAAGCAACTTTTTTCTTACAATAATTAGAGCAAAATTTCAAAAGATATTTTAATATCTATTTTGAAAGCGTTTATCAGTGGGTCAGCTAGCCTCTTTCTATAAGTTAATTTAACAATTATTTATTGAATGACTACTGCATGCATGCCCAGCACTGTGCTAGGTGCTGGGAATATGATTGTCAGTAAGATAGATATTCTATTTTTCATTGTTGTTTCTAATAATTGTATGTTTTAACTAACTACTAGATGCTGTTCACATCTCAAATGCAGCTTGATATGTTAAAATTAATTTTTCAGTTAAAAAATGACTCTTAAAAAGAAGAATGAATTTAACATTCACGTGCAAGTTTGATTTTCAAGTTTGTTGCTTTCATTAATAGGTGAAGAAGGAAGTTTTAGTCATGGCTCTGTTATTGATGGAAGATTTGAAGGATTCATCCAGACTCATGGTGGCACATTTTATGTTGAGCCAGCAGAGAGATATATTAAAGACCGAACTCTGCCTTTTCACTCTGTCATTTATCATGAAGATGATATTAGTAAGTACTTAACTATATCAAGTAGCCTTTTGCAAAAAGGCATATAAGTAGTTAAAACTACATGGAGGGAAATGAAGCCTGAGATGTTTTCTTTCCTAAGCTATTATTCAGACTAGAAAATAGTTTCACAACCAGAGTCTCAATGTAATGAGCATATCTATAGTATAATTAAATTTCCTTATCAGTCTGTGCCAGTCCTACTTTAGTGATATGGTACAACCAGTTTATTTGAACTGTAAGTTAACCAACTATGATGGATCTGGAAATTCTGTATTCTGATACCACCAGTCATTTAATGTTATAACGCTTTTGTGTATGTGGCCTACTAAAGCATCATTGTCTTCTTATGTAAATTTCAGTGTGATATTTGTATAGTAATTAAGGAATATTTTAGGTATTTTTGTAATTTCTAAGTCCTTTGAGTATTTTTTTATGTAAATTTGAAATAATGACTTGACTTCAGCTAGGTAAGACTGCAGGTTTATCATTATGGATTTTTTCCTCTACTGTGGTGTGTTGGGAAGGTTGTTTTTCTGTGTTTTAAGAGTATAAAATATATTTAGACTTCACCTTTTAATTGTCTATATATCTAATTCATCTAATCACGAGAATACTTTAATAAAATACTATTCCTCAAATTTATATGCTTCTTGAATACTCATATTTTATTTTTGACTGTAATTAGACTAGTCTCAATTTTTGCCTATTTTTTTTTGACTTGGCAGCTTCATCCTGGTTTTATTTTCCTTTTTACAGCCAGAAATGTATTGTCAATAATTCATTCTCCTTCTTAGTAATATACTAGAAAGCCTAAACCATTTTGACTTTTTGTTCCATCAGCTCTAAGAATTTCTGTATTTCCATCTGTCCAAATGCTTGTTATTTCTGATGCTGTATTACTATAGAAAATAGTATAATTATTCTAGATAGGCTATATTTATTATTTTAGCTATTTGCTAAATCATAAATTAATGCTACTGCCCCATATTTTTACTCATGTTTATTTGATTCCTTTTTCAACTTTTTCTCCTGGTATTTTAAACTCTCCTCAGTCTCTAAGCTATAGTCCTCCTTCACAAGTTGGAATATGAAATCCTTTGCCTTCCTTTCTTTCTGCCCCCAAAATTATCATCTATTTGATTTGTATGTTACTTTGAAATTTTTTTAGTAATTTAATCTTCTTGCAGATTTACCTCCTTATCACTGTATGTAAATTCTCCAACTGTAATTTCTGTTTCTTTTGCTCCTTTAACATTTCAAATATCATTTATGTCTGGAACAGATTTTTCACAGATACTTAATGAAATCTTGAAATACTTTCCCTATAATGGTTTCTCAAAACTGAACAAGACCTTTTGGGAATAGAAGGAGAAGAGAATAATTTGAGAGATTTGAACTCATTTTTTCCTTCCCATCATATTGTAATCAAACTTTAGCCTTTGCTTTATACTTCCCATATGTAAACTCCACTGTGTTTGTTCTGCCTTTTATGATTTCTATTACTGCATCTTTTCTCTCATTTCTCTTCTCTTATTTACTGGTAGGTACACTAGTTTAAGCATGTTCTGCTCTTTCTTTCCCCACTTTTATTTCTTCCTCATCATAAAATTGTGATGATTCAAAATTCCATTTTGAATTTTATAGTAATTTCTAAATATATTTCTTCATGTCAACCTTTTGTCTTCCCTAAAGATGGTGAATTATCTTGGAGGATCGATGACATTGGATGTGACTTAGTTTTCTATTCCTTTTGGCATTTAACTTGACCACTGATTTCAGCTCCTATTTTTTATTTGTCCAAGTAGATATATGTTTGAGATAAGGAAGGCTTTTCACATTCTTTTTTATTATTACATATCAATTGTGGTATTAGAGTTTTAAAATAGTAATATTTGGAGTGATTTTGTTTGTAACTTTTTCTCTGGTAAATGGAAATGTGACAATATGAGGATGAGAGTATGGGAAAGAATTGCTTTAAATAGAATTTTTGATGCTTACAAATTCAGACAATTACTTTTGAGAAAACTATCTGAAAATTGGTCAAGGTAACCATGGTTCAAGATAAGAGAACACCTAAATAGTTGCTATATTCTAGATTCTAGACCAAGTAAAAGATGACAAACTTTTTCTGTAAAGGGTCAGATACTAAATATTTTTGGCTTTGTTGGCTCTGTGAATGCTATTGCAACTACTCAGTTCTGCCACTGTTGTGTGAAAATAGCCATAGAAAATAAGTAAATGAATGGGCCTGGCTATGTTCTTATAAAACATTAGTTATATACACTTAAATTCGAATTTCATATAATTTTTAATAACACAAAATATTCTTTTAATTTTTTCAACTTTAAAAATGTTAAAACTATCCTTAGCTGGCACATCAAACTAAAAGACTCACTTGTCTGGCAGACTGAGGTTCGCCTGCTCCTTTTCTAGAGGATGGACAGATAAATTTACTTTTAATGGGCCTTTTATCCTTTCTGTGTAGAATATGAAAATTTCTAATCGTAATCGTTGTAGTAACAAGAGTAGCTATTACTATTTAATGTATACCTGGCACTATATAAAGTTCTTTACTTGAATTTTTTCATTTAATCTTTATAATAACCCTGTGAGGTCATAGGCACACATATTATCCTCCCTTTATAGATGAAAAAACTAAGGCTTAGAAAATTTGTCACTTCACAGTGGATCTTGTTTTTTTAACCATGTGCTCTTATGCTTCGCTTATGGAAGAAAACTTTAAATTCTCATTGCCATCACTCCACAGATTTCTAGGGCTTTTCTGAAATCCGTAAGCCTTCATAAATCACATATTGCTATTTTAAGTCAAATTCTCTCAATATATTTAGCAATGGGTATTTTATTTTACAACTAAGTAAAAAGTAGGTACTGCTCTTTAATGTGTATTATTGTTTTCATATAATTTGCTTAAGTGTCAGTATTTATTTTCACAACTAAAATACTGCATGATTGTTTAGATAGCTGAATATATGTGTTGAGTGTATTTGGTATTGCTCTATATGAATTATTTTTAGAAGAAGCAAACAACAGTAGAAGCACACCAACCTTGGGTAGGAGTTCTGATGAAAATATGGCTACTCACCTCTTAATACCGTTTTTGCAATTGTAGACATAAATATATGAAACCACCATGGAAAATGATATTGCTATTCTAGAGAACTTTAGGGAATGGCTTCTGAGGCTGTACCAGAACGGAGAGACAATTTTCTGTGAAAATCTCTGGGTACTTTAATACCCAGTTACATGTGATGGTGACAACATGTAGTTATAAGCTTAAAATTCCCACTTGTTCAATTCTGTGCTTAGGTAGTAAAAAGTGCTCTCTCCTAGGACATAGAAGTGTGAACAGTTATGACAAGGTAAGAATACCACTTAATCCTCTACCCTTTGGCACAGTTTATTTTAAAGAAACCGGGAAAAACATTGCCCCATAAACTATACTGTTAATCTTATTAATTTAGGAATAAATTTAGGACCTTAATGAAATTAATCTTAAGATTAATCAAATTTAGGACAGTTTTTAAGGAATGACTGAGGTATGATTGCTTGGAATCATTAGTTGTAAATATAGTACACCCTTGCACCTTTTTATGAACTACTTCCTGAGAGGGTGAAGGTCTGAGTAATTTTTCATCCTATACTTATATAGAAATATTTCATTTCTAAATTTAAAAATATTTTAAGTAAATATATAAAACCACAGAATAAGAGTATTTGGGTTTATTTTTGTTTCAAATTTATTTTCTTGTGTGATATAGAAAAGCCCAGAGAGCTTGAATTCACCTGTGCCTTGTAGCAGCAGGCCCTTTCTGTTTTCAGCATGTGTGTTAGCCATGACTATATCTGTTGTTTTTTTCCCCCTTGTACTTCAATGGAATGACCCCTTATTACTTATTCTGAAAAATCAAGATCATTAAACTTTAACCATTTCAAGATGAAGGCCTCATTTATGTAGAAGCTGCCTCATTTGTGGAAACATCAAGATATTGCTTTTAAACCTTTTAAAAATCAATTAGTTTCATATTATGTTTTTGAAGCTGTTGACATAAATGAATTTTGTCACAGTCACTAAGACTTCCAACTCTTTGTGTCATTAGTGGGAGGGAAGGCTAAAAGAAAGAAGAAAAAGAGGGAAAGAAGAATCGAATTGGAAAATAATATCAGATTGATAGATAATGTCATTTCACAAATAACAGGAAATTCTGAGGACTGTCTCAGAAAGTGTTCTAGCCATACTTAAGGTCCAGTCTGGAGCTTGAAAATCTGTTTATGTATATGGAATTGTGAAAACTATGATAGACAATTGGAAAGATTGAGGAATAGAGTGCCTTGATTGATTGATAAATATTGCTCTAGCAGAATGGCTTAAGACTATGATTAGAAAGGCCCACATCTTCAAAACTCTCACAGTGTATGTTTTAATTTACATGCCTTACTTAGCATTGGTCTTAAATACTGAACTTTCTTAAGCACAGTGACAATATTTAAGAGAAATATAAAAACGTAGAGAGGTATCAATGATACCTCTTTGCCTTTTTCCTAAGATAATCTCTTGGGAAATATAAATTTATTTCTCTGAATACTTTACAGGCACAAATACAGAAAAGTTGAGAAGGCCATGAGAAATGGTAGCTATTTTAAAAACTATTTAATCTGAAATGAAGATACCAATTAAGAACACATTTTTTAAAAACCAGATAAAGAGAGACAGTTGAGGAGCTTAGTTCTTTTTGGCAGAATTGGAGAAAATATGAATAACTTTTCATATTTTTCATATTATTCACTCAGGAGCTTTATTCTATTTTATTTATATAAATAAGACTCAAGTTGAGATAATCTTAGATCAAGACCTTTTTTCATTGTTTGCCATATACATGTATGTATAGTATATTTGCATATGTATATTTATTTTAAAATATAAAATATTTTAGCTGTACGAATGATCATTTCAGAAATACAAGATTATTTAAAAATAAAAAAGCTTTTACACTGTAAAACAGCTTGAAAACTGATTTGAGGAAGTAAAATTATATTTGGAAATTTTATTCTTTTTCTCCTGAGATACAAAACATGATTTTGTTTTGGAGTGTTCGAAATGTTTTTAAAAAGAGATTGAATAAGAAATTTAATTCATTGTAGATTTTGGTGAAGGGAAGCAGAATTTGCCACCCCAAAATATGCCTTTTAGGATATTGATTATTTTAAGCTGGTTATTTTTAAGAAATGGAAGACTCAGAAAGAACCTTTGACCTTCCCCCTAACTGTGTAAAAGAATTTAGGTAAAGGACCTGCTCCAGGAAAGGCACTATTACTATAGATAACTATTATTTAATATGAGCTAAGTTTATTAGGGTGGAGCCTAGCAAGGCCTTTGATCAAAATTCTTTCTATGTCCCATCTTTTCTATCTAGATATGAATTGCCTTCCTGCCCTTCGAAGCCCTAAACCACGACTCCCTGTCATCGGGTCTCATATTCCTATGAAACCCCTGTATATACGCATGTAATAAATTTGGTCATTTTCTCCTGTTAATCTGTCTCATGTTAATTTGATTATTAGTCTAGCCAAGAGAATTTAGAAGGGTAGAAGGAAAATTATTTTTTCTCCTAAACACTGAATATTGCTTTAAAGATGCAGTTTTAATTATAGTATTCCATATACTGTCATGTTTGAGGGTTTGGAAAAAGTTTGCAGACATTTGATTTTTTTTTTTTTTAGTAAGAAGAATGAATTGGAAAGTTTTTGATTAAGACTTCACAACCACATGCATTTTAAACATAAGGATTTTCTTTTGCGGGGGCACATTGCTTTTTCATCATACCTAGCTTGCAAATAAGGGCATTTTTTTTGGTGGTGGTGGGGCTGCTGGGGAGATTATTTTTTTCACCATACCTAGTCAAAAAACTTCATGGAAAAGAGACTTGTTTGGAGTGAACCAGAAGGTTGATGTAGTGCTGAATTTAATAAAAATCTGTAATTTCAGTATTTCGTTAAAGGCACTAGAATTACTTCAAAACCCTAAGTTTGAAGATGATGGCAACTGAAGCCTGAAGAATCTTAAGCAACTTGTGTAAGATATTGTCATGACAAGGATCTGTGTCTCTTGGCTTCTACTGTAGTGCTTTTTTGCTTACATTTTGTTAGGAAAGACTAGTTTAAAGGCTGATAAAAGTCAAAGGACTTAATGACAGTGAAGACAATTATGGTGGGAATTAAAAAGAATTAGGAGAAAGCAGACTTCTTTATTTTTGGTATCATTGATTTTGCTGAAGTGTAGCCATGTTCACTACTGAAAAATAGAGTAAATTTACATTTCAGGTCAACTATTATGAGGGATAAGTTACAGAAAAACTAGAAAAAAATAGCATTTAAGAGTATGTGTATTTCTTAGGTATAAGTGAGGCTAAAACTCAAGTCTTTTACATTTGTTATAGCACAATTCAATGCTTGATGTTTATACCAGTGATCTTTAGAGTGTGCCTGAGGACACTGGTTCAGGAATTGGGTCCTGCAAAGAGGTACTCCTAAATAGGCATTGTGATATCTGATTGATTATAAAAATGTTAAATTCTGTTCATGGAGATTAAATAGTCTGCATAAGCAGTCTTGCTATATTATATTTATATTCATACTTTACATTAGGAATTTATTGATGTGGCTTTTTCAGCAACCAGAGCCTTAGAATCATGGTTTTATGGGACCTTATATATCAACTAGTTAAAATTATTTCAGGGTTTAATTCATTTGCTCAAGATCATACAACAAATTAGCGGTGAGCAAATTTTTCTGAGTCTCATTTTCTTCATGTGTAAAATGAAGGTGTTAGACCTCATTTTATCATTAATATCCCTTATCTCTTCAAAACTTCATAATTCCAAACTACTTTTTCTCTAAAGCTGGAGACATTTTTGGATTTGCTGATTATCAAATGACTATGTAAATATAAATAAATATTTTGTATGTGAATTAAGTAGAAGATGAAGTATGTTCAACACCATTAATGTTTTGGTGAATAGTCTTTCAGATCTTACATATTATTTTATTTATAATATATCTTAGATTTTTTTTATGCCAATAAATACTCTGCCTTTTAAAAAAATGGCTGCATAATATTCCATTGTTCATTGATGAGTGTATTATTTACCAACCCATCAACTATTGGACATTTAGTTTGATTTGGTTTTCACTGTTAAACATTGTTTCAGTATACATTATTGTACATAATTTTTCCCCTCAACATTTGTGTGATTTTTACTTAAGATTAATTCCTAGAAGAAGTGTTATCAGTCATTTAAATTTCAATATATATTGGCAGATGACTCTTTAAGATAGTTGTATAAATTTTATAGTCCTATACCTAGAAATTTAATCTTGATTTATAATATTTTGGTATACAGTTTGTAGGTATATTTCTCTGATTGCTCCACAAAAGTGTCCCTTAAAAAAGCCAAATAGGATTCAGTCAAGGTTCACACTCTATATTTGGTTGTCACATCTCTCTAATTGATATATTTTTAAAACAGCTTTATTGAGGAAAAATCGACACAACTGCTTATATATAAAGTATACAATTTGATAATTTTTGATATATGTATACATTTGTGAAACTATCCCATAATCAATACAGTGTATATATCTATCACTCCTGAAAGCTTCCTCCTATTTAGTGTAATCCTTCTCTCCTTTCCAACCCCTCTTTCTTTAGGCACTAATCTGCAGGTTAGTTTGCAATTTCTAGAGTTATATGTAAATGCAGCTATATACCATATACTCTTTTTTAAAAATCTGGCATCTTTAACTTAGTACAGTTTTGAGATCCATTTATGTCATTGTGTATTTTAGTAATTTCTTTTTATTGATGAATAATATTTCATTATACATAACATAATCTGTTTATGCATTTGCCTATTGTTGAACATTTTGGTTATTTCCAGTTTTGGGTTATTACAAACAAAATGACTAAAATATTTTTTGATATTAGCAACTATTGATTAAAGAAGATAAATTTCTTATGCTGGTTTTATATAGTTTCTTTCTTCCCCAAACCCATACTCATCTTTCAAAATACAATTCAGATATAATTTCTTAGAAACCTTTTCTGGCCCCTCAGTTCTGAGTGTTCTCTCTTTATTGCTGCTTATGCATTGATGAGTCCTCCTAATGTTTTAAATCCAGCATTTTACATGTAATTGGTCATATGATTGACCTTTGAGAAGAGGCATGAAAGGAAAACTACTGTTTGACTAGATGAGTAAATTAAATTCTGCCAATATTGAGTAAACTGTGGATGATTGCAGGGAACATAAACAGTTAGCAAGTTAATATTTAAATGGAATATTAGTCTGACATTCCAGCTAGATTGTAAGCTTTTTGGGGGTGTATGTTTTGTGTCATTTATTCCTGTATCACTTATATTTGGTAATAATAGTTTTTACTCCCATTATTTATTTTATGAATAATTAATGCAATTAAGAATACCATTGATGTACATTTATGAAATTTATGTGCGTACAGGCCCTAATTTTGAACATGCCCTATTTTATAGTCCATCTGTAAAGTAGTTAGAACATACTTCCCTTTAGAGACAATTTAAAATGGGAGATAGTTCACAGTTATTTCAGGTAGAATGCAGGTTAAAAGGAGGTTATTGTAGTTAGTAGTTTACAGGTCTTTGGTAAACAGATGACCTTTGAAAAGAGGCATGAAAACCTGTTTCTGACTGAAAAATTAAATTCAGCAAGTGTTTATTGATTTGTGAATATACAGCAAGGGTTAAGACTTAAAAAAACCTTTTGGAGAATTCTCAGTCAATAATAGAGAGTCAGACTATGATAAATGATGTAACTAAAATGTCATCAAAGCACTGAGAGTAGTACACACTGAGAAGGCCTTAGAGATCTTTAGGAAGATGTCCCGGGGAGGTGGCATTTGACTTGCACTTTGAAGGGTAGACTTTTGACTGCTAGAGATAGGAATCTGTGATGATAGGAAAAAGGTACCTATTACCCTGGCTATAGCAATATTTCATTTTAGCAGCTATAGCTCAGGGACTTCAGAAAAAATAAACTGGCATTTTTGGTGTGGAATCACCTGTTTTCTCTGTATAGGTGTATATAGTTCCAAATTGAGTAAATAGAAATAATGGTCACTTTTAAGTCAGTGTGTTACTGGTTTTCATTACATGCTTCAATTTTATAGGTTTAATGATTTATTAATTTATTAATTAACATTATTTGAGTGCATAATCTGTATAAGACATTTTCTGATACTGTTGGTATAGTGATAAACAGGGTAAAGGTTCTGTCCTAATGCCCTTGAGAGTCCAGTGATTCTATTTGTAATTGATCAGAATAATAGAGCAACATTTCTCCTAACCTGATGTCCATAATCTATCTGCTAGGCCTTCAAAACTAACTCTTATTAAAAACAAGGGGTAGGGAGAGATGTTCATGGCCCAGCTTTCCACCTCTGTTTCCTGAGTGAACAATGTTATGAGTGTATGTTTGGAAAAGGGGGCCATCTTCAGCTTCCTCTCCTTACCAGGGACAGTCATACTTTGCCCCTCTTCTCATGTTCTTTGCTTACCCTCTCCAAATGTAGACTAGGTAAGGGTATGGGGAATGGGTATTAAGGAGAAAGGGGCTCTTATCTCCTAGAATTAGAAGGGGAAAGGACATTTGGGGTCTTCTCTATCTATTTTTCCCTCTCTTTGTTAAGAAAACGAAATTCAATTGAGTATATTTTAAAGCTCTTGTTGGCTTTATTCAACAGTTTATGAATTAGGCAGCATCCCATCTAGTAGATTGAAAGGAGCTCTGAGGAACTGTACAAAATGAAAGACCTGTAGGCAGAAAGGAGCAGGAACAAGGAAGTCATACTAGCAAAAAGTGCTTGGTTGTATCAAGGTCACTTTCCTTTAGGGAAGGGCAGTGGTCTATCAGGTAGATGACCACACTAGTGCTGACCAGGTTATTCCTAATGGACTGATGTAAGATTCCATTTCTGGGAGAAGCTTAAACTGTAACTAGGTCTTGCGTTGGTGACATGGGGCTTAGTATGTGACTCCATTTTGGGCCTTTTGTCTTGTTTTTAATAACTTCAAACTCATCATTTCTCCTAAAAAAAATAAAACCTACTCTTCCACTTACTCTTCCTTCAGTGAATCCATTTTGAGTTTTGGCAACTTTAGGAGTAAATGGCATTTTCATGGACAAGGACCCCACCCACCTCCAGATATTAACAAAGCAAAATTTTGTGCATTATCTGTTTGTGGAATCACTCTATTTTATATTCAATTAATATAATCAAAGTTGGATTATTTGATTAAATTGATGATTCATAGCGTGTTTTTGGAGTGATTACACCAAGTTTTAACTGTTAGAGTCATCTCATAGGCAAGGCCTTGGACTATGCAGTCAAATTCCTAACCTGACAGTCATATAGTGGGGAGTGATGCCTTGCTAGGAGCAGTGGGAATGCAAGATCTACTCTAGTTAGTATGGAGTGAGAAGTGGGTGTTTTATAGACGATTCTGTTGGGCAGAGAATCTGATCTATAAATATTCCTCTTTCCCGGAGTGAATTAACTAGAGCTATTTCCTGCTTGAGGCAGTATCACAATATATGTATTATTTGTATTTGTACCTCCTACAACAAAACAGAATCAAGAAGTTGACATACAAAGGAATTGGAAGAAAGGCAATAGATTTAAAACTGATCTTTGTTTTAAATAGGCAGAATATTCTACACCAATGACTCATTCTTTGTGAAAGAATATGCTGTTTGGCCTTTTCTGGGGAACTACAGTGCATCCTATGATTTAGCATCTCAATGTGGACTTATTCATTAGTTGAACAAAGGCTTTTTCTAGAAATGGAATTATATTGTCAGTAATTTTAAAAAGAAAATGTCATTGTCCATTTTCATAGTTAATGTGGTGACGGGGAAAATAGGCTCTTTTAGAAGTTTTGAAAGTATATAAGAAAGATTTTATACTTGATATATATTTTTTTTAATTATTGGAAGAGTTTTGTGCTGAGAGAATTTGATGCATATGTAAATACTGCTTCCTTGCTTTGGAAATATCTCTTTATCCTAAATATCAAGCTTTCAGAAAGAATATATATCTTTGATTTATGATATATAAAATATAATTTACAAAGAAATACAACACTTTCTCTTTTAAATATTTTAATTCTTGTTATTGCTAATGTTTTAAATTACAGTGTACTGAATAGTTTTATTATTTTTCATTCCCCTATATATTTATAAACAATGTAAGAGAATTTTAGTATTTTGATACTAAAGGTCATAGAATAATTTGATATTAAAGGTCATAGAATAATTATAGTTTTCCCTCTTGATTATTAAGATCACTTTGCATAGTTTCAGCTTGCATGGTCAGTTGAACTATTTCTGCTGATGTGGCAAAGTGAGGACTTCCTGTGGTTAACTAGGTAAATAGGTTTGAGAATGGACTCTGCAGTTCACTTAAGTGGCATAAGTGAACTGCTTGAGGTTACAGATTATGATTTTTGAGTTAGAGTAGTAATTGTTATTAGTTTTTCTCCAACTCCATTCAGCTGCAGGGATATAGGTAGAGAGTCAACTTAAATAGGATTTGGTTGAGAGTTGGGAGGTTTGTGGGTGTCATGGGAGTTTAAGGCAAATGTGATGGAGTAATTATAACAATAATTCACTCTGGGATTTAATATAAATAGGGAAAAGAAAGAGAAAATAAGGTAGTGAACAAGATAATATCATTGATAGATTGAAAGGTCTTAGTGGTGTTGAATTGTTGGAGCCCAGAGGGGGAATGTTCTGAAAAGATAAGTGGTGGAAAGTATGATTTGGAAGTAGAGATTATGAAGGAGTTTCAGTTATCAGTAATGACAGGTTTAAAAGTATGACCATAGAAGTGAGAAGTTGAAGTAGGAGAAGAACATCAGAGAAAAGGTAGTATGAGTGTATTGGAAGGATCAACATGAATGTTGGAATCACTGAGAATTATGATGGGGTAGTGTCAGAGAGTGACAATGAGTTAGGAGCTAAAAATAAGGAAATAGAGAGAAATAATGACTTGGGGGGGCAGCAAATACCTGTATGTTGGAGTGGTTGGTAGTATAGTCTCATGTCTATGAAAGCTGGGCCACAATGAGAGTAGTTCTGATGGTCCCAAGGCAGAAAGTGGTAAATGAGAGTGTTTAGTGAAGTTGGGGGCAGGG
Source organism: Macroglossus sobrinus (assembly GCA_004027375.1). Classification (NCBI taxonomy): domain Eukaryota; kingdom Metazoa; phylum Chordata; class Mammalia; order Chiroptera; family Pteropodidae; genus Macroglossus; species Macroglossus sobrinus. The sequence goes on along the minus strand of PVKZ01000047.1, from coordinate 241,722 downwards.
GGGCTGTCTTTTCAAGAACAGAAAGAGCTCTGGGGTTCTCTCTTGATTCTTGCTGGAGACATCCCGATGGAGGTGAGGAATGCTACAAAGGATTCTCTTGACCCCTGTGAGATGGTGGACCAGAAGAGATGATTTTCTAAAACATAGATAATCTCTTGATTCCAGTCAAATGCAAACTATTGGGGGTGGATAGGGACAAGGAATCTTATTGAATCTAGACCATCTTTTCACCTTGGGGAGTGATTGTGGTTCAGTTCTTAAGTTTCTGCTGGCTTCCTTTCAGTTCCTGCTGATATTATTAGCCTATAGGTGGTATGGTTTTACACTGCTACTTGTTTGACTTCTGACTGTGGAGAAATGGTAGAAATCCACACTTGGTGTGAGTGTGTGTGTGTGTGTGTGTGTGTGTGTGTGTGTGTATGAGAGAGAGAGAGAGAGAGAGAGATATTGGTATAGATCAATGTTACAAATATGTGTGTATATGTATTTATGTATATAAATGTATCAATTTTATAGACACTACTTGTTTGATTACCTTAATCTTAATATTTGGAGGGGAGTGAAATTTGCCACCCCAAATGTGTGGATTATTTTAGGCTGATTATTTTTAAGAAATAGAAGACTCACAAGGTTCTTTTTTTTACCTCGCTCTGCACTGCTTGAAAGAAGTTTGATAAGGGGTTTATTCCAGGAAGGGAGTGTCACCACAGATAACTGAATATGAATGATAACTGAAAGGAATATGAATGAGCAAGATGTGGTGGACTGGCGGGAAACTTAGCAAGACCTATTTATTTATATTCCTCTCTGTGTCCCTTTGTCTCTGCATAGGATGGAAACATTTATTCTCTCCCTGTGAATCATCTTTTTTCCCTTTGAAGTCCCAGACCCCTTCTCCCTTCTTCTCTGCTCAGGATGTTCAGTTACTTGGCTGCTCTTTGGGCCTTATATTCTAATGAAACTCCTGTATGTACAGAATTAAATTTTTTTTTTTCTGTTAATCTACCTCATGTCAATTTAATTTTTAGACCAGCCAAAAGAGCCTAGATGGTACAGGAGAAAATTTTCTTCCCTGACATGTTTAAATGCTCAGCTTCAGTGCCAGTGTATTGATGACACAGAATGTCGGTGTGCTTAGTATTACCAATATCTGAAGGTATTCATATTTTATTGAGATACTATATACTGGGGATTGCTGATAATATATAAATCAGACATATATATTCTTCTTTGGTTTCCCTTATCATTGCATTAAAGAAAATGATGTTAGAGTTGTTTAAGATAGGGGTAATTTTGTTCTGTTCTTGAATTTAGTAAGATATTCAGTTAAATACCATGTACTATCCTCACTTTCAGAAATACTTTTCAGTAGCTCTTTTGTGCCTGTGTAGAAGCAGATTCAAAATATATTTTATAATATGCTTTGAATGAAGGTAAATCCTAATTTCTATCATAATCAGATTATGATCCTTGTTATTGCTCAAATTTGAATAAAATCAGGCATTTAAAATGACATATCTTGAAGTACATTTAGATGATATAAATTATACATGGAAACAAAAATGTTGTTTTGACATATTCATTATGTGGTGGACTTATAACTAGATTGCTAGTGAACTTCAAAGCTTTTTGCTTTCTGAAACAAAATTTTGCATTGTTTAAATCCTTTTTTGTAAAACTTTTTGAAAAATAATAATAGCACTTCTCTAAGCGTGCAATATATTTAATCTGGGTGTTATAGAGTCTATGAACTTCTATCTTTAGTTAAAAGATGAAATTATTACTGTGCTGTGAGTTTCAGTCTCAACTATATGACTGATTTTTTGGCAAAAGTTGTATCTTGGGGTGAGTGAAAACTAGTTATAAATGAAGACATTTAGAAAACAATAACAAATACCAACACTGCTAAAGAATTTCTGATACACTACACCAACACTATTTTGATATTGGCTGTGATTAGAAAATTTGCCAAATTCTAGTGGATGTAAAATAAGTTCTTCTATTCTTGACAGAAGGGTTCACCATATATTAAGGTATTGCTAACTGTAGTACCAAACAGCCCCCAAATTCACTAAAATCTCATTTCTCACTGTGTAACAGTTTAATGTGAGTGTCTTATCAGGGAGCTTTTCTTCAATAAGTGATTAGAAATCCAGGCTATTTATTTTGTGGCTATACTATATTGCTTTTCCCAGGTGTCTTCTCCTAGTCATTCAGAAAGGAAAAGAGCATGGAGGACCCTGGCCAGTACACTCCCCTACAGTTCACATTCCTCCAACTAGAACTCGGTTATGTCACACCTAGCTTGGAAGGCAGGCTGGGAAATTTAGTCTGGACTTGTACTCAGGATACTGAGAAACCTGTTTGTTCAATGACTGCTGAACTGTGCCAAGAGTAAATTTGTTTTTTTAAATAAAATCTTCGAGCATTTAAAAACTTTTTTTTTTTTTTACTAGTTATATGATTGATATACTGTTAGGCAGGGTTTTGGGAAAGGTTGTATATTTTTTGTAAATGGATTATTCCCTAGCCCCTACACGCTTATTTAAAAATATATATTTGATAGTGGTGAGGTACATGGAATGGGGAGACTAGGTATGGTAGACATTTAAGAGAAGTTCATCCCCAAACTGGCTGTAATGATTTAATCTCAGAACTTTTTTTTTTAAAGGCAAATTAAATAGTTTTTTTTGTGGGGGGAGGGTGCTGTGATCATCAGTAGCCATGCTCTTGTATTTGTGCTCATGTCCATGTATGAGAGAGAGCACTTTGGGTATGGAAGTTATTAAGATAATTTTAAGAAACAATGATAAATTAGAACTGTAGTTTAATAGCTCTTTTTGTGTGTGTTTGGGAGATGTCTAATTTCAACTCTAAGAATTTCATCAAAAGTTGTTAAATATATGTTTATCATTGAACTTAAATTAGCATAAAGTAAATGGTAAAATAGATTATTAAGTATTGTCTTATAGAGAAATCTAAATTAAGGCACCGCAAACTGGTCCATAAAGCAAAAATAAGAACTTAACATATTAATTGAATCATAAGTTAGTTGCTTATCATATTGAAACAGACATTAAAATAAGCTTTTGATATTAATTAGTCTTATCCATTTTCTGTGGCAAAATACTTTGGATATTAGAACTCTGAGAACATTTTTTTTTTTTTTACTTATCTGCTTAGTTGCTGGCAGTGTCAGCAGAAGGATTCCCCCTTAGTCACATTTTTATCTTGTAAGAAATAGATAAACCATTTTTTTATCCATGATTTAAGGGAAAACTAGCCAAAAAATCAGGCCACTTTTTTAGTTGTTGGAGACTATACTCTTTCAATATTGGGTAAAATAGCACAAAATGATGGATGTATAAATTCTATCAAACCATGAACTTGGCTTTATATAATTAAAACAAGTAGGAAAATTCCAAAAGATCTAAAGTCTGTTAACTGAATAAAGAACTTAAGTGTATGTCCACTTGTCTATGATTATGCCTGTATATTATGTTCATGGCATGGAAGAACCTCTTTAGCTGGCGGCTCAAGCAAGTTAGGTTCCATTAAGAATCTGGGCAAGGCTCATTGGGACATTTTCAGGTTAAAACTATAGTGGCAGAAGAAAGCATTAGAGTGGTAAGACCCAAAATCTACTAAATCGTGAGAATCGAAAATTTTGACATATTACACTGTAAAACTTCTCAGCTTTTGTGGTAGATTCTTATTAAATATATGTTGTATGGCACTGTATTTTCACTTTCTGAAGCCAGCCTTTGAAAAAATAAAATTATATTTGAGGGTTGTTTTTATTGCTCATCACTTTAGTTGTGTTAGTTTTCCATTGCAAAATCATTTGAACTTGCTCCAGTGATAATACATACAGTCTTTTAGTCCTAATTTTATTTTGACAATTTCAAACTTAAAAAAAGTTGAAAGAATTGTGCAATGAACACATACCTTCTTCCCCAGATTTGCCATTTTTAAAATATTTTATACCTTCCCCACCACACTTTTTTGGCCAACCATTTGAAAGTAGGTTATAGGCATCATGAAACATCACTGTTGAATACTTAAGCACACATCTCTGAATAATATGTTTCACCTCTAAAATATTAACATTAATTTTATATTACTAGACATTTACTACAGTCTATAATAAAATTTCTCCAGTTGTCCTAAATTTTTTTTTTTTTTTTTTGCTATTTGTATATTATGTCTCTTTTTGTGTCTTAATTATCAGGCTTCCCAAACCCCAGTTATCAGGTTTTTCTGTTTTTGTTTTTTTAAAAAATAACATTGCTTTTTATTTTTCATATTTCTAGGGCAGTGACTTATAGAATGTTCCACAGTTTTGCTGTGTCTGGTTTATTTGTGGTTAGATTCAGTTAACATTTTGGCAAGGATATTGCACAGGTGAAGCTTAATGTTTCTTAATTGCATCACAACAGGAGGCACGTAATATCAGGTTGTCCTACAATTAGTAGTGCTTAATTTGATCACTTGGTAAATGAAATGGTAATCACTATATCTCTTTGGTGTAAAGGTGCCTTTTTTCTTTACAATTATAAGTAATCAGTGCGGTGAGACTTTCAGAGACTATGAATATCCTGTTACCTCACATCTTTCATTCAGTGGTTTTAGCACCTATTGATGATCTTTGCCAAAATTAACTTATACATGTGGAGTTGTAAAATGGTAACTTTTAAGTCTATCATTTCTTTTATATTTATTGATTAGAATTTTATAGCTGTTGTAATCTTAACCCCTGATAAAAACTAGTTTAAATCAGAGCTATTATATCAATATAGGTACATTGTTCATAGCCCCTACCTTCTACTTGTCAGTATAGATTTGGATTGTAGTATTTAATTCATATTTCCAATGAAACAGATCCCTAGTATCAACTCTAGGTTCTAAATTTTCATAAGAAACTACCTGCAGTGTTTCTAATTCAGTGTATTTCATCTATAAGCCACTTAAGGATTTTTTCAGTGCTTTTCTGCACTCTCATGTCTTAGTATTTTGACAATTTTCTTGATTATGGTTACTAAATTGAATTATAAAATATGTTCATGAACTAAGCAGGACATTAACAACAGAAAAGTATGTGAATTTTGAGAGAGCGAAGTAAACTTTTAATGACTAAACTATATTGCATAGCTATCTGGAAATAGAACTAATTTACTTAAAGATAAATTAATCATTGTTTAATTTTTAAAGAGAAAAATTATAAAATAGTTATTCTATAAAGCATTTGCTTGAATTATATATTGAATAAATTTAAACTCTGTCTGCTTGTACTCTGCTATGGAACATGTTTCTAGGTCACTTTCCTGAGGCCAGTTGGTATTCATTAAAGGAGTTCAAGCCAAATATTATATTAGCCTAATTGTAGTTTAGATTGAGGTGATTTTGTACACTTACAGCATTAGGAAATTTAATGTGTTTACAAAATGAAGACAATTGCAGTATTAAGATGCTCTATATATCCACAATGGGAAAGGTTGAGAAAGTTAAACCCACAATAAACAATAATTATTGTGGGTTTAACTAATAATTCCTTTTTTAGAATTTGCAAATCATCCACATGATAAAGAGCTATAGACCAGTAATGTTTTATTGAGTGAGAACTTAGGAACCTGCCAGGTTTGAAATTAGAATGCCTAGCATAATTCTTTTTCTATTGGTGCTCAGTAAGCATTTATGGCTTTCATTAATTATGACAAATTTTCATTTATAAAATAATTTACTATCTAAATGTGATAGGAATGATATTTCTTCTTTGTGTTTTAGACTATCCCCATAAATATGGTCCACAGGGGGGCTGTGCAGATCATTCAGTATTTGAAAGGATGAGGAAATATCAGATGACTGGTGTAGAGGAAGTAACACAGGTAAGGATTTTAATACTAGCTTGCATTTAAGAAATGTAAATGATTTTAGGCATGTGTTTCTGCATTAAAATGTATTTTCTAGAATTTCTGAAAGATTTGTACCACTGCGGGAAAATATTTATATATTTTTAATGCTCAGAGAGGCTAGATAACTTGCATAAAATAGCTATGTGGTGCTAAGATTTGAATACAAATCTGCATAACTCAATAAACATTACATTTCATGTCCAAAACATACTCTGTCTTACATGTTTTATTGTAAAATTTATAAAATATTCAGTTTGAACTTGTTTTTTCTATAAATGTAAGTATTTATATTAGTGTGAAAATTAGACCAATTTTCCCTTGTTTGCCTGGGACTTCCCAGTTTTTAACAATGAAAATGTTATGTGTCTCTAAGAAAACTGAGATAGTCACCCTAATAAAAATTGTAGTGCTGTTGTTGTTTTAATTGTAATGTTTTTGCTATTTGACTATTGTTCTTTTTTTTTTTATTGACCTCCTTTTTCTTAGTAATAGGTGTTAGGGTTATAGTTATTCAAAACACAAGTTTAAAAAAATTTTATGATAAAACATCATATAATTTAGATATCCTTTCTAAAACTAGTAGGGTAGAGTAATGTTTCTTGAGCTTCTAAAGTCACAAATACAGATTTGTGTATTTCTTGATCTGTAACATGGCATACACAATTCTCTTTGAGGTGGATCTTTGAAGTGTAAGTGAGATTTTATTCTTGCATTCATTGAACAACTGTATTGATCTGTCAAATGTCAGAGACTGTGGTAGGTTCTGGTAATATGTAGAGATTAAGATGAAGTTTTGCCTTCAAAAAGTTTATAGTTTAATTGGAGACACAGAAACAATTGAAGGTAATAACAGATAGAAAAGGATTAAGCATGGTGATACTCTATAGGGTGATACTCTATACATAAGAGGAATTGTTAACCTAGCCTGGGAAGTATTTGAGGATAATAATCATAAACTAAAAGAATAAGCAAGAGTTAGGTTAGCCATGAATAGATGGAAAGGTGAGAGGAACAGTATACAGGCATACCTTGTTTTATTATACTTCACAGATATTATATTTTTACAAATTGAAGGCAAGACCCTCCACCAGCAAAAAAGATTATGACTTTATTGCTACACACACTTATTGCAATGGTCTGGAACTGAAACTGCAGTATCTCTGAAGTATGCCTGTATAGAAGGGCTAGAAAGATAGTAAGGCTAGTAAAGAATTTTTAATTCCAGGGTGGGGTGCAAGGTTAGAGATTGGGAGACTGATTAGAAGTTGCTGCAATTATTTAGTTTAGGAAGTAATAGTGACTTATACTAAGGTATTAGCAATGTGGATAGAGGACAAGACTACAGATTGTTAGATATAGTAGTGCTTAACAGTGACTAGATATAACATTAATATACAAAAGTAAGTCACATTTCTTTATATCCAGCAGACTACCAGAAATGTGATGAAAGAAGGGACATCATTAATGATAGTATCAAGAATATCATGTATCGAAGAATAAATGTAAGAATTATAAGACCTATTTAAGGAAATTATAAAATTCTTAAGAAATGTTAAAGATTAATTTTAAATAAATGGAGAGACATACCATGTTAATGGAAAATGATAAATAATGTCAATTTTTCCCCCCATATTGATTTGTATAATTCCAATACAGATTGCAACAGAGTTATTCACTGCAGTTGATGAGTCTAAAATGTTTTACAGAAAAAGTAAAGGCTAAGAAGTAGAGCTCATCTAAAGGTGATAAGCAGGAAAGAGGGATTTACTCTAGAGGATATTAAAATCTATAGTAATTGAGTGTGCTATTAATGAAAGGATGAACAAAGTAAGCAGAGGAGTACAATTGAATGCTTGGAAACAGACCCATACATATATGAAACTATTGTGTGATAGAGTTAGAATCTCAAATGAATGAGGAATGGTAGAGACCATTAATAGAGGCAGAAAAAAAATGTGCATTTGGAAAAAGTTGAAGTTGGATCTCTATCTCATACCATATTTAAAACAAAACAAAATTTCAGATGAATTAAAGTATTAAATGTCTAAAATGAAAACTTCGAAACTTTTAGTTTAAAAAGTAAGTAGGGATTTTCCTTTCCAGCTGTGATTGTGTAACTGGTACCCAACTAGCTTTCTTGCAAAAAAAAAAAAAAATAGAAAGCTAAACGAAGTATATAAAACAGTTGTTGTTAAGCATCAGACAACAGGCAGTGCAGAATTAAGAGTCGTCAGAGAGGAGAAATAAACATTTCTATAATTGCCCTGATTTTTGACTGGAGGCAAAATTTCAGGAATGGCACAGGAAAGGAAATCTCAAGAAGAGCAAATACACAGAAATCTTTCTGAGTAAAAGAGACAGGTCAAAATTCAGGAAGAGTGAGGTATCTGGATTTATGGGCAGAGTCTAAGCTGTGCATGCACAGGATGAGATTCCATGCGAAAACTACCAGAGAAAGAAAAACTATATGGAATCTATGAACGAAACAGCGATCATAAATTATACTTGAAAGAGATTCTAAGCCATGCTAGGAGTAGGTTAACTTCACCCTAGATTGAAAGGCTACTGAAAACCTGCCCTAACTAAGACAAAAAACCAAACTTCAGAAAGGTCAAGGTGACTTTCAGCTGCCTGTCAGAACAAAGCTCAATAATACTTTTTAAAAGAGCACACAGAATGTAGATGCTCAATAATTTAACATTTGCAATATCTAGCATTCACAAAACATATTAGATGACAAGAAGCTGAAAATGTAATCCGTAATAAGGGGAAAAACCACCCAGGTAGGAATGGAATCAGAAATTACAGGCATTAGCACACAAGGACTTTAAAACAACTATTATGAATATGTTCAGAGAATAACAGAAAATAGAATAGCAATTATAATAAAGAACTACATATGACTTATAGAACTGAAGAGTATATTTTCTGGATTGAAAAATTTGATAGGCTTAAGAGCAAATTAGTTACTGCAGAAAACAGCATGGGTAAATGTGAATAAAGCAGAATAAAACAATAGAAATCCAGATCTAAGCATAGAGAGAAAGTAATTGGAGTCGGGGTAGGGAGGATACAGAAAAAATATTTGAGAAGTTAATGTCTTCAAAACTTTGTGATATGATGAAAAATTGAAATTTATGATCCAAGAAACTCAAAGAAACCCAGGTAGGATAAAGGCAAAGATAGATATACCAGAGCATATTATAATCAAATTATTGGAAACCACTGAAAATGGGAAAATCATAAATAAAAGCAGCCATAGGAAAGAAGGTACATTTATATACAGGAGAACAAATATAAGAAAAACTGCTGACTTCTCATTACACAGTGCAAACCGAAGATGTAGATAATGACATTTTTTAAATGTTGGGGAAAAAACTGTCAAACTAGGATTTTATATTCTGTGAAAATTATTTTCAAAAACAAGGGCAAATTAAAGACCTTTTTTTACACAAACAGAAGCTGAGAGAAGTTGTCTGTAGGAGATATACATTGTTAATGGAAGTTCCTCAGATAGAAAAAAGATAGGAACTCAGATCTAAAATTTAATTGGAATCCTCTACTACTGTGTCATCAAAACCCCCTTAAAATGCTTTTAGTTGTTCACAAATGTTTAAGTGCTGGATTCAATAGCAGTGGTGATTCTTCAAACGAATACTTTTTGAGTGTCCAGTTTGCCTGCCAAATCTGTGTTAGGTGATAGCAATATAGTGAAAAGCAAACACAGAGATAGTATCATCTTTCTAGAACTTAGGGTTTAGTAGCTGAAGTAATAGGTGGTGGGCTAGGGACAGAAATTAAACATGCACACAATAAACTGTAAGGTTGCTCTATATAAGGACTTGGGTACATGGCTCTTTGTGGTAGTATAATGTATAAATTGACCTTTGCTAAGTCTAAAGGAAGAAATTAACTAGATCAGGAAAGGTATCATTAGGATCTGCAAAGACTATGGCAGGAGACAAAGTATGTGTTGGAGGATTAGAAGGAAGGCCTGTGTAGCTGTAGCATAGAGAGCTAGAGTTGGGTATTGTAGGGTCTCTCTGGGAAGTAATACGGATGGGAAGAAACTGGACAGGTAAGTAGAGTCTGCAATGCTGATTTGATGGTGTATATAAAGGATTCAGGGCTTTATCCTTAGAGCAATAGGAAGTCATTGAAATATATGGGTAGTATTTTCAAGTATGCATTTTGAAAAGATTGCAGTATGGAGAATAGATTGAAGGTCAATAGTGTATATGGATAGATTACATTGCTTTTATTGCAGTACTCTAGGTAATAAGAGATGGTCGCTTGAGCTAATGTGATGGAGCCAGAGATAATAGGCAGGTTCCTTAGGTACTGAGGAGACAAATTTGACAGACAGGGCTAGGTGATAGATGGGGTTTATAGGGGTGAAGTAGAAGAAAATATCAAAATAGTATAAAGTACTATAAATTTGCTTTATAGTCAAATGCTTATATATTAAAAGATATATTTTAAAAATATTTAAAAGTGAAAGAATTGCTTACATAAATAATCAAATATGCAGTAGAATATTTATGAAGAATTTTTAATGGCATGGGGAAATGCCTGTGGTGTTATATAATAAAGCAGAATATGAAATTGTTTATAATGTGTATTCTTAACTAAATAAAATTAAAATAGCGAAGCATGCTAATGTTTAGCAATGACTCTTTTTGATATGTAGAAACGTCAAGAAGAACATGCTGTTAATGGTCCAGAACTTTTGAGGAAAAAACGTACAACTTCAGCTGAAAAAAATACTTGTCAGCTTTATATTCAGACTGATCATCTGTTCTTTAAATATTATGGAACACGAGAAGCTGTGATTGCCCAGGTATTTATAATTTTCCTACTATTTTAAGATTCCTTGTATTGTATCATTATACCTATATTTTCATAAAAGTTAAAGTTGGCACATATCTCATTTTGGAAAAATAAAGAGGATGTATTTTCAACTGTAATTTGATAAAATATGTAAGATAAGTACATAGATAAGTGAAAGACTAGGATATTTGAAAGTTAGGATATTTTAGTGTCATTCAAAAGAGAGTTGTAAGAAAATGATTTTATGAAGGAGGTGATGACAGGAGCTTAGTTTTGAAAAAAGGGTTGAATTTTCGCTTGTGATCTTAAGAGAAGGCTAGAGGAATCCTTTTAGTAAGAAGGATTTAATTTCTATTTTATACTTAGCGCTTTCTGAGTTACATTATTATTTGCATTTGTATCTTCTCAACCCTTGTGAAAGTATAATGTTCTTCATGTTGAAGGTCTCCAGTGAGTTTGATGAATGAATTGCGACTCCAAGGTTTGAGACTGAGAGGATGGACATGCCACTTGTATAAATGGTGACCTTGTATTGGTGGTGGTGATGAGCTTAATTTTAGAAATGTTTAAAAGCCAGGTGATCATTCCCTTAGGATGTTGAAAATGTAGAAATGAGAGAGAGATTAGTTTTACATGACCGAAGTAAGAGTGCATGTTGGTTTAGACCAGAGAAGAGTCTGGAAAAAGCACAGAATCTTCCCTCTCAGCTCCAGTGCACTAATTTTTTCATTCTTTTATTCATTCTTTTATTCATTCTTTTCATTCTTTTATTTAATATAATGCAGATATTTAAAATTTAAAATTTGAATGTGAACACAAATAATTCTTAATTTGGGAAATGAAAATTCACAATCTTATTCACATTATGACATTGCATCTAAAATGTTTTTCTTTTTTTAAATTGATAGATATCCAGTCATGTTAAAGCGATTGATACAATTTATCAGACCACAGACTTCTCCGGAATCCGTAACATCAGTTTCATGGTGAAACGCATAAGAGTAAGGAATTTTAATAATTAAGAATTTAAAAAAAGCGAAACAGTAAGGACGATGTTTATAAAAAGAAAAATGCTTTCTTTTTCACTTCATTTTTATGCATTAATTTAAATTGTATTCACTGATGCAGTTTATCTTTACTCTTGGCTTTTGTGCACATACATGCATGAGTGTGCATGCAGAAGGGATACCTGAGTTTATGATTTAAGAATGAAATCTATAGGACTTTAATCTGGGCTTCAAAATAGGTATGACAGTACTGTTTTCTGTCGTATTAATACACCAGTTAGAAAGCCCTGACCTTTCAATAACTACAGAAAAAATACTTGACATTTTTTCCCCTGATGTTTATTCCCCGTTTTCTTAAGATTTGTCTTAAGAAACTAAGTAAACAACCTGAGTTTACAAGAAATCATTTTACAAAAGTATTTACCACAAGGTTTCTTTATATTTGTGCCATTTTTCTTAAAATACAGTTGACTAGATTATAATTTTAGTGCATGTGTGTAATATATTTAATGAAATAGCTGAAGGTGTTCCTTTTAGAAGTAGTATGATTATATATTAAATTGAAATATTAAATTGGCTTATTTTAAGATGAAATATGTTTTATGGACATACAATATAAGAACTATTCATAATCAATTGATTTTGGTATCTTGAGCCATATAAACATTTAAATGAGCAAATAAAAGTGGTAAGTGATATAAGTATTGTTGTTTAGTAGGCAGAGCAATACAATGCAAAGTAGTGAAAAGTAGATACCACCTTAAATTTTAGTGGAACACAGTTTTTTGAGTAAAATAATTTACATTTTGAAGAAATGCATGTACTATATTAATGGGTAATGTGGCAATTGGTAATTTTCAGGCCCTTAACTGGGATTAAAACTTGAGTTTTAATCACGATTTGTGATTCATTAAATAATTTGAAATTTATATTAGCAATTATTTAAATATTAATCATTTTATTTTTAATATAAGTAACTAAAATTGGATGTAATTTTATTGTTAGCCAATATTACAGAAGTATAAATGAATTTCATTTCTATATTTAGTGGGAAAAAGCCATCTATAGCATGTCTCTAAGCGTGGGTTATTTATAATATTATATAGTGTGCCTGTTTTTGCATTTGTGTGTGTGTGTGTGTGTGTGTGTGTGTGTGTGTGTGAAATGACCATAACTGATTGTTGTTGGTTAATTGTTAATGGATAAACCAGATATCCTGAAATCTATCCTTAGGCAATTGCGTTCAATGGTGTTTTTGCCATTCTGCTTCTTGGCCCCTTAGTTTTACTGAAGTATGTGGATCCTAGAAAGACCAGTAGTTCTTATTTGATCAACTGTTATATTCTCCCATTACTACTGATAGTTTTAAAAGACTGAGGTATGCCTTATAAAAAATGTTTACTTTTCATATATACCCCTTTTTATTCTCTATTAACAATATTGTATGTAATTCTCTGACTTAAATTAGGAAAGTCAAATTGTTTTAGGACTTCAAAGGACAGATAGATATCAGTCTCTGAAAGGAAGCAAGGGCTGATAAATGGAAACTTTTGTTTAATAGTTTGATATCAGAACCAGATTGTGAAGGAGGAACCTGCACCAGGAGTATGGTAGATAAGTGTCAATAGAAGCAGTCTGAAGGAAGTCAGCTTAAAATAGTAAGAGAAATGAATTGACAGTAAACAAAAAAAAATCTTGCCTGCATCCAGAGAAAAAAATTGAACTTGCAGTTTGAGTCATGAGACTCTCTAGGTAAGTAGAACCAAGAAAATGATTTGTCTACTGAATTGACAGACTTGGGTTCAATATTTGTTTTATATTCTAGTAATTAGCTAAAATATGGTGTTTTATATTCTTATACTTGTCATCATATATAGGAGACTAGCACTAAAATAGACTTGCTCAGATGATTAAAGTTGAGAAATTGCATTATTAGAAGTTTTAAAAGCAGAACTTGTTTTTTCATCCTGTGTTCAATATTCAGGAATCTGGTGAAACTTGCTCAGAGATTAACATTTTCATTTTAAATTCCCTTACCCTGCCATTCTTTTTTCTTTTTTGGCTTCCGTAATCAGCTTGGGGATGCAGGGGGCTAGTGGGAACAACTGTAGAAGCTTTAATTGAGGCCTAATTTTTCATGGGCCCCAAGCATGTTGTCTAGGTGGATTCAGAAGGTAAGCTAAAACTTACATTAAGACCCTGCTAAAATTAATTGCTTATTTAAATCATTGTTTTGGATTTTAGATCAATACAACTACTGATGAGAAGGACCCGACAAATCCCTTCCGTTTTCCAAATATTGGTGTGGAGAAGTTTCTGGAATTGAATTCTGAACAGAATCATGATGACTACTGTTTGGCCTATGTCTTCACAGACCGAGATTTTGATGATGGTGTTCTTGGACTGGCTTGGGTTGGAGCACCTTCAGGTAGTTTATCTAACTATGACTTGGTATTTGAAACAAAAAGTATTTTTCAGGGCAGATTGAATTTTACAAAGTATAAGAAGGAGAAAGTTATGCCAGTACGATATCTTAATTTACGCAACTCGAGTTAGGCAAGATTCATTATCATGATATAATAAATGGACAAATAGATGAAGCAGCTTTTTATTTTGAAATGAGTACTAACTGGGAGATACCTTGACATTTGGTATGTTCAGTAGCTGAAGTAAATAATTTTATGAGAAAAAAATGGTACTTATTTCTGAAACCAAAGCAAAATGTTATTTTTTCTCACAAAAGTTATTTATTAATTTTTAAAAAATTTAAAGGAAGTTTTAGAATTAAAGAGGGAAAAATGTGTTCTTGCTTCCATTCTTCAGTGAGTTAAAAAGCAGAGAAACCCTGGTTAGGAGCAGCAGGTGTAAAGAAAAGAAAGCTTGCCTTTATTTATTTATTTTTTCTAGCCTTTATATTAACAAAAGTGAAGTGTTGCCTGAAAAGAGATGGCAGGCAGGAGGCCCCTGTACCCATAGTTGCATTGGCCTCACCATCTGGGCCATATTCTGCTAGGGTCTTTGTTTAGCTATGAAAGCTACTGTCATTGATAAGTCTAGGATAGGATGATTTCTTTCTCATTGCAGTGAGGGCAAGGGTCTGTGATCTACAGTGTAATAAGTTTAGTAGCTTACTGTAGAGAAATACAAATTTATTACTTGAAAGATGAGTAGAGAAGAAGTCCCAGACTCTTTGAATAGCAATTTTGCCGTATATATATAGTTTGATTAGTGGTCTGTCTTCTTTTGTGCTATATAAACAGCAATTCTTCTGATAAATACATCATTTTTATCTCTTTAAAAGAACCAACTTCTGCTTTATCCAGGGCAATACACTTTTCTATGCCTATTCTTATTAGTTTATTCTGATTTATTATGCATATTTTAACATCTTTTGTATTGTACTTTTGCTTTTATATTTCTTGCTCTTTTTTAAAAGCCAGCAATGAACATCCTGTTTACAATTTCCGAAGCTTCTTTTTTTCTTCCACATTTTAAAATGTACCCAGTTTCATGATGTCATTAAGGTACAAATTTATCTAATGGAGAGCATATATCATAGTGTAGTATTTTTTTATATTTGTCTCTTATTGATAATCTGGTTTTGTGTTACTTGCATTGTCAGCAGATTGTACAACTCACTCTTATGATATTTCACATGTTTTATAACTTTAAATTTCTTTTCCTCTTGAATAGTTGGTTAATTTTATCACAAATCTTGTGATCCCTTCTCATTCATTAGTAAGAACTGTCAAAACTCGGGGATTCATTTGATTTTTGTTTATATATTACCATTTTTAGTAGAGCAGTTCTCAAAGTGTACTCCATGGGACTAGCAGCATTAGCATTACCTGGGAACTTGTTATAAATGTAAATTCATGCCCCTACTCCAGGTCTACTAAATCAGAAACTCCAGATGTGGAGCCTAACAATCTTTGTTTGAAGAAGCTCTCTATGTGATTCTGATGTACACTAAAATTTGAGAACCACCATATTAATATTTTGTCTCCAAAGAAGCTTGCTTACAAAATGTTTTCTTGGCAAATGATTGGATGATCTAAAACTAAAAACTTGCCTGCCATTTTGTATTTTCAATTCATTGACAATGTAATGCTCCTGAAAGAGCTTAGTCAGATTTTCCTAAATCTTCAGATATCCTCACGTCTGTAGATGCAGCCACTTTTCTTTTAATAGATGATATTTTTAAGTTTACGGAAAAATTGTGCTGACAGTAGTGAGAGTTCCCATACCTCCTTTCCACACCAATTTCCTGTATTATTAACAGCTTACCTTAGTATGTACATTTGTTACAATTAATGAACCTAAGTCCATCTATAGTTTATACAGATTCCTTTAGGTTTTACCTAAGGTCCTTTTTCTGTTCCAGGATCTCATTTAGGATAACACATTACATTTGGTTGTTATGATTTCTCAGACTTTTTTTGTTTTTGATAATCTTGACAATGTTGAGGAGTACTGGTTAGGTATATTGTAGGATGCAACTTTGTTGCAGTCTTTTTGGTGTTTTTTCTCATGATTAGACTGGGGTTATGGGTTTGGAGGGCAATTAGTTTTTATGTCTAGTTCTTTATAATATTTGGACTACCATTTGTGGTGCTGTTCATTTTACTGCAGCAGCTGTAGGCAGAGTTCTGGATTGAAAATGATGGGACATATTACTTGTATTTTTGTCACTGTTTGCTTTCATCTCCCCCAATTCCCCCAGTTTCATCTTTTAGAATTTTTGTTCTTTGACCTTTTAAATTGTTTTAGCCAGCATAGGGTACCTGCTTTGATATAACATTGACAGCTTTCTTCTTCATTTTTTTTTTGCCTTCAGACTACTTCAACTGAGTTTTATATTTGACTTACATTTTGCTTTTTTTATAAGGAACTTTATACATTTGATTTTATTATTATTTTCCCCCCTCTTTAATAGCCCTGCCCCCGCCCCCTCTTCCACCCCTGACCTTTGGATGTTGCTGTTTTTCCTTAAGAACTTGATCTCTAAAGGCGAGGCGACTCCTCCCACACACTCGAGGCATGCACCCTGGCCTGGCATACCCAGGGGGCCTAATGCACCTGGGGCCTGGTACACCCGCAGTATGGTCTATGGCTCCACCTGGGGCATGAACCCAGGACTTTCTGCATGTAAAGCAGATGTATTAACCACTACACTATGGAGCCATCCCCTGGTTTTATTATTTCAACACCCATATGAAGCGTAGGTGTTAATACCTCTGTTCTCCAGATGAGGAAACTTGGGTTCAGAGACTTTGACAACCCCAGTATCAAACAGAACGTAGAATCTTGACCTTTTGATTCCAGGTTTAATGCATTTGGTAATTATTTTACTAGGTATTATATACTGTAGCATTCTAGCTTTCTCCTAAGACATTTCTACTAAGTTGAAATGTTGTCTGTATCTTAGAAGTTTAATATTGTTGGAATTCATTTCTTCTTAAGAGAGAGGAGTTATAAAATACTACTACTCCAGTCTACGGCCACGCTACCCTGAATAAGCCTGATCCCGTCTGATCTCGGGAGCTAAGCAGGGTCAGGTCTGGTTAGTACTTGGATGGGAGACCACCTAAGAAGACCAGGTGCTGTAGGCATAAAAAATAAAATAAGGGATTGTCTGTAAGCTGAAAGGTTCTTCCAATCTGTGAGGTCAACCAAAGGTTGGGTATTAAGCTTTCAAGTTCAGGAACTATTAATAAACAGGTGAACTACAAAATAACATGTATAGTGTAAGTAAAAATATGAGTTTTCTTTTAAAATTGTAAAATGTTCTAAAGACATTGGAAAATCATAATTCAATTTTTTTTACCTTATTCTGAAAAAAATTTCAAATCTCCCAAAAAGTTGCAAGAGTAGCAGTGAACTTCTGATAGGTTAGTCAGTTAACATTTTAACACATTTGCTCTCTCCTTTCCTTCACACTCTCTCCTTCCTTCTCTTCTCCTTTTTTTTTTCCCATTTGACATTCTTTTTCTGAGATATAATTGTCAAATAAAATTGTAAGTTATTTAAAGTATGCATCATGATGATTTGATATTTGTATGCATTGTGAAAGGATTCCTCCCATCGAGTTAATTAACACATCTATCACCTCACTTATTTATCTTTTTCTTTTTTCTTAACCTTCCTCCGTTCCTCCTTCCCCTCCCTCCTCTTCCCTCCTCTTCCCTCCTCTTCCCTTCCATTCCCTTCCCTTCCCTCCTTTTTTTTTCATGAAAATGTTTAAGTTTACTCTCTCAGCAAATTTCATTTATACAATACAGTATTATCAACTATAGTCACTATGCTGTACATGAGATCCTCAGACCTTATTCATCTTATAACTGAAAGTTTGTGCCCTGTGACCAACTTCTTCCTATTTTCTTCACCCCTCCCCGCACCACTAATTCTTTTCTTTAAAAAAAATAAAAATGTATGTTGCCTCTTAGGATGGTACATCACATTCTCCTATGCATCACTGTGTTTATTTGTAGAAGTGACTTTCTCAGAATCTACTTGAAAATCTTTCATTTAACTTATGTGATTATAAACTTAAATATGTTTTCTTTTTGAAAGATGAAAAGTATAGGCTTTGATCAGTACCGATCAATTAAAATTTAATAGAAACTTAAATATTTATTTTGCATAATAAATGGGAGCAAAAATTTGGGGACATTTTGATTATAAAGAGGAACATTTTATAAGGGCTTTATACTCAATCCGGGGAGTTTCTTTATGTGTACTATTAAAACTTTTACTTGAAATGACTTTCAAATCTTGGACCAAAGAAACTTGAGTGTTTGATATATATGGGTACCAATTGTATTTTGAACTCAAAACATAAAATTTTTAAATTTTATATATAGCATGTATTATTAAATTTTTTAATATAGCATGTATTAGAAAGTTATTTTGGAGGGAAATAGATGCTAATTTAGCCATCTTTTCTTCTGAATTAGGAAGCTCTGGAGGAATATGTGAAAAAAGTAAGCTCTATTCAGATGGTAAGAAGAAGTCCTTAAACACTGGAATTATTACTGTGCAGAACTATGGGTCTCATGTTCCTCCCAAAGTCTCTCACATTACTTTTGCTCATGAGGTTGGACATAACTTTGGATCGCCAGTAAGTATTGCTTAATTATTAGATTTAAAAAAAAATTATTAACCTTCCTTTTGAGTGATTTTTTATTTATGATAAAAACTAATTTATATGAATGTTTATTTTTAATGTCAGAACAATTATGTACTTGACCAAATTGAAAGGGAGGAAAACAGAATATTCATGATTAAAATAAGAAAAGTAAGCATAACTATGCCAGAATTCTATGAAGGCAAGGAATTTTGTCTGTTCCATTTACTTCTCTGTCTCCTGACTCTAGAACACTGCTAGGTACATGATTTGTTCAAATATTTGTTGAATGAGAATCACTTCTCATTGTTTAAAGCATATGCAAATTGTGGAGTGGTTTTTTTTGCTTGGGGTTTAATGGATTCATCTTTCTCTACTGTGGAATGAAATTGATTTTTTAAAATCTTCTAGGACAAAGACATTTTAACACACAAAAGTGGAGAAAAATGATACTATAATACAGTAAACTCTCATATATGTCCAATGTCCAGAACAGGGGTCAGAAAACTTATGCTGTGGGCCTGCTAGTAACGTTCTCTCTCTGAGTGGTTCATATTATCCCTTATATTTTTATATCCCGTCCCAAATATTTATTGCATTTTTTGGGAAGTTATAATTATAAATTAGACAAACTTCTCTCTTAGTATGAAAATTCTAATATGTACCCCCTCTTACCCGACCATTCTTGAACTAGCTTTGGTTCTAACCACGTTGATCATGTCACTTCTGTTTACAGCTTGCTTGTAATACTGCTAATACATGATACTGCTAATACAGTATCTTTATCCTAGCATTTAGAGTTTTCCATAATTTGGGTCCATGTATATTTCCAATGTTATCTCCCCTCTCCTGTCAAATTAAGTAATTTTATAGTCCTTTAAAACTTTCCTTCTGCCAGGTACATGATTCCTTCCTATTTCTGCCAATTGAAATCTTGATCCATGCTGTAATGTAATGTAATTTAATATAGCCCTTTTGTCAAGCAGTTTGGCAATGTGTATCAAGACCCTTAAAATGATTGACCTTTTAATTCAGTAACTCTACATCTAAGAATCCAGCTAAAATATAAATGTAGAATCTATCAAAGATTTGTGTGTATTTCAGTAATAAAAATTAAAAAGGTTATCCATTGCCCTTTTATTCATAATAGCCTAAGTGGTCCCACACTAGGAAAGTATCATGGAATGCTCTTTAGTCATTTTAAAATCAAGTTTTTCAGTGCTTATTCTATACTGTTAAACTGAAAGAAACCATTTATAAAATTGTACACATGGTATAGTCCAAATTTTGCATTAAACTATGGTAATGACTAGATGCAAGTCAGATAGGAAATAAGCCAAAATGTTAATAGTAATTATTATGGTTTGTAGAATATGATTAAATGTTTCTTTATCCATTTTTTATTTTCTAAATTTTCTAGAAGAATATAAATTAAACAAAATAAAACTATAAAGCTTTTCTCTTTTTTTTTAAACTAAGATTATAGTTTCTTTGAAACCTGTCTCTTTATTTGAACTCTCATAGTACTTTTGGGAAGTATAGTCAAGATGGCCTTTAAAGTCTATTTTATATTTTGTTTATTTGTATGCTTGTTTATTCCCTTTTCTGAGGATGACAAATAGCTGGCATACTTGTTTATAATCTATTTCTCCTTTCATGACTATTAATGATCCATTACAATATCCTCTGGGATAGTAAAATAATTATTGATTAGTGATATCTGTAATGGATTCATGGCGCAGAAAGTCATACTTAGGCAGGGATAAATAGGATCTAAGCCTTTTCAGGGCTAGGGACAGTGCTTAACTCATTTTTATATTTGGATCCTATATTTCAATTCCTCCTTATATAATATTGGACACACATTCATTTATTGAATTGAAAGATGGTAAGATATTCTGTGATGATATCAAGAGTTATACAATACTGGGATTTTTTTTTCAATCTCTTTCTAAAATTCAAATGCTGAGAATAATTCTAGTGCTATACATATCAGAAACCAAATTGAATTCTATAGAATGAAAACATGAAGCAAGATAATATTGGTGAATAGTAAAGAGGTGTTAAATGCTGAATGTATGTTCAGGAGAAAGGCAAGAGGTATCAGGAAGAATAGAGGTAATAGCATAGAATATATTTTTAATAGTTGTATCAGATTAGGGAGTAGAAAATGAAAGTAACTTAGATGGGCTTTGAGAAGAAACCAAATGCCTTTGGGTATTTTCTTTCTGAAGGGTAAGATTGTCTGATATTCAAAACAATAGATAGAACTGTTACTGCAGGACCTATTGTTTTTCACCCTTTCTGACATGTTTTGAATTGTTGTTTGAGGAGCATTGAGCTTCCTTTGTTTTGTTTTTAAATGCATATACTACAGGGGTTGCGGGGGACTTGCTATGATCGGGTAGTGTTCTCTTTCCTGATCGCAGTGCTGGTCACATATGTTTATTGACTTTGAAAAAATTCATGGAGCTGTGGTTTGGTACTTATACTTCAAAAGTATTTAAATATGCCATAGACTCTTTCTGTACATATACATATATGTCTTCAGTTTTATTTTGCAAAGCAGTATTTTGATTTTATCTCTTGGCTTTTCTTCATTTCATTTAAAAATAGATCATTGTGTTTCTGTCCCTACTCAGCATTACTTACCTTTCTTATGTAATAAGTCCTCTCTCTTAGATGCCTATCCTCTA
Organism: Macroglossus sobrinus; assembly: GCA_004027375.1. Lineage (NCBI taxonomy): Eukaryota > Metazoa > Chordata > Mammalia > Chiroptera > Pteropodidae > Macroglossus > Macroglossus sobrinus. The sequence continues at coordinate 220,151 of PVKZ01000047.1, read as the reverse complement.
TGTACTTAGCCCCATACCATTCTCTTTTGTTTCTTGTCTTTTTCCACCTCTGTCTTCTCAGAACTTTCATAACATGTAATTTAGCATGTATTTTAAAGAATATTTCATAGTTTTTAAGTAGTTTATGTTTCTATTACTAGTTTTAAAAGTAAGTGAACTTATTTTTAAGAGACTTTTATGGTAGTTTGTCCTCCATTCTATCCCCTAATTACAAAGCTATAAGTTTGGGTTAAACTTCACTGATTTACCCTTAAAAGAGTAATTGTTTTCCTTCTCCTTCTAAAACAATTGTAAGATCTTTTCTAAAGGAGTGTCTACAAGCTTCCATTGTTCTTCTGCTGAGAAAATTATATTTAATCAGATGACCTGAAAACCTTATTTTACTTCCTGTTTATGTAACTCTATATTCTGTTTGACAGCATGATTCTGGAACAGAGTGCACTCCAGGAGAATCTAAGAATTTAGGACAAAAAGAAAATGGCAATTATATCATGTATGCAAGAGCAACATCTGGGGACAAACTTAACAACAATAAATTCTCACTCTGTAGTATAAGAAATATAAGCCAAGTTCTTGAGAAGAAGAGAAACAACTGCTTTGTTGGTATGTATATTTTCCCAACATTTTATTATGAATATTTTCAAACTTGAAAGAATTACGTAATGAACACTTATGTACCTACCACCTACATTTTATGATTAACACTTTGCTGTATTTGCTTTATCACATATTTATCAGTCTATCCATTCCTCAGTCCATATTTTTTTGTTGCAGTTTGAAGTGGATTACATCAGTATACTTCACCCCTAAATACTTCCGCCTGCATATCATTAGAGTTCAGTGTTATTTACGATTCTTTATTTTTTTTTTACATAAGTGAAAGGTATAAATCTTAAGTCCACTGTTTGAATGAGCTTTGATAAATACATTTACCTGTGTAACCTATCATGATATAGAATATTTCTACCATCCTAGAAAGTTCTTTCATTTCCCTTCCCAATCAGTCTCTACTCCCGGCACACACACACACACACAGGCAACCACTATTCTGATTTATTTCACCATAGATAAATTTTGCTCATTTTACTTTATATACATGGAATCATATAGTTTGTTCCCTTTTGTGGAAGGCTGTTTTCACTCAGCATAATCTTTTGAGATTTTCAGTTAATATTTTGTTCCATATTTTGTTCCATTGCTGAGTAGTACTGCATTGCATGACTATATCAGTTTGCTTGGTCATTCATTCTCCTACTGATGAATGCTGAGGCTTTTCAGGTCTGGACTAATATGAATAAAGCTGGCATGAAATTTTTTTTTTTTTATTGTGGTAAAATACATATAATGTAAAATTTGTATATAAACTAATTTTAAGTGTACGATTCTGTGGCATTAAGTACTTTCACAGTTTTGTACAACCATCACCACTATCCATTTCCAGACTTTTTTTTTATCACTCCAAATAGAAATTCTATAACCATTAAGCAATAACTTTTCTTCCTTTCTCCTCCCAGATCCTGATAACCTCTAATCTATTTTCTGTCTCTATAAATTTGCCTATAATAGGTACTTCATGTAATTGGGATCATAAAATATTTGTCTTTGTGTGGCGCTGGCTTATTTTACTTAGCATAATATTTTCCATATTCATCCAAGTTATGGCATGTATCAGATTGTCATACTTTTTTATGGCTGAATAATTTCCATTGTATGGATATAACACATTTTGTTTATCCATTCATCTGTTATGCCACTCTTGTGGCATTTAATGTTCTGTAATTAGAATTATGCAATATATGTAACCTTTTGGGATTGACTTTTTTCACTCAGCATAATTCCTTGGAGATTCATTCAAATTGTTGCCTGTATCAATAGTTGTTCTTTTTTATTGCTGAGAAATATTCCATGGTATGTATGTACCATGTTAAAAGACATCTGGGCTATTTTCCATTTTGGGCTATTATGAATAAAGCAGTTAGAAACATTGATGTATAGAGTTTTTTTTTTTTAATGTGAACCTAAATTTTACTTCTCTGTGATAAATGCCCTCAAATTTAATTAATGGATCATATAGTAATTATTTATTTTTATTTAAGTGAAACTGCCAAACTGTTTTCTAGAGTGGTTTTACTATTTTATATTCTCACCAACATTGTATAAGTGATCTGATTTCTCTGAATTCTTGCTAGCTTTTGGTATTTTTGATATTTTTTATTTTGTTCATTCTGATAGCTATATTGTGATATCTCATTGTGATTTTAATTTGTATTTTTCTGACGACTAATGATGTTGAACATCTTTTCGTGTGTTTGTGAGATGTCCATGTTTTTTGGCCATTTCTAACTGGATTTTTTTTTTTTTTTTCTGTTGACTACTGAGAGTTCTTTATATAGTCCATATATTAGTCATTTGTCAGGCACTGGTCTACAAATATTTTCTCCCAGTTTGCAGTTTGTCTTTTTATCCTCTTCCCAGAGTCCTTCCAAGAAGCTGAATTTTGATGAGTCCAAATTATCAATTTTACGTCTATTGATTGGCTTTCTCTTTAAAGCCTTTTTTTTTTTAAAGGGTAGATTAAAATTACATTGATGTAATTTTTGTTATTATTAGTGGTAGTTTTTCTAAAGCTTCTTAATGTGGAAGTACTACATATATTCTTCATTTGTATACTGGGTTTTCACAACTTTCTGGTTGAAGTTGACTTTAAACAGTGAGTATATTATGGGAAGGAAATTTGGCTCTGAAGTTATAATGAAATATTTACCTATTATAATTTTTGCATTTAAACAGGACCTTTTCTGTGTGTTTGAGCTGTTAGCAATTAGCTGATTTAAAGTAATATTTCTATATGAGATGTAAATTAATTTGTAGTTATTGCATCAAAGGTTTTCTGATTTTATCATTTTCCTTTTCTCTTTAATTACATCACATAGATTATAAAATGATTATTGCTAGACTTTAGAAGAATCATTATTATGTGTATGTGTATGAATCTAGTTTTAGGGAACAAAAGAAATGGTATAAAATGAAAGAAGGATGGAGCTTCAATTGCTTCTAAAATTTTCTTTAATAGTTTATGTAGTTAAAGATAAGAATGAACTTTCTAAATATATAGCTAGTGATTTAGGTATCCCTTGTGTTGAGTTCCTGTGTTTGAGAAGTGTTCTCTTCCACTTACTCAGCTCTCAATTTGAAGCCTGTACTAAACTGTTTTTTTCAACTAAAGAAAAGAGCACGAGAATTTAGACCTAAGAGACCTGTGTAAGAAACCATACTGTGGCATATGGTTTCCAGCAAGTTACAAACTCTCTGTAAATTAGTTTTCTTTTCTATAAAATTAAGATATTTGATTTTTATCATTTCCCTGCAGTTGCTGAAGTTCTGTGATTTTATGATCTTACTAAGAGTAGCGTTCCTATTCTAATTTTAAACCCCATTGATGAAACTGAAGAATTTAAAAGAGAGCCTAAATTTTTTTCTTAAATTTTTAAAGAAAATTTAACCTTAGTGAACCAAGATTTGACTCAACACCGATAGACTCTGTAAGAATACAAAAATATGTAAATAATACATGGTTCTCTTAAGGAGCTTGGTCTGGCTGAGGAGCAAAACTAATGTACATTAAAAAAAAATTACTTATTGACCAGGATACAATCAGCCAAATAGAATGTGGGAAATTCCAAAGGATAAAAATGGTCTGATTTCTTTAACAAAAAATCATATAAAAATAAGAGAGGAGGCAATCTGTTATATATTAAAAGAACTTAAAACACCTGTCAAACCAAAAGCAACCATGGAGAGAGGGTTTTGGGAATGTTTTGTGGAACTTGGTTCAAATAAACCCATTGTAAAAAGGTAGTTGAGATAAAACTGAACATAGATTGGCTATTAGATGCTATTAACCATATGGTTGATTTTGTTAGATGTAAAAATAGTTACATTTAAAAAAGAAGAGACTTCTTATCTTTTAGATTCATCCTGGAGTATTTACAAGAACAAATGAATATGTTAGGTGGAGTTGTTTACAGTAGTTTGCAGTTGTTAAAGCTAAGTGATTGGTACATGGGAGTTCATTGTACTTATTCTTTTACTACTCCTTGTACATTTAAAATTTTTCATCTAAAAAAAGGTTTAATTTTTTTCTGATTGATGAAGCACTAACTTGGTTTGTGTTTGTGTAATATAAACAGTGCAGTCATTGTTCAGTAAAGCTCAGTGTGGCATGACCTAAATGGAATGTTACTACTTCTTGAAGGGACCTTAGAAGGACCATCAAGGCAAATTGCCTCACTATACAGATGAAGATACTGAGACCCAAAAAAAGGGATGCAAATTGCCCAGGCCACATTGTTAGTTAGTGGCTTGATTGAGCATTAGGATTAGGTATCTTAATTTCCAGAATCCTATTTTGTTCTACTTTCTTATTTATCAAAGTTTTCCTATCTCCCTTTGTTATGAGGCTCTAAAAATATTTGAATTTTAGATCAAATTAATATGTGCATATAATGTTTACTTTGTCTTGTTTATTTTCCTCAGAATCTGGCCAACCTATTTGTGGAAATGGAATGGTAGAGCAAGGTGAAGAATGTGATTGTGGCTATAGTGACCAGTGTAAAGATGAGTGCTGCTATGATGCGAATCAGCCAGAGGGGAAAAAATGCAAGCTGAGACCCGGAAAACAGTGCAGGTACCTGCTAATTCCAGTCATGTTAATGTTTCTATTATGTCACCTGAAGGCAGTTATGATAAATTTAAAACAGATTAAGAGATGCATATGATTTTGGAACTTTGTCTTTATTTGTTATTTTGCTTTATTTGCTTTATTTTTATCCAGAAGATATTTTTATTTCTACTCTATGGCATTGTTTAGTGCACTGTTGTTGGCAGGTTGAACCACTTGTAATTTGAGTGGTGGGTGTTAAAAAAGGACATGTAAAAGATGCTCAATAAAATACCTGTTATTTAGCTCTTAACTTTAAAGATGTGACTATGGTTTATATTTTTAAAATCTTAATTTTAAATATTTAGGTAATAAGCATTCCATACACTCCTGTAACTTAGTGTCATATAATTGTTTCACTTGTCAAATTACTTCAGTAGTATAGTGATAGAATATTGTTTATGCAGTACTTTTTAAGTGGCTGGTCTGTGTATCCTAGTTTAATTTTAGCATATAAATGTGAGAAAAATTGACAAATTGACTAAAGTATAATCTAACTTTGAAAAACACTGATAACCTACTTAATACTAAATATATTTTCTATTATAGTCTTTCATTAAAGGCAAATAGAATAAGGATGCCTTGCTTATTAAAACAAGACAATTACTTTTCTGTGCTTCTTAGAATGTTGAAACTTAGTATACCAGTATTTGAAGTAGTATACCAGTAACATACTTACCATTTAAAAGATGAGGTTTATGATTTAAAAATTAAGACCATATCTATGTATATAGGAAATATCCTAGTAATTTTGTTTAATCATTTAATGTTTCTTCTAGTCCAAGTCAAGGTCCCTGTTGTACAGCACAGTGTACATTCAAGTCAAAAACTGAAAAGTGTCGGGATGATTCAGACTGTGCAAAGGAAGGAATATGTAATGGCATTACAGCTCTCTGCCCAGCGTCTGACCCTAAACCAAATTTTACAGACTGTAATAGGCATACACAAGTGTGCATTAATGGAGTAAGCATTTGATTTATATGTTTTTATTTTCTTATCCCTTCTCCTTTTTCACCCATTCTCCCAACCCCGCTTCCATCTGGCAACCATCAAAATGTTCTCTGTGTCCATAAGTTTGTTTCTGTTTTGTTTGTTCATTGATTTTGTTTTTTAGATTGCACGTATAAGTGAGATCATATGGTATTTATCTCTCTGACTTATTTCACATGGCATAATACCCCCTAGTTTCATCCATATTGTTGCAGATGGCAAGATCTCATTTTTTATGGCTGAGTAACATTCCATTGTGTGTTTTACCACTTCTTCTTTATCTATTCATCTGTTGAGGGACAGTTAAGAGATTGCTTCCATATCTTGCTATTGTAAATAATGCTGCAATGTATATATGGATGCATATGTCTTTTCAGATTACTGTTTTGTGTTTCTTAGGGTAAATACCCAGAAGTGGAATTGCTGGGTCCTTTGTTGTCTCTCATTATAGCCTTTCTTTTTTAAAGTCTATTTTGTCTGGTATAAGTACTACTAATCCAGCTGTTTTTCTTTTTCCATTTCTATTTTCATGAATATCTTTTTCCATTCCTTTACTTTCAGTCTATGTGTGTCTTTTTTGTTTTTTAGTATATAGTTTTTAATTTAGTTTTGTAAAACCTGCTTTTTCAAACTAATTGTTGATGCTTAAAGCTGCTTAGTTAAAGTAATCTTGGTTAGTGCACTGTGGTTGGCAGATTGAATTACCATATAATATTCCTATCTATTTCCCCACAAAGACATGAATGTATTATATGGTTGATGGTATTCAATTAGTTGCTGACTTGCTTTTCATCTTTCCACTGCATGTGTTTGATATTCTTTAGAGAAAAATAGTTACATAACTGATCATGTGACTTTGTACTTCTTTTAAGTTTTATAAATGAGTATCATTTTAATAGCCTAATAAAAAATTTTTTGCTAGCCTAAATAAAAAATGTGAAGCTTTTAAAGCTTTCTTAGCTAAATAATCACTTTCCTCTGTAGTTCTTCTTGTAAAAGAACTAACATAAAGTTAATGCTCACCTACTCTCTGTTTCTGTTTTTGCTTTAAGATTTTTTTAAAGTTGCATTTCTTTAAAAGATTTACTATCTTATTTGCACTTACTCTTTTTCAAATGTGTTAATTTGATCCATTGCTGATACTAATCTATGCTTTCTTTTTACAACTTGTATTTCTACTTAATTATTTTAGCATTGAAGGCTTTTATCTGTTTATTACTGTGAACAGTAGGTTTGACTATATATGGATTAAATAACTGGTCTTTTTTTTTTTTTTTCAGCAATGTGCAGGTTCTATCTGTGAAAAATATGGCTTGGAGGAATGCACTTGTGCCAGTTCTGATGGCAAAGATGATAAGGAATTATGCCATGTCTGCTGTATGAAGAAGAGTAAGGCTTTTAAAATATAAGAATATAAAATCTTTCAAAAACCTTTCTTTCTCTTAAATTTTGAGTGTTAAACTTTGATACACTGGACAGATAATTTCCAGCTAAACTGATCCCCTTGGAAAAATTTTAAATGTAGCATAGCATTGTGTTTCTAGTATTATGTTCCCTACAGTGTTTTTAAAATGATAAACTAGACAAAAACTAGACAAAAGCCAGCTTTATGGCAGTAATGAATATAAACACTGTTGAAAGGTTTTAAAGCCATTGTGGGCCCTAAGTCAAGAGTTGCTGGTTGTTTATATCATAACATTTAAGGTGAATTACCAATGGTGTTATCTAGCTTAACTAATGAAAGTCTATATAATATGTTATGATAATGATTTTTAGGCAGTTTCTTCCTGTCATCCCTTTCTCCCCAACTAGCCTTCTAGGTAATCTGATTTTCAACTTATATTTGGACTTCTTTTCCAGTGGACCTATCAACTTGTGCCAGTACAGGGTCTGTGCAGTGGAGCAAGCAATTCATGGGTCGAACCATCACCCTACAACCTGGATCCCCGTGCAATGATTTTAGAGGCTACTGTGATGTTTTCATGCGTTGCAGATTAGTAGATGCTGATGGTCCTCTAGCTAGGCTTAAAAAAGCAATTTTTAGTCCAGAGCTCTATGAAAACATTGCTGAATGGATTGTGGTAAGTATAGTCTTTATATTTATAAAGAAACCATATCGTAAAATGGTTTGATTATAATTTTACTTGGCTAGAGATCATCAATTTTATGAGAAAATAAACCCCTCCTTCCTTTCCTTTACTTGTCTGAAGAATGATTTTTAAAGTTCAGATATCCCCGGGTATTATTTTCTTCTAAAATGATCCGAATCTCCACATATGTATTGTTCATACGTGGGTTGATAGGTGATGGGAGCCATTCTGTTTCACTCTGCTCCCTAGTTCATGTCCTGGATGGGTTACTTCCTCCTTTGGTTCATTCGATCATGGCATTTTGATGAGAGTTTTTCCTTGAGTTGTTTTGGAAAGCTCTGCTTGCTTTTAATGCTTCTCCCTTGTCTCAATATGACATAGCCAGCTGTGGGTTCTACTTTGCTGAACAGGAGGATGAAAGAGAAATTGACGATTTTCTGAAGTTTTTTTCTAATGTTTCAGCATAATTTCTGGGTCTTCCTTTTGTCTGTGATAGGAAATGTTGAACAGGGTAAGATTAGATACAGAGCCTTTTGCAGATTTGTTAATGATTATGGATGTTCATCCAACATAAATCCAGTGAACTGTATTATTATTTTTAAGCCAACATTTCTCTAAGTTATACAGATGTTAAATTACCTGAAATTTTCTTAGAAGATTGCTGAGAATGACTATCTTAAGTCATTTAAATATTCATGTGTCTAAGTGATTACATTAAAATATCAGTAGGAAACTTGCAAGTGATGCATTTGAGAAGGTGTTATATCTGAACTGAATGAGTTTGCTTTGGAGATTGACTTAGAACTCAGCTCTTTCCCTTTCTTCTTTCTCCAAATATTTGTTACCTCTTTTGAGTGTGTTCAGAACTGAGGATGCCTCAAAAACACACAAAAAAGTCGTCTGTGTGGGTTGTCACCCTTTTTTGGTACTCTTGTAATAACATTCTACAATAAAAATTTTGGAATTATCTCCAGCATTAAAATGCTGTTTATTACACTTAGGAAGAATATACTTTGCATGTTAGAACATTGTTTTTTGGATATGTAATGACTATGTAGTGGGAGGATCATTTAAGTTGGATTTCAGAGACCTAGATTTTAAGCCAAATAATTGGGCAATTGATTTAACTTAGATCTCTTTAAAACGTGATATGTTACTCATTTTTGTACTCCTGTGCTTGGTGCTTAATAGGTGTTCAAAAAATATCTGTTAAGCTAAAGATATCTTGTGACACTATGATGAAGTAGAAAGAGTACAGGCTTGGGAATTATGCAGGGATTCAGATAATCGGTCTGGCATTTATCAGTCTATGACTTCAAGTAGCTTACCTTTCTTGGCCCTTTATTTTCCTGTTTTCAACTCAGATCCAATTTTCTTTTTTCTCATTATCTCTGTTAAGAGTAAGTTGAGACCTGGTATACTTGTATACTATGGAGGAAAATGTGTTCAGGAACTCAGTTATATTCTGCTACTGAGTATATGTTGTACCAGATATTTTGGATTTTGTAGGTAGGATATTATGTCATCTGAAAATAGTATTTTTTTACTTTTCTCCATTATCTCCAATTTTGACTCAATTTTATCTAGAATTTCAAAAGCTCATTTATTCCTATTAAAATATTTAATAGAAATGACATTTTTATTTAAAATACTTTTAAAACCATTTTTCATACTTTAGATTGAGGATCTAATGAAATGCTTCTTATGATGAATTAGTAATAGAAAGCCTTTTTTTGTGCCCTGGAACTGATTAGTCAGGCATTTTAGGTTTATACAAGTTTGCCTTCAGTGTAGAATGCTTTTATTTTATATCAGTGTTGACATGCACATGCCATTCTTTCAAATAGCATGGTCCCTAATGCCTGAAGGAGGGTACTACTAGGTTCTTGCTGCATTTGTGGACATTAATCAGATCACACAGTAAGATAACAAACATCCAGTTCCTAAGTTATTTGTCTCATTTGCATTTTGTGCAGAGTTCACTTGCATAATAGAATTTATTTTGCTGCATTAATACCTCACACTTTTGTCTTTCATCATGTCAGTAGTGATATAGGTTTAGTGATATAGGTTTATTAGGATGCTCTCGTTTAAGCTGTGAAAAGGAAGTAGGGGTTGGTTTCACTGACTTTTCTTTCCAGTGGTGCCTGGTGATTTTTTGTTTCTTTTCTGTTGTATAATGTTGCATCTTTTCTTATCACATAGGGTAGAGTAGGAAGAACAGTAGCAATTTTAATACTCAGGGCATGTGTTACTGACTGGTACTAGTACCATGAAAATGATGTGATAAAGACTTTTTTTTTCTGGGGAAAAGTTGTTTTTAACAACAGTATTTTGAACATATTTTTCAAAAATATGTTTACTGTTTTGCTGAGTGCCTACTATGTATTTGGCCAATTAGGTAATGCTAAACATACTTTGGCTTTATCCAGGAGTTATTGAGTTCTTGAAACATTTGAGAGCATTCACCAGTAAATCTGTTGAGTTCCTGTATCATTATCTCCTTTTCTCAAATGGGTGTTGAGGGCATTGGTTATTCTTTTTTGCTTTCTTCCTTAGTTATTGATGTGTTCAGATTTTCTACATCTTTTGTGTTAGGTTTGACGTTGTAGAAAACCCTCTTTGATCTTGATTTTTTTTCAAATTTATCATTGTACTTAACTATCCCTTTTTAAATAATTGCCTGTTATTTTGTGGCTATTAAAAATTTTAATTTGTTCAGATTTATAGGAGTTTGTCTTTTTTAATTCTTATTTTGACAATAACCAGCTTTATTTCTCATTTTAAATTAATTTCTGCTCTCATAGTTTGCTGTAATTTTATGAACCTAAGTATTAAGTACCTAATATTCCTTATTAAAGAAAGAATTACAGCAGTGTTTCCCAAGTGCTTCACTGAACATTAGATCCATGAGTTTAACAGTCAAACGAATCTGGAAAACATTGCATGCTATAGTTCCCTCTTAGAAATTTGGGAAAAAATTGTGGGAAATCTTGTAATAAAAAATATTTTTAACTTCATTTGCACACTTTCCTGATCCTGTAAATCTTTACTCATGTAAGGCTTATTAAACCCTAACTATCCTCAGAACTACTGCTCTTGATTACGTGCAGTTCTCACTCCTGATTGTACATGAGAATCACCTTTGGACTTAGACCCATTAATTCAGAATCTCTTAGGGTGGGGCTTAAGTATCTGGGTATTTTAAAAGTTCCTCAACTATTTCTGAGGAGCCAGGATGGAGAACCAGCCATTCACCTAGAACAGGAGTTGGTAAGCTATGGCTAATGAGCCAGATCTAGTCCACTGCCTGTTTTGTATGGCTCACAACCTAAGAATGGTTTGACATTTTTAAGTAGTTGGAAAAAAAACAAAAGCTATTAAAATAGTATTCTTTTGAAAATCGTATGAAATTCAGATTTCAGTGTTCAAATATAATGATTTATTGGAACATGGCCACACCTGTTCAGTTACAAATTGTGTATGGCTGCTTTTGCATTTTCAGTAGTTGCAACAGAGACTGTATATTCCTACAAAACCTAAAATATTTATCTGGCCTTTTTAGGAAATGTTTACCCCAACCCTTGATCTAGGGTAGTGGATCTCAAAATATATAGTCCCCTGACTAGCAGCATCAGCATCACTGGGGGACATGATAGAAATGCAAAGTGTCAGGCCCCACTCTGGACCCACCGAGTCAGTAGGTGATGGTAAATGCTAAATTTGTGAACTGTTTTCCCCCTGCCCCCATCTCTGCAATTAATGGCTCCATTTTAAAAGACTTGTAACCAAAGTTTTCTACTTCGTCATTCTAATATGTTGAAAATGGAAGATGAATGATATGGATCTCTAAAGTTCATCATTGTCTAGTAGAATAGGTCACATAGATATCACTTATAAAACTTGAACAACAAAGATGCGGTATTGTCAGAGGGCTTAGCATATAGTAAGGATTCAGTATACTATTGCTGGTTAATGAAGCAGATTTCTGAAATGTTACTTATATGGAAAAGAATAAAAGTTGTGCATATTAACTTTGAGGCTATAATGTTTTTAGATTTCTCTCAGTGGAATTTTATCATGCTAGCACAGGCTGAGCTTAAGTAACTAAAAGATTAATATCCAGTTGCTTTCCGCTTGGCAGATTGGTGTGAAGGGTTGCACATGGCGTGTTGAAGGTTAGAAGAACATTTCAACAAAGACTAGATTATAATATCTTCAGAATGATAGAAAGGAAGCTCTCTGCCCTTGAAGGATCGCAGAATCCACATAACCATAAGGAACAGTGGGCTCCATGTAGTCTTGTAACCAATAGGAAGTCTAGAGTGCATTTACTGAGAGGAAAAATTGTTAAACACTGGAATATTCACTGAAAGGTTTATATAGTTAACTTTTTATGGGTATCTTTATAAACAGTAGATTATTTTATGTTTGAAGAGACTTGAGTACACATCTTGCCTCTCTACCCTCTAGAGGTTTTTTTTGGCGGGGGGAACGATACCTGTTTTATCGTTTTGTTATCCTATAAGTCCTTTTTGTTTATGTAGATTATTAAAAAAAAAACTAGTAAAATTAGTACACAATAAATTAGATTGATAAATTTTGACCTTTTATTTTGTCGTTTTTATTTCTTTTTTCTACATTGTGTTCTTTTGGCCATATAAATCACTGTATTGAACAACATCTGTCTGTTTCTTATGCAGAATTATTTTCTCAAACTTTGTTTAGTGCTTATTAACTTCAAGGCTTTTTTAAAAAAACTTTTAGGTGTCTTCTCTTTATCTGTTAAGTTTCACTTAACACTCTTGTATCTATGAAAGACAAGAGCTTGGTGCATAATTTATACTTATTAAATGTTTGTTGAATGAATGATAGCTCTCCTTTCTTTCCTATGCTTAACATGTGGACAAATTGCGATCTTTTCTTTTGGTAGTCTCTCTCCTAATTTTATAGTATATGTAAAAGAGAAAACATTTAGCATTTAACCTACTCTCTGATAATTCTCTTTTAAAGGAAGTGTTAAAAAATTCTTTTTACTAAAGGTGGCTGTATTTATTAACACTCTCAAATATACCATTGTTATGTTTCATTTTATTTTGCTATCTTCTATCTACTGCAGTGTTTCCTTTGCCTAGACACTAAACTCTGAAAAACTACTATCACTGTCACTAAAACACCTTAAACTTGGGCTTTTGAGATATGTAGTTACCTGAAAAAAACTTGAAGGAAGACCAGGAACACTGCTAGAAGGATCTGGGTGCCACATTTTAGTAAATATCTGTTGATCTCAACTGAGACTAGGTCCTTTTGACCTTTGTTTTCTGCAAAGTTATAACTGTTATCAAATCCAGCTTTTCTTTGTCCAGTCTACTTTTCTTACTGCCATATTACTTGCGTCTCTTTTTAAGATTGGGTTAGATACTGAAAAACTAACATCAGAGGTATCAAAATCACAATTTTTTTTATGCCCTGTCTCTGTTATAAGAGCCTTGTCATATCATTTGAATGTGTGGGCAACCTAGAAATAATAAATTAACTGTTAGAAGTGTTTCAAAAAGTCAGTATTTGGAATAATGACTCACCTGTAATAAATAGTTCAACAAATACTTTTTTCATGGGTTAAATACTGAGTTTGTAGGATATACATTCAAGGAGCTTGCAGTCAGGTTTGGCACATAGAAACATGGTTTCAGTTTTGTCTGGTGTTTTCATAGAAAATAGAACCTGTTTGAGGGAGGTCCCTTTAAGGAGGTGATACCAAAGCTAAAATCTTAAGGACTAGTAGAAGTAGAAGGTACAGGTTGATGTTTTATGAAGAAGGAACACCTGATAAAGTCATAGAAGTTTGAATTTTTTAATTAAGAAAAATTCTACTTTTTTCCTTTTGAAAAGTGTGGTTATCTCTTTGTTTATTTGTTTGTTTTTTAAGGACAAAGTAATATATTGAAAAGTATGCCTTCTTTTTCCTCTAGAGCCCAATCTTCTTAAGATGAGTTTCTTATATTCTTCAAAAACTATTTATACCATTACAAGAATATATATTTTAAGAAAATAAGTGGAATCATATATATTCACTTTGCAGCACTTTATTGTGTGGCAAAGTTTAATTTTTTTCTCTCTCCCACTTAATGGTCTATCTTGGAGATATTTGGTGGGAAGATTTTGAAGAAGGGTTTTTCATGGAGGAGTGACATAGTCAATTCCAGATGGAAGATGGTTTTGAGCAGGGAAGATTGTAAGGAAAGAAATGTGTTAGAGAATATAATGAATATTAGGAATAGAAATGCATCTCCCATAACAAAACTAGCCCATCAGCCCGAAAGTAGTAGGAAAACCCTTTACCCTTTGTGCCTTTGGATTGGATCATGTTAGAGGTGATACTGCCTCCCCAGAGGGTATTTGGAAATGTACAGTAGTGGTCATAGTAACTTAGAGGCTCTGCTAACATTTGATGGATGAGGGCCAGGGATGCTAAACTTCCTGCATTGCTCAAAATGGTCCCATACCACATTGCCAGTGTGTTTACACTAATTATGAAGTACTGATTTGCATCCCAATGATTGATGTGCTTGTTGAAAATGTAGTTGCTTGAGACTTTCACCAACCAGAAAACTGAATTCGTAGAGTTGTGGTCTGAGAATGTTTTAATAGGCATACCATATTATTCTTAGAATTGAGAACCATTCTTTTACCATGTGAATGCTGATTGTTTGAGCAATTCTTCCCAGTCAGATGACTCCTCTTTCTACAGCCAGTCAGATACTCTTAGCTTCTCCCAAAACTCTCGGGCAAGTAATAGGGAGAGAGAAGTGAAGAGCTAGTGCTGATTGGTATCCATTTAGATATAGTCTCCCAAATTAACTTGCTGTATGTGGGTATAGGACAGGGGTTGACAAACTATAGCCCCTGGGTCAAATCTGGTCTGTTCCTGTTTTTGAAAATACAGTTATCTCTCAGTTTACATAGGGGATTGGTTCCAGGATCCTCCCCTACCCCCCACAGATAACAAAATTTGCAGATGCTCAAGTCCTTTATTTAAAATGACATAGAACAGTGCATACATTTGGCCTTTTGCACCTGCGGATTTCAAACTGTAGATCAAAAATAGCAGTTTTTGATTTGCAGTTGGTTGTATCCACAGATGGAAAAGCCGTGGATAAAGAGGGCCAACTGTAATGTTTTACTGGAATACAGCCATATGCATTTGTTTGTGTTATCTATGGTTGCTTTTGCACTACAATGGCAAAATGAATAGTTGTGACAGAGACCATATGCCTACAAAGCTTAAAATATTTATTGTTTGGCTCTTTATTGAAAAAGTTTGCTGACCGCTGGTAGAAACCAGTAGCTTTTAGTTTTGGCTATGTAATAGAATGATCTGGCTAGATTTAACAAAATTACTGATATTAGGACCTTACCCATAGCCCATTTGGGTCTGAGATTTGGTCTGGATATCTGAGTTTTAAAAACTTTCCAGGTGATTCTAACATGCAGCCAAGGTTGAGAACCACAGGCATAGCGCAAGAAGAGCACATATAGCAGTACAAACTGTTGATTTTGGTTCTATATGTATATATTTCACTAAGTCAGAGTGGCAGAAATCTAGACAATGGAGGTAGAAAAAGGTCCTGCTCCATGAGGTGACATATTAAAAGGCCTCTGGCTACTGGGAACAGAACAGGGCTGTGCACATAGTTCTTCATGTAACAGTAAGCAGAAATTAAAAGAAAATCAACTAGCACTTGAGTTGACAGACTGAGGGCAGGCCTTACATTCTTTCTTTTGATAAATAGCGTGTTTATTATTTGAGGATGAATAAAACAAAAATAGGAGACTATAGAAAATTCATATGACAAGTGAAAAGGAAGAACTAAAGACTCATAGGAAGAACAGTTCTCTGAAAATTATTTTCTATAGAAACCAAAAGAAAATTTTAGAAGACTCTGGCAATCTTAGTAGGATACAAGAAGTGACTTCTGAAAAGTAGATTTTAAACTTGTAGTTTCCAAGCCAGATTCAGTTCTGTAAACATGTCATGTATGGTCTATATATTGTCTTTAGAAAATTCGAATGAGTTGCCAGCATTTGAAAATAGACCTCATATAATTCAGATTTGTAGCTTCTCTTTAAAAACCAAATCTTTCAGTGGTAAGGTTGAATTGCATTATACCTTTTCTGCCTTTTCTTGAATGGTTCATTTCTGAAACCATTGAGTGAGGCCAAGCAAATTAGGCATTCATGCCCATGTGGTGGGAGCTGTAGTGGCACAGAGCAGGGTGTTGGAGCCTGACCGGCATGGAGAGTGTATGGAAGTGGAAGAAGACCAGTATAGGGTGTTAGTGCCCAAGCAGAGGGCACTAACTTGTAATGTTAGAGTATAAGTGATGTGAGGTGGGTGTCTATATAGGAGGATCAGTTCTAAAAGGAACCAGAAAGTAAAGGGCTCAAAGAATGGTGGGGGCATGTCCAAAAGATACAATAATGATAGTAATGGATTATAACCCAGTGAGTAAAGTAGGAAACCATGAGGGAGTAAATAAATGAATAAATTAAAAGGTTGGTGAAAAACAGGATATTTACACAGTTCCAAATTATGCCACTACAAAATGCTCATTGACTACAAAAGAGAAGGGTATCTTATGGTAATGTTTAGCAGATAGCACCTTAATGAAATGATCAAGTTAACGTCATCAGTGACAAGATCAAAATCATGTGTCACCTGATACGATGCAATGAGAACACAGCATCACTTCTGTGATATGCTTACCAAAGATGTATGACCTGAATTTAATCATAAGGAAACATCTGAGAAACCCAAATTGAGGGACATTCTGACACAAAATAACTGGCCTGTAATCTTCAGAAGTGTCAAGGTTATATAAACCAAGGAAAGACTGGAATTTATTCAGATTGCAGAGACTAAGAAAACATGGCAGCTAAATGCAACACATAATTATGAATTGGATGGAATTGCGACAAATGGCAAAACTTTAGTGAGATCTGAGGATTAAATGGTAGTAATATATCAGTGCTAATATTCTGTTTTTGATGATTGTGTTGTGGTCATCTAGGAAACATCCTTATGTTGTAGAAACTATATGCTAAAATGTTTAGGTGTAACAGGGCATCATGCTAACAACTTACTTTCAGATGGTTCCAAATCTTAAAAAGTTTTTATATTTTATTTGCAACTTATGAGTTTGAGATTCTTTCAAAATTAAATTCTTTCAATACCTACCTATATACATATACATATACATATATATATACACACATATATATGTATATGTATGTATGTACGTATATATATATGTATATATATATATATATACTTTATATATATATATGTATATATAAAGTATATATATATATATAAATTAGCTTCAGGGTATTTTGCCACAACATGCATTTTTATTTTAGTTTGTTATTTTGATTACATTATCACAGTTGGATTAAGAAAACATAATAGAAGTTGTAGGCTGTTTGTTGTAAGACCCTAGGTCATAGAAGATCTTCTTAAATGGGAGTTTTATTGGCAATAATTAGCAATAAATACATATGTACCATAATAATTTGTGTTAAGCCAATGTGAAAGTTCCCATTGTTTTAAAAGTTGTAACTATTTTGTATGATGTTTATTAGTAGGTCCTGACTTAAAACAAAATTTGAATATTTTGAATTGTAAAATAGAATTTGTTAAGAGCAGAATGAGTAATTTTTCTGTAATTAAGATTTTACTAGTAATTTTTGAAGGTATTTTTGTTTGGCCAATGGATTTGTTTATATGATTTAAGTTAAAAGTAAAATTTTTAGTTACTTCTTAGACTGGGTAAAGTTTATCTGCTTCTAGAATATGCATATCCTTCTACTTTCCATATTAAAAAAGACTGTTAACCCTTAAATAAGTGAGTATATAATAGATACTACAATATCTATGTATAATATAATGAAAACTAAGATATATCACATAAAAATAATTTCCTAACAATGGTCTGGGTCTGAAATTCCAAATGAAATAGAATAACAGGAAAATGGAGCTTCAAAAATGATAGAATTTTAATCTTAACTTTGATGATTAGAAAAAAATCTAAAGAGTATTTTTAAAATCTGTCCAGTAGGAGAATTTAAAGTTAGGTAATAATATCTTATAAGCCAATGGAGTTTATAAAAGTAAACAGAACATTATCTCTAAGAGTAATAGGCCAAAAAAAGGAAATATTCAAACCAGTAAGTATTTAATAACATGGGAAAATACAGTGTAAACTACATGCAGAATGCCCCAGTTTTGCATGTTATCCATGTGTATGACAAATATGGTTACATAGAAAAAATTCTGAAAGGAAAATAAGATTGAGTGGTTTTCTCTAGGAAGCGAAATTATGGGTAATTTTTGTTTTCTCCTTTATATTTTTTAATAAAGAAATTAATATGTTCTTATATATGATGTCTATACAACTCTCAACCAACAAATGTTCTTTAAAAATTAAAATGTAATATATTCTATTTTGTATTTTATATAATATGCAATATCTTAAAAAAAATAATAGTTTTTTTCAATAGAAAAATTTGTTTCTTTCTAGGCTAATTGGTGGGCAGTATTACTTATGGGAATTGCCCTAATCATGTTAATGGCTGGATTTATTAAGATATGCAGTGTTCATACTCCAAGTAGTAATCCAAAGTTGCCTCCTCCTAAACCTCTTCCAGGTAAGACAGTTTGAGCAAGGTATATATTTTATAACCAGAACTGTTCAGCAGGTAGAACTGAATTATAAATGAGTCTTTAGTAACTTATTTTATAGTACTTTCTCTTTGTGAATGGAATTACTAGATGAATTATTTAGTTGCTTTTTAAGTGTGTGGGGTTTTTAAAAAATCTAATCTAGCTAATGGCCGACAATTTAATGTTAATTTATCCTTAATGTCTAAAAATATTTAGACCTAGAAAGTTTTATTTTTGCTTGGTACCTGTTTTCTTTTTCTCCCTCCCATTCCCCCCACCCACAATTCAAAAATTTTCCATTTTTTTAATTACAATAGTTAGGTTAGTTTTAAATGATTGGTTTTTCTATTCCAATAGCTGTGCTTCTGCTGTTTTTAATGTTTATGCCCTTTAAATATTTTCAGGCACATAACCTCATTTTCCCTAGGGATGAAGCTTTGTAGGGAAATGCAGTCTGTGGGGGAGTCAGGGTGGGGGCTTCAGTCACCAAATAATCATTCTTCTCTGACAACAACTCCTAGGGCTTGGTTTCCGCACTTTTCCTCTCAGAGAGACACAGCATTGGGAGGAGAGCCTCTTTAGATTAGCTCCAGGGATTTGGAGAAGAAAAGGGTAGGAAGTAACTGTCCCAGGTTATTTAGTCCCCATCTATTTTTCCCTCACCCTCCCTAAGGTATTTGTGGATTCTGTGCTGCCCTCAGGACTCCTGGGACAGCAGCACTCTGTTGACTGTAGGTGTGGGGAGAACATTGTCTGTCCCAAAGCAGTGGCAGAGGAGAACCCGAGCTAGATGACAGCAGTTCCCTCTCCTACCTCCCACAGACTTCTCAAGAAGCTTCTTTCCTCCAGCCAAATCTACTACCCTACAGAAAGCAGATTAAAACTTGGGGTTTCTTGCCATTTTCTCTATTTTCCCTTATTTGTTTCCCTGTGTTTACTTGTCGTGGGGCAAGAGACCTCAGTACTCATGCGGGGATGGTATCTTGGCGGGAACCAGAAGAAGTTTGATTTTTATATCATTGCTTTTCGTAAATTTATAATGTTAGCCCTCGGAATTTATGTCTGTTTCTTAGGGCTTTCCACATGACACTTTTTACATATGTTACCCAGTTATGGTCTCATTCAATGAAACAGTTCTCTTACTTGATTTCACTTTAAGCAAATTCTACCTTTCAAAACTTTAACAAAACAAAACATCTAGCTGCCATTTATTGAACCCTCACAAAAAGTCTTAAGCACTTTTACATGTGGTTTATCGTATAATCCTTACAACAGACTATATGAGTTATTATTTGTTTTATGGACAGAGCATTCAAGTCTCAGATAGGTTAGCTCATTTGCTCAAAGTCAGTAATTTTTTCATTGTGTATTCTGTCCTTAGAATTCATATCAGCTTAATAAGTTATGGCTATTGAGCACTTGAAATGTGTTGTAAATATAAAATACATATCAGACTTTGAAGATTTAGTATATAAAAAAGAATGAAATATTTCATTAACAATTATATCTCACATCTTGAAATGATAATATTTTTGTTATATTGGATTAAGTGAAATAAAAATATTGAAATTATTTTAACTTTTTTATTATGGCTACTGAAAATTTTAAATTATATTAATGGCTCATATTATATTTCTGTTGGATAGTACTGATCTAGAACCTCTCTTATTGAAATGGCAGCTTTGTTTTTAAAGATTAAAAAGCCCACGGTAAATTTTTTTACTATCGTTTGTGACTCACAGGCACTTTAAAGAGGAGGAGACCTCCACAGCCCATTCAACAACCCCAGCGTCAGAGGCCCCGGGAGAGTTATCAAATGGGACACATGAGACGTTAACTGCAGCTTTTGCCTTGGTTCTTCCTAGTGCCTACAATGGGAAAACTTCACTCCAAAGAGACACCTATTAAATCATCCCCAAACTAAACCCTTAGAACTAACAGAAGAAAAAAAAAAAATGGCAAGAGATCATGTCCTCAGACCAGGTGGAATTAATTAAATTTTAAAGCCTGAAAATTCCAATTGGGGGTGGGGGGTGGAAAGGAACCCAGTTTTCTTATGGACAGATATTTTTAACCTAATGGCACAAAGTCTTAGGATATTATTATGTGCCCCGTGTTCCCTGTTCTTCGTTGCTGCATTTTCTTCACTTGCAGGCAAACTTGGCTCTGGATAAACTTTTATCACAAATTGAAATATATATATATTTTTTTCAACTGCCAATCAAGGCTAGGAGGCTCAATCACCTCAGCATTGGAGACATCACTTGCCAATGTACATACCTTGTTATATGCAGACATGTATTTCTTACGTACACTGTACTTCTGTGTGCAATTGTAAACAGAAATTGCAATATGGATGTTCCTTTGTATTATAAAATTTTTCTGCTCTTAATGAAAAATTACTGTTTAATTGACATACTCAGGATAACAGAGAATGGTGGTATTCAGTGGTCCAGGATTCTGTAATGCTTTACACAGGCAGTTTTGAAATGAGAATCAATTTACCTTTTTCTTATGATGGAATTGGTTCTGAAATTCATTTTGTCTTTATCAAATGGCTGCTAAGAGCACATGAGTGACTTCGCTGAAGAACACAAGTGTTGTGCAAACTGGACATATGCAGCATACTACTTCAGAGTTAGTTCTTTATGTAAGTGTCTGATTTCTGCTTACTTATTTTAGACTTTCTAACTCAATTCCATTTTTGAATTGATAGGTGAAATTTTATTCATGCTTTGGTAGAAATTATGTCAATGAAATGATTCTTCTTATTTGTAACCTCTTATTTGTTTTTTCCATATATCTAAAGTATGCTAATTATGTTTTTGTTTTTGTTTTTTTTTGTTGATATGGAAAAGAAAAGCTGTGTCTTTATTTTATCAAAATATTTGAACATTTTTTTCAGCATATCATCACTGATCATTGTTAACCACTAAAGAGTGATTTGCTCTACTTGTAGTTAAAATTATAGGATAGGCCTTCTGACCTTTTTTCCCCTGAAATATTTTAACAACAATGGAGTTGAAACAGCACAATGTCCCATTCCAAATTTATTTTGTAAACAGATGTAAATAATTGGCTTTTTAAAGAAAGAAAGCAAAAGCATTTAATGTATTAACAGGCTTATTGCTATGCAGGAATGGAAGGGGGCATTACAAGAACATTTTAAGCTTGTGACATATTTATTACTTGTTTTCCAGCTACATCACTTAAATTAGATGTAAACAGCTATGATTTTTCTGGCTTCACATAGGAGGCAAATTTAGGGAAAGTTGAAAAACTCTGTGTTTGGGCTTCTTTTTTTTCTTTTTTTTTTCTTAAGAGTATAAGGTTTACACAATCATTCTCATAATGTGACGCAAGCCAGCAAGGCCAAAAATGCTAGAGAAAATAATGGGATCTCTTCCTTGTAAACTTGTACAGTATGTGGTGACTTTTTTCAAAATACAGCTTTTTGTACATGATTTAGAGACAAATTTTGTACATGAAATCCCAGATAGACTATAAATAATTCTAAACAAACAAGTAGGTAGATATGTATGTAATTGCTTTTAAATCATTTAAATGCCTTTGTTTTTGGACTGTGCAAAGGTTGGAAGTGGGTTTGCATTTCTAAAATGGTGACTTTTATTCTGCAAGAGTTCTTAGTAACTTCTTGAGTGTGGTAGACTTTGGAACATGTACATTTTTTGCTTGTAATGTTATCCTGTGGTAGGGTTTTGGCAGGTACACACTGCCCTATTTTATTTTGAGTCTAAGTTAAATGTTTTCTGAAAAGAGATACGTGCACTGAACTCTCCACGGCAAATCAAGATGTGGTAAAACAAAAGGATCAAAACAAATGAGATCTAATACTACTGTCAGTTTAATGTCCACTGTGTTTTATACAGTATCTTTTTGTTGACTTTGGAAATTTTTACTAAAAATTGCAAAAAATAAAGTATTGTGCAAAGATGTAAGGTTTTTTGAAACTTGAAATGCATTAATAAATAGACTTGATGAAATCAATTTGAAGGTTCCATACTCTTTGAACTCTGAGAACTACCAAAACGAAAGCTTTCACAGTCAACTTTTCCTTACAATGAAAGAGATTGTTAAGCAGAAAGACAATTATCTCTTCCCATGCAAATATAGATATCTGTTTCTAGTTAAAAGACCATGTAAAAAATTTAGATATCTTGGGTATCTACACTCAATGGGTATCTACACTCAATGAACATTTTAAAAACACGTAACTGATCTCAACTGCTTTACATTATTTCCAGTCATTATTTATTTAATGTGTTTAAAAGTGTTTATCTTGGTGGAAAAGCTAAATAACTTTGGTAACTGGTATTATTTACAGCAAGTCTTCCCTTAACATGGTCTATAGGTTTCTGTGACTTGAAACCAATTTTACCATAGGCTCAATGATATAAACAAAAGTTAAGTTCCTACAGCATCTCATCTATGTTTTAGCGAAATGATGTTAAAATGTCATTCAAAGACCTGTGTATATGCGTTTTGTAAAGCTTTGAGGCTAAGTACCTTATTTATTTTGAAAGTCTAGCTTAATGATAAGTGTATTTTAAAATTTTGAGCCTCGTTTTTCTGCTTTGTCAGATTCATAGCACATAAGGAGAGAAGTGACATTTCAAATTTTATCTAGAAAAAAACTTATAAGCCCAGAAGGGCACCCTGCACAATCAGCCCCAATTTTTTTAAAAATAGAGGCCAACTATAAGTAAGTAGTATTTGTTAAACGAGTAAACATACCATACTTTAGAAACATAAGAAATGTATATTATGTTTAATTTTGTTCATGAAATTCATGAAACCATCAATAATTCAGATGATCACAAATTTGTTATTCTTACAATTGAATTCTTAAATTTTCTTTAGAAGTTTTTTCAGTTTTCTAAATTTAGTCAACAACTTACAAACAAAGTCAGCAGTAAAATAAATTATCAGAGTTTCTGGATTTAGTGATCCCCTTATTGTCAGGCAATATCGTATAGTTTGGGAAAGGACTTCTTTAAGAGAGAGACAACTTCATCTGACAGTCTTTTTTACTGAGGTATCTTCACCACTTTGTGCTTTGTGTACTTCATTTTTGTCATATTCACAGACTAGTGAAAAATGGAAGATTTCTTCAAATTGAGCAAACTACTCTTAAGTCCTTATTTCTTTTCCTATGGTCTGTACATTTGAATACCTAATGATTATTATTTCTCCAAAGGTGGAATTAATGTCCTTGGCAGCTGTGCAATTGTGAGTCCTTGTGCTTGAGAAGGCTTTGAATTTCTTGTTGAGTATTTCTAATTGAAATTTATTTAAGAGGGTCAGTGTAGCAAGTGCATTACAAAACCAGACAGCCCATCTTGAGACGTATAAGAGGAAATGTCCGGATTTAAAGTGTCAAGGTCTCCCAAAACTAGAGACCAAGTTGGGTATAATTTTAAAGCAGCTGCCAGGGATAGTTCATCTTTAGAGAAGTCACTAAATGTGTAAGAAATTATAGTTTTAAGTGACTTTTAAGTAACTAAACATCAACTTGCCCCAACTAAACAGAGCTTAGCTTCAGTTTCAGCATTTCTGGTTTTATTTTCTTGATTAAAAACAACTTCCATTTTAATCTATTTTTCCATTTATTACTTGTTTAATTTTGCCTTTATCGTTTCCATAGCTAACCTTTATAGTGTTAGGCTAGAAGTGAGCCCTTGTGTTTATATTGCTCTGTTGTTTGTGCGTCTTAGATATATACATGTATCCATTATTTTTAGTAGAAATGCATATATTTTATAATCGATAGGCTCTTCAGAGTATTTTCTCCCATAAAAAGCAATGGCATGATAGGAAAAAATGGAGGGTCAAGCAAAATATTTGTATTAGTCTGTGCTATTTTCTAAAATTTCCAGTAACATCAATTGGGAAAAGAAAAGAGCATAATTCAACAAAGACAAGGGATATTAGAAGATAACAAGAACAAAATGGTGGAAACTGGAAAGCAAAGAAAAAGAGTAGTATCCGCCTTGGCAGACAGACCCAGGGAATCCAAATGCTACACCAGCAGTGGAAACCAGAGAATGACCCAGTTTGCACTGTTCAGATTTTTCAATAAAGAATAAAGCTTTTAAGACTATTCTTTGTGTGTGGCTAAAGGCATAATATGCATACTTTTTGTAACCCATCTTTCTTATTTAACAGTACGCTGATATTGTGTCTACATCATTTTAATGACTAAATATTTCATTCGATGGATGTATAATTAACCTGTCCCTATTGTTTGGACATTTGTTCAGATTGTTTATTATTTTAAATAATTCTACAAGGAAAATCCTAAGTAAGCCTAATAATATAATAAAATAAATTTCTAAAGGTGGAATGGTTGGGTTAAAGGTTTTTTTAAAGGTCATTGATAAAAATTGTGATGTTGTCTTCTAGATAGATGTACCAAATTTACTCTTCTCATTAATATATAAGAATACTTCCATCACTAGCATATTATAGACATTTTTACTTTTAAATCTGAGAGCCTGTGCTTAAAAATTTACATGTATGCAGACACATGAATTTATTAGAAACAATAGTAAAAGACTGCTTAACTGATTTGATTAGCTTTGGACATAATTCAAATGAAAGTCAGATATACTGTCCTGATTGTGGTCTCTAAATGCCATTTTCTTCAAGGAAACCAGACTTCCTTGGATAAATGGCTAACTCCAGGTCTAGGAAAATAAATGTACAAGAAGAGCCTAGAAAACACTGTCGTACCAGAAAGCAAGGAAGCTATTACATGTCTGTCAGAAAAGCTTGAGGAGGAGCCCTGAAGAAGTTCCCACTGGCCAAAGCTGAGATAATTTTAACATCAGTAAGGATAATATCTGCAAGAAATTCAAGCTCATATTATATTTTACTTCGTAAGTTAGTAAGATGGTTTACAACATCATAGTTACTTTTGGAATATGCTCTTAAATATTTTAGCTGATAAAGTGGAATGATAAACTCACCATTTCACCCTCTGATGACTAATGGATCCAGGTTCAGTTACTGCCAACTTCATAAAGTGATAGCAGTCAAATATTTTGTGCCTTCTGATGGAAATACGCATACCTCTTAAGAAGCATCCCTGCCAAAAGTCTCATGCTGATCAAGCCTCTGCATCTAACACCTCTTTACTAGAAATGCAGGAAACAAAGAAACCCGTTATATGATACAAGGAGAGATTCAATCAACAAAATCCAGACTGCAAAACTACAGGACAAATGACCCTCTTTCTTCAACAACTGAATTGCAAGGAAGAAAGAAGAGGATTAAAAGACTTAAATGTATCTACCAATACAATTTATGGACTTATTTGTATCCTGATTTGAACAAACAATAAAAAATGAGACCATTCGGGAAACAGGAAAACTAACAATATTTGATGATTTTAAGAATTTTTATAATTATTTTTAGGTTCAAGTTTTAGGTGTTTACATTTTTAAAAGGAGCACTTTCACAGATGCAAATTGAAATACTTAAGAATGAAATGATATGAGATTTGGGATTTGTCTAAAAAAGGAGTTGATGTTGGGTAGTGTGTGGGAACATAGTTGCAACAAGATTGACCATGAGTTGGTAATTGTTGAAGATGGGTACTTGTAGAGTCATTATACTATTTCCTCTCTGTGTTTATAGTAGAAATTTTCTATAAAGGTTTTTTTAAAAATTGTGAATCGAATTCACATAGAAACATTTATTGTTATTTTAGCAATAATTTATGTTAATGGCTTATGTTGGTAATGATTTTTAATAATGATTTTTTTTAGTGGAATTAAACTTTAGCCAGTCAAGCTAACATCATTATATTCTGCTCCAGTTATAATGAATGATTAATTGATTTCAGCTGCTAGGGTAAATGCTTGAGGCTATCAGTCTTTCAGCAGCCTTAGAAAGCAGGCCTTTAGAATCCTCCTTGCTCTCTAGTTTTTGTGGGGTTTGCTTTCCATTTAAGGGAAATGTTTATTTTCTGTTAAAACATGTCAGGGAGTATGATCAGGTTATTCACATTTAACCTGTGTGTCCCATGTTAGAATAAATGTTAAGTAGCTCAGTGTAGTAAACTAGATTCTATTCTTATTAAAATGATAATGATCTCCAGAGGTGGAAATGAACTTTAAAAAGATATCCTGGAATTGTATGTTCTCAGTGTAAAAAAATTAGGATAACTTGATGTAACATAGGTTGTCTTATATAAAAAGCACTTCCATTGCATGAGTTTTAGAAAAACAGTCTGGAAAAGTGAAGGCAATTTATTCTTCATTCTAACTGTATATATTCTTTTTTCTTCTGCCTTTTGGGCATGGGAGTTAGCTTTTATATTTATAAACACAAAAGATAAATTTTTATAAATTAAGATGTCGATATGTTGAGATTAATTTTCCATTATTTAGTTTTGTGATTGTAGTTAGTTTTAGTTAGTTTTCATAAGTCTCTATTAGTGGTACCTCTGATTAAGTGATTTGTCTTGATAACCATTTTTCCCCTTCTCTCTTGAAATCTTATCACAAGATATTTGGAATTCTTTGGCTTTTATGGTATGCATATGCTTATTTATTCACATGGACTTGTCACTCAGCTATTCATTGGACAGATATTTCTCAAGCACTTGGTTGTGCCAGGACCTCTGCTAGATAGTAGGGATATAGTAGTGAACTGAACAACGTCTCTGCCATTGTGAAGCTTATGGTCTGGTATTTGACACATATTAAATAATCATGTGAATACATGCGTAATTCCAACCATGATAAGTGCTATGATGGGGAGGCCTTTGATGATCCATGCAGATCATGCAGGGATGGAACTGAGGAAGTGGGACCTAGTCAGGTAGGTCAAGGAATGTTTCCCTAAGAAAGTGATGCTTGAGCAAAAACATGAAGGATGAAAGGAGGTTAAATAGGTCACTTAGGATTTTTAATAATTTTTAACAATTATATTTGCTTCTGGTTTTATTAAATGTAAATCTGGCCATTCAGATTCCTTTATGTATTTATAAAAAAATGATTTCATTTTTGCTTAGCATTGTGCTCATTTACTGAAGAACTGGCTTCTACTTTGCCACATGTTATACTTAGTTATTGTTCTTAAGGATGTTGGCCCAACAGTTGGGAGTTGTGATAGGCCCTTGGCTTTTCTGACCTTCACTTCTGTATCATGACAACCATATACTTGGGATCAGAACATCTAACCTCTTACCATGCTGAGTGAGGTGTTCCTCTGATCTGCTCTCTAGCATTTTATACATCTTTCTGTCATAGCACATACCACATTGCAATGTAAGCCTGCCTCATCTAAGCCAAGCTCTTGAAAGAATCGTCTACACTCAGTGGCTACTTCAGTTTTTATTTATGTATCAACCTAACTGCATTATGTCCTCACAGCACCCAGGAACTGCAATCCATGCTCTGGTGGAAAGAGCCCAAAAATTATAATGCAGAGTGATTTATGCTGTAAAATGTGCAAATACAAGATACCTAGTTCAGAGGAGATGGCATATGTGAGCCAAGATTTCCCGAAAGAGATGTGCTTGAGCTGAGATTTAGAGTTTTGGTAAAAGTTTGCTTTAACAAGCTTGTTCTAACGAAAGTCTTGCTCTAGTTCAAACTTACTGTCAAAAGCTTTTAGAAATGGATGTAACTGCAAGACAGTTCCTTGACTATTCTTGTGCTGTCATACTTAGGTGCCAGTGTGAGGATTGCCCCACCCCTCTTGGTTCTTCTACATGACTGTACTTTATTAATCTTTATTTCTTTGAACTGGATTATGGTAAGTGTTCAATAAATATATTTTAATAAAGGGTGTGCGTTTTGTAATTAGGCAATTAAGCTAATTTCACAAGATAAGCACAAAAGTTAATCTTATTACCAACACATTACCAACACCCATACTTTTAACTTTGTACATCTCTGATTCTAAATCCCCTGGCAGTACAACCTCCTCCTCTCACCAGGGAGAAAATTTTTTTCAGAATCTAATATGCACTTGTATTTATAGAATGTAAAATGTACCCACCACATTTTGCACAAATGGGAAAAGCACAGCTTAGCTTTTGTGCAAGTGAGTAACAAATTATAACTTCTGGCAGAGGAAGGGATTCAGAAAACTGAAATTTGAAATTAAATATGGAGGCCCTAGCTGCTTCGTGTGTGTGGACCAGTGTTTTCCTTAGCTAACTAATTATCTATGGTATTTTTATTTGACTATTTCATAATGAAAAGTGGAAGTTAAACATTTTGTATCGTAGATGGTATTTTCCTGCAGCAAACCTGAATACAACATTTCTCCATAAAAGTTTTTCCACAAAATTATAGTTCCATAGGTTTTTAAACAATAATTCAGGACAAATAGTTGGGAGTGGGTATGGATTCCAGAGTCAGATGGAAATGCATTAAAATCAAACAGGTTTTGCTTTTATTTTTATTTACTGACTTTTTTCAAATGAGGTACTTCTTAGAGCCTCTACTATAGTACCACTGATTGTGATCTCCAAAAAGGTCTTATAGTGTGCAGCGCTCCCAAACTGGGTAACTCTTTTGTTCTTTCTGTCCCTAGAGAGTCTGGGTTCTGCAGAAACATTCTGGGAATTGCTATTTAGATGGTGGGTACCTTTCTGGTGTCCCCAGCTGGGAACAGTTTCTCCTTACTTATTTAAGTAATTCTTTCTCACTGGGCTTGGAATTTCATGTCTATTATAACACAGCACAGAGAGATGATGGGTAGCAGAGATTTGGGAAATGTTGTTAACCTACTCCTTCACTCTTACAAGCAGCTTTGCTTTCTGTGGATACTCATTAAAACAGCTACTGGGAACAGTGGTCTCACTTTGTTGATCCTGTAAAAATCTTGAGTACCACACTTGTAATATGGAAACATGTATTTATAAATCACACATATGTGTTATTACACTATTACTATGTTTTAAAATATTCAAAAATTTAAGAATGATGACCTAAAAATTAATGGAAGTTATTATATTTCTTTCTACTTTGTAATGGATCCTTTTGCGCACACCATGGTGTGTATGCAAACCACTTCTAAATATCTGGCTTTAGAAACAATTTACGTATTTTCCAAATAAGCTAGCTAACATCCTCCCTGCATTCTTGAGTTAAGTAAATATACTTTCTGGGGGTGAATGCAGGCCACATCCAGGAATTTTGAAGATATAGTAGTAAGTGGAAAAGCAAGTATTAGTAAATACATTTGGTCTGATTTCTTGTGTGTGGAATTTTTCTGTTTGTAATAATATATAATTTATAAAAATGTCTAGATTGATACGTTAAAAGTTTATTTTTAAGTATTGGAATTAAGAGTTTGGGGAGAGGAAATGTGTTTTTACATTTTATCTTTCCGTACTGCTTGAATTTTTTTTATGAACTTGGATTATTCTTATAATAAATAATTTTAAAAATCACTAAATACATTGTGATGTTGAATATGTTAAAATGCATTGTCAATGTTGATTGTTGAAGTTGGGTGATAGGAACACTGGACTTCATTATACTATTTCTAATTTTATGTATATTTGAATATTTTCATAATAAAACATAAAAAATAAATGCATTGCTAAAAGAGTCTGTAGAAATAAACCACATAGTTTTAACAGCAGTTATTTTGGGTGGTGGGAGAGGGAGAGTTAGGGAGTAGAACTCAGATTCGTTTCTTCTGATGTGTTCCATGAACATGAATTGCTTTTATAATAGGAAAACAATTACACACACAGACACACACACTCTGCAGAGTCCCCAGTGCAAGAGTTTCACGTGTAGACTAGAGTATAAAATACTTGTTTGACTTCCCAGATTCTTGTTAACTTCCAAGGGAATATACAAAATGAATGTGCAAGCCAAAAGCATTTAATGTGTAGGGCTCAGCTGTTCTATAATAAGATTTGAGGATTGTTTTATAATATAAGAACATTCTTGAGCTTGTTATATAATAAAACAAAGTTGAAACTCCAAAGCAAAGCCAAATGCCTCTGCACAGCTCCAGCAGCTTCAGGGAGAGCACAGCTAGTGGTCCGCCATGAATGATTTACACTCTTAGCTAGTTACTAGGACCCATAATGTGAAAGACAGTGTCTTAAAGTAGAGACCTAATTACAGCTCTTATGTGGGGTTCAAAGGAATTAATATGTGAAGGAGGTTTTCTTTGCTGACTGCAATACTAGGCTGCGTTCACAGACATACAGACTCTATAAAGAAGGAAATGATGGTTTGTTAACTATGTGACCCTGTAAAAGTTAACTCTAGGTAATTCCACAAGGATAATAATATTAGCCACCTTGGGACCGTGATGAAGATTAAATGAGAATGTTTGCAAAGCACCTTGCATATGGTGAGCACTCAAATGCCAGCCGTTCTTGTTTTCATGTGAAAGACTGCTTACTGAACTAAGAACATTTAGCTTGCGAGCAGGTGTTCCCTGTTTTCAACGTGTTTTCTCAAACAGCCCTGTGGTTAGGGATGATAGATGTTTGGTTATCCCATTACATTTGCCAAGCTTAGGAGTGGGCATGTAACCCGATCTAGCCAATAAGAGATGGAGGGGTTTATACTTTTCTTTCTCTGCATGTTGTCATGTCTAAGTGTGCTGCCTAGAACCACAACAGCCAACTTGCTCTTAGCCAGAGGATGAAGCCAACATCAAGGATGGTGGAGCAAAGAAAACACTTCATCTTAGTGACATTCCAGAGCTGCTGGATCAACTATCCCTGAAGCCCACCCTTTTTAGTGTCCCAGAAAACAAGAGAACGATACACCTCAAAGCACATGGCAAAAAGAGAAAGAGACATAAATCAGAAGATGGATAGAAATGGAGAAGGAGGTGGGGGATGTGACAGATGAGGCAATTGATAATATAAGAAAAGTTGCTGAGCTAAAGAGCCTTATATCTCAGAGTTCTAGGAAGAATTGATGATAAAAAGACTCAGGCTTAATATATCTCTGAGCTATAAAAATGGAGAAAAGTCTTACAAGTTTTCACAGAGAAGAACAAATTACTCCTAAAGAAGAAAGAATCATCTTAGCTTCAGACTGCTTACCTGCAACACTGGAAGCTACAACACAGAAAACTTCTGACAACTTAGAGAAAGGGCTGTTTGAAAATTGACCTAGGCAGACCCAAATCATGGTGTACTACCAGCACCTGGATGCTTGAAGCCCAGAGAAGCTTGTCCCTCTGACTGTTAAGTGTGGTTGGGCCCTCCACTCTGCAAAAGTCTATTCTTTTCCTGAATTGATCACATCACCATCTGCCTTGACAACTCTTCTAAAAACAGTCTGGGACTAAAAGTAATAAGCAAATCTCAGCAAATCTGGTAGGTGATAGAAGGGAAACATTCCAAAGGTCTCATCTGGGGAGTGGCTATGGAACTTGTGGGGGAAGTGAAAGTATTCTAAAGTTTGGAGTGGAAGCAGTGGAAGAATAGAGAATTTTGATGGCAGAGATTTATGTCTGGCTTTCATATAATGGTAAAGAAAATTTTATCTGATTATGAGCTACAAAAAAATGGAAAGTAGCTCCACAAGAGAAGTCATAATAACACGATGGAAAGCGGGAAAAATGGCAATCTGATTAATCTGCAAAAATAAATACAAGGAAAAGAAGTAATAAGTAAAATAAGGCAATAAGTAAATAAGGCAGTAGGAGTCCAATCATTACACTAAATGTGAATAGACTTGATTTTCACCTTAAGAGAGCTACTTAGATTGAACTAAAAGTATAAACCAGCTACACACTATCTAGAAGGAAAATATCTAAAAAAAAATTTTTATAGAAACAAAATATAAATATAAGTTGATTATAAAGGTATTGACAAAGATGCCAAGCAAACATAATGAAAAAGAAAATAGGAATTGAAAAATTAAGAGTAAACAAGAAAGAATTTAAAGTTAAAGGCACTATAAGAAGAATATACTGTGAAACAATATAAGGCAAATACAAAGAATTAAAATTACCAAACAATGTTAATGCAAAGACAAATTGATAATATTACAGATTTCAAAACATTTTTTCAGAATCAGATTTAATATACAAAAAATAAGAACATAGAAGAAATAAATAATACAATGAACAATCACTTTAATAGATGTATAGGTCATCTTAAGTCCCTTAAAATAGAATTTTTCATATATCTAATAGAACATTATAAAAATTGATTGTGTGCTTGATCACAAAGAAAGCGTTACCAAAGTTAGAAATGAGAGATTTTTTTTAGCCACATTCAATAGAATTAGAGATAGTGTTCAGAATTGTATATTTATAAATTGAAGAATACTTTCTGGATAACTTTGAAGCAAAGAGGAATTTAAAGCTATAACTGCAAACTATTTAGAAAGCAGTGAAAAAGGGAATACTTTATACCAAAATCTGTATTCAGTAGGAAGTTTATAAACTAAATACTATTATTATTAAATAAGAATAACTAAAAATAAAAGTACTCAAATTTTTTTCCTATGGAAAACAAAATAAAGCAAAATAAAATATGAAGAAGAAATGTGTATTATATCTAAATGTAATGTCTGACAGAGCACTGCATAGAATTTCTGTGGCTTCATCTTATTTTCCATGAAAAATGTATGCATTCGCTTTAATTATCTTAGGAAGAATTACTAGAATTTCAGAGTTTAGTTTGTGATTTTTTCTGTAATGTTATACTTTCATTTACTCACTACTATGATCATGTATAACTTTGTACCTCTCTTGCTTCAAGGTATTTCACAAAAATAATTTAAATAAACATTATATGCAAGAAACAAGTAAAAGCAGAAAACCTAAGAATATTACATACAAAAGCACAAAGACCAGATGATTTCATAGCTGTTTCTCTCTAATTAAAAAATAAAAAGATCATCACAATATTATCTAAACTATTCAAGGCCACAGATGAAAACCATAGAATATCAAAGTGTGAAAATGATAACACCAAAACAAGGTATAGATCAGTTTCACTTATAAAAATAAAGGCAAAATTCTAAAAAACTTTCAGCAGGTAAAGTTCAGCATTGTTATGAAAATATACACCGTAACCCAGAAGGATTTATTTCAAGAATACAAGTGTGAGTCAATATCAGGAAATCTATCACCATAATTTATTTTATGAATAAACTAAAGAAGAAAAACCTTATATTACTAAGGCACTTTCTAAGTTTCATCAACCATCTCTAATAGAATTAGAAGAACAAAATAGAGCAAAACTACTTGAGTACAATAAAGTTTACTTGCCCAAACTAAAAGAAAAGTATTATAAAAGCAAAACATTAAAACTTTTAACTAATATTAAAAATGTAACAGTGGTGCCCACTAAAAATATTCTAAGAAGTTAACATTGTTTTGGAGTTTCTGGCAAACCCAGAAAGGTGAAAAAATGAAATAATTAGTATAGATTATAATTTGGTGATGAAGTGATTGTGCATTATGAGATAGATTTGAGTAAAAAGAAGCAAAACAAAACAAAGTCAAGTAGAGTTAATAATTTGATAAGTGAACAAATATAAACAAAAACCAAAAACTGTTCTACATATTATTAATAAACCCCAACACATAGAAATGGAATGAATGATTCCATTATGCATAATGACAAAAAATTAAAATATTTCAGAATAAATGAAAATAAAAATAAAAACTATAAAATCTTACTAAAGGGCAGGAAACAAAATCTGAACAAATGGAAAACATACAATGCTCCTGGATGATAAGACCTCATAAAATAAAATGGTCAGTTCACTTTGTACTAATTTTTATATTACATTTGATTGTCAATTTTAATATTAATGGATTTTAGGGGAATTGGAAAAAATTACCTTAAATTTGATATGAAAGACTAGATATCTGAATATACTTTATATAAAGCCCCTGTAAGCAAAAAATTAAAGAATTTGAACTCAATTAAGCTTGATTATAATAGAAATAAACAAGATCAGTGTACCAAAATAGAGCATTAAGAAATAGTTAAGAAAAATTTATGATAAAAGTGGAATTTCAATTCAACATGGAAAATTAATTTATTTAATAAATGTTAGCTACACTTTTATCCATATAGAAGAAAATAAAGTTGGCATTGTATCTCACATCATATACAAAAATAAATTTCAGATTGATTAAAGCCTTTAAGAAAGAAAAACAAATCTCAGAAAATAATTTTTATTTTGTACAAATTACAATTCAGTGATAAGAGACTATAAGTCAGGAAATATCTATGTTGTGAAAGAAATGTTAGACTTTGTTACTGTTTTATGGCAAAAAATACTATAATTAAAATCAATAGAGGAATGGATTTGGAAAAATATTTGCAAAAGAGCTAAAAGATAAAGGTTTCATAAGTTTCATAAAATACGTAGTTATTACAAACTGACAAGAAAAATACAAGCATTCTAACAGAAAGTGGGATTTGGACAATTAATTTATGGTAAAGCCAATTAATAAACATATGAAAAGATTCTCAATTCCCAAAGTAAATAGGGAAATGTAGAGTAATAATGATATCATCTACACTCATCAGACAGACAAAAATTAAAATGAGCAATAAATATTTCTGCCTGGAAGGAGGTCGAAAGAGAATAGCTTCTCATACATTACTGGTGGAACTGCCAACAATTGCAGTGTTTTAGGAGAGCAATATGGCAACATCTATGACATTTATATACATTTGACCTAGCGATTCCACTGCTAGAAATATTTCCTATTATTAGTATATGTAGGATATATGTATAAGGATATTACATGTAGCATTATTCGGAGGGGCAAAAAGCTGGAAGCAAAGTGAAGGCACATCAGTCTGAGACTAATGGAATAAATTAAGGCATATCTACAATGTATAATATTATGAAGTCATAAAAAATAATGAGCTAAACTAATTTTACTTAGATTTCAGGAGGTACTATTGAATAAGAAAATCAGTTTGCTGAAAAAAAAATGTATAATATAATTGCGTTTTTGTAAAAGTGTCAGCTCCTCTCTATATGAGAATGAGTATACATGTTAGGGTATATGACCCTAGAAAAATTCTAATCACACCTCTAGTTGTTAGTGTGGGTCAGGGCACAGGGCACCTGCCCAAGTAAGAATAGGAAAAAGATTGCCCTAGTCCCTCCAGCATTCCACTTACATAGAAATTAGCGAAAAGATCCATATCTCTTCTGACTTATAGAGATACTAGCAATATATCATTAACTGAAAAATAAAAAATAAAAGCAAGTTGCCAAGTCATCTATATACTAGATTCTACTTTGCTAAAAACAGCAAAGCCCTGAGTGTGTACAAGTGCATGTGGACGTCTGAAGGAATAACGTAACAGGCTGTGACTGTTCTGTACCCTAACTCACTGAAATGGGTAAGGGGTAGATGCAGGGAGATGATTAGCTTTCTCTTTATACATCTTTGCATCATTTCACATGTTGCTTTTATGCTTTTGTAAACATCTTAAAAATGAGAAATTTAAAACAAACAACCATACAAACAAAACCACACAAACAGAACACATTACAGCTTCTGCCCTCCAGGAGCTCACAGTTTCATACGGATATCTTCTAATATTTGAAGTGTTAATTTGGTCTCTGTGGCCTCCAGGGAAGAAACCAAGGAGCGGAAATTATGGCCAGGCAAATTTCCTCTCTGTAAGGGCTCCCTTCACTGGAAGCGATCAGCCACAGATTGGACGTTCTTTTAGAAGAAGGTTTTGAACTAAATCAAATTTTCCGATGAGAAGAATTAGCTGGAGTTCTTGAGAAAAATACAAATCTCTGGCATCTGTCTTTGACCCACTGGATAGGGTCTCCAGCGGAGGGGTCTGGGCAGCTGTGTTTTTGTTAGTGCCTAGGTGATGCATATCCTCAGGCAGGCTGGAAAACAGAGGTCTGCATTCGTGCTGCTCCCAGTGTGGCCTGGGCCCAGCAGCAGTGGTGTCAGCAATGGCATCACCTGCGAGCTTGCTGGAAATGCAGGATTTCAGTCCCCACTGCAGACCTATGCAGTCAAAATTGCATTTGACAAGGTCCCTTTGCACAAAACAGTTTGAGAAGTCCCGCTCTCAGTGACCCTCATGGTCACTCTCAACTCTAACTTCATTGGCATGAAGGTACCTCTGAGCCTCTAGCAAATCCTTTTTGTAATAGGCCTATTTGAAAAGTAAAACTTTAGTCAAGGAACACAAGAGCTTTTAATGAACTGACTGAAGCAGAGATTGGACAAGAAGAAGTTAGTTGGTGGGAAGAGATGAGGATGTCCTTGAGGTGGAAAGGGAAGTCAACTCCCACACCATCCTGGATTCATTTTTGAACGGAATGAAGAAACAGTGAACTCTGTCTTGAGCAGATACAGTAGTTGGAGCTAATCATTTAATTGGAAAAACAGGACATACTTGTAAAAAGATGACTATCACAATTCAACATGTATTTACCATATGCCAACTCTGTGCCACAGTGGGCTAGGTGCTTAGCATCAAGCAATGAACATCTAGAAACTCTCCCTGACTTCACAGAGGTCAAGCCCAGTGGGGGAGACAGGCATTAAATAAATGGTCTCTCAATTACCAGGCTGTAAGATGAGGTGACTGAGGTATTCGCCTTGGGCGCACCATTTAAGGGAGCTCCAAAAACTCAATTATCAAGCTATTTTTTAAAACTCAAGATTAATGCAAAATTCTATGATGTCAAAATTGTATATAAAGACTGGATTAGTATTACTAGTTTTTCATTTTGTTTATGGCTCCACATGGCATGGTTGTAGAAATTTTACCAGAAGAAAGAAAAGATGTTAAGAGTATGCATAGCAAGAAGAGCAAATATAAGCTGGTGTCAACTGGGATAATTCTTGGTAAGTTATCCCTGAGGCAGCAACACCTAAACTGGGACTGGAAGCATATAAAGAAGCCAGGAGAAGAGGTGGGGATGTAAGTAACAGAATGGGTGAAGGCCCAGAGGCAGGAAAGAGCTTTGCACTTTTGAAGGAACTGAAAATCGCTCATTGTGTCTATATGCATGGTTCTTTCACATTAGAATTATCTGGAGAGTAGTTAAGTCTCAATACCCAGGTCTTGCCCCAGACCAAACAAATCAAACTCTAGGAGTGGGGCTGAGATCTGGGCAGTTTTGCTTTCAAGGCAGTTCCAATGTGCAGGTTGATTTGGGAACGAGTGAACAATAAATGATGTAGTGGATGAGGGAGAAGTAGTGGGAAACTTGACTGGAGGCCTGGAGGTCAGGAAAATTACTTTGGACTTTCTTTCAAGGAACATTGGGAAGGCATCTGAGGGGCTTTAAGCAGGAAAATATGATCCGATTTTTTTTTCAAGATCACGCTGGCTGGTGCAATGAGAATGGATTGAAGAGAAGAGCCAACACAGCAGAAAGAGTTGGAAAATTGTTCCAAACGTCCAGGTAAGAGAGAGTGGTGGCTTGGGATAGGATGATGGCAGCGGAGGCGGAGAGATATAGATACTGTTAGAAAATACAGGTAGAATTCATAGGATTTGGTGATTGTTCGATTGTGAGGGGCCAAAGGCGAGGAAACATTATGGATTATTACCCGCCACCCCAGTGTCTGATATCAGCAAGTGAGAGGTGGTGACAATATTCAATGGCCTTCGGAACAGGGGGCATAGGGAGAAACAGGTTTGGGGATGCAGGGAGGACGTAGTGGGTTGAGTTTTGAACATTCTGAACTTGTGAGACAGTAAAGGGGGAGCTCTAATGTGGGAATGGTTGGCCTTGGCCTATATGGGTTATGAGTAAAGCCATAGGAGTGGGTGAGAGTGCCTAAGAGAGAGAACTAGGGAGCGGAGAAGGAAGCCAGAATTCTGCAAAGTGCCACACTTGAGTAGAGGGCAGGGAGCAGAGAGGAGACTGAGAGGAGAAGGAAAATCAGCAGGGCACAAACAACCGAGGGCCAAGTAAGTAGTCAAGAGCATCATTCACGTTGCAACTAGGTATTCAGAGGAGAGAAAGATCCCATAAATTAGGCTGGGCTAGGAAATAACTGGTGAAAGTAACTGGGCTTGGATAGATAAATAAGATTCACTTAGGCAAGAGGGAGAAAGTACTGGAGGAGAGAGGAAAAGGGAGGAGGTATAAGAGGCAGAGATGGGAGGAATGAGGTGTCAGGGAACATTCATCATGCAGAGACCACTGGGATCCATGGAGAAGTAGGTAGTGTAAGGTTAGTTTAGCAGGTAGATGGCAACTTTTGGGATTGACTTCTTTAGTCTTCCTCTTGCTTGTCTCTTTAATTTTTTTTTTAATTTATTTTTCAATTACAATTGACACACAATATTAGTTTCAGGTGTGCAATATAGTGATTAGATATTTATATACCTCAGAAGTGATCACCCAGGTAAGTCTAGAACCTGTCACCATACATGGTTATTACAATGTTACCCACTACTATACTCTCTATGCTGTACTTTCTATCTCCATGACTATTTTTATAACTGTCAATTTGTACTTCTTAATCCCTTCACTTTTTCCACCAATTCCCCCTGAGTCCCCTTCCATCTGGTGACCTCTTGCTTGTCTCTTTATTTTCCACCCATCTGACTTTCTTCTAATTCAGGCTCTGTGGGAGAGTGGGCATTGCACTGGACAGTTCGGCTTCTTGCTTTGCCACCCCAGAGATGTGTAAAGGCAACAAAGTTTTCGCAGCATTTGCAGCAACAGTGTCAAGGTGAACACTGAGGGCAGTCAGCTTTGCTGTGGAGGAGAGAGCATTTTTTTTAGTGGTGAATGGACGGCTTGTTTCCTTCTCTTCTACTTCATGCACCTCAAAGAGCCCAGCTGCAGTGCAATAACACTCTGTTTCTTTCCTTGTGCTCTCTTATAAGTAAAAGCAGAAACAGGCTTTTGCCTGAAAGGCAAGATGCCAGTGTTATCTTTCCTGAGTGGGCTCATAAATACAGATTCTTTGGAGAGAGGTGCATATAATCAGCGTACGAGCCAGCATTTTGCATGTGCAATGAACAGATGTGGCTGCATTATTCAGTTTCCCTATTTGACTTCTCTACTAAGATGTACTTCAGAAAATGTGATGTCGACGAACACATCTTCCCAAGTCAAAATAATCCATGCCAAGAGGAGTTTCAAATGTCCCAGTTAACCATTTGTCATGTTGGTTGCTTATTGAATTCTCAGCCCAAAATGTTATGACGTACTATGTCACTTCAAGTTTTCCCACTAAAGATGAAATAATTTCTATTTATATTTCATGTGAAACTGTATTAATATCAAAATGTATCACACTATAGTAGACAAATGTTGGTTTTAATTCTGCCCTTTATTTTTTTTTGTATTGCGAAGTGTGACATTTGTACCAAAAAATGAGTGCATAAAATATATCATAGATGTACAATTTAAAATGGTAATAAAATGGACACCTGTGCAATGGCCACCGGGAGTGGGCACAATCTTGCTAGCACCAGAAACTCTGGTGTGTACTTCCTCCTTCGTAGAGTTACACAGCGTCACTGTTATGCTAGTGATTTTATTGCTTTTACTTAGAACTTTACCACCTGTTTATCCATCCCTAATAATATAGTTTGCTTGTATCACACTATATGTATTTTTGTCTGTCTTTGTGCAAATGCACAAATCCATGGGTGCTTCTTTAAATTTCATACCCTAGATGATTCCTTGCCTCACTCTAGAATCAGCCCTGTTCTTGTGTATGTAGCTTGGCTCACCTTTTTCACTGCTGTTTACTATTCCATTAGTAAAAATATACCGCAGCTCATTTATTCATTGTACTGATGGACATTTGAGCTGTGTTCTGCTTGTGATGATTTCAAGGCTGATAGGAATATTTCCTTAGATGTCTCTTGATATACATATGTATGGACTCTCTAGAATATATACCAAAGAGCATTTTCAAAAAATGATACAGTAGTCCCCCCTTATCTGCAGAGGATATGTCCCAAACCCCCCAGTGGATGCCTGAGACCATGGATAGGACTGAATTCTATAGACATCATGTTTTTTTCTTTATGCGTACAAACCTTTTCACTGAAAGGAAGCACTTTATGGCTTCTCTTTGGCATATCTGAATTACCAGCATCACTACTCTTGTGCTTTGGGGCCATTAGTAAGTAAAATAAGGGTGACTTCATCACAAGCACTATGATACCATTACAGTCAATCTGATAACCAAGGTGCTACTAAGTGACTCACGGGAATGGAGTGTATACAGCATGGATATGCTGGACAAGGAGATGACTCATCTCCAGAGTGGGATGGAGTGAGACAATGTGAGATTTCATCATGCTGCTCAGAACAGCTCCCAGTTAAAACCTAAAATTGTTTATTTTTGATACTTTCCATTTAATATTTCGGACTGTGGTTAACTGAGGGTAACTGAAACTGGGAAAGTGAAGCCAAAGATAATACTACTGTATTTTAAATGCATTCTGGATAGTTAATGACAAAACATGCCAGATTAATGCAAACATGATTTTATTGTAAATCTTAGCATTTTAGTCATAATGGGACATATTGTTCATTTTAATATCTATCATTTCTAGACGTGTGGTCAGATACTTTTGCAGGCAAGATTAGCATTCAGGACCCAATGCCACACTAAGCCAACGCTTCTTCCTCCCCTTTCCCCCATATTCCTTAGTTGTGTGGGTCTTCCTAAGGGAAATAAAAGTGAATGATCTTAAGCTGATTTAGTCAGAGGTAGTTATTTCTTCGGGATTTTTGTTTTCACCAGCTCTGACTTATCTTGCTTTGATGAAGAGCATGTGAATTATGAGCTCTGGGGAGCCGAGCCTATGCAAATGTCAGGTTAGGCTGTGAAATGTGCATAGTGTGCCCTGTCTCTCTGAATTACCTGAAACACATATCCAAGTGATTACCACACTTAGTATTTCCTTTACATGCTCTGTGATGGAATTTGCTGATCAAAAAACATTAGAGTTAATGGTTATTTATTAATAATTATTGGACAGGTTGAGATTTGATATCTTAACTCTGAGATATTCCAAGTTTTTTTTAATGAACTTTTAAAGAAATTATTTATTAAAAAATTTAAAAATTTCAATTAGAGTTGATAATTAATATTATTTGATCTTAGTTTCAGGTGTATAGCATAGTGGTTAGACATTTATGTAATTTACTATGTGATCCTCCTGATTAGTCTAGTGCTCACCTGGCACTATACATGGTTATTACAATATTATTGGCTTCATTTCCTATGCTGTACTTCATATCCCCGTAACTATTTTGTAATTACCAAATTTTCCATTACCTTTTGTTGTAAGCATTTGTAAAAGAGGAAAATTGGGACACAGAGCTAGTGATTAATTGGAATTTCACTTTATTGAAGCACTTAGTTTTGTAATAAAGAAGTACTTTTCCAGCATGGTTCAAAAACTGATCAGAATTAACTAGCAAAGAAATATGGGAAATTTACTTAATTGAAAAAGATATTTTTAATTATAACAACAGATCTAAAATGACTCTTATTCTAATTTGTGTATATTGCATTTAATCAGAAATAAAATTGGGAAATTTTTGGTTATACTAATATTTGAATAAAGTTACATAATATGGGTTTTAAAAGCTTAGTTTATAAGAGTGAAACATGCTTCCCCTTTAAATCTAAACTTCATTTAAACTTTATGCAAAATTCTTTATATAACTTTGGTTGGCAAATAAGGCAAGTATTCCAAATAAGGAATGAGATCATTTGTTCTTTACATTGGGTCTCTATTAAAGCTCATTCAGTTTTTTGCTTCAGTTTTTTAGAGTTTCTGTCACATCTCACAAAGATTTTCTCCTGGCCTGGGTGAAGTTGTGGGTCATCCATATTTTCTGAGCAAAATGTTATTCTGAATAGGAAACATAAAGCAAACATAGCATTAAGTTTTAGATGGAGCTTA
Source organism: Macroglossus sobrinus (assembly GCA_004027375.1). Lineage (NCBI taxonomy): Eukaryota > Metazoa > Chordata > Mammalia > Chiroptera > Pteropodidae > Macroglossus > Macroglossus sobrinus. The sequence continues at coordinate 177,741 of PVKZ01000047.1, read as the reverse complement.
TTGAAGTGTTTCACCCTTTGTCAAATACCCATTTGATCTGACACATGCTATATATACATATATTTTTAAATTAGATTCTTCTGTTGCAAATATTTTCATAACTTCAGATAAATGCAAAACCCAAGTCAGTGAAAGCAATCAGTGTAACGCTTCCTGGAGCCTTGCTCTGCGATAATTTCAGTTCTATAAAAACTAAAAGTCCTAGAGGCAGTCTTCCTTTGTTCTAACCGCTCATCAAAGATTTGAGAGTAACTATTTACTACATCATCCTGACTCTAGGGCAAACATTTGCACCTCCTTCAACTGTTCCTCACTGGCAGGCTTCACTCCTCAGCCTTCTTTCTTTGGACTTAAAGGTCCCTGGGCATGAGGCCATTGTCAACAGCCTCTGTCTGGCTGCCATGTAAGCCCCGCCTTTTCTTCTTATTGGTGCAGACAATGTCCAGCGAAAGAGGTTGTCACATTTGTTTTGGGTCTCTCTTGGAGACCAGTGGATAGACTGATTTCACCAGTAGCTTGGCTGAGGAGCTATTTTGTGTTACTAACTTCAACTGTATCTATTAGAAAAAAATTAACTGTAGTCACAGTGCATTCTAGTTTATGGCTTTTTTTGTTTGATTTTGAATTACTCAAGTCTTTATTCAAACAAACTTTTTAAATTAAAATAGCGTATAAGCCAGACAAAGACAAATACCTACGTGTGAAATCTAAAAAAAAAAAAAAAAAAAAAAAGTCAAACTCGGAGAAAAAGCATAGAAAAGTGGTTCCCAGGGCCTGGGAGAGGAGAAAATAGGAAGAGGTTGGTAAAAAGGGTACAAACTTTCAGCTATAAGATGAATGAGGTCTAAGGATCTAATATAAAACACGGTGTCTGTAGTTGGTAACACTGTATTGTCTAAGTAAAATTTGCTGAGAGAGTAAACTTAAATGTTCTTAATAACGACAAAAAAAAAGATAAATATTTGAGCTGATGACTGTGTTAACTAGATAATAATTTGTATATCAAATCACAAATGCTTTAAATATCTTATAATTTTATTTGTTAAATATACCTCGATAAAGCTGAAATTAAAGTGTTATGAGTAATTTGTAAATGCATCCTTGAAAAATTTAAAATATTAAAGATCCTCTTTTCCATTTCCCTTCACCAATGTCACCTCCCTCCGTACTTTCATGGTTTGTTTTCTGTCTTTCCAGATCGACTTTTATGCATTTACATAAATAATGATGTTCATATGTGAATATAAAGATTTTTATAAGTATTTTTCTGAAAGTTTTCCTTGCCACCAAATAATGTACTTGGAGACCTGTCATATGAGTACATATTAGTTTAATTTTTTTCACCTGCTACATAGCATTCCACTGTATGAATATAACACAATGCATTTAGCTATTTTTCTATTGATGAATATTGAGATTTTCCCAATGGTTTACTATTTACAAATAGTACTGCAAAAAACATTTTGTGCACATACATACTTTGTGAACACTTTTAGTATTTCTTTAAGGCAGACACCTAGAAGTAAAATTCTGGGTCATATTATATTCCAGGCCATACATACAATGCATATGCAAAATTTTTATGATATAAACTCCATGAGACCAAGGCCTTTTCTGTTCACTGTCGTGTATCTAGTGCCAACAACAGTGACTGGCAGAAGGTAGATAGATTCTCACCAAATATTAGTTGTTGAATGAAATGCTCCTACAGAAGCTCTGGAATTTATACTCTCACTACTAGTATATGAGAATGCCCATTTCTCCACACCTTTACCAACTCTAGGTGTTATCCGTCTTTTAATTCCTGCCAAACCAATGGGTGACTGGAGATTATGCCATTGATTTTTGTTTTGCATTTATATGATTACTGTGAAAATTGAACATCTCATTGCATTTAGCCAATTGCTTTTTAATATCTTGCTATGAGGCTTATATTTTCTGCCTTTTCTCTTCATCCTGCAACAGACCCTCTCATTCCTTACTTTGTGCCTTGGAGAGAAAAAAAATCCCCTCTCATCGTATTCCTCCCGTGGAGTCAACAGAACACATGACTTAACCAGTTTTTTTGTTCCTGTGTTGGCAGAGAGATTATGAGTACAGGTCTAAGTGTTTGCATCCTGGCTTTGGGATTTTGGTTTGTAGAAGGTAATTAAAAATTGGTAATTGTTATTAGTCTTATGAGATATATAATTCCCATTTATTACTAAATAACTGAGTTTCAGAAAGGTGCAGTTATTCTGAGTTATTCTACCTATTTATTCTACATAGGTGGTAAGCAGTGAGGGCAAAATTAAAGTTTAGGGCTGGCTGATGCAGAGGCCACCAGGTCTTGTCTAGATTTTCCTTTGCTCTCTGCCTAGCTCTCTGGGAATGTCTCCTGGCTTCCCTAAAGCCTGTTACAGTAGAGGCTCAAGAGCACCAGCCTGAATGCACGTCTTTCTTCTTAGACTTCCTAGGCCATGCAATACAAGACTCTTGCTCGTCAAAGTGGACCAGCAGCATCAGTAACACCAGGGAACTTGTTAGAAATACAGAATCTCATGCTCCACCCCAGATCTACTGAAGTAGAACTGCATTTTAACACTGTTCCCAGATGACTTGTGCATATATTAAGTCTTGAGAAGTTCTGGGATGGAGTATATTATTAGTAAAATTAAGTCATCTTGTTTTTCCAATTAGATCCTAGAGTTCTTTATGCCAAAAGCCACAACTCAGATTTTTTTACGTATCCCCCAATGGTATCTGATACTGTGAAGATAAGTAGGAGACACTGAGTAGTTACAACTTAAAAAAAAACTACAGGCCCCATCGTCCTTCCTCTCTTTTCAGCATGTACATCCTGTAGCCATAAGAAAGGATTTGATGTGCATATATATTAATGTCCAGTGCCACCACTCCGCTAGATTGCACTGAGGAAATTGAGATTAATAGGGCCGAAAACAATGGAGTAAGGAGCTGTTGGAAGCAGTGTGTGGGCAACAAATGGACAAAGAATCAGACAAACAAAACTCAGATCTGGGCTTGGACAATTACTGGTAATGTCCACAAGGTGTGTAACTTCTGTGAACCTTAGCTTCCAAATCCACACAGCCAGTACTACCCATTTCACAGGGTCATTGGGAAGATAGATGAGATTCATGCTCTAGAGCACTTAGTTCAATGCCCACTATACTGTGGAGCTCAGTAAGTACCTTTCTCACCCTTCTCTTCTTTACTTCTTGAGAACCATGTGAGTAAGTACTAGTGAGGATGGTTGCATTGTCATTTATACTACCTTTCAGGTCAAGTCACATAGAATTGTCATGGTGAACAGCCACTCTAACTGAAGAATTACCCTCTAGCTGAGAGAATGTGGGGAAGGATGGTTCTCGGAAGCATGAGATTCTGTATTTCTAACAAGCTCCCTGGTGCTACTGATGTTCGGAAGTAGAGCTGATCTCAAGGGTCAAAAAGTCACATAAGAATGGCTAAGTGTGTAAGAGGAGAGAAGCAATTTAATTTTCTCAAATTGATCATGTGGATAAAATCTGTTGGCAGACTGCAGAGTATGCTCTTTGTAATTGCCAGGATTTTGTATCCCAGGAAGATAAAGTCTTAGAGAAGGGACTCAGGGGGAGATAAATCTGCCCTAGGCCCCTTCCTGGCAGTGAAACCTGAGGAGTGAAGGAGGAGTGTAGTTCAGAGCTCAGAGGCCTACTGTTTTCCATCCCTACTGGGGATAAGCCAAAGAGAGAAATGGGCTTCCCAATAAAGGAAGGTGGGAGAAGTGAGACATGTCCTGAACAGAGGGGTGAAGAGATAGGGAAGGCTCTGTAGGCGAGAGAATTCTCCCTTCATGGACACCTGCAGAACTGCAGACAAGTATGGTTGCCATGGCAAAGTACATTGGGCATCTCTTTGCCTGGCTGAGAGGACTGAAGCAGCAGCTAGACTGTCCTTTCTTTCCTTCATTACCCTTCCCTAACTCCTTCTTGTCCCTGGAGACCTTGGGGCCAAAGGAGAGGTTAAAATACGCAGAGCAGCATTTCCTAAGGGTAATTCATTGGTCCACATCAGAATTTTTTAGTAACAAATGTGTGTCCTGGGTCTCTTTTTAGACCACAATGAATCAGAAGCTCTGTAGGTGGGATTGGGAATTCTGCATATTTAATAATAAGCTTCTCAGTGATTCTTTGGCACTCTAAAGTTTGAAAGGCGCCACCACAGAGTAAGATTTTGAGACGTGATCTGTTAAAAGCATTTTTCGGGGTAAACAACAAAAATGGCATGTTGCATCTGGGTCACTGCCACTCAAAGTGTGGTCCTTGGACCAGCAGAACCGACATCACTTAGCGATTCTTTCACGTGGGATTTAAGAAGCATTGGGCCAGTGAGGTGGTTCTCAAACTCCAGAGGAAGGAGGCTATTAACCACGGGCAATGGGAAGAGGCTAGACTGGGACTAAGAAGACCTGAGTGCAGGTCCTTTCGTCTATGGCTGTGTGAAGTCAGGATGGTCATTTCACCTTTCTGAGTGTCTGTACTCCATCATTAGGACCTAACAGTGCTCATTTCATAAGATAAATGCAAGTATTAAATTGTGAAAGTGCTGGCATGTGTAGATATAGATGTTAGGAGGAGGTTAAATGATCACTCACCTTTGCTGTATTTCCCCTGCTTTGACTCTGATGTTCTTTAGAACAAAGCCTGAATTGAGGGGCTCTCTCCCCCATGGGATGATGGTTTGAACCGTGTTCCAGACATTGGTCCACACTGCGCTGTTTTCCTGCTTTAACGTGATCATGACCAGCTCACCAATATCCATATCCAATGTAATAAGAAAGGAATAGGTTTTATTACTAATAATTCCTTCGCCCCTTTGAAGACACAAAGGAAACCAGACACAGTCAGTTTATTTGTAACAGCAAAGTGATGCTTAGGCACATTCAGGATGTGTTAGGTTTGCCCAAGTGAGTTGGAATGGTCTTTTCTGCTATATTTCGCAAACTGGGGTTGGACAGGTTATTAGTAGAGATAGCAGTAGATATGCCAGGATAAGAAAGATTTTACAGACCAGTAATATTGGGAAAATCATACTATTTTCTGAGTTAGCATATTAAAAATGCTCCAGAAGTTCCACGATAAAAATTTTAGTTAACTTTTTTAGCTCAGGCTTTCTAGATTCTAGGTTAACGAATCAGGGCAACTGCTCCTGCAGAGACAGTGAGGCTTTGGCAATGGCCCCTGCACAGTTCAGCTATCTGTAGGTTTGATTAACTTCGTAGAGCCAAACCACACTCTTCTCTTCCTAGGGATGCTTTTTTCTTCCCCATCTAAATAGAAACTTCTATTATGACCACAGAGCACAACAGTAATACAAAACCACATATTAAAAGGATGCACCAATTTAGAGCAAGATTTAAATGCATATTCATGGGTATCATTACTAAGTTTATTCACTAAACTCCATGACATTAAAAATGTTCAACATTGACAGAACACCTAGATGCCCTTTCCACTATTTAGAACAATTTCTTGGGGAGAGATTTGGAAGGATGTACAGGTAACATTGGTTTTAGGGTGAGACAGATGAATGGAGGGTTCGTTTGAGTGGCTCATCATAGCACTTCCTGCAGAATGTTGTAGAGCAGCAGCCTCCAAACTTTTTGGCACCAGGGACTGGTGCTCCTATGAGAATCTAATGCCTGATGATCTGAGATGGAGCTGAGGTGGTGATGTTAGCGCTGGGGAGTGGCTGCAAATAAAGATGAATCTTTGCTTGCTCACCTCTTGCTGTGCGGCCTGGTTCCTAATAGGCCATGGACTGGTACTGGTCCACGGTCCAGGAGTTGGGACCCCTGCTGCAGAGAATTGTTTACAAGTGTCCCCATCCCACTAGGCTGGGAGCACAAGGATAGGGTCCTCTCTACCTCTAGTGCAGAGCATCAATAAACACTTGCTCAGTGACTGCTTCTGTTTGATGAACAGAGATCAAAGCTTGGGGACAATTTTTGGAAGCTGAGGACTGTCCCTGGAGTTAGTGGAGGGCTAGTGTTACTTTCCAAGAAAAGCCCATGCTGAGAGTCGAGATGCTGAAAAAAAACAGCGAATGGGCCTTTTCTGATTAGTGAAATTGGGGTGCATCTGAAGGAGGTGTGAGGCCACTGCTTCTGTTGTGAGCAGGTGTGTAAAAGGGAGGACAGATGGGAAGGACTGGCAGTGCAGGCTAATTGGGATGGGAAATTTGTGCCAAGTTGAATGATACCAGTTTAATTTCTGGGCTACTTTTCAGAACTCACTGGAAAGGCACTCAGGGCCTTCCTGTGGACACCTGCTTTGGCCCTCACCACTCCTCCCTGCTCAGCTCTACTTTTGCACTGCAAACATGGACTGGGCCAGCTCTGGCTTCCCTCTGCCCTGAACTCACGTCTCAGTGGGCCCATCACATACATAGGTAGCACAAACATAAAGTGATTGATGGGACTGTGTGAGGCTGAGGAGGGATGATGACAAGGTGCTGGGTTTGGGTGGATATTCCATCTGAAAGGGCGTTTGAGGCAGTCACAATTAGCTGAGAAGAGTAAGTTGTGTCTGGCCTAACCTTTGAAAAAATTAAGAAAATTAAGCTTGTCATCACCATAGATGGGGCTGCTCCTCATACTCACAGAGTGATGGGAATTTTCTGCATTTCCTCTTTTGTTCCAAGGAGTGACATGGTAAAAGTTGTTTCTATTGGTGTCTCAATTTGGTTGAAGAACTGCATCTTGAACTGGTAATGATAAACTAGAGGTGGAGGAGGAGGAGAGGAGAGAATGAGAGAAAGAATTTAAGCAAGAATTTTTAAAATTAAAAACTCATATTTTAAATATTTAAAAATGCAGAAGAAAATATCTGGATGGATAGAGACCTCAATCTTTTTTTCCCTTAGGGGCTAGGATTATGAATGCTTTTTCTTTTCTTTATTTTTCCTTCTCTATATTTCCTAAATGTTTACAGAAGATGTATATATTGTGTTTGTAAAATAATAACAATAAGTATTACCCAACAAGAGAAGGCAGAATAAGAATCTAATACATCTGGCATCCTCACTCATTCTTGGATGCAATCCAGTTGCACTGTTCTATGTATCTGGTATGGGTCCCCTTTCATAAATTAAAGGATATGTATCTTTTAGGCATCTAACAAAGGCAGGAGGATGTACTGCCATTTTTCACTTTTGCCTCTTTTTGTTAGGGTCAGTTTTGGGGTGGGGCAGAGCTCCAGCTTAGTAATATGCCCTAATGACCACATCTCTATATTCTGGGGCAGTTTCTGGACACTAGCTTGGTGGGGGTGAGGGTGTCTCAAAAAGCACATTTTTCAATAGAAGTGAGATAACTCTAGTTCTAGTACTTGGGCCTATAAGTTTTTTATCTTATCTAATGTCCAGAATGTCCTTCTACTGGGTTGTTTAGAAGAGAAAATTTTATTTTATTTTATTTTTTACCTAAATACAGTTTACATTAATAAAAGAAAATTGTTTCCTATCAGCCTGCATTGGGATTGTTTTCAAAATTCCCCCACCTCATTCAAAATGGCTAGTGACTGGCTGCTTGGACTTCTTTTTCTTGCTGTCTCCAGTTTTTCTAAGTACCTGTAGTGTTTTAGCTCCAAGATTGCAAACAGGTTTAATAAGGCATGTCAAAGTGATTGATGGGACTGCTTAGAGCCCTATGTTGAGACAAGTTCTGAGACTATATCCAGGCTCTTGAGAAGATTGGTGTCTGCCTTGGGCAAAGCATAGGGAATTTATGGTATGTTTGCTGTGTATTTGACTTTTTTTGTTTTAGATAATGATTAATCTGTCAGTCCTGATACAGTGCCCTGCACATAGTAGGTGCTTAATAAATACTTGTGGGATGAATGACCTTACAGTTTGCTTGGGAGTATCAGGATATGTATTAACATTTAGCCAGATAGAAATCACCTCTGAGAATTTAAGGCCTGAATTTAAAGCTTTGTTATATGAGAATTCCTAGTTAAAAGCATAGATGATGAAGCCAGGCACATGATCATCCATCCCATGTACCCAGCATGTGAAATTCGTCATCTTCATGAATTAATCTACTAACTTCCAAATGGTGCATTTCCACTGAACGTTGGTAGCTACACACAAACCTAGCAGCTGTAGCTAATGATGTGTTGCCAATACTCCAGCTGCAGGGTGTGCCTGTGTTGCTGGGTTTCTGGGCTATGTACACAATCCTACCCTTTGGCATAAACCGATCTTCCCATCTGGATTTTATGGTGGATTTGCTCCAGTGCCCTGTACATAATAGGTGCTTAAACCCTCCAGCCTGGAATAAACTAGTTTGATGCTCTCAGGACTATAATAACGCTGTGGGTGAGAAATAAGATAAGGGCTGCGACTCAAGGAAGGGTCCCTAACCCCTTGGGTGGCAGTGGTGGAGACAGGGACTCTGGCCTATCACTCCAGAAGCCTCTGAAGAAGTCTTACACTATTCAGGGCCTGTCTAGGGAACTCTGTAATGAACAGTCACTGTTGTAAGTTGAACAGAGGCAAAAAGGAAATGTCTGTTCAAAGACACAGGTCACAGGCATGAGCAGGGAGGTGGTGGGAGCAGTGAACCCAGGGTAACCTCTTAATGAGGAGGTAGGGCATCTTCCCGAGTACTCAAAGAAAAATCATAACAATCAATTTTAATGCAGCTTAATATATATTAATTGGAAGTGTACTGGGGCTTAGCCCAGTGCTTAAAGCTGTCAGGGCTTAAAAAGTAATAGAGTGTAAATGGTAGTATGCATGATAATAATATTGGCTAATATTTATTTTGTTTAATTGCACCAAACATTTTGTATCTATTATCTCATTTGATCCTTACACCATGATCTTTTAGAGAAGTGGTAACCGAAACACAGAGAGGTTAAGTGACTTTTCCAGGACTAGACAGCTAGTAAGTAGTGTAGCTATGATGTCAGCCCAGCCACCTGCCTCCAGAACATGAACTTTTAAAATGTTTATGCCTGAGACCAAGAGCTTTATATACCCTAAAGTTGAAGTGTGGAGAGATTTAAGTTTAAAAATGTCATAACAGAATTATTTAATTAAAAATAAATCAGAAACACCCTAATCACAAATAGATAAATGACTATGGACTAATAATGACGATTATGATAACTACCATTTAGCTATTTACTATGTCCCAGATCCTGAGCTAATAGTTGCACATAAATAAATATTTCTCTTTACAACTTTGTAAGATGCCTACTTTGTTCTCCCTCCCTCATCATTTTCCAAATGGAGAAGCTGAATTTAAGTAACTTGTCCACTGCTATGAGGCAAAGGCCTGGTGAAGCTGCACTTAGATGTTAGTCTGCTGATTCCGAGCTTATATTCCCAACCATGTGATTTACTCTTAAGAACTCATTAAAAGGTACTTTTGGAATGACTTCAAAGCTTATAAAAGAAGTGGGGAAAAAAACCAGGAAACAACAATCAGGCTATGAAATTGTATATGTAATACAAGACTAACTATAAAACAGAATGCATAGAAGGAGGGCACTCAGAAAAAAGCGTTATGAGTGCTTATCTCTGGAGAGTGGAGAGAGATAATTTTTATTCTATCCTCTTCCTGGAACTTCCTGCAAGTTCCACATTTTCTACAATAAGCACGTATTCTAATTAGAATCTCATTGGAAAAAGAAAAGCTTTCAGAAGTATTAAATTTTCAGAAGTTTTGGTCCTGGCCTTGGAGAAGCTTGCAGCTGGGAAGCATGGTCGCTTCTGTGACTCTTGTCACCCTGTATCTGTCTCACAGGCACCAGTGTCAATGTCTGATCTTCCTGAGGACATTCTTGGGGTTCTATTGATGTTTGCATCTCTACAGGTTACAGCATGCACCAGGCATCTAAGGACTGCTTAGGGGCTCTTTGCGTGAAAACAAGGCAAGAGACATCCTGCAATAAAGACCCTACTTGTGAAAAGGACTAATGAGAAAATAGCTTCTATTTGTTGAGATCCTACTATGCATCAGACTACATACTAAGTGTTCTACTTACGTTATTTTTGTCCTCATAAGACTAAATAAGGACAACATGCTGGTTAGTCTCTGTTTTCTATACTTACCCTGCTATCCATTCTCTGCCCAGCTCTGAACGGCAGGGTGTGACCCCACAGCCTACACCTCCCAGGCTGCCTTGCCCGATGATTTCTGTTTGCGATTGACCTTGGGGAGATGCCAGCAGGAGACCAGAGAGAGGTCAGGATGTTTTTTCTGTGCTTCTTCCTGCTTTGGAGCCTGACCACACAGTAACTGCACCCCATGATTTATTGCTGTCAGTGGCCCCTCCTCCACAACGTGCATTCTCCTGGGCTATTCCCTTCCCTCACTCATTCTGGCCTGTTGTTAGTTTCAGAGTGCATTGACACCTTACATTTGTTTCCTTAATACCACCCGCCCTTTGTAAGGAGCCCCACCTGCTTTCTTCTGCTGACCAAGACTAGTGGAGTCCTGTTTTCTGCTGAGACCTAGACAGATAAGGTGTCAATGATCCTAGAGAATTACAGATAAGGAAGCAAGAGATTTAGAGCAGGGTCCAAGGTCACCTAGATAGTGAGAAGTAGAGCAGAATTTGAACTTAAGTGTCTGTCTAATTCTTAAAAACCCTTCTTTCCAGCTGGGGCTCTGGTTCTGCAAGCTGACTCTGCCCTTTGAACCCAAATGACAGACACTCAGCCCCTGAAAAAAAGCTGTGGTCAAAACCTGCTCAAATGAAGCCACTAAGACAAAATATCTGCTGGCTCCCACCCATGAACATCCATGCTGCAGATTCCTCCCACCTGTCCCCTGAATGTCTAACCCTTGAGCAGGGATAAATGTTTCCTGTCTCTGCCCTGGAGATGGGCTTTTGTCTTCCTTAGCTCTTAAATGTGAGTTGGAGGAGATCGATTGCCAGGTCTTAGATGCCATGGTTCCCCAAATCCCAGGGAAGGTGCTTGTGTAAAACCCAGGTTGGCCTGGTTGATCTCAGAGGTCCCTTTAGCTTTCACATCCTCTGAATGAGCATTATCTGTCCCTTTGTAGTGTCTCCCTGGGGCGGGACCTGTGCAGGGAATCAGAACCTCCAAAGGTGTGTAAGCTGTGAGGAGCCTGAGTGAGCTCATAAAAGACTGTGGACTATGGAGGAAACAGAGGCAAGTGAATCAGGATGCACTTATGTCTTATCTGCAGTATGGCATAGCACGTTGATAGTGCAGGGAATCCCATATTACTTGTCCGAGGAAAGTCAGTTTTTTTGAGAAATCTCGAAATTATTATTTTTAAACAGGTAAGAGACTTTGATACTAAGAACTAATTATTTGTTCTTATTTTGAATTTTTCTAAATGTTTTTCTTAGAAAAATAAAGACAATTTGCTTATTATTCCCCCACCCTCCTTCCAGGATGATGATACTCTTATAAAGATTAAGGAGAAAAGCGTGACTAATTTTGCTCACTTTACCTTATCACATGTTTAATAAGGATTTTGCAAAAATGACTTAGGGAAAATGTTTTTGATCCTGTGACTGCAAATAGGCCAGCACAACACATTTCTCAGTTCAGTCAGGAGAAATTATTTCAGGTCTTAAAGATGAAATGCATGAAATAGTCCATTAACCTTGAATGTGATCAGGCAAACCACCTACAGCAGGGACGTGAGGCCTCTGAAGATTCTCCTCACCAGAGTCCTCCCGGAATTCAGATACCCTAAAAATCCTAGGTTTTAATCTAGTGTGTACTCCACTGGTGCCATTTAAAAAAGAAAACAACTTAAATTTATTTTCACAAGGCAGCCACTGTGAGCATTGAGTTGTGGAATTTATGAAGAGAGAATATTTTTTCTTTTTTATTTTTCTTTTCTTTTTTTGGTCTCGTGGAAAAAATGATTCCGAATCATTAGATATTGGCTCTGGGAGATATTATGACTATCATTGCAAACATCAAAGAGGCCTTTTTTCCAGTGTATTGATTTTCTCTTGTGGAGATGGTAGGAATGAGATCTCTTATGTTTTCCTGCAGCACTGAGGGCTCGCTCCTAGATCTGAAACACCTCTAATTCAAGAGAGAGGCTGAACATCATGGGGTTGAGAGGCTCACAGACGCTATTGTACAGAAGGCCACCACCTGAGGCAACCAGTGCTGGCAGTGGGGGTTGTTGAATTAACTCAGAGCAGGCTCAAGGGAGGAGGAAACAGAATGTGTGGTTTTCTTAGTATATGTATGCGTGCATGCATGTGCTTAGGTTGGTGACGGACCACATTTGGGCTTAACAGTATCAACCATTTAACTTATGTTTGATGTCACAAGATTGGATGCTTGCCCCTTCTGCTAAAGGTGGAGATGGGGGAGTGTATGGTGGCGGGGAAGGGAAGGGGAAGGTAAGAAAAGAGTGTGTGAGTATGTGAGGGGTAAGGAGCGTGTTCACATGTGTGTGCATTGGTAAGCAGAGGTGTGTGAATGGTAAGGAGTGCCGCCTGCTGTAGGTGCTGTCGGTGCTTCATGTGGGATGGCAATGAGAGCCCTCAGTTGAGCAACAGGAGTCCTAGGTTGGAGTCTGACTCTGCCACCTACCACCACATGGTCATGAGCATTTACAGCTTCTCTGCAGCTCAATTTCCTCATTTTTAAAATGGGTATTAAGAGCTCTCTCACACAGTTGTTGTGACTAAAAGTTCCAGGCTTCTAGAAGTTATTAACCCAGTGACACTTGTTTCCTTCCTACATGCTGGAGTGACCAGGTATGGTTCTGAGCCCAACCCATAGGTGCCAGTTTTAGTAGTTCACTCCCATGCTCATCCACACACAATTGCTTTGTGCGTCACAATGGTTTTATCACTAGGTCAAGGTCATATGTGTGGATAGCAGCAAAGCCAAATTCTAGACACATCTGATTGCCATCTCAAGCCTGCTCTCCCTCTCTCCAATACTTACTGCTTCTCCTGGAACTCTCCCTGGAAATGAGTGAAAACCTTCCAAAGAAGTAGCTGAGAAAAGCTAAAGATATACAGACTCCCCAAGTCACAGTCTGGCTGGTTATCTCACCAGCCAGAAGAAAAGAGTGCTCTCATGAGCTGGAGCAGCAACAGAAGCAGGTTCTCACCGGCTGGATGGTTCCCACCAGCGTGCAGGGAGAAAGTGTGTGTGAATGTGTGTGAGTGAGTGAGTTTGTGTGTGTGTGTGTGTGTGTGTGTGTGTGTGTGTGTGTGTGTGTCAGGGGCGGGGGACTGGCCTTGGTCCTACTCTCGAGAGGCCCTATAGAGTGAAAGGAGTAAAGGTCATGGAATCGGAGAGACCTGTGGCCAAATACAGCATTTGCTACGCACAAACAATATGACTTTGGAAAGATTTAACTTCCATGACTCTCAATTTCTTTACTGAACAATTAATTAATCCCCACCACCGCCACCCCACCACCTGTCTCTGTCTCTCTTTTTGGGTTGTTGTGAGGATTAAATGATAAATGCGATAATTTGTGCGGCACATTCAGCATGGTGCCTGGTCAGAGTAAGCCCCATAAGGGCCACTTTCCTCCCCTACATCCACTTACCTCATCTGACTGGTACGAGGATTAATTAGATAAGTCCTTGCTAAGCAGAACTTACGCAATACAGATTCATTTCTCTCCCCTCTCTCTTAAAAAACTGGCTCCCAAACTGGTAAAAGTTCCTCCTGAGAGAACGAGAATGGAAGTGGGCGATAAATTGCCTCGTTTCACTCGGTGACTGTTTCCCAATTCTCCTCTGCTATGGCTGTGCTCCCCCAGTGTTTACCGGAGTTCTGGCAGATGAATGTAGAAAATAGATCCTTTGATGGCTTTGTCAACATATCTTGGAGCCAGAGGAATGAGCGCCAAGCTAGTCATCTTATTTGAAACTACAGCTGGGAGGTGATGTTTATTTTGCCCAGCTAGACCCTGCACTAGAATATATAGTACAATTAGATGTCCTTGAAAAATATGGATTGTGGGTTCTCTGTAACTAGGGTTGAGCAAGTCTATTCTTTTACGAATCGATACATATTCATCAAAGGCTGGAGGTGGCCAGTGAAACAGGCTCCTGGGGCTTAAATCAGAGATGATTGTGACCATGATGGGTGGAGAAGGGTACAGTTAGGGTGACCTAGATTAAGGGCTTCATGCTGGCACTGTCCACAGAACTTTCTGCGGTGATGGAGATTCATTTCTGTACTCTTTGATACAGCAGCCACGTATCTGAGTACTTGAAAGGGTAGCTAGTGTGACTAAGGAATCAAATTGTTGATTTTATTTAACTTAAGTAATTTATATAGCCACACATGGTTAGTGGCTACCACAGTGGACAACATTGCATTATACAGACTGCAGCATCCCATGAGCAGCCACTTCCAGACAGATAGAATCTCACCTGAGTGTAATTCCCGGCCATTCCCAGGGCAGGTTGATGTGACTACAGGGCTGCTTCTCCCCACCATTGACTGGATTAAAACTTTGCCCACTGCAAATACTGAGGCAGAACTGGGGAGACTTTGGAGGGCTCTGAGGAGGGGAGAGTGCAGTGTGGGCCATAGCGCATCACTGGAATCTCTGTCAGGGGCTGGAGGTTTATATTCTGTCAGGTTCCAGGCTGTCCTGCCTTGTAATCCTGCCTCCATATCACCAACCCCATGGGTCCCATTCTCATCTGTTGTCTCTAGAGCAAGATGGGTAGTTGGTAACAAAGAGACCTAAGTGTTGTTTCCAAGGGACTCATGGCCTGTCTTCCTGGGACAGTAGTTAGCACGTACTGCATGGCAGGGGGTTGGTCTTCACCAAGTCCCCTGAGGTAGGGACTCTGCCTATGTTGGCTAGGCAAAGAAATGAATGGATGAGAACATTGAATTTGGTAGCTACAGGGTAAGTAATGCTGCCCTGACACAATGCTTTGGTCTCCATAATAGGAAAGGAGCTCACATGGGCAGCACGGGGTAGCCAGGCACCCAGGGTCCTTGGCAGGGATGAACTCAGCCTGGCTTGTACCTACTGCTCTTTCTTCACCCTCTTTCTTTTCTCGATGCTCGCTTCCCTTCCCCATTTACAAGCCCCCAGCAGATATCCTGGGACTGGACCGAGCCGCTCACTTCAAATGCACAACATTGCCCTAGAAGGCGAAAAATGGCCTTTTTTCTTCCCAGCTGATCTCAAGAAGAAAGAGAACCCATCATCCTCTCTTCTTTCCCCTCCTTCACCCCCACAAACAGACCAGGGGCAGGTTACTGAGATGAAAAAAAGAAAATAAAAGAAGATCACTCAGCTAGTTGTTTGCAGGTCTGGGTCTAAAGGTTGGCTCTGTCAAGAATTCACTTTGTGGTCCAGCGCATATGATTTTCCCCGTCTGGGCCTCAGTTTCTTCATCTGTGAAACTGGAGGGGTTGAATAGTCTCTCGAAATGCTAACATTACAGGATTAAAGTAGATCCAGTGAAATGTGATTATCTGAGAGGCTTAATCACTCCAGGCAGCTTTACCACTTAAAAAGGAGCTGGTTAACCCAAGTTGGAGAGTGTCTAGCCCACGTCTATGGCAGGGTAGCTCTCTTAAGCAGGAGGCCTTCCAAACACCCCAACCTGCTCCCAGATATTACTGGCTCCTCTATCCTTAAGGCACAGAGAGTGAAGGGGACACTCCAGGCCCTCAGCGCCCTCACTCCAAGTGCTCTCAGAAGCTATCAGCCACCCACAATGGATTCCTGTCATTCCTGGGCCGACTTGGCTCACGGAAAGGAAATGTGGCTGGAGAGTAAAAGTTCAGATAAACAGATGTACCCTGCACCCAAAAAAATAAGTCACCTGGGAGACTGAACTTGAGAGTGTGACAGTAAAAGAAACACCACACTGGGAGCCAGATGCAACCCTCCAGGCTATGGGTGGGTCACTCCACCCGAGGTTTGCCCTCCTCCTCTTAAAATGGGGGAGTAACCAGCTCTGCTGATTTTGTTTGGCTGTTGTGGGAACCACAACGAATCAATGGCTGCACCTAATGTTTTGTATAAAATGCTGTGCAAATGTGTAGTGGTGGTGACAATGCATTCACCTTCTGCAGATACAAATATTTGCACGGTAATAATCAAACAGCACAACACCGGGCTCCTCCCAGTGCTGGCAAACAGAGCACGTGCTATGAAACCCTAAGAAGCTAAATCACTCATGAGCTGTTTTAAGGATTAGGCAGAAATGTTAATGGCAACAGATGTTGCCTTGTTCCCTCCAGGAGGATTTAGGCTTCAGTGGAGTATTTCTCTGCTGGCTTCAGCCCAAGACGTGGCCACAGGCCTTTTTCTGACCTCCTGTTCAACCCAGCGAGTAGCAGGGGCTTGATTTCTGCCTGAGGTAAAGGATCTGACTGGAAAACACTGGAAACTGAATTTCACCTTGAGAAGGCCTCAATGGGTCAATGATATCCTGTAAGATCAGCTGATTCAAACTTTAGGAAATAGGAGTTACAAATGTACCCGGGGGTTGTTTTGTCATAGGGGTCATGAGCAGAGGTGAAAGCACTGGTTTCCGGCTTGGATTTGGGGATGCCTCCAAGTCCCTATAACAAGAAGACCTGGGTGGTCAAGTAACTGTTCCCGACCTTCTGAGTCATACATTATAGGGGACCATGAAAATGGATGAAGAGAGGCCAACCCAAGGGTAATTCCACAAAGTATTAAGGCTTCTCTTCTAGCACTTGGCAGCAAGTTGGCCACATTCTTGGGAAAAGAGAGGCTGTGTCAACATTGCTGTCTGGAATCTGTGCAGTTTCAGAAACACTAAAGTAGCAGAACATGAAGACATTGCAGAGAAAGACTGCAGGGAACTTCTGAACTTTCAGACAGGTGGCTGCATCCTGTCCTTCTGAAGACTCCAGGCCACTCGTACTCACTCACCTTTGAAGGGGGACTGGGCTCTTGTCACCAGGAAGAGCCTCCTGCTCTTATTGCCGTGCCACTCCTGGCGGATGTGGTAGCCCAGTGTGTTGCAGTGGCCCTTCTTGCAGCTCAGGCACAGGCCCCGGCTGAAGCTGTTCATGTCGCTGCACAGGTAGGCTGTGCTCTGCATGCCGGCATGCAGCAAGGAGTCAATGAAGAGGTGCACTGACCGCTCATGGGAGCATTTTATGGTCTGGGTGATGGCTGGAACACAGGGCAAGGAGGTTGTCATTATCACCCTCTAAACTAAAGTAACTTCAAGTCAAAGGATCACCTTGTTTCTCAATGCAGAGTAGCAGCATGTTAGAAAGGAGGGGTGGGTGCATGTAACAACGGACCAAAACCTACAGAAAGAGTGGACCCCTCTCAGTCACTCAGTGTGGAAGCACCCTGTGATCAATGTGCTATAGCAGGCATTTTAAAAGGACCTAAGGTCACTAAGAAAATAACAAATTATTTAAGAAAGCAGGATAGTATAATTTTTTTTAGAAATATTTCTCAGATGGTTAAAAATGCACAAGCGCCTTTACTCATCCACTCCCTGTATCTTCACACAGCTCCTTGAGCAACTGTAACAAGTGAGAAAATAGAACTCCAAAGATATTCACTAATTCACTCGAGCTCACCTAGTCTCACCTAGGTTGTTAGGATGATAAAGCAGTTACCAGGTTACCTTCTGTTTAGGTACAGTTGTGAGAACCACCCAGAATAGGATCACTTTTCAACATAAAGGTAAAGAAAACAGAAAAACCACACCAAATTTGGGCCAACTACATAAACATACTTGGTCTTCACCTTGAAGTTTAGCATAAAAAAGCAAATAGCGCTCATTGGTTAGAGATACGTTAACTAGGCAGCTAGTTACTGAACACCATCCTAGAGGCCTTTTTTGAGCTTTGGGAGGATGTAGATCTGGGAGTAGGACTGGATGAACAGTCAGTTAGGAACTACTGGTGACGAGAGGGGTGATGACTCCAGCGAGATGTAAAGAAAGATAAGGGGACGTTCCCGCTCCAGGCCTGGGTGGGTGGAAGGCTGGGAGTCCAGCCAAAATGAGATAATGTCGAGTGGGAAGGTCATTCTGATACGGGAGAGGTGCAGGTGGTGATGTAATCGCAAGGGAGTGTGTTCTCAGCTTGGTTTTGGATGATTGGGGTGAGAAGGTGGTACGTGGGGGTGGGGTCTCCAGTTGGCTTACAGTGAGTTGGCATGTTTTAATCAAGATGATTTTTTATAGTAATGAAAAATTTGAAATGCCTGTGGAATGTACGTTTTTGCTGCCATTTTTGTTCTTTAATCCTGTGCGTGTTATAGATGTGCGTGTTAATGTTTTGGTTTCAGGATTTGAGAGAGAAGTGGGATCACAACCCAGATAATGCCATATTCAGCTTTTACCCTGAGGTAAAGGAAATCACAAGGACATATTTAAAGCTGAACTTCGAATTGGAATTTCAGTACTGTCCTGGAGGATCAGCTGACTAAGCCTCACAGGGGCGGAAGAGTTATTTCCACTCTTGTGCGACCAAGGATCAAGAAGCCATGATCTATTAAGTGGATCCTCATGTGGCCCAGAACAGTGGAAGCTTCTGGAGAAGGAGGAATAAGCTCAGGCATCAGGAGTAAACTTTTAGAAAGGTTACTTACCCCGGGAGAGACTTTGCATAGATGCACTGGGTGAGGGTTAGAGGTGGGGTTTCCTGGTGGTGCCCTCGGCTCTTACTCAGAGCTCGGGCTCCAGGGACCTCTGTCTGATAAGATGAGGTGACTGCTGGGGAAATACCAGCCCTTCCCCACTTTCACAAGCCCTCTCTCTGAGTGGACTTGGTGACCATAAACGTTGGGCCCCCATCCTTGCCAAACTCTTCCCAGAATCCATAGAGGTGGTAGATTTCACTGGATCCAGAAGCCCCATGCAAGTGTGGAAAGTGCAGACCAGTGCAGGCCAGAGGCTATTCTTTTTCCTCACCATTTAGGCCGTGCTTGGTAATATGTCTGTAGAGCTCTAGGAAGTGGCAGCCAGGCTGGAAGGAGCCCCCATTGGGGTAGAAGTCATAATGTGCTATGGGCTCTTTGATGCCCACACTCAGGCCCATGTGCCCCTGAGTAAAGGTGTGAATGGCATCCACGAAATTGGCGTCATCTGGTGAAAGACGGTGACTTGGGGGACTTCCTTCAAACAGAGGGCCCGCGGCATCCAGCCCTAACAGGAAAGCAAGGGCAAGTGTTAGGTGTGAACAAAGGAGGGAAAGAAAAATGCTTTTTTTTTTTTTTTTTTTTAGCTTTTTTGATGTTATTACACATTCATGAGCGAGCAGGAAGAAGAAAATCCTAGGATATACTCTTTCTCTAGAAAATCTTGCCATAACCTTTTTTGCAGTAAAACCATGGTGCTGAAAATTGGACACAGGCTGGGTGTTAGCTAAGGGAAAAAGAGGTTTGCAGGAACTATTCAGTATTAGAAAAAGGTTACAAGGGAATGCTTGATTTATTTAAGCAAATCAATTTTAAGTACCTCTTAAGCTAGTTTCAAGAGCATCTGTTTGCATACAAAAAACCCACAGTGCTTATTGTAAGTAGTTCTAACCTACTCATCAAAGAAAGAATTTATTTGCCTGCATGTCATCAGTAATTTCCCTAAATGAGCTGGCTTTTCTCCTACACTAATGTCATTTCATTGGAATGTCCAGAACAGATTTGGGACATCACTGTTTCCTGGTGAAAATATCATGAGCAACTAGGACTACTCAAAGCTCTGGTCCTCAAGTGACAGATGTGTTTGCATGAGACAAATGGCAGCTCCTGGCTGATTGTTGTTGGGGAGTATTTATGTACTCGAGGTATTTTCTTTCTTCCTTTACCTTCTCTGGAGGGTGCTTTGATGTCCCACATCAGCCCTGGCTTTCATCCCTGTTGGGGGCTAAGGAATTGACAAGGGACCATGAGATCACCTGTTCTCTAGTCCTCAGCCATAGTTACAGATGAAGGATGTCTTGGTGTGATTTATATTCCTTTCTTCATCAGGCTGACTATAAGATGACAACATAGTAATTATCCATCCTGCTTCCTCCGATGTGTGTGGGCCTGATTAATGCCTAATATGACCCATGACAGGAGCCAGAGAGGAGAAGGTCCTGGGCCTGATACCACCTCTGCAATTCTGACTCAGCCTTCTAGCCCTGGAATTTCTATGAAGGGCCTTAATAGCCTTCTGTAGAACACCTGCTCACTCTTGGGCTATTGAGGGTCAAATCACAGGGGTGGGTACACAATTACTGGTCTGTGGATCAGGCTTCCCCAGTCACCAGTAAGATGAAAAAAAAAATAAGAACAAGGAAATGAATTCTCATATTAAGAAATTTACTTAATTTAAATGTCTGCCATTATCTCTATCTTTTTCTATCTCAAAATAAATCTCTCCTTTTATGAAGTAATGATAATAGTAGATAGTAGTCACCAAAAATATTTTTACTTGATAAAATAAAAGGGCATAGCAATGCTATTCATCTTAAACTTCTTTTGAATTATTTTAGCCAGTGAAATATTGTCTTAGCCTGACCAATCTTGAAGGAGGAATAGGAGTTTGGTAGGGAGACTAGAGCTCGGTGGATGATGGCCGTAAGATATTCCAGACAAAGAGAATAGTACACACAAAGGCCCATAAGCACAGGAGGCCACAGAGCATTTGTGAAGTGGAGAAAAATCTAGTGTCATGACGGCCTAGAACTACAGAATGGAAACAGTGGGACGAAAAGCCAAAGAGCTCTGGGGACACTGCACTGAAAAGGTCCATGCCTGGGCCATTGTAGGAATCAGTGGGTCTTGGGGACTCGGCTGGAGAACCACCTGGTTAGGTGTGTTTTTCCTACCATAACTTTAGGGCAGCATGGGGGATGAGATTTGTGTCAGGGGCCCTTGGGGGAAAGGCCCTGCATGCTTTCAGCTCTTCCTGGATATCGAGGGCCATTCCTAAGATGGTGGAAAGCTTAGGATGAGGTTCTGGGTACAGAGTTCCCTTCCTCAATCTAAATGGGTCCCAGAGTAAGACAGATGTGGAAACTGAGGCACAAACATGGCTGATGTTACAGCAAATTTAGGGCTGTGATTCTTTAACTTGCTTACATTAGACTTTTTAAACTATTGATTGAAAAAGAAACTCTTTCCTGCTATAAAAGTGCACAAAAAATCTACCTTTTCAGTCCTATTTGGCTTGACTACGAGAGGCATTCATCTGAGGAAAGGCAATAGGAATGGAGGCTGTGATTTCTAAATTATCTTGGAACAGCAGTCCATGAGAGCACTCACATTTGAAATAGTGCTGCACGTCCTTCCTAGAACACCAGGAAGTGAAGGGAGTGGGGATATGTTAATTATGAGGCCGTTGGACAAGCAGGTCCTTGCCCCATGCTCCCGTGCAGTCATGGAGATTACAGTTGAAGGTTATGAGGCATGGTTACCTGTAATTCTCCCAATCTTCTGCTTTCCGCTGATGTAACTGCCAGCGAATCCTGAGACGTGTGCACCCAGGCTGTACCCAATTAGATGAACATTGCTTCGAGAAAATTGAACAGATTCCTGGAAGACAGTGGTAAGATGGTTGCAGAAGAGCTGTCAGGTAAGAGCCTTTTGTGGGTCCAGCTCTCTCAGGCTCCCGCCCTGTTCTTTGCGCCCAACCACAAATGAAGTGCTTAATTTATACTCCAGACCCAAACTGGTTTCTCACCTTGCAGACTCTGCCCTCTCTCTTTTCAGCCTCAGCGACCTGGAACTGGTGATGCTGCCTCCTGCCTACCTGTTTTGAACTGTACATGAATGCCCTCTAGAAGCCATCCAGTTCATTTGTGTGGGATTGGTTGGTTCACAGATCCCTTAACTCATCCAAGGGGGTGAGCATAAAAAGAATGGTGGGTGGGATGGGGGAGAAGATGATGATTCTACAAAACAGAGGTGCAAGTGAGGCAGCTGAGAGACCCTTGAGGCCTGGCCTTCTCATTCCTATGAGCTTAGCAGAAGTGATTCTCCTGTCTGGGTTGCTACTGGAGACCAGCTTAATTCAGTTGGGCTTAGAGGAAGAGTGAGGAAGGGCAGGTCTTACCTCCAGCCACTGGAGAAGAGCTGCAACCTCCTGGCCCACAAGGCGGGTATTGTGGACAGCAACGGTGTAGTGGTTTTGGGCCAGGGTGATCCAGTTTGCTAGCCCCACATTCACTGGCTGAGCCAGCTGAGACTTCAGTGCGGCCACCATCTGCCAGATCCAGTTTTCCAGCAAGCCATCCACCTGAGGGAGGTCCCACAGTGCAGTCAGCCTCACCAGGAGCGGATGGAGGGAGCATTGCACTAATTTCCTCTTTCTCCTTATTCACCTCTTTTTCTTCTCCAACTGTTAGCTAATGCTGGAGCCTTCTCTCCAGAAGAAAGGGCTTTATAAGGGATTTTCTAACCTCAGCACTATTGACATTTGGGGACAGAAGCTTTTTTGTTGTGGGGCTGTTCTGTGCTTTGTAGGATGTTTAGCAGTCTCTAGCCTCTATCCTTGGGATGCTGGCAGCAGCACGCCACCCCCTTCTCCACCCGCAGCCAAGTCGTGAAAACCAAAAACGTCTCCTGACTTTGCCAGATGTTCCCCAGGGGCTACAACCCCCAGCCTCCAACTGAGAACTATTCTCTTAACATTTTCCTATTTTTAAGACTTTCAAATCTTTAAAACAATGGAAAAGTCTGTGAAAATTAGCTACTGAAAGCTGACCCCTCCTACTGTAGCTCCTCCAGAAGGCCTGCTCTGCGGAACCTCTGAGTCCCACCCCATTGTCTCTCACCACTGCATTCTGCTGCCTTAGAGGGACTAGCACTATGAGACAGAACCTACTAAGGGCTCAGTAAATATTTATGGGGAATTGGTGTATGTATGAGCCTTGTTTGAGAACTAATTTGCAGGGAACTTCTGATGGGTTCACAGAGCAAAGACATTCGTGCTATGTCTTAAAGAACAAATTAGGCCCTCTCTCAGAAGAATAAGCATGGGCAGGTGAATGTGGTGGTGGTGGTGGGGTCCAGGACATCCCAGGCAGAAGGAAGAGCACGTGAGAGTATGGTACATCTGGCGAGAGGAGAAAAGTCATTGAAGTGATTGAATACTAGACTACAGAGGTGAAGCTGGAAAGCAACACTGATGACTTGGCATGTCACCTGGGGTAAGGTGCATTCATTTAGTAAATGTTTACCCAGTGCTTTCCATGTGGATGTAGTACCTTTGGTTCAAATCCAGACTCTCCCAGTTACTAGCTCAGTGATCTTGGGCAAGTTATTTAATATTTCTCATCTGGAAAATAGGATAATAATAGTGCCCTCCTTCCAGGATTGTTGTGAAAATGAAATCAGGTAATATATGCAAAACACTTTGAACACTTGAAGCATAGTAAACACTCAGTAAATGTCAGTTATTGCAAGCTGTTGTTACTGTTTTTAAATTTTTTATTATTTTATTTTTTGCTGTTATTATTATTACTACTAGTAATAGTAGATGTATTCCAGTCTGGACAGAATTTTGAGAATAAAGAGCTATTCTGGTAAAAAGACCTTAGTAAGAGGACCCTGCTATCTTCATATTGCATTTGTAAACAAGATATTTACTCAGTAACTAATTCAATTAACAAATATTTTTGGAGCTTCTAATATATAATGAATAATGTCCCACAGGAGAAGAAGGGAAAAGATACTCTAGGCAGAAGGCACAGTCTGAGCCAAGGCCAAGAGGAGAGAAATTACATGGTATGTAGAAGGAACTATAAGCACATGGGTGTTGCTGGAACTTAAACTGGAAAGTAGGGAGAGTGAGGGGGAGACAGGGAGAGTGAAAATTAAATAGGCTGATTTATAATGTAAAGGGCCTAGCTCAAGGGCCCATTTTTCATTCTAGGGTAGAATAGATGGGAGTTTCAAAAATATTTCCAACTAGGTGGCAGGGAAAGGTTTCCGAGTCATGAAAGAGATCTCTAAAATTTTAAATGTTTCATATTGTGAACTATGCTTCAAACTGTGTGTGGTCTGATAAACAAGGAGTCAGAATTTTCTCTTGGAGACAAGTCCTCATTTAGTTTGACTTCAGTTATTGCCCACGGTATTCTTTCTCTCTTTCTTCTATAGGTAATAATATTTTCAGTGTCACTGAAAGGCTACATGTCTCAGCTGCCTTTCAAACTAGGTATGGATGTAATTAGTAGCATTTGTAGGTGCTTCTGGGAAGCTAACCTAAAAAAACCACTATTTTATACCAAAAGCCTTTGAATTAAACACTTTAAATAGATGAATTTGTATGGTATGTGAATTATATCTCAATAAAGCTGTTTTTGGAAACTTTGCTCTTTGACTCCATTGTGTACACCCTTTACTACATTGTGCTATCTGGAATAAAGATGTGATGGCTAGTGCTCTAGCTGCCATCTTGGACTATAAGAATGAGGGTCCACATCTAAGGATGGCAGAGTATTGAGCTGGAAATTAGCTGGGTCCTTGAGGGCTTCATTGACTAAAAGCTCATTAACTAGTTTTAGACTACATATCTCTGAACTATTATGTGAAATGGAAACAAACTTCTGTCTTATTCAAACCACTGCCAATTGGATCTCTGTTGTTTAACCAGCTGAATTTAACTCTGACAGACACAATATTTCACCGTGAGACTGTCTTCTGGCTTCCTAATTCTTCTTGTGAAATATGCAGTGCTACCTGCTTGGACTACAATCTCTATGGACCCTCATTTGCTATGTGACCTCTTTGAGTCACATCTTATTATCTGAAGCATGGAGATAATTATACTTTCCTCCCTTTGCTTATTCATGGAATCGAGACAGCCAATGAAATAATGTGTGGAGAAGCACTTGGAAAATTAGAATGTGCTCTATAAATACTAGGCATGAAGTCATTATCACTGGCTCCCTATCTTTTTATTAAAATTGAATATACTAGGGAGAAAAAGAGAAAATGTAAAAACAGAGAGAAAAAAGGTGTGTCAGAATTTCCTACCGACCACCCATGGATTATCATCACCAGCGGCAGAGAGGAGTTGAAGCCGCACTGTTGTAATGTGTCAGGGTGATGGAGCTGAATCTGACAGCCCTGATCATTTTCCCCTTCGAACAGCAGAAATCTGGTCTTCGTGTCCTGAAATGTCTTCTTTGTTTCAACAGCTTGAGATCTTCCAAATGTCTCTGGAATATAAGATTGGGAGATGATGTTTAGCCTGGCATCTGTTCTACTTCTGTCAGCCCTGGGACAACCCAAAGGTTTCGAAGAGCACCAGCCAATGGGGTTCCTGTGAGGTGATAGATATAGTCATGAGCCATGGCTTAAGGGAATCCAAAAGAACATTTCCAGGAAATGGCCATGTCCTTCCTGGAGAATGGAAGGTGATCTAGGAGGACCCAACACAGAGGCGGAGAGGGCCAGATCCTCTGTCCTGCTATCTTGCTATCCTGGTGGCTATAGGACCAGCCAGTCAAAAACTGGAGTGACTCTAGAAGAGCAGGGATATGGGAGAGGCAATTGGGATGGAGGTTCAAAGAAGATAAGAATTTCATCCAAAATCACAGTGCTGGTAAGTAAGTGGTAGAGTCAGGATTTGAACCAGAGTCTCTGTGACTCCAATCCCCTACATTCCTATGCTAGGGAAGCAGTGAATAAAGCACCTTAGTTAGATGCATTCTCTCATGTAACTCAATCTGTTGTCACTTGCAGACAGAGTATATCACGTAGCCTGACATAGACCGGGTTGGGTTGGGGTGAAGAGGATAGCTAAAGGAGTTGTGGAGGACTTTTCTGGGATAGTGATGCTTATGCTGGCTTTAAAGAATGAATGAGGGCTCTTGTGTATATATGGGTAGTGGGTGGGTTGTGGGAGGTAGTAAGGCTTTCCAAGTTGAGGTAACAACTGAGTATGGGCATGGGACCTTGTGGGCATAAGGAGGCAGGAGTCTGGGCAAAACTGGACAACCAGAGAGTGGGGAACCCTGGGATGTTGAGAAATCTGGACCTTATACTCTAGATCAGGGGTCCCCAACCCCTGGGCTGTGGACTGGTGCTGGTGGCCTGTGAGGAACTGGGCTGCACAGAAGGAGATGAGCGACAAGCGAACCAGTGAAGCTTCATCTGTATTTGCAGCTGTTCTCCAGTACTAACATCACCACCTCAGCTCTGCCTCTGATCATCAGGTATTAGATTCTCATAGTAGCACCGGTCCCCGGTGCCACAATGGTTGGGGACTGCTGTTCTAGATGACAGGTTGCTGCTGAAGAATTTTTCAGCAGAAGAGGATAAATGAATATCCAGTTGGAATTTTTAAAAAACTATATGAGGATGGGATAGAGAGAGAAAGATTGCTTTTAATATTTCACCTTCTTTTGTTAGCCTCTCTTTTGGGGGGACTCACCCTGAGCTGGAGCCACTTTGGGTTGGGGTGGGCTGTTAATCAGCTCTGCAAGGCAACCCAACTGCTATTGAGGCCATAGTGTTGGCCAAAGACACATATCTCTGCTCAGGGGCTGGGTGAAGCCTGAGGAGGCGCCATGTTCCCAGGGTTGTGGCACCTCCAGATTGGTGACATCTTTTCTGCCAAGATTAAAAATCAGGTCAATCACCCTCCCTTCCAGCAAAGGATGGGCTTCCCTGTGGCTGAGAGGTATACACAAGGCCACTCACACATTTTCAGGACAACTTAAAGATTTGTCCCAAACATTTAAATTCATCCCAATTACCGAGGACCCCAATCATTCTTTCTGAGCATAAAGTCATTCAGTCTTGGGATAATAAGTCTTGGGCTCTTGGTTTCAGGGGACAGCAAGACTGAGAGATGATGAACCTACAAAATACAAAAGCAGGTATTAATGAAGCCAATTTTCCTACCCAAAGGTTATTAATTTGAGAGGTTATTAATTTCCAGCAAAGGGCAATGATTTTTCACCATGATGACAGAATGAAATGTGTCATATTTTATTAAAAGGAGATGTGGGCAAGAATCTGAATAACTTCTCTGAGATAATGAAAAAGATTTCTGCTGCCCAGTTTGGCCCTTCCAAGCTTAGGGTCTTTTGAGCTTATCTTCGGCTCCTGGTCTGTGTCCTCCATTTAATGGTGTGCACTGCCCTCCTGTAGTCTAAGTCAGAAGCCGAGGTGTCACCTTGCATTTCTGTACCTGCTTTCTAATCAGTCTACAGCTGCAGGTTCTCAAGTACCCCCTAGATCCCTGTGCCCTAGTCCAAGTGCTTGGTTTGTTGCCTCACCTCTGTTGGGTCTCACCATCCTCCCACATACTGTTGTTAAAAGAATTTTTCTAGAACAGAAGTGACTACTAGACATGTTAGTGACTTCAAGCTTGCAGCCAAGGCTACCACCCTGATCCTCCAACTCCTTACCTCTCTGCATTCTCCCACTACCCCAGACTGCCAATAGTTCCCCCAGACGCCTTTTCACAGCCTCTGCATCTTTGCACTTTTTGTTCTCCATCTCTGCTGCTCCCTAGTAAACTCTGGTCCGTCCATCCATTAAAAGGGAACTCAGACATCACCCCCTCCAGGAAGGCTTCTCGTCTATCCAGAGATAGTTATTTCCTTTTGCTGCCAGTTCTGTATTGGGTCCCTGATCCTAATGTCCTTGTCCTGTGGTTTGGTCACTTATTTTTTTCAGGCGTGTGGTGTTTCCTCCATCAGTCTGTGAACTCATGGAGGGCAGTTGCTAGTAGGTGTTTAATAAATGCTTAGTGCGCGATGTGGTATCTGTGGGATCCAGGTCTCAGATCAAAGGCTAATGTGTTTGTCAGCCATTTATACACTGGAGCTAAACGTAACTAATTTTCTTTTATTTGGTGGAGGAATAGCTACATATTCCTTCACTTCAGGATAGCCGACTAGAATGCTAAGATGACTATATGAAAATAAAATGAGGATAGAAATAATACCTATCCCATGAAGTCATTACAAGGATTAAATAAGACAGTATCTGCAAAGAACTCAGAAATGTACCTGGCACATCATGAGCACCTACGGAGGGCTGTGTTGTTAAAATAAGTACAGCTGTTCCCCAGAGCTAGCATCACCACCTCAGCTCCACCTCAAATCACCAGGCATTAGAGTCTCATAGGAGCCAGCATCTTGCATTTTTGATCTGTGAGATCCTTTCTGTGAAAATGTGTCCCAGTTGCCCTCACAGGACCAATTCTGTCTTATGTGTATTTACTCTAGATTTAGCTGGGAGAATAAGTTTTGGTCTTTGTGCCTGAGGCTTCAAGGCTGTTCAGGAGAATCTTACAGAAAAAGAGTTGTCAGAGAGAAAGGCCCATGAACTACTGAACCAAACTGTGTTCTACTTTTTCTTCCTGGAGGCATGGCTTACTTTTAGCATGCATATGAGAGAGGAAGTTGTGTATGTAAATTCCTGTATTCATTCATTTCCTCAATAAATACTTATTAAGCAAGTATTATCATATTGCGTTCTGCCATGGGCCCAAGTTAGATGTAGTTGGAGGCAAATAGGGCATGCCCTCTCTTTTTTAGGAGTCCTCAGGGCAGCAGGAGAGGTAAGCATAGAACTAGCTACTGCATATAGCTTCTGTGAGTGCTACAGTGGAGGGATGCCCTGAGTAGGGGCTTTAGGGAAAAAGTCAAGAGAAGATGAGTCTAGACACTATCAGTTGAGTCTAGAAGAATGAAAGATTCTTTAGGAGCTCATATGTGGAAGAAATTGTTGAAGAAAGTGAGGCTCTGGTGCTTGAAAAAATAAGATTTCATGGAGAACCTGGATATTGAAGGGCTCCGTAGGGAAGAGGGCCAAGAATTCTTTTGTGTGATTCCAGTAGGTAGAAACAAAATCAATGGATGGGTGTGACATGGAAAAAATTTTTGACTTTAAGTGGGTCACAAAAATACATGGTAGAGGAAATAGGGACAGAGAGAAAATAAAGGCAGTAAAATAACAAAGACAGAAATGTTAATAGATTAGCACCCGCCCTAACATGTACACTGTGTGATCCCATAAGGCTGCTGGAGATGAGCCATAGATTTTGTTCTGAGCTTCCTGTTAGCCAAATTAAAAAAGAAAACAAGAGCAGTCAGAGGATTCATGGGGTTTACTTCCTCACACTTTTCTTGTCTTGAACCCTGAGATAGTTTTTTTATGAGTTATTGTAAAAAAAGGTCACTGGGTAAGAAAATGGCCATTGTCTTGAATATAATCCCTACATAGCAGTGAGTTTTATGTGGTTGACTCTGAGAGTGGTCCGAAATCCTTAATGGAAGCAGCGGCCACAAGCGCCAAACAGCATTTAAGTACAGAGAGTCTCTTTGAGGCTCTTCACTATAATTTAGCAGCAGTCCCATGGCTGAGGGAGGCAGGGGCCACTTCAGGCCACATTTTGGATGTGAAGAGTAGAGCCTGAGTGTTTGAGCCTCCATGACAGTCTGACTGCCCTCTTCACAGAACACATAGACTACTGGAACATCCTCAGCTGAGTCATGGCTTCGAGGACTCACTGCTGTCGCCTGCACCCATTCCTTTACTGAAACCTCTCTCCCAGGTGTTAGCCCTGCACAGGTCAGCTCAACGGGCATCTCTATCTGGGGAAGCTTTTGGCACTGCAAACCCAGTGAGGCAAAAATGGATTGTTTTCTTTCCTCCCAATCCATTCATCTTCCTTCTTTCTGCTTTTTCTATTGTGGTTTGTAACACCATCATTTGTCCATGCTGTTTTTCAAGCTAGAAAGCTTGGAACTGTCCTCAAATGCCCTCTCTGTCCCCTTGGTAACTCACTAGGATCATCAAATATGGAGTACTCAGACTCGGGATTATCTTCTCTGCTCCCTGCTGCTGGCCTAGTCTAGGACCTCATCCTTTTTTTTTTTTTTTTAAGTTGTGGTATTGTAATAGACTCTTAACTATTTTATATTTTATTTGTAGAATTAATACATACTAATTGTATAGATACAATCTGAAAAATGCTGATGTGAATAAAGAATCCCACTATGCAGAAAAACCCATAAGCAATATTTGGAGTGTTTACTTCCAATCTTATGGCAATATGGATATTTATTTGGAATGTCTATAATTGAGATCATGTTATGTGAATGATTTTGTGTCCCTCTTCACCTGTCATGATAATTTCGTATAGCATTAAAATTGTTCAGAAACATGCTTTTTGAAAAATGGCATAGGTTGCTTACTTATTCCATTATTGTTGAACATTTAGGTTATTTCCGGGTTTCTTTTCTTTTTTTTTTTTCAGTTACTAAAAGTGCTCTGATGACCATCTTTATACATAAAATTTTTATCTGAATCTATGAATATTTTCTTAGTATATATTCCCAAAAGTATAGATTCCCATTAGATCATGGATGTGATCTTATTTATATCTCTTTTTACATAGATATCCAAATTAATTTTCAGCACTTTTCAAGCTAATATTTATTGAGTGCTTACTCTGTGCTGGGCACTTTCCTGACGGTCTTAGTTGTATTAACTCATTTAAACCTCACAACTACTCTGTGAGTCAGCTAAGGATTCCATTTTGAGTGAGGAAATTTGTTCCAATTGTATTCAGTAGAATCAGCTCCTTCTCCAGGCATGTTTTTGAAATTGTCATTTTCTCATGTCTTTTGAAGAGATAAAGACACAGCAATGATAAGAATCTGGGGATGAGGCAGTGGTTTTGAGAGAGAATATTTACTAAGATAAGTGATTTCAAGAGAGAATATTTACTGAGATAAGTGGTTTCGAGAGAGAATATTTACTAAGATAATCCTTTGCAGAAGTCAGCCCCTGTCACTTGGAAAGTGAGTTGATGGGCTGGGAAGGCTTGGGCTTCCCTCTGCATGGCAGCAAGATCCTGAGGCAGCAAAGTTTTCTCAAAAGTAGTCAGAAGAAGTCAGATGCAGCCATTACATTTCTAATATTAGATTCCTTGCAGTAATGATTTCTCTAGTCTTAAGGCAGCCCTCAGGTTTGAGGGTTCCTAATATTTCATACAAGAACAAATTATTTCATTTTCTTTTGGGTAAGGACATCATTATGTGAGTGACTGCAGGCAATGAGCTGGCATAGAAGAGAATAAAAAATTATGCAGGAATCAGAACCTATCTTCTTCCCATGATGCCTGGGCTAGATGCTCCTATTAGCTCAATGTTTGTTGAATGCCTCCCATGTATTGGCTGGAGCTGAGGACACAAGTGCATCAGACAGCAGCTGTAAGTATTAATATGCCCCTCACAGAGTAGTTAGTGAAATATCTTCACATTCATGATGTAAACTGCTAACACAAAATATGTGTGTGTGTGTGTCTGTGTGTGTGCACGCGCGCGTGATTTTCCTTTGTTAACCTGAACTATTGAAAATATTCCCAGACCTGGGACAAGTGGGAGGAGTCCTCTGGAAGTCCATAATTTCATGATTACCCTCTAGGCCATGTCCTCTGCTCAGGATGGAACGAACCTATGAGATGAATGTCGCCATAGCTCTGACCCTGGCTGCTGTGTCAGGCCCATGATTTGTACATGGGCAACACTGACTTCAGAATTTCTAGGACTACTCATTCATTCATTCTTCTTTCTACCAACACTTTCTGTGTACCTACTCTGTGCCATGCATTTTTCCACAAATGAAACTTGCCTTTAGCTAAATTGTTTCTGGAGCAAGTGTCAGGTTTTCTTCTTTATTCTTTAAAAAAGTGTATTTGGTACAAAAAAAGCAGAGTCACAGCAGAAAACAAAACATTAAAAAATATACTTTCATTCTCATCATCTTAATGGGTTGACTTTTTATTTTCTTGTGCTTCATTTCTGTAACCAGAAGAAAATATACTTTTCATGTGACTGTACAGATATAACTGTTTTTGCTTTTTTAATTTTACATTATACAATAAACATCTCTCCCTATTCCTACAGTGTTCATACTCATCATTTTTAAAAACTGAGTAATATTCCACTAAGGAAACATTTTGTAATTTATGTATCCATTTCCCTCTCTGGGACAAGCAGTATATTTCCAGTTTTTCACCTTCATAAACAGAGCTGCAATGAACTTCAGGCAGCAAGCTTTTCCTTTCAGAGAATTATTTCCACCGGGATAAATTACCTGGTATGGAATTACTTGGTTAAATGGTGAGATTGGGGGTGGCTCCATAGTGTAAGGTCCTGGGTTCACATTCCAGGTAGAGCCATGGACCATACCCTGGGTGTGCCAGGCTCTGGGTGCCCAACATGAGTGAGCATGTGGGAGGAGATGCCCCGTCTTCAGAGATCAAGTTCTTAAGGGGAAACGGCAACATCCATAGGTCAGAGGTCGAAGTAGGGGGAGTGGGGGAAGGAATTAAAGAGGGAAAATAATAATAATAAATGGTGAGATTGTTTTGCTGACATGGGAGGTGAAGCAATCTTGAAAGTTGAAGCAGTCTTACAAATAAGTCCTCCATGGGGTGTCGGCCACAATTATTATCAATCCAGAGAACCCATAATACCCAAAAGTTCTCATTAAAAGTGATAATAGGGTGCTGGGAGCAGGTGGAAATGGTAAAGCAGATTAAAGAGCTGTTTATGTGGCTACCACTTACTTTTTGCTAGTAACTCAGAATTTCTTATTTTATTCATTCTTCACAATTACCCCTACAAGTAGGTTATTCCAAAAGGAAACTGGGTCTTAGAGAGGTTAAGTGTGTTTACCACAGCCACAAGAAATAGTTGAATTGTGAGTCTCATGTCAAGAGGGGCTCCTTTGCAGTCCAGGGAGTTGAAGTCACATACTGGGACAGACCCATCAACCTCCTTTACCAGGCCTTCAGGACCCCACAGGAGGCTGGCTAACCATCAGGTCATTGTGATATCAGTTTTTTTCACTATTGCACTTCCATGGATTAGAGTGTGGCTGTGTTAAAATGCATTTATGTGGTGACTTAGAAGAGAACTCAGAGTCTGAAGTGGAGGCATATCACATGCAGCAGGCAGCTGAGTGTGTTCTTGTTAAGTCTGCAGCATCCGCTTGTAGAGACAGTGTGGCTTTAAAAACTCAAAACTATTTCACTCATATTTAGTTATTGGTGAACTATGTGTGACTGTGTATTGGCAGATCTCCATGAAGTCCTAGTTTCTCGTTAACTGATTC
Organism: Macroglossus sobrinus; assembly: GCA_004027375.1. Lineage (NCBI taxonomy): Eukaryota > Metazoa > Chordata > Mammalia > Chiroptera > Pteropodidae > Macroglossus > Macroglossus sobrinus. Next base: position 144,668 of record PVKZ01000047.1, on the reverse strand, counting down.
TGGTTGACCTTGAGCACGTCATTCAGGTCTGTAGGCCTCAGTTTCCTCATCTGGAAAATGAAGAGTTTGGATCAGCTGACTCTGAGGCCCTGATGGTGGTACAGATGTCCTCTGCTCACTGAACCAGCTGGACCAGGGGTCTAGAACCCGCTTTCCCTCCAAACCAGCTAGGCTTCTGGAAAACCAAGAAAACCATTCCAGGGTCCCTCTGGTTCTGAGGTATATGTATCCTAAAACAGTTCTTTCTATTTCTGATTTTCAGTAAATAAAAGATGCCAGAAAGAAGTGTTTTTGAGGCCAGAGTTGATTAGACCAAAAAAAAAAAAAATTCGAGAGCGGTGGTGACCTGGGGACTCTTGGCTCTGTTCCCATGGGAATGCTCCTCTCTCTTGTGCTGAAATCTGAACCTGATGCTTTGTGAAGATATACACTTGCAGCATGAGGAAAGTATTCAGCATCAACTTGGTCAAACAGCCCAAGGTTACTCTTTAAGGCAAAAGTAAACTGTGGGTGGGGGTGGAGAATGTGAGCTGAACATGTGAGATATGTTCTCTAGGGCGGCTTTAAGGGCCCTCTGATGAAGAAATAGTCCTGACTCACCAACCCCTGAGTGTCCCTGGGGCTTCCCTGTGTTTCAGCTTGGAGCAGAGAGGGCAGGTCAATGGGTCCTCTTAGATCTTACATCTAAGAAACTGAGGGACCATTGTGATCCCATTCAGTCATGTATTCATTCAGTCATTCCACCACACATTTAGTGAGCACCTCTTCTGTGGCAGGGATCATGCTTAGTATTGTGGATACGATAGTAAATAAGACATACTGTGCTTTCAATAAGTTCATGGTCATATGGTGGAGGTGAGTAAATAGACAATTGTTACACAGCTTGGTAAGTGTTTCGATGGCTAAATGATAGGAGAGGCATCTATCCAGCCACAGGGTAGCTAGTGTGAAGGCAGCTAGAGTACCCCATTGGTGAGCAGTGTCACCAGTTCCCCAGATAATCTTGGGGATTCCAAATCAAAGGCTGGTCCTGAGGGGAGGGAAGGACTATGGAATGTGGAAGGAAGATGAACCCATGTGTGATCAATACGTTACCTCAAGACTCATAGAGCTTGAGGTCATAGTTATAGCCTATTTCCCGAGACCCTTGGTTCCTCTCATCTCCTTTGAGACTCCTGAGGTCCTGGGGTCTGCAGCACATCTCTTCTCATTTTCTACATGTTCATTTCCTAATGATTAAATTAAGGAGGGGTTCGGTGTCTGGTCCAAGGCCAACAGCTGGCTAAAATTATCAAACCAGGGCTAGAATCTCCTTTCTCTGTGTCACTCTCCATACATCTAGGTTCTGAGGCTGCAAAAACTGTTCTAGGTGTGTTCTTTTATCCTTGTTTCTTAAGATATTCTTTTGGACCCATGCCCTCCCTTCACTGCCTATGTCTGGAGGCACTGTTGACTGCTGCCTGCCCCCTCATACCATAACACATACTCCAACAATTTCTGGGGCACCATGGAAGCAATGGTAGAAGCAGGATAGAGTAGTGGAAAGGACACTGGCTTTAGAGGTAGTCGGCTCTGTATTTGATCTATCACTTATTAATTAATAACTCTATCAGTTAGTTATATGCCTTTGGAAGCTCACTTAACCTTTGGAAGCCTCAGTTTCCCTCTCTTAAGTTGCAAATATGAATATCTCATAGGGTCATTGTAAGAACTGGATGAAACTTGGCAAAATGTCTGACACAGAGCTTAGCAGTCAATACTTCACTTCTCTTCTCCTTTTAAAACTTACCTAAGATCTCTTCCATCTCATATCTTGATCCAACATAAGTTCTTCCTGATACGTTTTGATACTTACCTACCAAGGTCTTTGCCAGCCTATTTAGCATCTTTCTGTGATTCTGTATACCTCCTTGAGGCAGCACATTACATATCTTGGCAAGAGCATTATGCCTTTGTGTCAAGAAAAGGAGGGCCCTTTTTGGAGTGAGATTTCAGCCTCCCCTCTCCCATTTGTCCAGGCTGTTTTGGGCAGTAGAAGTCTATTGACCTTATGTAGCAGCTCTGGAGACTACTAGGCTGGGTCTCTGCCTCTACTAACCGTGTGCTCCAGCCATGCCATTTAAATTAGGCAGCTCTAGGAGCCAAACCTGACTACAGATCAATGGGAAATAAAACTCTAACTGCAAAACACATCCAGCCAGGGTTCTGCCCTTAAACCACTGCTAAATAAATATTTCCCTTTCAGGATCTCTTATGTTTTACCTAATCTTCTATATTTGAGGGCATTAATTCTCACATATCCATGTGTTTAAGATTGAGACTCCTGGGCAGAATCCCCAGAGCAGCAGGTTCAGTAGGTCTGGGGAAGCTTGAGAGTCTGCATTATCCCAAGGTGGCAGATCATTCTGAGAATAACTTGCCTAGTGATTGGGAATATAAGCTTTGGATATCCCTAATGAATATAGGCAAAGATTCTCAACAGAATATTAGCAAACCAAATTCAACAGCATGTTAAAAGGATCATATACTATAAGCAAGTGGGATTTATCTTTGGGATGCAAGGATGGTTCAACATATGCAAATCAATTGATACACCACGATAATAAAAAGAAGACAAAAATCAAATCATCATCTCAAGAGACACATTAAAATTCAACATCTTTTCATGATAAATGCTCTCAACGATTGAATATAGAAGAAATGTACCTCAACCTAATAAAGGTGCTGTATTACAACCCACAGCTGACATCATATTCAATGATGAAAGGCTGAAAGCTTTTTCTCTAAGAGAAGAAACAAGACAAGGATGCCCACTCTCACCACTCTTATTCAACACAGTACTTGAAATCCTAAGCAGATCAAGTAGGCAAGGGGGAAAAAAAAGCATCCAAATTAGAGCAGAAGTTAAATTGTTTCTGTTTGCTGATGACATGATCTAGTATGTAGAAAATCATAAAGATTTCACCAAAAAGAACTATTAGAACTAATAAATGAGTTCAGTTAAGTTCAAGGCTACAAAATCAACATACAAAATTTAGCTGCATTTCTACACTATCAATGAACTATCTGAAAAAGGAATAAAGAAAATAAACTCATTGTTCAATGAAATCCCTATCATAATTTCAGTGGCATTTTTCACAGAAATAGAAAAACAATTCTAAAATTTGTATGGAATCACAAAAAACCCCAAATAGCCAAAGGAATCTTGAGAAAGAACAAAGCTGCAGGTATCACACTCTTTAACTCAGAACTATATCACAAAGCTATAGTAATCAAAACAGTATGGTATCGGCATAAAAAAAAAGACACATAGATAAACAGAACAGAGTTAAGAGCCCAACAATAAAGCCATACATATACGCCTTCACTGACCTTAGACCCAGAATATGTCAGGGGGTCAAGTTCTTTCCCATGGGGTCCTCAGTGACCTAAAAGAGTAAAAGTGACCCCCACAGGGAACTTCCCAAGTAGGCAGCTTTCTCTCAGGCAGAACTGGGTCTGGGGGATGTAAAAGTGCTTGGAGCCATGGAGAGCCAGGTGTAAGGAATTCTACAAAGGAAGCTGCCTTAGAGCTTGGAAACTGGGCAGCGAGGGGTGTGCTGGAACCCAAAGGTGCCCACTTGTCTGGCTTAGCTTCAGAAGGGACGGAGGAGGTAAAAGAAATCACATATTTCTCAGTCAGGAATCTTCTGCCCAGGGTCTCTCAGAGGCCTTTCAGAGATTGCTGCTTCCCCAGGCAGTCCATCTAGGCTGGTACTCATGGAGTGTTGGGAGCAAAGATATTTTAAATGTGTCAAAAATGACAAATGTTGAAAAGTGCCATCGACATCTCTGGGAACTCACAGTTCACACTGGCAGCAAAGAAGTGCCAGGCTCTTTGGAAGAAATTGAACTTTGGAGAAAATTGGAAAGTCTTTAAAACAGGAAGCTCCTGCTTACGCTCCCAGATGTGGGTGGCAATGAGGTGGGTTCTGCATATGACAAAGAACAACGAGATCTGTGAAGAGGGGTTGGGGTGTACCAGTTCCTGAGGTCTTGGCAGTGGGGAGAGGCATTCAGAGAGGCCAGCAAGAAGGAACAGGAGCATATCCAAACAGAAGTGGGCAAGCGGGGCCTGAGGTTAGAGTTAGCAAAGCTCGCTGCCTGCAGCATTGGGGCTGCAAGACTGGCCTGTTAAGTGCTGCCTGCCGATCTGAGCAGGGGCAGCAGCCAGAACCTTCAGAGGCTGGAGGTGAGCCCAGGCCTTGGCCCAGAGCGAGGCTGGAACAAGGCTCCAGCGTGTCTGGATTTGAAAATACCCCAGGGAATGTTACTAGAATTCAACATCTACCCTAAAGATAATGCATCCTAAGAGGAAGGTGCCTTGGTATTGTTTTCACCATGACCTTGTTCTGTATGTAGTGTTACTGGTTCTCTGCTTCTTCTGGAAGATGGTTCACCCCAGGCTACTTAGAAGCTGGGGCTGGGGTTGCTGAGGTGGGGCCACTCTGGACCATAATCTGCCAGAAGAAGGAGGGTGCAATCACCCACAGGGGCTGGGGTAGGGCCAGTCTTAGGTGAGTCAAGGATGCCCCCAGGTGCTCTCTAGAGAAGAAACAACTGCCACAACTCCATAACCAGAATAAAAAGAGGAAGGACAGAAATTTCACAATCCTCTCATCGTCAACATCATCATCATCATCATCATCATCAATGCTTGGACTTCTTATATAAACTTTTGAATTTGTCAAGGACTTAACTTTCTTTCTCCTCTTTCCAACCAGATTTACCAACTTCCTTAATCTGCTCCCACATCTCTCTTCTTCCAAGCATTCACTCAGTGCCCCCTTTCTCCCAGTCATCTCCCACTCTTCTCTCTTTTTTCTTTCTTCCCTCCACATCGGCAACTGCAACTCACTGTGGAAGTAACCAGCTCTACTGCTTCTGGGCAGGATCTGTTCCACCCTTCTCTGTCCACACTCTCCCCATCCCGCCAAACATTACGTGCTCTTGCAGTTCCTTCTACCAGTCATCCTTTCTCCTCTTTCTATACCTCAGCCTTTGACCTGGAAGGAACAAGAATATGTGTTTTGGGGTTGAGATTTCAGGAAACTTTTGACAATAGGTCAGACCCCTCTGAGTGCTTCCAGGCCCCTGTGCACATCTGAGAAAAGGGCTCTTTGTGTCCTTGCTGATTTTACCCCAAAGTTCTAAGCTGAATGTGACTTATGCATCCATGTGGTCTTCGCATCTGGCACAAGGCTGGCACAGAAGTGGGTTATTTGCTGAACTGGATTAATAAGATCATTTTTTTTTCTGCTCTTCCTAGAGAAAGAGTTGCCACAATGAGTCAATACTGAGAGAAAGAGATGGGCAGAGGCAAGGAACTCACACAGTGTCACTTTTAATACCCACAGTCCCTTTCCAGGTGGTCATGAAATATTGGACCACTAGCACAGAGATCCCTACCTCTTTCTCCTAAGAATGAGCTGGGGGGAAAAAAGCACTAACAGATATGAAGAAAGTTCCAGACATTCTTTGGAATTATGGGTGGTCCTTGGTTTTGTCCTGTCTCAACGTCCTCCAGACCCCAAATCAGTTTCCTTCCTTTTCTCTTCTGCAATTCCTTATTTTTTTCAAGTCTTTTCATTCAGTTTTTAAAAATTGCCTTCATGAAGGCTTTTTCAATCCTGAACTGTTTATTGAGATAGTAATAGGGATTATAGAAAGAGAAAAGTTTTGTGGTCAAATAAATTTGTGAAATGTTGTATAAAGCAACATTAATTAGGCTTCTCAATGGCCAGGGATTTTAAGACAGCACTTACTGTGCATTTAATCTCTAGTAGGGGCAAATGATATGCAGTGTTCTCAAACTCAGTTACTTCAGCATAGGCTGTACCTACCTCTCATTTCTATTTGTGGCCAGGCATTTCTGGGACTGATATCTCATGGGACACACTTGAGGAAATCCTGTTTCAGGACAGCTTTCCACCACGCCTGTATCCTGTGGAGCTGCACTCACCCTCATCTGCGTGAGTCAGTGTCTCAAAGGCTGGTTGCTGCTAGCTGCTCCAGTGAAGGCACTGCTTTATGTGTGAGACACAGGCCTGGACACTTTGAGAGATGCAAGGATCTTCTCAGACGTTCATTATAGGTGGTAATGCAAGAAAGTGAGAACCACACAACACCCTGCTGCAATCATTGTTGTGGCATTCCCATCACCCAGAGATGACCACTCTCAACTTTTTTGTGTATTTCCTGTTAGTCTTTCCCATGTAGATGTATGTCATGTAGAATTTTACTTATGGGTTTCTTAAAGTCCAGAGAGTCTGTTGATTAAAATTTCTGGAATAAAGAGAGACACTTTAGAGAATATTTTAGATGGCTGGGAAATGATTTTTTTTAATAGGCAAAATTGAAAGGTTTTCAAGTTGTCATCCTAGGATCTGCAGGGGTACTGAGGGGGCTTCTGTAGGGGTAGGGGAATGCAGAAGTGGGGAGGACAGGTTCCTGACCACCTACCTTCATTTTAACCCAAACAACAGTGCTTTCAGGTTTTAATATTTTCTGCTTGAGATTCTGTTTGATGGAGGGCTTCAGTTGCTGACATATGTTCAAAACCCACAAATCTAGACTAATTACTCATTTAACAGATTAAAACAAGACAAAATAAAAACTGGGGTTCAGACAACTTAAAACACATGTTAATCAATTACATCTGGATACTATATCTAGAACCTGGGTTTCTTGATGCACCATCAAATCCTTGTTCAACACACTTTTCCATTTATTTTCTTCTGACTCAGCCAGTTTTTAAAGAGAAGAATAAAAGCTAGCAAGGAACAAATGGCAGGGAAAACACCGTAGTAAATCCACCGAGAAAAGGTTAGGGGAAAGATATGGAGAAATCCCATCTGCTCCTCATTTTAACAGTTTCACTGCAGTTCTTCTGCTCAGCCTTGAAATGTAAAGAAGTGTATGCTAAGAGCAAGAGCTGCTTCTGCCAAGAATAACTCACGAAGAGACACAGTACAGTACCCCAGTCTCCGGTGAAATGAACTGTTTAATCACAACTGCTGTGTCCTGTAAATATTCAGCCTATTGATGAAGCACTCTGCAAATAGGAACATCTTCTCAGCAAGACTCCTGTGGGAATTTAAGAGAGAGAATAATAGAGACTCGGCCTGTTGTGATTTCTGGGGTCGGAGTACCCACAGAGGTGGGGGCTAGGTTGAGTTATCATGTCCCTACCACATGTAACACTCTGTGTTCAGTGCAGTAACAGGGTGGCCTGGAGGGGACAACAGAGGGGTTCAGAAGCACCTCTTTTAATCCTTCACTTTGCCTGGCTGGTTAGAAGTGTGGTTTATTTAATTGTAATGATGCTGATACTTACTGTGCCCTGTGCTGTTCACTAACTTCTCATAAAACACTCTGAGGTAGCCAGAGACGTCCTCAAACTCAGGCAATTTGGTTCCAGAGTTGACATTCCTTTTTTTTGTTTTTTTTTTTTAAGATGATGAAGCTTATTCATTTATATGAAGTGTAATTCATGCTCAGGAAGGTGCACAAATCCTAAATGTTTCTACAGATCCAACAGTTTCCACATATGTTTACAACCAGTGTAGATACCATCCTAAGCAAGACAGAGAACATTTCTATTCTCACACGGTGCCCCCCAACCTGTCTCTAGGCAATGCCACCAAAGACATAACCACTATTCTGATTTCCGTCACTAGACATTGCCTGTTCTTGAACTTCATGTTAGTGGACTCATACAATGCATGCACTTTTGCGCCTGGCTTCTCTCACTCAACAGTATATGAAGTTCTTCTATGTTGCTGCATGTACAGACTGCATCTTAACAACTATGTTGTATTGCCTCTTGTCAGGTTTACTAGCTCCATGTTACCTTCTGAAAATGTCTCCTTGGAATGTGGTTTGGGTTATGCAGAGTTGGCTGAGCTGAAAGGGTGGGGTGAGAACACAAAAGGTTAAGTTCAAGGGATGGTTAAGAAGAGAAACTTGTAGATAACTCACAGGTGTTGTATAGTTCTCAGTCTCACTGGCATATGCACAAGTTCTTTTGCATTTGTGTTTCTCCTTTTATAGAACAAGTTTTGTCACCTCCTCAAACAGGTGGGCAGCATTCTTGGGAATCATTTAAGGCAGTGGTTTTTCAACTGAGGGGCACCCCACCCCCTTCCGCATTTACCCTCCCTTGCTGGGGGCATTTGACAATATGGTAGCATTTAGAGACATTTTTGGTTGTCAAGACTGGGGGTGGGATGATACTGGCATCTTGTGGGAGGCCATGGATGCTGCTAAACATCCTACAATGTACAGGACAGCAACTCTGACACCCTAAAGAATTATCCAGCCCAAAATGTCAACGGTACCCCCATTGAGAAGCCCTGGTCTAGGGTCAACATGAAATCTGTTCCTTTTTCTGCTACAGGAAGAGAAGAAGCAGGCGGAATGGCAAGAGCTCTCAATCTAAAGTTAGAAGACTCTGGAAGTTCAAGGCTCTTCTTTGCTACCAACCAGCCATCTGATCTTGTTCAAATCTCTTCACCTTTATGAGATTCTCTTCCCTCATCTTTCTCTAGGAACTGTGCTACCTGCTTCTCCTACTTACAGGCTCATTGTCAGGATCAAGTGAGAATGTCAATGGAATCGCTTTGAAATGCTTACATGTTATTATTCTATTTGACTGTGATGGCAAATCAAGCTTATATGGATGTTTTTTGTGTCTAATGTCAGAGCAAGAATATTTTCAGCAGGGTTTCTGTTTCCCTGTGTTCAATTTCCAGGGTAATAGCCTCACTCTCACATTTGTGTGGGAAAGGAGCTCATATACAAAGGGTGTTTCCTGCCACTGTGGGCAGGGCTTCAAACAGCCCTGCCATTCTCTAAGGCTGCAGTTCTCTACACTGGAACTCGCAGCCCAGAAATTCTCGTTTAAATTCTTGTGAGACCTCCGAAATGGTTTGCTTTATAAAAGCAAGGTATTTTTAATGCTGAATCTTGGACTTGATTCTGTCACATGAGAGGCTGAGGGCTATAAGCCCTCCTGGGTGAGGATATAGAATGTTGTGATAAGGCTCAACTGATGGAATATTGTTCAGCTTAGTGTGCTGCGCTCTGTCATGAAGAGAGAGACACAAGTCTCTGTGAGCAAGAGGTAAGAGGTCTGGTGCTGTGCAAAACTTATGCCAAAAATATGTTAGGTATTTATTAAAACCATGGAGACTTTGCATTGTGAGGAAATAAGAGAATGAGGTGGGATAGTAAACAGTTCTTATCTGAATATGGTGCTGAAGTTAGACTTAGTGTGGTAATGAATAGTGTGGGACATGGATGTTTTGACATTATATTTTAATTGTTAATAATATAAGCAGTGTTGTTTGGAATCTTAATACAGGGTTGAGGTGGGTTGATTTCTTTCAAGCAAAACACTCCAAATTCTAGAATTCAAAAACATATAGCAGAGTTCTACTTTCAGCCAAGATAGAATAAAAATATTTAGATTGATCTTCTCACCTTAAACAACCTGACAAAATACATGAAACAACAGTTTTCAAACATTGGGCTATAAGTAGTATAAGACAGTGAACTTGAAAGAGGGGAAGAAAAAAGGAGAACTCTACCATTGCCCAGTTTGTGGCCTGGAGTTTTTAGCCAACTAGCTTCCTCCAGTGGAGAGGGAGACAGAGCTGGGAGTCAGCCCTAAGGCAGTTTGAGCTTACCAAGAAGAATGCTAGATAGAGAGAGCTCTATATATATGTGCAGAGGGTCCCCTAGAATCTTCGGCTGATAAAGATGAGCACAGGCATGTGAGGAAGCTATAGAAGGCCAGGGTAAGAATGACCAGAAAAGAGCAAGGGGAACAAATCCCCTGGCATTCATATAGGGCTGGGAGGAGTTTGTGTTCCCTCCTATAGAGTGAAAACGCCTTGTAAACGCAGGACATTGGCTAGAATATGCAAAAGGTTATCACCTCAGGAGTGGGGCACATTAGCCCTAGACTAAAGGTTACTCTGGTCCTACCTAACGAAGCTTTAAAGCAAGCCTCAAAAGGATCAAACTGTTCTCATGTAATTTAACTGCATCTTAGAATAAAGCCAAATAATATTTAAGATAATGCAAGACTACCCAGCAGCAAGATAAAATTCATACCATCTTATATCTAATTGAAAATTACCAGGCATGCAAAGAAGTAGGAAAATACAACCATAATGAAAAAGAAAATCAATCAATTGAAACCAATCTAGAAATGACACAGATGATAAAATTAGTAGACAAGGATATCAAAAACAGTTGTTATAACTATATTCCATATGTTCAAAAAGGTAGAAGAAAATGTAAGCAATAAGGAAGATACTAAAAAATCAAAATTAAACTTCTAGAGACTGAAAAATTATGTCTGAGAGGAACGACACATTGTATGGGATTAACAACAGATTAGACATTGCAGAAGAACAGATTAGCAATAGAAACTACCCAAAATAAAACACACAGTGAAAAAGACTGAAAATAAATGAACAAAACATTAAGGAGGTGTGGGCAATTTTAAGCAGCCTCATATTTGTATAATTGTGCATTCCAAAGGAGAAAAAAGATCCAAGAAGCTGGATGAACCCCAAGGATAAGAGACGTGGAAAAACTACACTAAGGCATAGCATAATCAAATTGCTTAAAACCAGTGATAAAGAAAAAATTTTAAAAGCTGCCAGAGTTAAAAACAACATTACATACAAAGGAACACAGTAAGAGTTTAACAGATATCTCCCTGGAAACTATGCAAGCGGACAGTGAAGCAACTTCTTCTTCCTCTCCCTCTCCCTCTCCGTCTCCCTCTCCGTCTCCCTCTCCGTCTCCTTCTCCTCCTTTTTCCTTCTTTTTTTTCTCCTCCTCCTCCTCCTTCTCCTCCTCCTCCTCTTCTTCCTCCTCCTTTTAGGCAAGGCAACCCTTGATTGACCTCACAGATTGCAAGGACCTTGTCAGTTTACAATCCCTTTAAAAAAATTTTTTTACGCCTACAGCACCTTGTCTTCCTAGGTGGTCTCCCATCCAAGTACTAACCAGGCCAGACTCTGCTTAGCTTCCGAGATCAGACAGGATTGGGCTTGTTCAGGGTGGCATGGCCATAGACAAAGCACCATTTTTAAAGTTGAAACAGAGGTGTGCAGTCAACCTCTTTGCTTTTGGGTCAAATGTAAGTTGGTAGGGGTTAAGACACAAATGTCATTCCCAAGGCCTAGCTCAGGAACAGTAGGAAAGAAAAAGCATTCATGGCAAAACTTTGGAGACAGTGAAAGGATAACTGGTTTCCATGGGCTGGGAGGAGGGAAGGATGAGTAGGCGGAGCACAGAAGAATTTAAGGACAGTGAAACTACTTTGTATGATACTATAATGGTGGATACATGTCATCATACATTTGTCGAAACCCAGAGAATGTACACCACCAAGACTGAATCCTAATGTAAAGTATGGACTTTGTGTGATGATGATGTGTTTATGTAGGATCATTAATAATGGCAAACGTACCATTCTGGTGGAGGATATTAATAGTGGGGGAGGTTATGCGTTTGTGGGGACAGGAAGTACATGGGTACTTTCTGTACTTTTTGCTCAATTTTGTTGAAACCTAAAAGTACTCTAAATAGAATTTTTTTTCATTAAAAAAAAAACACTGACATGTGGTGGTCAGCTGAAGATATAGCCCAATGCCCACCCACACTTGTGAGAGAGAAAAGAAAAAGTAATGGAAATTTCACAATGATGCTAAGCCAGTCCTAAACAAAGGGGTTCGAATTCCAGAACACATTAAAATACATTATTTTCCCTAGAAAAATGTGCTCCTTCTGCTCTATATCCCCAGCTCAGTCAATGACACCTCCAAGCTATGAACTTCAGGCAGCCTGAATCCTCCATCTATTTAACCCCATCTCCAGCTGGTTACTAAATCCCACTGATGTTGTCTCCAAAATACCTGTTTGCTTTTCTTCTTCCAGTTCTAATTCGGGCCCTCATCATTTCTCTCAAACTTGCTCTCTGACATGGGGGATGTCATAGTACCCCTCCAAGTCAGAGTTTGCCCCTTTATAAAATAAGAGGATTGGCTTATGGTTTCCCAATGTCCCTTCCACTTTTTAAAGTCTGGTTTTCAGACTTTAAGGTTACGTATGTGCAGATCTTTATTTCTCATTAATGAAGTTTGATTCTGATGTGGTTATATCTAGAGAGAAGTAGGTTATAAATTATACATGTGCCCTACACAAAGTTTTTGCTGAATAAATAAATGAGAGAGTTAAAAGCAAAACCCAAACAAAAACAAGCCAACAAAAACAGACTCAAACCCAAATAGTTACATTTTACAGAAGAGTCTGTGGTCAGCTGAAAAATGACCCCCAACACCCCACTCTAAACTGTCCACATCCTAATCCCCAGGACATGTGAATATGTTTCTTACCTTATATGACAAAAAAGGATTTTGCAGATGTGATAAAGGTAAGGATTTTGAGATGGGAAGATTTTCCTGGATCAGAGAGTGAGATGGGAAGACTATGCTGTTGGCTTTGAAGACATTACGTGGGAAGGGAACATGAACCAAGGAAGGTGGGCAGCAGCCTCTAGAAACTAGAAAAGGCAAGGAAATGGATTCTCTCTTCAGAGTCTCCAGAAGAAACAAAGCCTTTCTAATGCCTTGATTTTAGGACTTTTGACTTGTAGAACTGTAAGGTAATAACTTGTGTTGTTTTAAGTCATTAAATTTGTAGTAATTTGTTACAGAAACAATAGGAAAGTAATACACAGTCCTTGTTTCCTATTAATGTCTTACATTTACTGGGAAAAAACATTTAATCTTTCTGAATCACTGTTTTACTTTCAACCAAATAGAATTAAAACTCTCCTAAATGAGGTAAAGGTAAAATGAAATAGTACATAATAATAGTTTAGATAATAGAAAATACTAATAATACCAACACTACCACTACTAGTGTTATTTCTAGTGTACAAATGCCTTACAAATGTTATTTAATTCAAAACTCAAAGCAATCTTATGAAGTAGAGATCATTATCCACCTTTAATAGGTGGAACACCAAGGCTCAGAAAGGTCCAGGGAGTTCCTCAGGGTCACACAAATAGAAAGTGGAGGAGCTGGAATTCTATCCCAGATTTGTTTGACTAGGAACAGGTGCTCTTGCTCATTTGTGATCTTGGCAATTACAAATTTTATGTAAGTGGGGGCCATTATGATGATTATTATTACTATACCATTTTGTGATTATTCTCTCCTCATGCCTCTTTCCTGTAACAACATCTGATTGCTATACTCATCATATTCCAGCCTGTCACCAGCTTGTCACAGAGTGATTGAAATGCTACTAATTCAGCATTATGACTTTCCGACCAGATAAAGTTGGCAAAGGCTGGGATGTTAGTTTATTTGACAGCAAATGGCTCTGAGGTTTGAAAACCGAAAGGCTCGTCCCGCCACGCCCACCCGAGAGAAAGGCAGTTACATTTGGTGAGGACAGGACTCCACCACCATTTGTGAGTGGAGACAGCATGCAGATGCTGCTGCTTGAGGTCTCTCCAGACTTCTCAGTTGCACAAGAGTGAACTGATGGGGTTTTTCGTAGGGGGCCATGCCATTTAAGCACTATATCCTTTTTTTTTTTTTTTTTTTAAATAAAATGAAGCATCTGCTGATTGCAACTTGTTTCAAATCTCCCCTCCCCTTCTTTCATTTACCTGCTTCCTCTTCCCTTTCCTTTCTTCACCTTTGATTTCCCCCCATTGTTCTGAGATCTATTTATTTATAAAAGGTTGGCCTGGCTAATGGGAATTAGGGCCAAAGGGGCTGGCTCTGCCTGAGCTGTGTTTCCCCGAGCCCAGAGGAGCAGTTTGCTTTGAAGGTTGTTGAGAATATTTGGATTAATCACATTCGTTCTAATATTTTCTCTCGTTTCTGATCATCAAAGAGCTCAGCAAGGTTTGAGCTGGTACAAAGTTTTTTCTAGTTTGTCCTTGGAAGCAAGTGCCTGGAACAGGGTTGATCTAAAAATGTTTTCTGAGTGGAGCCTCATTAATGGGGCAGGCTGCGAATACACATCAAGGGAGTGTCATCTTTCAAAACAGCCTCTTGGCAGAAAAGGGATGTGGAATTTTAGAGAAATCTGAATCTGCTAAGCTTCCATTAAATAAACTCTTTGATTCCAGACCGTGTGGAGTAGAATTCGGGGCCTATGGGCTGTGAAAAATTGACTTCTTCAGTGGCACGGTGACTCAGAAAGGTCAGGTGTCCTTTGAGACGAAAAAAATCAGTTAGGAGATTTATTTATTTATTTATTTATTTATTTATTTATTTATTTATTTATGCTTTTCTGTGTTCCTCTGTGTCTCCTTTTCTATGTACTTTTCTTTGGTAGGTATTTTTGTTTTGCTGTTTTGCCTAGTTTAATGGAGGTGAAAGTCCGAACTTTTGTACTGGGGTCTGGATCATGTTTGTGAAGTCAGCTTCACTGAGATAGGCCCTCTTTCATGGCTGTCTCACTTCCTTAGGATGACTGCAAGCACCTTGAGGATAGAAATGGGGTGAGGAGCATGATTTGACCTTTCATCTCTGCCCTCGCGTTGTAGTTCATATTTGTAACTGACTCTAGGTCATGTGCATCTGCTAAGACTTCAACTCCATGACTAGGCCATTTTAAGCTGGGGTGGGAAAGGCTCAAGACTCCATCTGCCTTCTTAAAAGACTGTTGGATCTAGAGAGGTCTCCTGTGGCCTTGGATACCTGTGCCTTTTCCAAGCAGTCTGGGTGACTCAGCTTCCTCAGGTCACTCAACTTTCTTCCTGACATCTCACCTGGGTCAAAGACTCTGTTCGTATTTTCCACATCTGTCTCTGCCTCTGATGTGGATAGCCTTTTCTCTCTTTAAAAGCAAAATAAACAAACTAAAAAACCTAAACCAAGTTCTTGCTGGGTTTCAGGACAGCCTCTGAGTTTGAACCTTCCTGGTACGGGTTATCAGAAACTGGACTAAAGGACATAAATGAGGATTTCTATTCATCCCACAGATGCCCTTAGCATAGTCATTTCTGTAGACTTTGAGGTTTCTAGTAAAGGAGACATGGTCCCAGGCCTTGTCATCCAGTGGCTTTATGAACATTGCCAATCATGTAACCTCCTCAGAGCCTCAAATTCCTCATCCGTGAAGTGAGTGATAATGCTAAGTGAACAGGATCCTTGTGTTCTCTCGGATGTGTTCAGATTTCTTGCTAAAGAAGGGTCAAGTTGGAACAAAGAAAAATAATGAGAAAAGCTACAGTTTATTGATTGCAATCCACGTGCCAAGCATTTTATTAATGTCATCTCCAACAATGCCTATGTATTTGAATATATAGAAGAATATATATATTATATATATTATATATGTTATATAATATATATATTATATATTCTTCTATATATATAATATATATATTCTTCTATATATTCAAATATTTGTTCTAATATATATATTCTTTTCTATTTCTCTTCTTTCTTCCTCCCTTTCTTCCTCCATTTCTTTCTTCCTTCCTTCCTTCCTTCCTTCCTTCCTTCCTTCCTTCCTTCCTTCCTTCTTTCCCTCCTTCTTGCTTTCCTTTCTTCCTTTCTTTCTTTTCTTCCTTTTTTTTTTCTTTCTAGAACTTACACTGTGTTAAGCCAGATGCTAGGAATAAAACAAGAAACGAGCTAGACAAAGTTAGTGCTCACAGACCCATAATAGTGTTTTATATTAAATAAGAAATTTGTAAAATCCTTAGCACAGTGCCTGGCATATGAAGGGTTCAGTTTTCTATTATTTTGTATAGTTGTAGATTAAAGAAGTTAATGTAATTTTCTACAGTTGGGACAGTGAGGAGATTCAGGGAAATATGTGAGAATTTATCCTTCTCTATGAGAATACTGCTGGAAAAGACAATCTTTCTTATGAAAGCTGTTCCCTCTGCTATGAAAAGCCTGCCCAAGCTACAGATAAGGCGTGGGCTGAGCCTGTGGAAGGAATGTGTGATGGTGGTTCAAAGGGAGGCTCCTGTTTTGCTCCCCAAATGTCTCTCACAGATTGGGTTGGTAGTCGTACGCTGTGGGCACATCATTGTGCTGCTTGGCGGCTGGTTATGTGGCTGGAAGGAAAATTAAAGGTGCCAGCAAGACCTCTGGTTAAAAAGCTGTAGAAGGTTTTGAAGCAAAGCAAACGTGCCTGTCTTCTGTACGGCATGTCTGTGCTGTTTCACAGAGGCAGGCCTGGGCCTAGGTTAGATGACAGAGCTAGAATGAAGCGTCCATTCATTTGGGGCCACTGAGGGCCAGGCACTTGGCAAAGTAATTCCATTCAATCCCCCCAGGAGAGGACTGAATGGGAGGTGTTAGCATCCTACTTTAACAGATGGAAATGCAGAGGCTCAAAGACTTCCTCATTATCCCATGGCCAGTTAGTGGGAAAATAAGGATTTGAACTCAGGCCGGCCTGAGTGCAGTATAGTCCCAGAGGGGCAAGCTAGGTGTCTGAATGCAAGTAAATCAACAGAGAAGGCCAGTTTATCACGAGAAATTAACTAGTTTATCAGGATACAGGTGAATTTTACTTCTTAACTCTTGTAAGTCTCATGACCTAAACCATCCATTGGTTTGAAGAAATTTCTGGCATTTCTGCAAAATGTATGGTTGTAAGGGACACAAAAATAAGGGCACAGGAGAATAAAATGCTCAAGCTAGAGAGGGCAGAGAAGTGGGATTTGCCTTATCCAAATTGGGTATTCATTTCCCCTATGGTTATTTTCTATTGAATTTCTTTGTGGGCAGTGCTGCAATGAGCTTTGCTTTTACCAAAATAATTAGACTATATTGGACTCCACATACTCATCAAGATGAGCTGTGATAAATGTTTTTTTTAATTTTTAAAATTATTTTTATTATAATGTTTTCCGTGTGTCAGATTAGCTATGTGTTGGACAGGCTTGTGACCTTATGATACTGTCATGACATCTAAGCGGGCGGGAACTTTATCACCAGTGATAAAGTCCTCATAAACACAGGTGCTCTTTCCCATCCCAGGGCCTTTTGCTGGAACATTCTTTGAAGGGCTGGCTTCTCTTTGACTTCACTTCCTCAGGAAGGCCTTTTTTGACCCTTCTATATAAATTAGGTTGTTTTGTGTTCCTATTATAGCTTATTGTTTCTTAACATTTCCAAGACCTGGAATGATTTTATGTTTCCCTCCCTTGCTTATTACAATGTTTCGTTGACTCTAACATGCCATGGCTAGTATGATACAGCATTGTTTTATATATCACTAAAAAGGAAAAAAGAAAGCTACAAATTAAACTGTGACGTGATGCCTTAATGATAGTCCTGTGCCAGGCAGAAATTGGTTACAGCAGTCTCTCATGCCTTTGAGATTTCTTTTATCTATTTTAAGAGTTTAGCAGTTTCTCTTCTGTCAGTTGCTTTGCTTAGAATGTGATGATGGGCAACCCTTTTCACATGCAACAGTAAACCACGACTTCATATATTGTGATTATCTTTTCATAAACACTTGTTTGTTATTTTGTAAGAAATTATGGGATGGCAGTCATTTCTCCACTGATTAATATCAAATTTATGCCTTACCACCATCTCTATGCCTTTTTTGCATGCAAATCATAGATTGGTCTTTTTGAAACCACTTTCACTGGCAATTAAGCTTGACCCATGCAGCCCCAGCCATGCATATAACTCAATTGAAGTATTCAAGCTCTTCTGAGCAACCTCATAATATGACCTGGCTCAAAGCATTTCTAAGATATATTCCAATTTCATAGATGTTTTAAATATGAAGAAATGTATGTCTTAGAATTGATGAAATAAAATACCTGTTCCTTTACCATGGAGCTGAGTCTTTGTCACTTTTTTCTGCCACTGTGTGCCTAGCACCTACACAGTGATGGCATAAAGAAGGTACTTAATAAATATGTAGCAAATGAATGGAGGGATTAATATAATTGTGTACTTGTACATTTTTGTTAACTATGAAACTGATTGAAGATTTATGAAAATAAAATGGTATATAAATAGCTTCTGCTATTTTTAAAAACTTTTTTGTTCTGAATTTATTTAATTGGTAATACCAATTACAAGGTCTAAAATTTGACTGGGAGATATAATGGTAGATGTCCATTGATAGAATTCTCATTATCATATTTTGAAATACTTTTTGTATAACACTTGTAGGTTTCCGAACTTAGGCATGCTATCACTGGATTTTAAAGTTTCTGGTAAATTTCCCTTTCTGCATTCCAGAATTCAAGAGGCTGAAATTTGTCCTAGGGACTGCTCTTTTATTATTTTGGGGCGGACCACTTTAGTGAACTCTTTTGGTTATCCAAGTAAGGCAAGTACCCATAATTTTGAGGGGAGACAGGGAAGCTCTGATTCAAAGAAGTAATTCAAACATAGGTATATCACATGATCTGCATGCAAATGAATAATCACATTCCATTTATATGCTTGATAATGAGCTAAGTTAAGTCAGTATGGCTTATATTTCATTTTTTTTTTTTTTTAGAGAAAGGAAAAAGAAAGACATATTTTTCTCTTTTAGTTAGAAAGACACCTGAGTGGATAAGAGAAAGAAGCAATTCCAGACAGCCTAGTCATTGTGAAAACTAATCTTATTTCTGAGCTGATTAGTGCAGGTAAACGTGCTGATGTTTGCCTGATTGGCCCTGCGTACCTGTAGCCTCTTCCCTAGGCAGGGGGTTGGGGGTGGAGGGAGCCAGCAGGACTTGGGAGTAGGAAAACAGAGCCAGCTTTGAGCAGAGCACAATCTGAGCCTTTGTCTCTAGGGAGAACAGTAGTGCTTTATTGCAGGAACCTCTCAGTAGTTGGTATCATCTGGAGAAAGAAAATATTGACATCTGTATGGGTTTCTCAGAAGCTAGAGGTCTGGATTTAGAACTGTGGGCAGTTCTGGGAATTAAGGGAGAATGGGCACAGGTTCCTGGGCCACCTTTGCTGTGCCTTCTCCTCAGCCCCTATGCTGCTGGAGGCCCCAGACCCTTTAGCTGTGACTGATAATGGAACAGCCGATCAACTGTCATCCGTGGAAGTGGGCCCTGCCAGCAGTGGCAGAAGAACTGATGTCAACATGCCAGTCCAAAGCAGGCTGGGTGTGGCTTCTATTTCTGGGCTCCAGCATAGCTGTGGTTTGACAGATCAATGGAGGCAGAAAAATGACGCCCTTGTTCTCAGTGATGCATGGCAGTGTGGCTGTCGTCTTCTAGGATGGTCTTTACTCTTTTGGGCTAAAAAGAGCGCAGTTGTAAGGCACAGGTGCTGGGGGAGGAGGAGTTCCACAAAGGTGTTTGTGTGAGACTAGAACAAGGCAGATGGGTTGTACAGACAAGTCTAAGCACAGCCTTGACAGGGCACATTCCACAAGGACAAGGTCAAGGGAGGCAGATTGTGGTCAAGGCAGGGGCTGTTCCCTCTAAGGAAGCCCTTCCAGAGTGGCCGGGTAATGAGGAGATTCCTCCACCAGAGGTCCGGGAGGGCCGACCAAAGGAGGCAACGGCTGTTTTCCTGTGAGTAGGAAGCTCAAGAGACTATGGAGTGCTGGTTCCCCCAGAGATAATGGTTTTGGCCTTGGAATGTTGGTGTGGGTGGGAAATGGTTTTAGAGATGGATATTTAGTAATTTAAGCTTTTTCCAAAGAGAATGACTTAAGGGTGAGGGGACTGAAAACCATGTTACCCGAGGGATATTTAGCCAAAGAAGAGAAAGGCTGGTGTGGAGCTGGGTGGAGCATGAAGGAAATGGATCTTGGTATGATGAAGGGAGAAATAGTCTAACAGCATCAGGTTAGATCATCTGAATAGCCTGTCTTCATACTCATGAAATGTTTGTGCCACCTCAAAGAGATCATGACTCACTGGGCCAACTGAGCTATGTGAGTTCTGTTCTAAACAGTTTTTTTGCATATTAAATCATTTAATCCTTACAACAACACTATGAAATCCATCAAGCTTTTATTATTCCACCTTTTAAAGATGAGGAAACTGAGGCTCGGGGATGATATAACTTGCCTGAGGCCACATGGCTAGTGAGTAGTGGGGTTGGGAACAAATGTAGCAGAGGCTCTGGTCACTACTTGGGTCTGTGCCTGCTTCCTGCCAGCCCCACCTCTAGCCAGCACTGGACAGCTTTATGACCTCTCTACCACCTTCGGTTCCTGCCTATTTATGGACTGTTGGCCTCTTCCAGTGCTGTCACATTGAGTTTCAGATGTCCCAGAAAAGTGGGGATCTCCGATGCCCAGGATCCAGGAAATTTGTATTCTCTTTGCCCTAGAGTTTACCCCAGTTTCTATGTGACTCAGGATTTGAAGTCTGATATGACTGAAAAGAATTGACCACGTGAGTTCTAGTCTTCCTCTGGCTGTGACTCATGTCCTCAGTGCCACTCCCATAAGAACTGAGAAATCATTTCTTTGCTACCAGAAGCACAACAGGCCATATAAACCAGAGTACAGCTTACCCAGCTCTGCGGTGCTGATACTGGGGCTGTCTGGATGCACGTGCACTGGACAGAACCTAGAGGTTTGTTACTGTTGGTGTGTTGCCTGCCGGTGGCGAGAACACTGGTGTTTGATGGTGGCGTGTTATTTTCGTCTCATTGTTGACAATAATGGTAGAAAAATCCCCTCCTCTTTTTTGTGACATTTGAGATTGCTAGGAGAAGGAGAAAAAGAGGAAGAGAAATCCAAATTTGTTCTTAATCAAAAAACTAGAAAATGAGTTGTTAAAAGTGATGAGACCAGGCCGTCCAGAGCCTCTGGACGATGGACAGAAGAATGCAGTCAGTCCTTAGACCAGGCTCTGATGTCCCTTTGCCTGTTAAATGCTGTCTCTGACCACTTGACAGGCCCCTTCTACACATGAGTGAGGCGGGGGGAGTGTTAACCTCTAGAGATAAAAATGTATAAAATTAGAATTTCTTTGCAGCTTTTGCCTGCTTGAGATCCAGAAGCCATCTTTTTTTCTGAAAGATCCAAAGGTGGCCATGTGGTATAAAAAAGAAAAATTTAGAAGAGACAGCTCTTATCACTTCTGCCCTGGAGTTTCTGACAATGGCATATTATTTTCCTGTGCAAGGGGCTGAAATGACGCCACTACAAAGAGGATGTTTATGCTGGGGCCTAGATTTTCAGCTGAGTTTGGATGGAGCTCAGTCATGCCATGTGGCCCCACACTCTGTCTGAAGATTTCTAATTGGGGTATGGAATCGGAGTCCTGTAGTAAACAGGGTTTTCTGAGAATTTCTTTTCTTCTTTCCACTTGGAAATTATGTCCGGTCAGATCTAGAAACAGATCATGGTTTTATAGTCTGATTTTCTCATTAAAATGCTCACCTAAGGAAACAGGACTAGGGAAATGTGTGTGTGTGTGTGTGTGTGTGTGTGTGTGTGTGTGTGTGTGTGTGTGTGTGTGAAGTCTATCCTGAGTTTTCCCCGTGGTGTGGGTCCTGGTGCTTGGAGAGTCACAGGCTGGGAAAAAGCAGTCTGACATGCAACTTTGCCATAGCTTCTGCCTCTGCTCTCCCTGCTCAGGTAACTTGCTCTCAGGTGCTTGCTCTATGCTTCGTCCCTGGCAGGTGAAGGGCCTCATGGAGATAGGCATTGATAAAAGCTTGAGCAGAGCTGAACTGTCATTCCAGGAGCTGCATTGCCACTAAGACCACTGCCCTCTGCCTTTGGTGGGCACCTTGGGGCCGGGCTTTGCTCCTCACCCTGCTCCTCACCCTGCTCTGGGCTGAGCAGGTGGATGGGAAGCCTGACTTGCTGGTGACAAGAAACACACAAGGTGGTGCTGGTTTGAATGGCAGATAGAGTGATGTTGTGAGTCGGGACCAGATGTGAGACTGCCCATACAAACAAAGCTCTCCCTTCCTGGTGTCCTGCCAAAGATCCTTGGTGTCTGTAGAGCCCTGGGCTGCCCCTAAAGCCCTTAAACAAACTACCTCTTCCAATTCCTTCTAGTCTGCGACCTTGGCCTCTGCCTTCCTCTTCCAGCCTCTAAATGGATAACAGGCAAATTCTGTGACAGATTCTGACCAGGGTTTAAGAGACACACTGAGTTCTCTTATCTCAGGGGGAAAAAAAGTCCTGATTCTACCACTTAACAGGCTGTGTGATTCTGAGCACATTAGTTAACTTTTCTGAACCTCACTTTTATCAGGACTAGTAATATTTTCCTTATTCAATTATGAGGATTAAAAGAGATTATCTGTATTAATAGATAATTAATTGTACCTCACAGAGTTGTTGTAAAGATACTAGTTAATGTTTATAAACTGCCTATAGAAATGATTTATAATGTTTATATACCATCTTCAATGATGCCTGGAACATATAATGGAAATGTTTGTTTAAAAGAAAAAAGAAAGGCCAAGTGAAGTGTTTCAGCACCTTATGGCTCATTAAATGCTTTTCAAAAGATTAGAAAAGATCTACAGGCTGAGCATTTTTTGGGGTGATGGTGACCATGTCTTATTCATCTTTATGTCCCCAAAGCCCAATATGCTGTCTAGTACATTGGAACACCCCAAAAGTTGCTTATTGAATACGTAGTAGATGAATGAATATACCCTACTCATTTCATACCTTCTCTTCAGCATTGAAAGTCTTACTTTTAGAAGGTTTACTTCTGATTTTGGAACATATGCCTTCATGCTCACACATTAGTGACTTGGAGCTAACTAATGTGATACTTTTGTAACCTCAGAGCAAGAGCGATGACAAACTGAATGATAACGCTTTTGCAAAAGAGGGAAGAATTTACATGGAACTGAACACAAAATTTACAAACTGGGTAACAATGCACCACAAACATTTTTTTCTTTTAATGGAATACATACTTAGCACCTATTGTGTGCCAGGTACTGTTGAGGATACGTAGATGAGTAAGTCACAAGACTATCACCAAGGTGCACACATTCTGGTAGGGAGGGTGGGTCCTGTGCATAAAGGGCAGTGTAGGAGTGCAGAAACACTACAGGAGAGGTGCAAACACCTCTTGTGGGGCTTCTGAGGAGGGAAAGATTGATGGTTTCTGTCTGAATGGGGTTGGGGCACTGGAGGAACAGTGGAGAGAGAGAATGAGAGGTATTGTGGAGCATCAGCCCCTGCTTGCTGTATGCCAGGAGCTGCACTGTCACTAAGGTCCAGGCAAGGTTCCCACTTGATGGCCTTGCCTTTCTGTTACCTAGCCAGGCCTGAGGTCCAGCCTCAAGCATCTTCAGCTACTGCCTCTCTCTTGGCCCACACATCTCAAGAGTCTCATTAAATTCTAGTTTATGCAGAAGGGAGGCTGAGCTGAGATTTTACTGCCACCCCTAACACCAAGAGATATAACACATGTCTGGTTTGTCATTTCATCCTTAAGTTTCCCTACCTATCCAGGTTACAGAAACTTTCTGAAGGTTAGAGATCCAGAGGCTGCAAGATTGCACTGATGTCTGTACTTAGAATACAGTGTTGGAGCCAGATGAATTGATTTAAACTTAGAAGTTTTGGGTTTGCTTATTCTAAGAAATCAAGGTAGGGTAATTTTCTCATGAGGAAAATGGCTCTGCGGAGAGTTTTAAAATAGGTATTGTAAAAACTGGAAAATATATTCATTGCAATTTAGTGTACACTTTCTTCTTGTGATTAGACGCAATCAGGTGTCACATTCCAGTTCAACCAGCATAAGTGAAAGTTCCTATAAAAGCTGAAGCTAATTAGGGTCCCTTCTTTTTACCTCCCCACCCCCTGTCACCAGCTATGATTTCTTTATTCACTGACACAGATGTTAAAAATAAATTGAAAATATTTCTGAATTCTTTGTCATTTTGGGAGAAGATCTGTCATCTTCTGTCACCAGAGAGATACTAGAGTGTAGAATTAAAAAAAAATTTAAAAACTTTAGACAAAAAATAGTAAAAAAAGGCCTACTGGTAATGATTACATTGGGACAAGGTAGATGTACTTGAATATACATATGCTGAGCTGCCTTCAGTCTTTTCCAGAGAGTCTGGGTATACAGGTGAAAATACCAATTAGGATGCTACTTGCAGTGGTCTAGGGAAGATAATAAAGGCCTTGATGAGTGTGTGGCTGAAGAGACATAAAGGAGGGAGATCTACAGGAGGCATTTTGAGGTGGGATCAACAGGACTCAGAGGCTGATAACTGAGGGGCGAAGAATGGAAAAAGACCTAAGGTCCTAAGTGGCATATTCGATATAGTTTCTCAATATCCTTGTGGAAAGATATGAGAAATATGGACTGGCTACCAGAATGGTTAGGTCGATGGATAACTACCAGGACCGATGTGCCCAAAGTACCACTGAATGAACTGGTGGGTCTTCGAAGGGAGGGTTCCTGTGTGTCAGTCCTTGACTTTGTCTTAGCAATCTTATCCTTGATTTGCATGATAATATAGAGTATAAATTCATCAAATTTATGAAGTCAGGAAGATAGAAGTGATATCAGAAACAAAATCCAAAATAAATTTCATGGGGGTCAGAGGAAGAGAGAGAAATTAAGTGAAAGATAAAATTGAACAGCAGGTTGGTTACACTTGGTACCTAAGCCCAACTACTCCAAAAAAGAACAATGAGCTGTAGCTTAGCAGCACATGTGGGAAGACCCACGGGTTTGATTCTAATTTTCAATAGGAGTAAATACTATACAGTGTCTTCTCCCAACCCTTGTGTGATCATAGACTGCACTGTCAAAAGCATGTGTTTTGGAAAAGAGAGGTGACAGTACTCTTCAATTCTGTGTTGGTTAAGTGGCAATGGGGAATCACATCTGCTTGTAGACATTTAATCTAAAAGTGTCACAAAGAAGCCAGAGCAATTTCAGAGGAGAGCACACATGCTTGTGAAGAGACTAGAAATAGTCCCCCACCCAAGCATTGTCAACACCACGTCCCTAGTGCCTACATCTCACTCAGCCATCACCACAACTTGTGAAGCAGACATCATCATCCCCATTTTACATAGGAGGAAACTTGCCACAGCTTGCATGAGGGAGAACTGATACCTCAAACCATGCTCTTTTCACTCTTCTTGACTGCTGGAGGGACTGTTGGGGGATCTAGGAAATCCTCAAGTTTTGGTTAGAAAGCAGACATGGCCGCCTGTCCTGTCCCTGAGTTTTAATCACCACACCTCTGCAGTATGCTCCTCTCCCTGCTCTAACTAGATTCTACTTCTGCATGTCTGATACTGAATCAGATCTCTCTGACCCATTACCTTGACATCACCTCAGTTGAGAAGGGCTGCTGCCTAGAAGACCTTAAGTCACATCCTAATCACCCCAGAACACAGCTGACCTGAAACATCTCTGTTACCCATCCTTGCTCAGGCCAAGGCTGTGCAGTTATGATAATTCAGTCTGTCTAACAGAAAAACAGCTTTGGGGCCAGGGTGGCTAGGGTGGTTCATGGGTTGGGCAGGCAAAGCTGGGGCCTAAATGAGAAATGCAAGTTACCCAGAGAGACTTAGAGGACCAGAATCCCCCAGAGGGGTTGTTAAAACACAGCCTGTTAGGCCCACCCCCAGAGTGTCTCAGGCAAGACTGAGAATTTACATTGCTATCAAGTTTCCAGGTGCTGCTGCTCCTAGTTTGAGGACCATACTTTGAGAACCACTTTGAGTCCATACATTTTCAACAGGGTGACATTGCCCCCAAAGGGGTGAAAAGTGGTTCTGGGGGAGACGACAAAAAGATCTTATTTTTTTATTATAAAGCCAATATGCATGCAGTGTATAAAACAAGGACACAGCTGAGTAACAAGATGTGGACTTTGAGAACCAAAGGGACCGGCTGATAGAGGATACCATTGTTTCTTTTTGGTTCAATGATAGAAGAATTATTAAAGCCTGCCTGAGGGAAATACAACTCTTCCCTGTCCTGTTATCCACTGATTCCTAGTTAATTGTAATCATAGTCAGGATCCATTGTTGTCAATCTTTACTTAAGCATCTGTTATGTGAAAGACATGAAGGGCTCTGTGGAGATCACTGTGGGCAGGAAGAGCCAGGTTCTGTGGGCTCTGAATCGCAGATACAATTTGGGGTCCTCTATAGAAAAGAAATACAAAATCATGAGCACACAATTGGCCAGGGGGCTTTGAAAGGGGCTTGTGCGGGTGAGGGGTCTTGAAACCTGAGATCCATCAGCTGTATGACAGGTCAACACAGTGGAGGACCCAGTGGGTAGCAACAGTACTGCAAGTAGTGGCAGAATAACGAGTAATGACTGCAGCCAGGTACGGCTGATCTACTGCCAGTCAAGGGTGCAAAGGGGTGGGGCATGCCTGCTCCTCTGATGGAGGCACTTGTGCATTTGGAGCATAAAGTGAGGAGGGCGTCGCCCTGATGAGGAACCTGGGAAGAGCTTCCTGTGGGAAGTGGCATTTGGGTTTGGGAAGAGGTACACCCATAGAGAAGGGGGGGAACTCCAGTGACATGGGTACTGGGGAGATTTATGAGCAACATACAAGGACATTTCTATTTGATGGTTTCTAGGTTTTTTTGTTTGTTTGTTTGTTTTTGTTTTTTTTTGGTGCTCACCTTACCTCATGAGAACACAGAGAAGCACTGCTCTCCTCTGATTGGCTATGGAGACTTATTTTCCACAAAAGACAGAAGCTGCATTTCCCAAGGTCTCTGGGCTCAGAGACTCCCTCTCTTTGCCCAGTAACCATGGGCGGATTTCCCCCTTCTCCCTCCACTACAGAGAATTAGCAGCTGCTGACAGACTGCCCCGCTGTGGCAGGCGGGGTAGGGGGAGTGGTGCATCATCTGCCAACTTTGACAGGGGAGCCATTTGTCATTGGCTGGGAGCTGAAGCATGAACAGCACTTGGATATTTGGATTTATAGCCCACTGGCCAGCCCTTCTCTGTAGCTTGGCTGCCTTGGAATGAGAGCTGTCTATTATGTCTTCTCCAGTGGCAGCTGTAAGGACTGCAATTTTCCCAATGGACACCTCTAAGGAACCTGTTATTTGTAAAAAGGGCATTTGTACCTCACTGGCTCTATCACATCCATCAGTCAGGACTTATTTTAATAGGGGGAAATTTCTGTAGCAGGGCTGGATACTCTCCTTAATGCGCTTGGTTAGTATTGGTCTAAATTATTGCTGAAGCATAATTAAGGTATTCGGAGTTAGTCTTCTCTCTGGAAAGATATGCAAAAATTGATTTCAAACAGTCAATAGTCTTATTTTATGAACAGAGGTCTTGATTTGTAGCATTTGACTTCCTTTGTCCACAAAGGAAGTCTGATATTTTTTTCTGTCATACTCTCTCTTCCTTTTTTTCTCCCCTTCTCACTCCCTCCCCTGCCCTTCCCACCCTCTCTCATTTGGTGAGCTTTCACTTCAGTACTTTGTTGGGCACTGGAACCAACGATGAATAAGACAAGGTGTCCAAATGCAGATGACTGCATGCAAATGAACATGAGGAAAGAGCCTCATAGGGAATTGGTGAGTCCCATAGAGTGGGTTTCTTTTTCTGTTGTTGTTTTTTTGTTTTGTTTTATTTTGTTTTGTGTTTGGTGGTGGTGGTCATGGGGGGAACTGTCTTATGAACTGTAAGACATTAAGCAGCATCCTTGGTCTCTACTTGCTAGGTGCTAGTAGCACCTTCTTCCCCAGCTGTGACAACCAAAATGTCCCCCAGACAATACCAAATGTCCCAGAGGGTGAAAATCACCCCAGTTGAGGACCACTGGGAACCACTGCCCTAGGCTAAACCGACAGGACAGAGCTCCTGTCCCAGCTCCCACAGTAAGCTGCGATCTGAAGCAACTAACTTAATCTTTTCAGGCTTCTCATATCTTATTTGCAAAATGAGAGTTAGGAAAACTTTCCTTCTAAACCCAATGAGTGTCTAAAAAGTTTAGATTTGTCTGTTATAACATATTGGATCATATGCTCTGGAAAGGTAGGGATAGAGTTTATACTTCACCATATGCCTTAAGTGCCTAGGACAGAAGCCTGTAATCAATTAGCAAATACTTACAGATACTAACTGTGTGTAAAATAAATAGGGCCTGTGATGAAGAAGTTTACATTCTCTGTAGAGAAAGAAGTCAGTTTCAAGAAAGCTGATTCCAGACTACCCGTGTGTTTCAATCCTGGCTCTGCCTCGCACAAGCTGGGTGACTTTCAATAAGCTGTTTATCCTTTCTGAGCATTAGTTTCCTCACCTGTAAAATGGAGATGATGATAGTTATGACTTCATGGCTGTTGTGATGTTTTAGTGAGGTAGAACAGTGCCTGGCACACAGTGAGTGCTCAGTAAGGATTAACTATGGTTGTTGTAAAGATGGGGCTGAATTAACCAGCACAAAGTCATGATGGTTCCACACCCAATGGGTGGCACACACAGGTGAGCCCTGTTAGACCAGAAGGAAAGATCCATAAGGAGAGAGACGGGACAATGAGGAATACTTCAGAAGTTTTCATGTACTTTGTTTTTGGTCGGGAGTTGTAGGGCAGGGGAAGGTAACAGGCTCAGAAGTGCTCAGTGAATAATGGGAAGAATGATCAAGTCTTAGATAATCAGATCTAAAATACTCATAGCAATGAAGCGACCTGCCCAAGGCCACATACCATAGACAAGGATCAGAGCAGGGTCAGCACTCGATTTCTTGACTCCTATCTGGACTCCTCCTATCTGTCTGACCAGCAACTGTGGAAGTTCTAGAGAGAAGCATTTCCTAGTGAGAAAGTTCTCGGTGTCCTACATGCCTAGAGTTAAACCAAATCTTGTCTTGAGAGCTTTTAGGACATGGCAAGGGGTAGGAGACGGGAGGATGGCTGGATGGGCCTCAGTCAGAATCGAGGACATCCAAACTGGGTGGTGTCCTATAAAGGGAGAGAGTGATGAGCTGATGCTTACTTTTATCTTGTCTATTAAAGAGAAATCCCAGGGCTACTAAGTAAATGAGATGAGGGAGGACATTTAAATAAAGAGAACAGATCATTTCCAAGCAAGAACCAGCAAGAACTTCATGTTTCTTGTTTGCATTCAGGCGAAAGGCTAGTTATAAATCAGTCCTAACAGATCATTGAATAGGTCCTACCGAAGCTATATTTTACAACACTTCATTATCTGACATTAGGTATTGGCAATCTGAAATGCATGCTGTCTCTCATTTATACATGTGGATCAGGCCCGAGAGCTCAACAGAGTAGGAGTCCCCAGAACTGTGTGCCACAGCTACTGCTAATGACAATTGCAATACATACTGCCTTACAGAACACTTCACTTTGTTCAATATGCTTTCTTGGACATCATTGATCCCTGGTGACTCTATTCCCCTCATTTTATATAAGTACGAACAGAGGCTGAGTGAGGTTAACTGACCTGCCCAAAGGAGTATGGCTGTAATCTAGACACCTGCACCTGTGGACCTTGTCATGATCTGTGTATCCTGCTGGGGTAGCCGGCCTTCAAGAAGGCTTCGTAGGTCCCCATCTCCTAGTATAAACTCCGTTGTGTGGCCCCCTCCCACATAGTACCAGGATTGGTCTGTGTGGCCAATAACATACAGCAAGTATGATGTTATCTCACTGCTGGGATTAGATTGTAACAGCCTGGGTCCTCTGTCTTGGATTCTCTCTCCCTCTCCCTGACTTCTTGCTTTGGGGGATGCCAGTGCCACGTCATGAGCAGCTTTATGGAGAGGCCCCCATGGCAGAGAACGGACACTTCTGCCAAATAATCAGCAAGGAACTGAGGCCTGCCAATAACCCTTGCGACCCAGTCAAGTCTTGAGGTGATGGCAGTCCCCACTGACTTGCAATCTCATAAAAGACCCTAAGTTAGAACCATCCAACTAAACTGCTATCAGTAACTGTGAGATAGTGTTTGTTGTTTTAAGCTGCTCAATTTTGGAGATAATTTGTTAAACAGCAACACACATACCCTCTGTCCTAAGAGGTCAGATGACCTCCTGCAGAACCCTTCACCCAAATCTTAAAACATCTTCTCCCCTGAGTTGTTCCAGGAACAAAATTCTACCACAGGTGGTTCATCCTTTTGGATTCACCATGACCACCTTCTCAAGCCTTCTAAGAAAGATACCCCTGTAAGATGAAGTCACTACTTAAGGAGCATTTTTTTTTAAAAATTATCTTTTTACTTTTATAGTGAGCCATTTATTTGTTGCCCTATATTTAAAAAAATTGAGACTCACACAGGTTAGTATATGTGTATCAGGAAGACTCAAATATGGGTCAAATATATATAGAGTTTTTATCGTTGGTCTGTTTTCCTTAGTTCCTCATGATACCCTAATTTTGTAACATAATTTTAGCAAAATTAAAGTTGAGCAGATCCAAGTGATGTGCTGGATCCTACAACCTCTCATGCTAGTCTAAGTGAGCAGACAGTGGGCAGGCTGTGGTGAAGCGCCAGGGGAGAAAGCCGGCAAGGAGGGCCTCCTTGTGAGCTTTCTAATTCTCCTTTTATATAAGTACAAACTGAAGTTTATTTTCCTAAAAAATCTCTGATGAGGTTGGGGGAGGTGCTTTGGGTTTGATGAGGATGTGGTATATACCATGGTGTAGGAGATGGGAAGCATCCTTAGTATGAGTTTATTATTTAAATCCATTTTCTTTATGACAGGATGAAAGTATAGATCACCAGGAGAATGGAAAAGCATGAGAAATGAGAGGCACATGAGGGAAAACAAACTTTGATGAGATATTGCTGATTGCTAAGGGGCCCTCTCTCCTGGAGGAAAAGTCCTCATAAATAAGTCCTATGAAGGTATCTGATTGTGAATTTTGATCCTGTCCAAAGAGATATTTTTATTGAAGAAAGAGAAAAAACTTTAAAACAAAGGAACACACAAATAGAGAAATTTCAGGCTCCAATTGAAGATGGGGTGGCGTGAGACTGTGGGGCAGAGAACATTTCCTAGGCCCTTAGATTTGGTCTTTAGAACTCTGCCACCAGCACAACTAGCTTGCGAGTTTGGGTGCCCAAATTTACAGAGCTGAGTGGCATAGGACTGAGGTCGGACTGCCCAAGCAGGAATTTGAGCTCTATGGACCATGGTCTTGGGCTAGTAATTTGGCCTCTCTGGGTTGTCTTCATCTCTAAAATGGGATGGAATGATAGTTCCTATCTCATACGTTTGTGGGAAATTTAGAATAAGATAATGCTTAACATGGACTTGCTATGTAGTAAGAATAAAGGTTAGCTATCATAGCTGCAGTACATGTTTCTATTCTATTCTATTCTATTCTATTCTATTCTATTCTATTCTATTGTATGTTTATATAGTAATATATGTGGTAAGAATAAAGGTTACTATCACAGCTACAGTACATGATTATGTATATTACGTTATATATTGTATTACATTATATTATATTATATTAATTATTATATTATATTATATTATATATAGAAATATTAATTCTAGCAATATTAGTTAATTATATTAATATTAATATATTACAGCTACATAATAATAATGCTTAAAAAGTCTCTCTGGTCATGAGCAGAGAACACAGTTTAGGTTTCATCCACTGGCCTGACCCCGCTACCTGCCTTTGGCAAACAGCCAAGTAGGCAGAGTGGTGGATCTTGCAGGAACTGAGGGCCAAGTGGGCTCCAGGCCATGTGGGTGAGGGGTTGGGGAGCCTCTCTCTGCTGCCAGAATCTGGGTGGTATCTCTGAACTTGGCAGGCACAGTCCCTCTCTGGGACTGGGAGGGCTGAACAATGGGTGCTCTGTTGCTTGCTGGGACCATGTCGAGGTATCCAACTCAGTCAGAAATGCAGCTATGGAGAGTGGGCTCCCGGTTCTAGGTCATGTGTGGAAGTGCGGGCAGAGGGGCCTCCCAGTCTCAGATCCCCAGAAGAATCAACCTGGAATCACATGGCTGGCAGCATTTCTGTTGCCACTGAACTCTCACTGGGATAAAGAGTCCCATGGTGCCCCAGCCTTCTTGTGATGACAGTGTGTGGTCAGTCCCAGGATGAGGAGGAGGGACAGTGCTATGTGTCCCTTGTCAGGCAATGGTGAGTTCCCATTAAAACCTGGATCTCTGATTCTCATTTATGAAGTTGTGCTACACACTGAACAATGGGGCAAAGGGGGCATGACTGTCAAGTTGTGGCTGCCTGATGGCAGGTTACAAACTATAACTAGTATTTAGCAGAAATATCACTTCGAAATCCATCAGGAATTTGCATCTTAGTGTATGAGGTGAGGTGAAGAGGAACAGACTAAACTAGCCCTGGCACTTCTTATGTTCCAGGTAGTTTGCCAGGCACTTCACATTCATTGTGTCTCTTCAACCTCACAACCAAGGTAGTAGTATAATTATAGTATAAGTATTTAACAGGTGAGGAAACTAAAGCTCAGAGAAGTTGAGTGACTTGTCCAAGTGACACAGCTAGTAAGAGGTAGAGTCAGGATTAGAACCTGTGACTGTCTGGCTCAAACCCCTATGCTCCAACCACTCTATGGCAGTGCCTTGCTGCACTGTGCCACTATTATTTCTCCCTTGTATTTGGAGGAGGGACACTGTCATCTCTTGAAATGCCAGCTTCTAAACTTCCAGCTTTGGGGCTTTCTTGGGCTATCAGGGTGGGGTTGTAGAGACAGGATGTCTGTCCTGTTATGGCCATGCTGTCAAAAGCTAAGGAGTGGGCAGTCCTCCCCTCCTACAGGGTTCCCTTTACAGGTTCTTAAAGGGTGCTTTTGTTCCTTCACCTTCAGATTTTAAGGGGTAAATTTGAGAATGACTTTGAGGCTGCAGTCTAGAAATCTAATCCCCTGTGAACTCCATTCCTTCCTGACTATTTAACAGGATCACTCTTTCCTTAGCAGGTGAGCTGCGGTCAGGCTTCCACCTGGGTGTAATTATAAGCCTCTACACTTCCCAGTTCCGGGCTCTCAGAGACCTAAAGTTTTTGAAAGTCCTTTTCCCCTCCTTAATAACTGGTTGGCAGCCATTCATCAGAGCCGGAAGTGACTAGGTACGGCTTCTCCTGGCTGCCTTCCTCTCCCCGTTGCTTTGGAGACAAATCAGGGACTCCACCCACTCTTGGCCCTGGGTTCAGAGAACTGGAGATTAGAATGGGAGAAAATATTTCTCCATAGTTTACTGTTGTGTTTTAATTTATATTCATCTGGAGAATGACAGATTAAAGGTTGTGAAACTATTAGGGAAAAACAGCTTCTAAAAATACAGTGTTGCTAGCATGAAGGGCCAGATTTGGAAAAAGGGTGTCTTGCATTTTTCCCCCAGAGGTGAGAAGACAACAGAGTGTTATCCAATGAGTGGTGCCGGCTCTCAGAGGAGCAGCAGTGCCAAATATTCATGATGCCTATCCACCCACTCAGCTACAAAGGGTCATTCCAGAGGCCTGTAAATAATATTTCCAGATTAGCCGGAGGGGATATACTGTTTCAGAAAATAAGCATCATTCTTTATTTCTTTCCTGGCGGAGATTCTAGGTCTCTTCTCAGAGGTGACCTAGGCATGTGGGGGCGCTGGGCTAGTGAAGTGGGCTGAGCATTGCTGGTCTGTTGCATGTCTCCTACAGGACTTCTTCCCCTGTCAGCTGTCCCTTGCGTTACCTTGGGTCATCCCAACTCCACTTATGTTTAAGTTCTGAGCCTGTTACTCACGTGGGCTGTTAGTATGTTTCTTAAACTTTCTGAGGCTCAGTTTCCCATTAAAAAAATATATTGAGTAATAATCCTTTTCTTGCATATTGGTTTGGGGTACAAAAATAATAATAAAGTATTACTAAGGGCCTAGATGTGGCAAGGTCCCAGTGGATACAATTTTTTCTCATAATTGAAGCAGGTAGG
The DNA here is from genome assembly GCA_004027375.1 of Macroglossus sobrinus. Classification (NCBI taxonomy): domain Eukaryota; kingdom Metazoa; phylum Chordata; class Mammalia; order Chiroptera; family Pteropodidae; genus Macroglossus; species Macroglossus sobrinus. The sequence goes on along the minus strand of PVKZ01000047.1, from coordinate 110,760 downwards.
TCACAGTTGGTAAAACACTTTAATAAAGTACTTGAAGAAATCACAAATAGTTGAATTGCAGGCCACAGGGAAGATATTTTTCGCAGGTGAAATTTTCTTATGTCTTTCAAATTCTCTAGAGATGGCCATCTCTTCAGCTTATTTGTAGGGTCAGTTCTTTATTGTTATGAAGTGGAAGAAGGCCTAGATGGACCACAGTTATTGTTTTTAGAGTCTACAGTGCACTTTCAAAAGCACACTTGGCTTTATCAAGTAGCCGTCAGTAACACATGCATTTTGCAAATGACAAAAACCCGAAGTCAAGGTTAAATCTCTTTCTCAAGCGATGGAACTGGGACCTCTAAATCTCATTTTCCTCCCTCCAGAAAAATGTAACGAGGAATTCATCCCTCGGTTGACAGAAGATGGTGGTATAGGGCCCTCACAGAGGGGATCCCCAGGCATTGCCAAAAAATGATTAAAGGGAAGAAGCTTGCTCATCTGTAGACTCACTAGATAATAAGAGGCTGAAAAAGATCCCAGGATTTTTTTCTGTCTTGAAACTTCACCCTCTTTTAAGACCTGGTCCCTTTGTGCCAAAGGCCCCAAGCCTGGGCTTCACTCCTCGGACATATTGCAGAGGATAGGGCAGGTCAGACAGGCAGCCCCTGCTGCTTTCAGACAGAAACCGGAAGGCACAGGAACTAAAAGGAGCCTTATCAAAAACAAAGACATTCTTACAGGGTGCTGACAGGATGAATATGAGAGCGACTGTTTCGAGCCCCTAGCACAGTGCCCAATGCCTAACAAGGACTTGATCAATAGCTGTGGATGCATGGCAGAGATTAAGAAAACCGAAGCATACTGTAACCATGTGTAATTTAATGGCAAACCCAGCTGTGGGCACTGGTATCTGAGGATCACCCAATTTCTGAGTTATTAAGTAATATAACTGGGACTCGACCTCAGGGATGTTCGACTCAATCCCCTTAGGGATTGAGAGTAGCCTAATGTCCTAAGTTTACTGATGAGGAAACTGAGGCCCAGAGTTTTGGAGCAACCTGACCCAGGCCACACCGTGACTTCCTAGCCACCCTGCCACCTCCTCACGATGTTCCCGGCAACATATCCATGACATATCCATGGTGGACAAAAGGTTACCTCAAACCTCACAAATACCTCAACTGAATTTTTCTAAAATAATAGTTGTGATCAAATTAAAGTGTTAGAGGTACTGAGGGTGTGGTGGGGGAAAGAAAATTCTGTGAAATCTGCTAATTGCCCATGTTTTTCAGTCCTAGCTCCTGAGAAAGCTTTTTCTGAATGACCATATGTACTCTGAAAATGCCATAATTAGTCTGTTTGGGCCAAACTGTTCTAGAACAAGAACCATCAGGTAGGAAATAATAAGACTAATAACTGAGAAATAAAAATGCGATTAGCTTTAAATGACAAATTGTCTGGAAGCTAATTTTTAAGGGACTGTATTTTGCTTCAGGAACATGGGAGAATGCCCAGATTGACTTTATGGCTTTTTTGTTTTTAGAAGGTTTTGGTGCCAAATAAAAGTTATATTGTGACCACTGTTAAAAATAATAGGTACTATTTATCAAGTGCTTACTATGTCCCAGGCACTCTGCAAAGTGGTGTGCTCGCATCCTCTTCATTTCATCCTCATTGCAAGCCTGCGAGATGCAGCTATTACTGTCAGCCCCATTTACGCAAGGGGGGACCTGAAGTTTTGCAGGTTAAGTCATTTACCAGCTTAAGGTCATTTAGCTACTAAGTTTTACAACTGGGACTCAAACCCAGGGGTGTTCGACGCTAAACCCCAGAGTCTCACTCACGAGGGCCCTAAAGTCGGCATGTGTGTGCAGTCAGAACTACCTTGAAAATCTCTTCATTACTCATCAAGTATGGGATTCTGCCATATGTTTCCCAGTTGGTCATTAGATGAAGGCATTTCCTTAGGTTAGGGGCCAGGTTATATGGATTGTAAGTGTCTTTGTATGCCGGCATCACATTCAGATGCTCGCAGGATGCAGGACCTGCAGGAGGGAAGTGAGCCTCATCTTTCCTTTCACACCTACTTCAGACACATGCTTACCAAGTGTCCTGGTGAGTGGGACCACCCCCTGATTTATTATGTGTTGTTATTTCCTTCTTTCTTGTGCTTGCTCATTGTTTGTTTGCCAATCACCGATAGTTGAATTCTTTTAAGTTAAAGGCATCTTGAAAGGGATGCCACTAAATTATCCCCCAACTTCCATCTGCTTTTTTTTTTGCTTTCCAAAACAAATGAAAAGCAAAACAAATTCTATGTCTTCCATGGGCCAGAGCTCTGTCTTTCTCAGGCCATGGAATTTGGTCTCTGACTGCTGGGCGGTGGGAGCCATCCTCTACCACGCTCCCTCTGAGCCTGGAATGAATGTCATACATTCATTCCATGGCACTGACTGCACACAATGCCCAAGTGTATAAGGGATGGGATGTACAAGGCACAGGACCTTACTTTGAGGAGTCACATTGACTTTAGAGGAGGGGACAGAGGAGAGAACCAATGAATACAGCTTAGACATATGGGCTTGCAGAAAGCTGAGGCAATCCAGTTGCCTGAGTAAGGTGACTAATCATCCTGGTTTACATGGGCCTGCCTCATTTAATACCAAAAGTTCCACAAACCAGGAAATCCCTCAGTCCGGGCCAACCGAACAACTGATCACCCTATACCTAGCCTAAGGAGATGTGGGAGGGATGCTCAAAGTGAGACTGTTTCAAAGAGTAGGACCTGTGTAGGCACATAAAAGGAAGAGAAAGAAGGAGCCAGGCAGAGGGATGGAGGTTAAGTCTCTTTTAAACCAGTTTTACTCTTCCCCACCCCATCCAAGGAACCATCAGCTCTCTCCTGGCTGCTGCCTCCCCATGGGTCTCCTGGCTTCCACTCTTGCCCCCTTCCAGTCTATTCTAGACATCAGCAGCCAGAGTGACCACTGGAGGATGCAAAGCTGAAGCTGTCATTCTCCTACTCCACAGTCTGTGATAGATTCCTGTTATTCTGGGAGAACTCAGCTGTAAGACAATTCTTGGCCTGTAGGGAGGGTGCTGAATGATATGGTCCCTTCCTGCTTTTCAGCTGCCCCTTGAACTACTTCCCTCTTTCCTCTCCACCCTCCTGCCATGGTGGCTTTGCTCAGTTCCTAGAACACATCTCACTCTTTCCCCAACCAGAACCTTGACTTGAAACCCACTTCTTCCCTGTTAGCCCAGGTAACGCCTGTACACCATTCAGGTTATAGTGTAAATGTCACTTCCTCCCTGCCCCCTGTAGTGTTCTCAGTCAGTGGACTCCATTTGCAGCTGATTTTAAGTAATTACCTTTGAATTAGGGGGAGAAAGTGTTTTGAGAGGCAGTGTCACTCCATGGAAGGGGCATGAGACTGGGAGGCAGATTTCCTGAGCTCAGAACTTGGTGCTGACTCTTAATGGCTGTGTGACCTTGGGCAAGTCAATTATCCACCCTGTTTCTCAGTTTCCCTGTCAGTAAAAAGGGATAAGAGTATCCATCTTAGTGAGTTATATGAGTTAGTATAGGTAAAGCTCTTACTAGCACCATGCCCGGCCCATAGGAAGACCTCTAAGAGCATTTGTTGCATAAATAAAATGAACTGCTCCTGAATATTTTGCTCACACCCCAGAAGTGGCATCTAGCACATTGCATGTAATCAGATGTGCTTGTCTCTCCTTCCCCTTAATTGTAAGGTCCTTTTAAGGGTAAGGACTAGAGCTTAGGCATCGCTCTGTATGTTGATGCCCAGAAAGGTGCCCAGTGCACCATAGATGATCAACACAGCTGGAGAGGAATAACACATGATGAAGAAGAGCTGAAATGCCAGGGACAGAACCAGATACTAGAGGTATGCTTAACTGCTCATACCCGTCAGAACGGCAAGCAAAAGACAGGGTCAAAGGGGATGCTTCTCTGGGTTTTAGTGGCCTGCCCCCTCAGGTAGATGCAACACTCCTGGTAGATTCACCCAAAATTTCCATAGATATTTACTCCAACAACTCTGTCCTCAAGAGGAGAACCCATGTGGGACACAAATGTTAAAACAGACAATAAGACTCAAAGAGTGATCTAAAAAGGTTGGAAATGTCACTTAAAAATGCCCTTTTTAAGTATGGAGGGAATTAAGATATTTGATTAACAGATAAATCTTTCAGAGAATAAATTAGAAAATATTCAGTTTTCCACCTTTAATAGCACTTTTTGCAGCAATATTGAATTACCAATACCGAGTAGGAAAAAAAGGAGACTCATTACACAAAATTGATTTAGGACAACTTGCTAAGAGATATTTTTTACTCAATGAGCATGGTATTATTGGAGGCAGCTGTGCTCTTTATCACCCCAAATTTACTTAAAAAATAGATGGAGAACAATCTTTCTGCTTTATATCTGTAGTTTATTTTTGGGAATGGAGTCTGAATGCTGAAGAGTATATGGCAGTGAAGGGGCACCTGGGATTCCTCCCTCTCCCATCTACAACTCTAGTGGTGTGTGTGTGTGTGTGTGTGTGTGTGTGTGTGTGTGTGTGTGTGTGTGTTATTTCTGGGGAAACTTCGATAGGTGCTAAATCCTCTTCTATCTTCAGGATCATAGGAATCTCTCTAAACTTCAGTGCCAATGTGTCAGTTGCTTACTTGTCAAATAAGAGGCCCTTTGATTTGGAAGGAATCCTAGAATAGGTCTCCCCAACTGCCACTTCATGGTCTGTAAAACTTTTGTTACCAATGGTTACTTCTTCATTTTTAGTAATCTGGCATTGTACAGAGGGCGTGTTATATCTGAACCTCTACATAGTTCATATGATTTGCATTTTGTTTTAGTAGTGATAAAAATGAATTAAAGATAATGTAAAATATTTGCTCCTTTTTTGAAGAATAGAGTTGGTTAGCTTTGAAGCATTTAGTAAGTGCTTGTTCTATACCCATATCACATTATAAATACGGAGATCATAGTCGAGGTTGGAAATCACCCTTACCTCCTAGAGACCTACCCAGCTGCCATCCCACAGAGTGAAGGACTTCCCTAACGCGGCCCAATGTAAGGTTATAAAGCCGGCCAGGGTCTGAGAAACCATCCACACAGTCTGTGCAAGGCTCTGAAGAGAAGCGAGTCACTCAAGGAGGCCCACTTAGTGGTAGAATCAGGTCTCAAAAATAAGTTTCCTGATTTCTCCCCCTAAACCCTTTCAAAAGTTCCTAAACTAGGAGTGAGGGAACGATGTTGCCCATTAGCATAACACACACCACAAAGTTTTCCACTTGCTATGGATGTTTGCCATAGAATGTTGCCTCAGAAACATGGGATGCACTTATCAGCGGGTTGGAGAGGACATCCAGCTAAGTAACCACCCGCCTTCCCTAAAATGTTTCTTACAACCTAAGAGGTAGGTGTTACTTGCCCATTTTACAGATGAAGCAATGAGGCCTGGAGAGGGTAGGTAACTTATGGAAGCCTCAGAGTCTGCCTGACTCTAAAGCCTGAGGAAACTCTTCCTACAACTCCCCATAAGCAGACAAGCCTGTGCAAAAGATGACTTGACTATGGGAGGTAAAGTGGGATAGAGCATGAGCTGGAGAGAGGAGATAAGGCCAATGTTAGCTGGCCCCCACCTGACTTAATTATGATTATTTTTAAAGAGCATACTTGCAGTGTATAGACTGCCTCTAAAAGGGGACAGAAGAAAGGACTACAATTAATTGTCTCTGGGGCAGATATCTGGAGGCCGGGGACTGCGCTGGGAGGAACATTTTTTACCATACACCATTTTGTGCCTTTTATAAGTGTGTACATGCAAATGTATTACCTTATTAAAAACAAATAAAATTGTAAAAGGAAAGGAGGGGGTGATAAAACATGTATTTTCTAAAGAATTTAGTCTGTACAAATGGGACTACAAAGTGGAGTGAGAAGTCTCTTCCTGCCTCTAGCCCTCAGGCCCTCCTGCCACCCTCCCTCTGCCATCAGCCACTGCTATGTTTCTAAAGACACTCTTTGCACATACAAGCATACATGTGTACATGTCCTGTTTTGACATAAGTTAGATTAGTCCATACCTACTGTATTGCTTAATGTATCTTGGATGATACTCCACATCAATACATAACAGGTCTAATTCATTCATTTAAATTGCTACATAGTGTTCATCTATGCCTATGTCCTATGATTTATTTATTTGGTTCCCTGACTAGACATTTAAATTATTCCTGGTCTTTGCTATTACAGATAACCCAACAGAGAATATTCTTAATATGTCTTTCCATACATGTGCAGGTCAATTTGTAAGGTAAACATTTAGAAGCGCAATTGCTGGCTCATTGGATATTTGTGTCTTTAATTTTTAAAAATTGTATATGCAGTCTAAAACTGCCTTCTGAAAAAGTTGTACAACTACTCTTTCACCACAAGGCAGGAGGATATTGGTTCCTCACAAACAGGAAAGGTTTCTGCAAAGTGGAAGAACCGTTCCATGAAGAGAAATCTTTAGAGACACAGCATGTTCAGCTGAGCTGTAAGGATTGGGGCTGAGGCCTCTCTAGGGCAGGATCAAGAATCTAAAAACTCTGTAGGTATGTGACCTTCTCCATGGGGACTAGGCTTTCACTTCATCAGTCAGTCCGTGGATATTTATGGAGCATCCATTGTGTGCCATGTGCTTTACCAGGAGCTATAGGGAGCTCCAGAAATCAAAGACTCTGGAACTGCCCTCAGCAAGCTTGTGGGCACCTGAGAAATCCCTTATGAGAAGAAAAGCAACATCACAAGGCTGCGAGCTCAAATTCTACGAGCGGCTTGTGGACAACAAATGTCTTAATAGTTAGTAGGGAGTCAGCTCATTTTTTAGCTGGTGCGGTTTTAGGAAGGTTTTTCAGAGGAAACAGAATTTAATGTTGCTTTGAAGAATGGGTAGGATTTTGCCAGCAATTGCACTTCTAAAGAGGAAGAAGGTGGGTGTTAGAGACAGGGGACAGATTCTTAATCTTTAAACAACAATTAATTTGCGCTGAGCACATGCCAGATACTGTGTGAGACAGTCATTCATTTGCTCAAGCAACATGTCCTGCATGCCTACTGTGGGCCAGGCATTGTCCTAGGAGCATGGGGGAACTTAGATTTTAGGCACTTTCATATGTGTGCCTCATTTTACAAAGTAGCAAACTGAGGCCCATGGAGGTTAAATGACTAGCCCAAGGCCACCTAGCTAGTGAGTGGCTAAGCTGAATATTTGATATTTATCTCTGATCCCAGTTGTGGTGTTTTCCCTTGCTAACTGATGGAGAGCAAAGGTACAAAAAGAGAAATGCAGAAGACACATTTTAGAGACAAAATATAGGTCATTCTATGAAAGAGAAATTGGGCACCAGACCTGAGATCTATTTTAGTAGTCCAAGCTGCATACCCTTGTAACAAAATAATTCTGTAAGAAAAGAGGGCATTTCTGTGGTCTGAAATTTCACGCCTCGTGCAAGCGATATTTATTTTTTTCTGTAAATTATAATCTGCATTGACATTATTAAGGAAATCACACGGACCCAGCAAAAAATGAAGAATTCAATTGATTATTTTTATTGCTGTAGAAGTCCTTTGTAGGCAGGCTGGGCAGAGACCCAATTTCATTTGCTTGTAATATTGCAAACGCTGCTAATTGCCTATCTTTAGGAAAGGACAGAGACAAAGGAACAATCAAAGGTATTTATTAGAGATTCTGTTTGGACAAATTAGCTTCACATTTCAGTGGCCTTCATCTTGGTGCCGAACACCAAAACTCCATGCATTAATAAATGATAGTCATGACATCACCTTTCCTACTGTATGTACACTTGTTTCTGGCAATATCTCTAAAGTATCGTTGAATTGATTATTTTCAGGCTGATTTCTTTTTTCTGCAGAGGTTGAACTATCAGTGGATTGCCATTCAATTCAATTTAGTAGTTATGACAGCTGGAATAACTACATTGCATCTTAATGTGTGTGTCTCATGTATAAATCACATTGTTTGCCAAGCGATAATGAGCAGAGAAGCTGCTATGAGACTGAAAATCAGTCCTCGATAGACAGCTGGGTCTTGTAGGTTGGAAAGTGAGAATTCATGGAATATTTGAGAGTCCAGTGGACCCTCGCTTCAACTCTGGGGCCAGGGCCCATCAGAATGTGGGCCACGTGGTCGGTGCTTAATGAATCTTTATTGACATGACGATAAAGATTCATTAAATAAAATCTTTTGAACGTTTATAAAAGTTGCCATAACTCTTTAATCTTTTACATTTAACATTTTTCCACTAATTAATTCATTCATTCTTGAAAGCTCACTGTTGTTGGAGGTATGAAGAATCATGCATAGTCTCTGCCTACTGAAATATAATTGTGTAAAAGTTACAAAATAAGTATATGGTAATTCTAGTAGAGCAAGATGGGAAGTGGTATGAGCATGAAAGCAGTGTCCTTGGGAGAGATAGCATGCCATATGCTTAGAACCAGACCCTGAGTTTAACTCTTAGCTCCTATGTGTACCAACCAGATGACCTTGGACAATATGTAAACCTCCCTAAGTCCTAGTTTTCTTATCTGTGAGATGGGGATAAATCATGGTAACACTTACATGATGGGGCTGTTAGAGGAGTAAATAAATGAGAGCTTATAAATTGCCTGGCACTCAGCTCAAGAGATGCAAATAATAATAATAATAATAATAATAATAATAATAATAATAACAACAATTTCTTCTTGAAGTTCAGTTATTACTTTTAACTTGGTGTCAAGGCAGGTGGTGGTGGTGGTTTTCAGAGATGGTTTGGGCTAGGCCAGGCTTGGGTACAGTGAACTGTGGGGAGGAGGTGGATCTTCTGGAGGCAGGAACTGAAAGCCAGAGTCTGGGCAGGTAGGTATGGAGTGAGTGTAGGGTGCAGGTCTCTCTGATTGGAGCAAGGGGAGGCGAGACAAGAGAGGGGAGGTGGATCGGGTCATGGAGGGACTTGTGGACCCCTGCAGACTGTCTGTCTTGTGGTTCAAATTTTCCCTAAGAATCGGGCCAGTCCTCATAGGTCAAGGGGAAGTGATATGGTGAAAATCAGTTGCTTGAGGCTTGGCTCCCCTGGAGATGAAGTATTTTATCCTAAAATTGAAATACTATCACTGTGTAGCCAGGCAATTTTCTAACTTTCACATCATCCATCTCTAAAACTGTGGGAGTTTCCAACAGGGGCAGTCAGGGTAAGTGGAGACACATCTTCCACAGGCTTAAAGGGAGAAGCATTAGCAATGATATTTTTGAATTCTTTAATTTTCTTCTGGATGGAATGTTGTGTCCTTTAATATGATATAGTGAATATTACCCCCCCCCCCACACACACACACTCCAAATTATTAGATTTCAAAAACTCTTGGGCCCATAAAATATCCGCAAGCCCCATTCCCATCTCCCCTTTCTTAGCCCTTTCTAGTTAAGTCCTCAGGATCCTGGTCTATTGTGGATGAGCCACGGCAGTTTTCTCACCTTCTTTCATTTCTTTCTTCAGCTCTAATGGGGCTCATGGAGCCTCAGAAGCACCTTACCCCAACCAAAGATATACCTTGGCAGAGAAAAGTAAGGCAGATTTTGTCTACAAAGATAGGAGATGGCCGAGCCCCTTTCCGCCCTGAAGAAACTCTACAGACAACTTTCTGGCTTCATCATGCAACACCTGTGGACTACAGTTGAAAAAAGAAAACGTAAGGGGGCTGGGTGGAGGTGCGGGAGGGGGCGGGGGAGGAAACTCCTACTCGGAGCTCAGCAAACACTCAGCGTGACACTGTGATTGGGCAGAACCGACTCTTCTGAAACAACGTGCTCTTGGCTGGTGCAGTTTAGATGGAATGAGCCTGATGGTTGCTGGGGTGCAGGAAGAACTCTGGGCGTAGCGCAATCCAATCCAGAAAGGGAAAGGCTGCGGAGTTCAAGGTTAAACGAACTTTCCTCTGAGCTGACTGCTAATAGGCAGCAATTTTAGAACATTTTATAGCTCCCCAAACACCCGATTTCGTCCATCTGATTCCGCCCAGAGCCTTATGAGGAAAGAGGTCTCAATCTTGTTTTGGAGGTGAGGACATTGAGGCTCAGAGAGGTTAAAAGGCTTGTCAGGATGTCACAAAGCTAGCACCTGGTAGAACTGGCGCTTGTGAGAATCCAACTGCAAACCCCGGGCTCTTTCCACAGAACCAAAGGCACCAAGCCGCTTGCCGTGCAGCCAGCAGAATGGGGCCTAGACCTGCTGATGGACTGACCCTAGCATCTTAGCTCTTGTGAGTCACTATAACTATTTGGGCCTCATTTTACCCAACTGCGTGAAGGAGAGGATTGACTCCAATTTACATTATGATGTTTAGCCCAGAAGGAAAGCGTAACTACTGCACACAGAAGAAATCAAAAGGAACCAGTCTACTCTGACAAGTGAGTGACAGTAAAAGGAGTTAGATCTGGACTCAATATAAAGGAGATTTTGTTTTCTTTTCTACAAAATACTGACAAATAATCCACATCAAGGGTGGAGGCGGGTGAAGTGAGAAATGCATGTAAAGCACTCTTTACAACTCGCTAATGGTCAGGATGCCCCTGAAGGAACTGTCCCATCTCTCCCTTCACCCAAGGTCCCCATGTTCCCTGCTCAAATTCCTGGAACTTTCAGCAGAGAAAAGACAGGCCCTTCACATTGATGCAGAAGGACTTTGGATCAAGTGCCCTAGATGTTGCCTTTTCATTCCAAGAGTACCATTCCTGGGTGAATAGATGAATATGGGGTGGCTGCACCATGTTTTAGCTGACAATCATTTATAAAAAATGATGGTGAATTTCCTTAACCAGAGTCTCTTCAACACAGGAAAGAATGTAAATCTGCTGTGATCTACCAGAAAAACTGGAGTGATTGGTCCTGACTTGTACAGTTTCAGGATGGTCAGGACACTTGATCTTATTGGAGGCAGCTTGGTACACTGAAAAGAGTGAGACGTTTGGGGTCAGGGAACCTGAGATGGAGCCCTGCCTTTGTCCCTTAACCAGCTCTGTGACCTTGGACAGGTCACTTCACCTCTAAGACTCATGTTCCTTTTCTCAGTGTTGTTAAAAGGATTGCAGGAGTCGATGTACACAAAGCCCCTCACTGTGCTTGGTATATAATAAGTACACAGGAAATTCTAGCCAAATCTGTAACTGAACTAGCCGCAACGTGAGAGAAATATTATTAACTGGAACAGTTTCTTCTCCTCCTACCTCCCGGCTGCATCTTTGGATGCTGTCCCCTGGAGTTCTGTCTGTGGGTTGTCATTTTGTTTGCTTGCCTTTCATCCTCCTAAAGTCTCGCTAATCACACAGGAAGTGGGTGGGTAATGGGCTTCTCTGTTGTTCCACTGGCCTCCCAGTGAGTCTTACTGTTTTGCTTTCCTCACCACGGGGGCTTCTCACACCCTCTAATGACTGTTTTCTTTTTAGAAATGACATATTTTTAGACAAAAGCATTTCCTGTGGCTCTCTGGCAGATCTCTGATTTCTAGTCAGTTTTCCCCGCCTCTCTCTGGCCATATAAAACGCACCCTAGCAGCCTGAGTGCAGGAAATGTAGGAACCACATGCTCCCAGAAGCCTTCTCTGTTCTGAGCTGATACCCAGAGCTCAGGGCTCGGCTGGGGCGGGGTGGCTTGGGGTGGGGTGATCTTTGGTTGAGGTGATAGGTGTGAGTAGTTGGGACATCAGTGGATATTCCTCTGGCCGCTGTCCTGTCTCTTCCAGACTGTCCAGCTCCCCTCTGCCAATGCTGGAAGGTGGTGGTTTCAAAGTTACCAACAATACACACCTATATATTAATTAAACCCAAATTGAAATCACTCTCTTCTCTTACTAATAATATAGACAGACATACTTGGGTTTGAATCAAGTCTTCTTCATTGACTAAGTGAATGATTTAAATGCTCTCAGCCTCAGTTTTTTAAAAATTTTATTTGTAAAATAGATAATATTAGTAAACTAACAGGGTCATTGTAAAGAGTATAAGAAATACAGTATATAAGCAAAATGTTTAGTACTATACCTGAAACTTGGTTGCTCTCACTATTTTTAATTTAAATAATGATAATAATTTAACTATAACTGCATTTTAAATTTATAGCATTTATAATTTTATAATTTTTTACTTAATTATAATTGTGTATGTGCTTTATTCCCCTCGCAGATGATGAGGCCCTTGAGGGAATGGGCCAGATCTTCTCTACTTCTGAATGCAAAGGGCAGAGAGAGCTCACAGTAAAAGTGTGAGGACTCCTGCGAACTTACTTACATTTGTTAAGTATGCAGCCTGTGCAGGGACACTGTGCAGACATGGAGGAAGGTAATGAGAGGAAGGGCACGATGGGGCGCTACCCCAGGGAGCTTCAGCAGGATGACAGCAAGAGCCAGAAGAACTGAGGCCCAGGGGTTATTCAGAAGAGGGAAAGTGTATGTGGCCAGGGGAGCACTGCCAACAAGGACAGCTATAATTGGGTGAGGGGGGCCGTGGAGGGAGGAGCTTCAGGTACCTGCCCTTTCTAAGTCTCTCTGCACAGGGAGATTGGATAGTTATTCATTTCTCTTTGGTTTAATTAATTTATTCAATTCATTCATGTTTTTGGAGCATGGACTCTAGATGGTTCATTTAGACAAATCTTTATTAACTATTCATCCCTCTCCTGTATTACTGTGACATGTGTACAGCACTTAGACTGTCCGTCCTCCCTCCGTGCCCATGACAGACATGGCTAATGGGTCACAGCCTTCCTTGACACGAGCCTGGTGTCATTTTGCAGTACTCCCTACAGCACTACTCCCCTATGGAATGGAATTGTTACTTGAGCTGAAAACCACTTACCACCTTTGGCTTAGATTCTTAGATCATTGCGTACAACTGGAAGCTTCCATAAATTTCAAAGACTTATAATTTCCCCCACAAAATGTTACCATGCTTCAATTCTTTCCAGTTTTCTTTATGGAAGCCCATTTGAAAGGTAGGCAGACAAATGGACAAGTCTACAAATTACAAGTCTCCACCTTTATCTACTTATATTTGGAAGGTATTTGGAAAGATCTAAAGTTTCGGCTTTGCATGACAAGATTACATTGATTCTTTCTATATTTTTGTTGTTTAAAATTCTGTATTCAGCAAGTATTGCTTTCTTAATAGAAAAAGAAGCATTTTGTAAGCATGTATTTTATTTTAAAAGTTTTAAAAAGTTACTCAGCAAATAAAATAAAAGCTGGTCTTTGTGTTTGTGCATGTAAAATACCTTCTTTTATATATATAAAAAAATTTCCATTTACAGAGTCTTTTAAAATTCAAAGAACATATAACATAAAGATAATGAGGATGATGGAAAGTCATCCAGCATTGAGAAGGATGTTTACTGGGGGTAACTGATTTTTAGAAAAATTCTAGAACAGTTTTAAAAAGATAAATTCTAGGTGGAGGTGAATTTACTGTGTAGCAAATGAAATTAAAACTTAGCTTCTCACTTGTAAGGCTCCTTTTGTACTTTTGTATTTAGTTTTGCATTTGTAATTCTGTATCCTTTTCCTTAAAGTAAGCCTTCTCTCCTCATCCCCAACTATATGGGGCTTCAGACCACATAAAACCTGGCTCTACCACTGCACAGAGAAAAGTTCTTCGTCTGTTCAGGGTTCTGTGTCCACCAACTCCTCTGTTCTCTTCAGGAAGTGCTGGGGAGGGAGAACCTCTTCCCCAGAGCCTTATTTCTTAGTAACTAGAATCTGTAGGCGATATCTGTATCAGAGGGTAGGATCACATCTATTGATGGAGGCCTGAAAAGGCTGGGAGCAACCTCTGCTCTGGACTGTGAACATGGTGGCCAGTCCTGTGGTGAGTGAGACAGCCTCAGCTTTCAGACTTCTTACCTAAGTCAGGTGGGCAAACTGGGATATCACTTTTTGGAAGCTGCTGATTTCACCTGACAAGGAATGGAGCTGAAGGCCTCACTATGGCCTTGAGCTCATCAGATTCTCCTGTGCTTAAAAAAAAAAAAAAAAAAAAAAATCAAAAGGCTGACACTATGCTCTTTCTTTGGTGACCAGTATTTTATGTATGGTTGTGACACTAGTGGACCAGAGAGTGAGCTTAGGAAGCTTAATACTCCAACATGCTCTTAAAACTATTTTCCCTCATTCCTTCTAAATTATTAGAAGAAAAATAAAAGCTTTAGCGAGTCAAAGTTTAATGTTTATCACACCTTGTCATTACCTTTTTATATGGTGCAGGATAGTCCCAGGTGTGGACAGAGGCAGCAAAGCTGAGATGTGTAAAGTAAATACCCTGTACAAATGCTAGCTGCTGTGTGAATAAGTGGGTGACGGAGGACTTGACCAGGCAGAGAACTCAAGTGTCAAAGGAAGGCAAGAAATCAATTTATGGCAAGTAGATTATAAAGCACATTAACCTTAATAAGGTAAAAATACTCCTGGCCTGGTAGAGTTCCATTGAGTCTGTACAGGAAAGCTGTGGGTTCTCAATCCAGGCTGTTTTTACAACTGAATGCTAACTGGTCTGGGGTGGGTCTTTGTGTTATTTTTTAAGTTTCTTAGATGATCTTAATGTGCATCCAGGGTTGAGAACCACTTCACGAATCAATAGTATCAGTAGATATCAATGACAAATTCCCAGTGAGGATAATGTCATGGGGCTGGAAGGGTTAACTCACGCTGGGGATCACACTGGCATCTGCAGATCACTCATCTTGGGAGTGAGAACAAGAGACAAATGATTATACCATAGAGCAGTGTTTCTCAAACTTGAGCTTGCATCAGTTACCTGGGGGGCTTTCTAAAATCTGGGTCACTGGGCCCTATCCCCAGAGCTCCTGATTCATTGATCTGGGACTCAAAAACTGATATGTGTGACAAGTTCTCAGGTGATGCAGATGCTGCGGGTCTAGGGACCACATTTTGGAAGCCACTGTCATAGGAGACACAGGTCTTGGTTCTGAGAGGTGTTGCTAGGGGAGAGGAAAGAGCTAGACTCCAAGAGACAGAGGACATGGATTCAGGTTCTGGCTTTGCTGTGGCTTGCGCATGTATTGTGTGGCATTGGGTGAGCCATGTGACCTCTCTGAGCCCAGTGCCTTCATCCGTAATCTGATATAAGATGAGTTTCTCTGCCTATCCCCTAAGGTTGAGTAAAATCATTGGTAATAAGTCTCATTGGGTACTTACTAGATACCAAGCATTTTCCATGCATTATTTCAATGATTTTTTTCAACCATTCTATGAAGTATTATGCTTATTTTACAGGCTTTGAGATTGAAGTTTAGGAAGCTTCAGTACCTTGTTAAGAGCATTTTGTCAGAGGTTCCAGCTGACCCCAAAGCCCTAGCTCTCCACTGCTGAGCTTTCCCTGGACCTCAGTGGGAAACCCTGTGACTAGCCAAACAAACTTTAGCTGTGGTTTTTCTAAGTGGTGAGTATCATTTGATGTAAGGGATACCTGGTGGTGGATCATTTTGCAACAGTAAGCAAACCCCAATTAATTCAAGTCTGGGCAGATCAGGAGGGTTCCAAGAAAAAAACACAACAAAACACATCAATTACCCAGTTACTCTGAAAACAGGCCATTCTTGATAAGATGTAGGCATTAATTAGGAGGAGAAAGGAGCAGAGCAAACAGTCAGCAGAAGACCAGAAGGCTCTTTAATAGCCTGACGGAAGCCCAGGAAACTTCCTCGCAGTAAACCTGGCAGCAGATCACAAATGCTGCTCCTGATTCATTAAGTCAAAGCAGCCATCTTGGGGGAAAGGGCAATTTCGAAGCAAGCAAAAAAAAAAAAAAAAAAACTGCTCATGAGAGGGAACAAGGAAAAGCCACCAAATGGGACCTGATATATGCAAGTCAGAAAGTGTGAGCTTAGGAGCAACTGAAGGGAGGTTATAGAGATAAGAGTCCATAATCAAAGGTTCTCTACCTCAAACAAGGAAGCCCCTGAGAGATGAGTACATTTGGTCTTTGAGAACAAGGTCCCATGTTCACGGGCGGGTGGGACAGATGATCACTGAAGGCCATTTCAGCTCTTAGTTCCAATGACCCTCTGTGAGTTGGATTCCTGCTTCATTGGTCTACCAGATTTCTTTTCCCAGGTAAGCAAGAATTTGGGTAAAAATACAATAAATAAAAAAAAAATTACAATCAGAAAGAATTTGATGAAATTTCATGCTAAAGTTTATTAGGAAGAAAAGTTGTTACAACTATTACACATGGGTAGAAATGTCATGTAATAAATTACTGTTAAAAATGGGATTGTTGTGAGGAGTCAGATAAGGCAATGGATGTCTGAAAAATCCTTTGAAAACTGGAATTATTAATTATTAGAATAAAGGCATGCACAAAAATTGGGGTAATCTCTAAATGAAAAAAGTGTGAAAAGTGACTTTACTTAGTAATTGCAATAACTACCACATAAGTTTTTTTATATATGATATGGAAAGAGAAAAAAAAATCCCTATGACTTCCAGAAGGTAAAATACTCAGCTGATGGTGATGATGGAAAGGATCCATGTGAAAAGGGGCAGAAAAATAAAAAAGATGACTTTCAATGTAGAAAAGGTCATTATGTGTTTAGCAACAAGTAAACCCAAACAATATATAAAGTGGTTGGCTCTGACCTAATGGGTATAAACCAAAGAATTTCAGTTTTTATAGTCTTTTTCTCACCTGTGACACTAATTTGGTCAAGATAGTTAATAAAGTATTTTAAACAATTCTAGATTCTTAGAACTTAAAGGAGGCTGAGATAATGTAGTTTGTTGATTAATTTGGAGAAACTGAGGCCCAGAGAGCTAAGAGACTTATATAAAGTGGAAAACATTAGTCTACCTTTCATGAAACCAGATTTCTGATAAAGGCTACCTTAAAGAGTATGGGGTTTCTAGAACCTTTTTAAGTTGATGAGGTGAAAGGTTGACCAAGTGTTTCTTCAGAATGCCCCATTGCATAGCCATAAAAAACAAATCATTGAGTTGGGTAGATAGATACCTCATGACTAGTAAGAGTTTCCAAATAAACTTACATAAGTGATTCTTAATAAGTCACACAGACAGAACTTCATAATGAAATCACAAGTGAGTTTAGCACAGGCATAATGATGACAGCTCAAACATCTATTGGTTTAGGGAGTAAGTCTTCCTATTTTAGAACTGGTATTTAATCTTAGGTGATGGGGATCAATAGAACATCAAAATATTTTTAGATATCCACCAGAAGATCTAACTCCTCTGCCCCTGTGTTAATTAGAAGCAACAGATAGCAGGGGCTATGATTTTCCCTCTAGTTCCATGTGCACCTATATCTAGTTTGATCACACAATACAGGGAGTAGAGAGGACAACAGAGGATAGGGAGCTTTAGCATTCTTTGGGTATGTTACTGGTAATGACTGCACCTTTTGACACTAACTTTCCTGTCTTTGGACTGCCGGGACTTGTCTGAGACTTCTTGCTCTAGCTAATTTCCTAGGTGCATAAATGCCTGACCCAAGCTCTTTGCCCTCTTCCTTTGGCTTACTGTATTTTCTTTGAATTTCACCCATTGGGAGTCTAATCTGTGATCCTGAAGGACTCACAACTCAACCCCTCTCTTTGTTGGACACTTGGTCTTTGTCTCTTCTGTCCAGCCCAGCTCTGCATGTCAGTAATTTCCTATAATCTTTATTTAATTGGTCACTTTAATCTCCCATTTGAAACCTTTGAAACCTTTCCCTTTGTTCATATGGAATTTCATGGAATTCTTTTTAAGTGTGTGTGTGTGTGTGTGTGTGTGTGTGTGTGTGTGTAAGTCTTAAATCTTCATTAGGACTATGTAAGAGTAGATCTGTGTCAGAAGCCAGGGTAAAGACTGTCAGCATTCATATGTACCAACTGCAAGTAAATATAATCAATAAACACATTCTACTCTAGAGGGCAAAGAGCTGAGGTTAGGGAGGCAGTAAAATGAGGAAAACTAACTCTTCTGATAGGACGGTTGGGAGTGATATGAGCAAATGTAGGGCATATGTGACAGAGTCTTCTTCTTCCTCTGGTCCCTGGTGGAATAAGATACGGAAACTCCAAACACCCAGAGAAATGATAGAGCTGCATAATAAGTCTTTTCTTTAGTTCAGTGCAAACCACTAATAGTGATATTCTTTTATTTGGACTTTAAAGGTAAATTAGAAGAAAGGTCCCACCTGTTTTGATGCCTGGTAAAACCATGGAAAGTTCTAGAAAAACAGGAAGGTTGGGAGGGACCGACCCCAAGAAGGTTGAAAGTGAGTTAGAAAATTGCATTTTACTCAAATTTGAGAGGACTCGAGGACTGGCTTAGGCTGCAGTAAACAGCTGCTAAAGAACAGTGGTTCAGGTGCTTAATATTCATATGTCTTTAAATCTTGCTTTAAATAAAATGCTTTATTTGTACTAATTAAATGTTTGTCATTCTGTGCTCTTTTAGTGAAAGCCCTGTTGAGCTCTAGTTGTGTGGGAAAGCAGGCTAGACTTTGGCTCCTCTCACCATGTGGATGGGGAGTTACATTCTCCGGAGCCTAGTTCAGTCACTCCGGTGGCACCACCCACCCACAGGTGTCCATCACACTTAAATTTACTGGCATCATCAGCATAGGAAAACTAAGTCACAACCAAGGCCAAGGTACTGAAAGATGGAAAGGGATACATACACAGGAAAATAAAAACTCAAGTAGGTGGCAAATGTGTGTTCCTTTCATCATGGTCTATTTTAATACAAAATAGTGCTCTTGGCAATTCCCTGCCCCACCGCCAGAATGAAAGCTTTAGATTTCAAATTGGGTTATATGCCTTTCATCTGTGTTTTTTCTACTGTTCTATTTTCTGATCCATTACTTTCATCTTTGAAACCTGTCATTGTGACTCTTGTATCAGTGTAACTATCATTCAAAAAGCTTTTTACTCTTTGGGTTAGAAGTGTTTAATATCAGGCAATTTAAATGATTTTATTTGTATTGACCTCATATTTGAGAGTCATGTAAGAAATACTATGAAATCAAATGTTTAAAGATAATCAGTACCTTTATTTGATTTTTCCCTGCAGATGAGCACAACAATTGAAGGTTTCCAAGGGACTGATCGTAAAATGGAAAAGTTGGTAAGCACCCTCAGGGAAAGGGCGGGAGTGGGGCTAGAGAGATGGGACTGGAGAAGACGAATACAGGCTCCATCTCAAGGTAGAGTGGAGGAGATCTGATGAATTCTCCTCTCTCTTTCCGGGAGAGAGGAGGAGCATGGCTGACCTGGGGAGAAAAGGTAAAGGACTTTGGGATGAAGGTCAGTCTCCTGGGACATTGTGTGTGTGTGTGTGTGTGTGTGTGTGTGTGTGTGTGTGTGTGTGTGTAATTGTAATAAGTGAAGAATTAAGGGGTGTAGGGTGGGTGATGGGGGAGATGTTTTTCCCATTTGAAACCTATGATGCTTTCACTGGGTTAGAAACAATAATTACCAGTTTTCCTTACTCTTCTCTCCTCTCTCTCACACACAGAACAGACTGACACCCCGTCTGACCAGACATATTAAAAATTAGATGGCCACTACAGCACTGCAACCCGACACCTGGTTTTATTTGTTTTGGTTTTGAGGAGGTGCCAGCCCTAGACACTTGGCACTTCCCTTTTCTCCTTCCTTGGTCCCCCAAGCTCCTGACCTAGATGACCCAGCAGTGGCACCTGCTTGGGGGCCAGGGCGAACCACAGGGAGGGAGTCTGTCCTCTACAGTTTGTCTTCCATGATTAGTGCACCCCATAGACAGCAGAGAAGGAACCAGCTCTTTGGAGCGGTCCTAACCATCTGCTGTCAAGGGTGAGGATCAGGCTCATGTCTCTCTGAAGTATAGTGAGAGCACAGTGAGCTTTCTGTGACCCCCGAGTCACACTGACATGCTTCTTTATACTTCAGAGTCTACTACATGAGTGATCACAGCTCTTTCTATTAAGGTGGCAGCATAGGTGCTGAAGAGTGTTCAGAGGGGCTGATCTCCTTTCTAAGATCACAGAGCCCATTGAAAAGGGCATCCAGACTGCAGGTCCAGCAGCCTTCTTTGCTCTGAGTGAGTAATAACTCAGGACCCTGGAGTAAATAACACATGATTTCCTCCCACCCCAGTGGTCCACGGAAGACAAGAACAAAGCAGCCATGCAGGGAGTCCCTTTGCCTCCCTGAGAACTCATCTATCCCTGGGAACTGGCCCCTGGCTTCCACTCTCTGTAACAGCCAGAGGTCCCCAGTGCTGCTCTAGCAGGGTTCCTGCTAGGAGGGAATAGTTGGCATCACCTTCTTGTATTCTCCTACAATGACTTCGAAAGCAAGAATGAATCTGCAGCATTCTGGGGGCCACTTAGCAATATGGGAATGATTCAAGAACTTGTACAAGTGTGGATGAGTACTTAGAGTAACCCCGCTTACCTGTCTCAGTAGGCAGGGCCCAGCAGAGAAGTAGAGCTGGGCTGGTCCTTGGAAGGGTTCTGTAGGCCTGCTCCCTCTGTCTGGGCCTGCAGAAGCCAGAGCTCAGCCAATGGATTCCCATTGGGATTGCCTAGGAGAAAGATAATCTGGAGTGGCCTCTATGCCAGGGTTGTGTCCCTCCCACACAAGAGGAGAAGGCCAAGAGCTGCCATGCAGGTGAGAAAAATCAAATTGGAAATTACTCTGCTCCACAGAGCCTCACTTCTAAGGTGCTGGCTCCTGTTCAGCTAGCCCATCTCTGCCCTGCCTCAATTCACTCCTGCCATGCTTAGAATTAATTTGTCTGAGTGGGAACAGAGCAGGGGAGGGACATTTATTTCTTTGGCTTTGATTTGGGGTTCAGTCAGAGATGTCTCTGTGTGTTTGTGTATGTGTGTGTGTGTGTGTGTGTCTAAAGCAATGAGATAGATTACAGACAAGGCAGAAAGTGGAGCAGTGGTACCAACTCTTCAAGAAAGCCTTTATGATCCTGTTTAGTGGGATGAGATTGGAGGCAGAAGAACCCCTCTCCTGGACTCAGATTCTTTGATTCGTTCAATCCATCAATCATGTTAATTTACACATCAACGCTTAGCTAGCACCCACTACATGCCATGCACTGTGGACAGGTTGGACTAAAGCCCAGCCTCTTTCTGCCTTCAGAGTGCTCATAGTCCTATAGGGAAGGTGAAAAGATGAACACGCAGAACAAAGATATATAATAAACACAGCGTGATACATCTAAGAAACAGGTAAAGAAATGATAGAAGCAAAGAGGACGGTGGGCCTGACTCTGGGGGCAGAGGAATGACATTTGGCTGTGTCTTGGATGAAGCCAGATGGGTAGGAGAGGGGATGGGTAGGACTCCAAGGAGCTGGCCTGAAATGTGAGGAAAACCGTGGTAGGTAGGTGTGGAGGGGTGGACAGAGCAGCGTGGAAGTTTGAAGGAGGAACTGAAGTCTGGAATTTGAAGGGAATATGAACCAGGGAGAGGAGGGGGCATCTTAAGAAGGTCAATGTGAATCAAAGAAAGAGTCTTATTTTCCTTTGGCACATAGGCAGGAGGCAGTGTTGCGTGCGGATTAAGAACACAGGCTCCACACGAAGATTGCTTGAGTTCAAATCTTCCCTATGTTGTCTGTCAGCTCTATGACCTGGGCCAACTTCTTTCGCTTCTCTAAGCTTCAGTTTCCTCACCATCAGGAATGATGATTATGGCAGTGGGTCATTGTCAGGACTGTGCTATGAGCACTTGGTGGGATAACTGGCACAGACCTTAGTAAATGTCAGCGTTTATTACTGTTATTATTCTAGTTCAACTCTGAATGCTCTGAGTTTTTCCTTTGAATTGTTCCTTGTGTCTCTCTTTGACTTACCTTTTGCAGCAGAGACCACCTCAACCTCTACAGCTGAGCACTGCCCTCTTTACCTCACATTGGGAATTCTGCATATCTATGAAGCTGGCCTTAATGTCTTGCTTTCTTCCCCTACAATCCACCTATGGACCAGCCCCAAAGAGGGCCCCCTTAGTGACATGTTCTCATTACTTCTTTGCTCAAAAGCCTTGATGCTCTCTATTTCAGAGAAGCACCAATCTGGCCTATTGTCCTCTTACAGATGAGAAAACTGAGGGCCAAAGAGACTAAATGACCAGCCATACTCCAGAGCCATGTGGCACAGGGTCCTGAGCCTCTTACTCCTGCTTCTGACCCCTTCCCCTCTAACAGGCTGCCCTGTTCCCCCAACTTTCTATTCTGGTGTCTTATTATTTTCCCAATCCAGAGCTTCTACAAACCTTCCCTGAGTGACATGGTAGAAAGGCAGAAATGGACAAGCATGAGGCATGCAGTCAGTCACTATGAGTGTGCAGCCCAGCCCTGCCCATTACCAGCTGGGTGACCTTGACCAAAAAAGGTACCTGTCTTGACTTTCTTAGGGTGGGAGTGAGGGAGGCACATGGGATTATAACCTATGTGAGGGGCGCGGTAGGATGTCTGACACACAGTATAGGGCTCAGGAATGTTGAAGCCTCTCCTCTCTGATGGGGTGGGTCTAAGAGCACACCACAACTGTTTGCCTTGCCACCTCCCATCCAGCCATTCTTCCCTTTTTATTTTAGACACCCCCAGTCACCCTGACTGCTCAGCATCCCCTTCCAAAACGAGCTGTCTCTGCCTCTTGAATTCCTGAAAGCCCCTGGCTCACTGCTTCACTTGCAAAGTTAGAACTGTAGGCACAAGCCCAAGCCTTATTTTAGAACTACGTTTTAAATGTCCTTAAAGACAGAAGCAGCCAGACTGCTCGTGGGCCAAGGCTCCAGGAGCTGAGGGGTTTTGGGTATTTTGAAATAGGCTTGAGTGGTGCTTATTAGATGCTGACAGGACTTCCAGAGCAGACACCCACAGGACGGTTCTTAGACATCCACAGGTGGGCTTAGAAGCAGAGAGGCCGGGACCCACAAAGCCTTGCATGGGAGCTTTCAGGATAAACTCCGAGAGTGGTTCTCCTTTCTTAGGAAAAAGGGAGAGATCAGTTCTCATAGGTGAGGGCCAGCTACACCCACATCTGACTGTTGTTCTGATTTCAGAGGAACCCAGAGGCCCCGCCTCCCAGGGCCCTCATGCCACGGAGGAAGCTACACGCTTGTGCAGGGCCTGTGAGGCTGCAAGATAACTCCGTTCCTCCACAAAGGGTAAATGGAACCGGAATCTGTTCTAGTTCAGATGTTCTTGGGAAGGGGATGTGGATTATCCGGTTCCTTCCTGTGGCAGCTGCAGGTGGTGCTCAGAGTCCAGGGCTAGTTTTCTATTTCACTGGGAGCCACGCCCAGTTTGAGGAAATGTTTATGCATTTTCTCCTAAATGTAAAAATCTACTTATGTGACTCGAGGGAATACAAAACACCTGTTTGCTGGTAGACTCTCATCTTGTTTACTTTTTTTGTTTTTAGGTGTGCATAGGACTTCCTCCAGAAACTGTTGCTTTTCCAAAAAACTGGATCAAGCCTGGAACTTGTTATATCATTTTAGCTTTTATTTGATTTATGAATGCATGTATTTGTTGTTAAAAGGGACTCCAAAAAAAAAAAAATGAAGCTGTTCTCCAAAAGCTTTGAAAAGATGGTTTCACTCAGACTTAGCAAAGGACTAAAATGCACTCGCCAGCAAATATTTGCCTTCTCAATGAGCACTATCCAGAGCAGTGTCTCTAAGAAGACATCTTTTGTGTCATTTCCTGCTCACTGGTAAAGGTCAAAGTTCGGGCACTAAATTTTGAATAGACTTCCCAGTGGTCTCCTTGTCTTAGGAGAGTCCAGCCCCACCTCATGTCCACTGGGTCATTGGCTTTCAATGACTGAAAGCTGTTTTTGTCCCAGCAGAACTAGAAAATACATTCTTCAACTAAAAAATATGAAGCGAGTCTCCCATCTCTCTCTCCTAGAATGTATTGCTTTCATAGCCAAAGGGAGATTTATATCTTTCTCAATGTTCTATGATCTATTACCTTTTCCTCTTAAATATTCATTAGAAAAATAATAAAGCCATGGACATAAGAACTTCAGTAGTATTACTGATGGCAGGGTTTGAGGTTGACTTAATGCACCACTTAAACCATTTCCTAAAGACCAGAGACATAACTGGCCAGGGACCCTTTTCAGAAGGTACCATACCCTCTTTATCCCCATTATGTTGGGACATTGGGGTCAAGGGTAAGGGATTGGATGGTACTGGGACAGAGACAGGTGGTACTCAGTGTGCAATTCCTGAGGCATAGGATGACCCAGCTTCTATTGGGAAGAGTTCGGACACAGGGAGTTGTTTTGGTTTCTGAGCTTTTCTCATAGGGAAAGGAACCAAAAGTGTTATTTGGCTCTACTGGAAAGCTGGTCTACAAGCTGAGAAGACATCCAAGACAGAGGGTTTAGAGGTGGGAAAGCTCAAATGAGACTTCTTTAGAAGCTATCATCCTAGATATCTTGACTTGAAGAAAAGAATCAGGGATGAGGACAACCTCTCTGTTATAAATGATAATAGCTTATACATCAATACAATTCCAGTTGTCCTTGTTTTCTTTCATCTTCCTGGGTTATGCTGTAATTGCACAAGGTAGAGAGACATGCAGGGGAGGCTCACCTCGTATAACCATAGCATATGCCGACCTTGCTTGCAGAAGTTCATTGCCAAACTTCGAAGATCAGTTTGTGAGCATCACATTTAGTAAGCTCTTCCTGATGACTGTATTTAAAATTTAATTTTTCTTTTAAGAGGCATGGCACAAGATATATGGGCACACATTTTTCTCCAGAATTTCCCATCTCTGTAGTAGTAAAAAGCTGAAGTAGGTGCTTATTGAGTTTTTTAAAGCTTCCCAGCTACTGGAGACAACAAGAACTTTTGCCATTTAATTTTGTTATTATCAGGCTCACAAAAATGTATTTCTTAATTCTTTAGCCACAGTTGCTCCTGATCAGCAAAAGCATAAATTGATATGTCCCCTGTACTCCAGGAGCATATAATTTAAGACTAACAACATGGCATATGAACAGAAAGATGTGCAGAAAATACCCGAAGAACCAGTATCAGTGGTAGGATGAAGTTATGAGCCTTGGCCCAGGAGGGAGAAGAAACTAATTGCATAGACCACAGAGGCTGCTAGGTGTTTAGATGTCAAATGAAAATCCTCATCTTATATCGAGTTTGGTCAAATTTATATGGAGAAAATGACCAAGCCGGTGTTTTTAGCACTTTTCATTACCAAATGAGATTACCTGGCTGTTTTTGACAAGTAAAGATAATAACAATGAAAGTGACTAATCACAAAATGACGTGGCCTTTGTAGTGGAAAGTCTTTAAGGAGAAGCCAGCTTTAAAGGTCTCATTCCACATGGTGGGGAGGAAGTGGCCCAGGGCACTGAGGGAGATATTTCAGGTGTGTGTTGCACAGAGGAGGAGAATGCCCTACTGCTGTAGGTCTGTCCTGGAAAAGTGAGTGGCCTATGATTAGCAGAGTGACAGGTAGGCAATTCTGCTTTCCATGGGCGAGCTGAAGAAGAATGAGAATCTTCCATGCTCTGATGCCTGGGGCTGCTCAGCACCTGGTGATGCACCTTTGGGCTCATTTGACAGGACTTGGATGCTGAGAACTGAGGTGCCAGGTCCCAGGTTCCACCTTGCTCTGTGCCCTGAGGTATGTATGCCACTTGAACTCTTTCGTGTCTATTTCCTTGTTAGTAAAAGAAATGAGTTAGAATAGATGTTCTCTAGAATCCTTTCCAACTCTATGAAGCAGATGCACTTTAAAAAAGGTGTACTTATTCATTTGGGAAAACAGGTTACCCATGTGATGCTGCAATCCTCCCAGGAGAAGGGGATCCCCTCCTGGACTCCATTGCACCCCTCCTCAGCACCTCCCTCCAGGAGCCTCTGGGCTGCGTCAGGCTAGAGGTGCCCTGTCCCTGGCGGTGGCTTCAGGTTTAACTCAGTGCTCTGGGGCTGCCTGCTTTTTGCCTTTCATGCGGGAAAACCTTTTTATTTTTCACAATTATCAATATACAACACTTTAGAAAAATAGAAAGTTATGGAGAAGTATTAAGAAGCATGAAAACAAAATTAGCTGTAATCTTATCACCCAGAGCTATTTATATTTAAGTGCATTTTCGTCTAATGTATTTTTTCAGTCCTTAACCTGAATGCACAAATTTTGTAACCTGCTTTTTTGTTGTTATTGTTGTTGCTGCTCAACCTCATAGCTTGTTTCCATGTTGTTAAATGTATCTGGCCCCTACTTCATCTCCCATGCTTCCCAATGCCGACTCTCTTCTCTTGGTAGCCTTGACCAAGTCAGGCCATTCCATGCCCCCACACCTTTCCCATGCTATTTGCCTACCTGAAGTACAGCCACTCTCCATTCTTTTTTAGTCCTTTGATATTTTAGGGCCCTATGTCCTCCAAGAAGCCTTCCAGGACACTTTGGAGGGCTCTCCTGATTGCCCCTTCATCACTGACACTGTGCTCTGGACTGTGCCTCTGCTCCTTAATGTGTGCTGCACTGGACAGCTAGGTCTCTATGCAGGTGTCCCACAACCAGTGATGTGATGGGAAATATTTAACAACTGGCTTCCTGGAAAAAAATTGTGTGTGTGTATTATATATTTTATTAATATGAAAATGTATATTATACAATTTACAAATAATAATACAACATACAGTACTCTTTATTATAAACTCTATATAGCCAAATGACCTTTCTGAATGCAGTCAGTAATTCTTGCTGAACTTTTGTATTTTTAGCCAACTCATAGTCGCAAATGACAAACATATATAATTCTGATGTGAATGTTGGTTGAAATTTTCATTTACATTAATGAGTAAGACAAAAACAAAACAATGAATATGTATATTGGAATTTCAATCATGAGCTACTTCTTTGCTGTATTAGATAATAGATCTGAATCCTGAAAGAATAATTCGGGAAGAAACCACCTGTTTCTGTTAATAAAGTTTTGTTGGAACATGGCCATGTCTAGTAGCAGGGTTGAGTTGTTGCAACAGAGACAATATGACCTACAAAGGGAAAAATATTTACCATCTGTCTCTTTATAGAAAAGGTTTGCAGTCAACAAAACAGTAAATAAAACCCTGATTAATTTTATTTATTTATTTATTTATTTATTTATTTATTTATTTATTTATTTATGTGAAAGACATTTGTAAATACCTATTTCCATGTGTAAATACAATCATTATGGCTGCTAT
Source organism: Macroglossus sobrinus (assembly GCA_004027375.1). Taxonomy (NCBI): domain Eukaryota; kingdom Metazoa; phylum Chordata; class Mammalia; order Chiroptera; family Pteropodidae; genus Macroglossus; species Macroglossus sobrinus. The sequence goes on along the minus strand of PVKZ01000047.1, from coordinate 83,461 downwards.
TAAGCTATTAGAATGATGTTACTAATGGGAGTTAAGAAAAGATATACTTTAGCTCATCATTGTGGAGTATTTCTACCATAAATGTCAATAATGTCAATAACCTTAAAAACAGAGAAAATAGTGAAATGTAGTAAAATAATTAGAAATGGAAGAATTTTGAATATTTACTACCATGTTTTAACATAATTATTTTATTTAATTGTTAAGTTTTTATAATTTAATTTTTAAATAATGGCTGTAAATTATCCATTTGCGAAATTCCTGAAAATTTAACAACTGGCTCTGTCAAGGGTGAGGGCTTTGATCTTTGGTGGGGAAATATGATCCCAGCCCATTTGGTTGGCTCCCAACCCTCAGAAAAATTCTGCCCAGAATGAGGGCATGGGAGTGTCTCATGCTTGTCATAAGTCTTTACTTAAACTTAAAGAAAGAAGCCTGTTGTGTATGGCAGGGGTACAAACCCATCTGTTGATTCGAAAATTGCCATGCACTCTGGCCACTGTGAGGAGTATAACCGTGAACCTCCACCCATCATGTGCAGAAATGAGTCATTCTGGGCAGAGCCTTGTACGCAGCCCAGATGGTGGTGCCCTGACCCCATATGACCCAAGCTGGGTATTCTATGGGGTTAGAGCACAAGGTCTGTCAGCCAGCCAGCCCTGTCAGCTCCATGCCCAGCTTTCTACTTTGAAAGTACCAACTCATATCTTTCCCATCCCTCGGAAAGGGGCTGGCTGACTGATGCCAACTTAAGTTTCTCTGAGATCATGTGGCCTTGGCATGAGAAGACAATGGTCAGGACCCGTGATCTGAACCAGTTCGGGTGTTCTCTAAGGAAATCCCGTGCCCTAAACTCTCCACTATCAGCTGCTCAGTAGCCTTGGAAACAAGGTATTTTCTGGCTAGTTGCTCTAAGTTTGCCTCAAGCTTCTGTAAGACAAGTGTTCCTGAGGCATCTGCATGAAACAGGGAGAGAACAGGTGCCCAGGAGCTGCAGAGTTGGATTCCTCTCCCACCATTACTACTAGACTGTGTAACCTTGGGCTTGTTACTTAACTCCTTTGAGCCTGTTTCCTTATAGATTAAATACTTCATTGTGAGGTCCACTGAGATAATCTATGTGAAAACATGTTGCAAAAAGCATGCGTAAGAGGACAAGTGAACAGGACTGCTCCAGAAACTCTGCTGGAAACACTAGGTGTTAAGTAGCTCATATTCTCTAAAGAGAGTTGTAAGCAAATGGGGCCAGATTCCCCCAATCCCAGGAGTCTCAAGGAAGCAGGCCCAACTACCATCACCACCCTACCCTGAGTTATATAGGGGAGCAAGCAGGAGAAAGGAGGAGGGAGTATGTGGGGGGGGGGAATTTACTCTGTCTTTCTCACTGTGACTGTCATTTTGAAGTCAAGTTGGGGATATCTCTCAAAATCACTGATGGACACTGCAGGGTGAGGGTGCCTACAGGAGGTAGCTATTGTCTTGTTCCTCTAGGCCGGATGCTTGCTGAGATGTTGAGACTCTTGGCCTCATCTGGTGGTAGGGATATGGTGATGGAGTTTTGGGGAGTGTGTGACTTATGTTCATAGGAGTTTGTGTGAATGTGAAAACAAGAGACTCAGCCAAGAGGCAGAAAGGACTAGGGGGAAGTGTGTCTAAGGGAGTGGGATCTTCTTTTACCTCAGTTCCCTTCAGCCCTCACAGGGTTGGGATTAGCCTCAGTGGTTTCTGAGGCTCTGTAAAGGAGGGGCATGGAGAAGCCAAAGGGGGCTACTATCTCTGTCTTTCTCAGTGATAGAGGGGCTGGGGTAACATTGAGAAGCATTCAGAAAGCTTGTGCAAAGGACAGGCATGCAGCCAGGGCCACCATCAGCAGATGGGCCTAGAGTGAGACCAGACAGCAAATAAGCAGTTAGGATCTCTATGTCTCCCACTGGTACCCCACTACCAGCTCCCAAAAGATAACAATTCTAGAACCAGGCCTGCTCTCCACCCACTCCACGGTGCTGCAGTGAGAAGAGGAGTGATAGGGTAGGATTCTCTCCTCTAAACCACAAATCCCACCTCCTCCCAGAAGCTACTTGTGAAGGAGAAAAGGAAGAATGTCAAATCAGATGTTAAGACTGCAGCTTTAGATTCAGATAATATAAAAAGACTTTTAATAATAGAACTGATCAGAAGTTAAGGAATATGCCCAAGATATTATTAAGGGATAGAAAAGTGTGACTTGATAGTACATGGTTGAAAAGTAGGCATGATCATAAAACTGTTTCATATTTATACCCATCTGCATTCAGACTGATCAATAAACCCTTAAGTCTTAGTTTTTATAGTAGGTGTTTGTTTGAACTTGGTGAATTGAATCAAGTACATGTATAGAAACTTTAGCTTGCATCAGAAGCACCCAGAGGGCCTATTAAAGCAAACACTTGGCACCACACCCAGTGTCTGATTCAGTAGGTCTGGAGTAGAATAGAGAATTTGCATTTCTAGCAAGATCCCAGGTGATGTTAATGCTGCTAGTCTTGAAACTACAATTTGAGAATCACTGTGATATAAATTACAGCATCAGTGAAGTGTGTCTTTAACACAGGCTTGTAAAGAAGCCCCTAACCTTCCTAGGAATTCAGTAAAAATACTGATTTTATTTATTTCATCCATCTTCTTTCCCTGGAGGGAGCAATGCTTGAAGGTTGCAATGCTTGAAGGTTGCATTGGCGTTCCTATATGCTAAAGAACTAATTGAAAATGCATTGTCCTGAATCTATAAGGTCACTCAGGATTTACCCCATGCTCATGAGGCCAGCTCTGCCCAGGCAGAGTAGCTGTGAGCTCACCTTTGAGCAGGGGCCCAAAGTGTAGTTAAGGGTGCGTAGGCTGGGACAGAAAAAGCACTCTGCTTGCCCCCATGGAAGCAGGAGCCGTCCTTGCCTCCCCTGTCATTCTCATGCCTCACAGCTTCTGTGATCTGGCCGGCATCTCCTCCTCAGAGGAAATGTACTTTTCATGTGGACCCTGCTTGGTTAGGTTTGGGTAGAGCTGATTCTATTCAAGATTCCCAAACTGAGCCAGTTGGAGATTCAATCCTCCTGGCCATTGTCATCTATTGAGGGCTGAGCACCTGGCCATGCAGAGTCTTTTCTGGATTGTTTGCTGGAGGTATGTGATAAGGTATTACAATTTCTCTGAAATTTTAAGCTTTAAGGGCCAAAGAAATCTGACTCCCAAGTGCCATCATGGAAGGAAGAAGAGAGAGAAGAGAAAATGTGAGAAGACAAATGAGAGAGAGAATTGAGATATATAATGACTTTGTAGAGGCATAGATCCAGCTGTAACTGATACCTCTATTTTGGACATCACTGTTATTTGAGTAAATAAATTCTCCTTTTACGTTAATATCGGTTGGATTTTTTTGTCCTTATGACCCAAAGTCCCACCTAATGAAATCACTGGGTATTCTTATCTACCTTTTTCACATTTCCAAATATGTTGATTTTCCTCCATCCCCACACTGTACTGTCTTAATAAGTTTCCCAGCTTTGTGAGAATCAGAGCCTTTGATTGCTTTGGGGATGCTCACCTCCAACTGATGAATCCCAAGTGATGCCTTACTCAGTCCACTGGCTGGGACTTTGATGGGGAGAGCTTAAGGTAGCCTAGCTTCAGTACACAATGACTTTATAGCATATTTCCTGGGGCAATCACAGTCTTATGACTTATAAGGTCCCAATGCAAAGGAAAAGCTATTATCTGCCTCCGATGAACTTTTGGTATTCAATGTAAAATTCCAGGGTCCTTAGACTGTAACCCTTCATTACCCTAGGCCAAGTTATGCCTGTAAATCTTACTACTGTAGGGAAAATCTCTTAGGGATGATAGTGTGTGAATCAGCACCATAGAAGCTGTTATCGACACTTTATCACCCAATAAAGTTATCAGAACATTCCAATAACTAGACCACGACTTTCCTAGTAATCTAGATGTTGTAGACCATTTCCAAAATAGATCCACATTTACAGCTTATGAATGGAAATTGACCTCTAACTAAAGAGTTCATAAAAAAGAGACTTAAATCATACATTGCCAAGCAAAACTTAATAAAAATTCCCCTTCAGATGTTGCTATTTTTTTCCTAGAGTGCCAAACACTGCCAGCAGACCCATCTCTGCCACTTATAGCCTTTAATACTTCCCACTCATAGCCTCCATTGCTACTACTTTCTACCCTTGTTCTAAGGAGATTCTTCAGGTAGGTCCCACAATCAGCATCAGTATTAACATTACCTGGGATCTAATTAGAAATGAAAATTCCAGGGCTCTACCTTATGTCTGATGAGTCAAGAAGACTGGAGTGGGATCCAGAAATCCATTTGTTCGAACTCACCTGATGATTTTGATGTAGGCTCAAGTTTGAGAACCACTGTCAGAACCACAGATCTAAATGATTCAGCTCTTGCCTCTGTTTCCACACCCTGCCCAGCAACAGAAAAGGCCAGAGTGTTCAGGGCAGTACCCACCTATCGTTCCTCAAGCAAGCTCCCTAATGGTCTCCACTTTAGCCCCAGATTATGTCTTAGTGGCTTTGGCCCATAAGCCGGGGCAATTTTGCTACTAAAGTGCTAAGTCTCTTCGTATTGTGACACTGGCACCTGGACTGAGGACAGACTTGCTCCTCTTGTCTCTTTTCCAGAGCCTCAGAGACATGAGAGTGTCTAAGAGGGGCAGGGTAGGGCTGACACCACCAGACAAAACAGAATGAAGTGGAATAAAAAAGTCACCAAGGGAAGAAACAAATGCACTTAAAAATCCATTCCTCCCAGCAATCCGCATGAATTATAAAGCCACATTTATCTTTCAAAGTAAGTAACAATTAGTCCTGAGGAGCGAGACCTTCAAATAATGGCCAACATGTGTTGATATTGACAGTGATCCATAAATCTCAATTCCTTTGGGAGAAAATGTTGGGCAGCATTTTAATTCCAAGCCTTCAAGTGAAAAGGAGTGAGATTTACCTCTGCCGTGGATCTGAGTGGAGCATCCTTAGAAGTACAACCCAATGAACGTGGAGTTAAATACTAATTGATGGCTTCCAACATGCTGTATAACACTCCATTACCCAGACGGGGAGTGTGGCAGCTAAAACATGGAGCAGCCAGGCCTAGGAAGGACAAAGGGCCCTGGGGCTGTCATCACCACTCCGAGCCTCCCCTACCATGAATAACTGCTGCCACCTCCGTCAGAGCTTGCACTGCCCTGCACATGGGCTCTGGGCGTTTTGGAGCCTGAGAAGCTCTTTCAATGAGGATTCTTTTGCTTCTCTCCTCAGCAGTCTTCTCATCATGCATGGCCAGTCCCAAGCCTGGGCTTTGCCCTTCAGGGGAGACAAGAGGCCTTTCTCTTAACTTGTCAGTTTGTTGTGTCTGAGAGTGAGCTAATTGGCTCGTACTTCTATTTAAAAAGTCATTTTAGTTACCATTTATTTATTGCTTGCTGGACATTTTTTAAGTGTTTTTTACAGACATTGTCTCATTTAACTCATATTAACCATGTGGCATTGGTCCAGTCACTTCACCTCTATGAGCCTCAGTGTCTTCATCTTTAAAATGGAGACAATAATAGCACCCACCTCCTAGGGTTATTGGGGGATGAAGTGGAACATTCCAGGGAAGCCCTGGCATTCACGGAAGCTCCGTGGCTCTGCCCATCCCACTCATGCTGAGTGAGGTGCTCGCCACCACATTCCTGAGGCCTGAGCCAGGGCCATTCCACTCAACACCTTCTGTCTACATTGGGTCTTCCACTTGAGAGAGGGGATGCATCTTATTGCCCTTGTGGCCCTAGCACAGGACCCAGGGCAGAGTATGTGCTCAATAAACATGTGTGAAGTGAGGACTGAAATGAAGAAGACTGCAAGGTGAGCTCCAGACACTCTTGGCCTTGAGCTAAAAAGTTGGGGCTGAAGGACACCAAGTGGGGACATAACTAAGAGCCTTTCATTCTGGTTTACAGGGAAAACTGGGAGAGAGCTTAGAAACCTTTTATTGGAAATGAAAGGACTTAAAGAGCTCCCAACTGTGAGTTGAGGTGAGGGCAGTGATTTATCCAAAATCACACAGCCATTTGGTGACAAAGTTTGGGCCATAATTCATGGCTGAAGTTTGCTAGCCCTGGGCAGCATTTGAGCCACCATATTAGAAAAATATGTTACCTGAAACAGGCAGAAGACCCTAGGGAAGGAAGCCTGGAGCAGCCAGCTAGGTCCTAATTCCTCTCTGTTGTGCATATTTAGAACCTCCCACCTGGTACCACTTCACTGCCTTCTCCCAGCGCCATTGCTAGGTCTGCCTCCAGGGCTCCTCCTGTCCAAGGACTTGATGAGAAGTGCTTCAAGACCAAGTGTTAGAAAAGCATGTGGAGGAAAAACACAGGCCTTGGAGTCAAATAGACCTCAGTTCAGTTCTCATTGCATCCTTCTACTAGTTTAGACAAGACAATTAGGCTGTACACGCCCCAGTTTCCTCACATGTAAAACAAGATTAGCAGTATACACTTTATAGGTTATAGGTTGTTGTAAGAATTAAGCCTACTTAAGCAAAATGCTAGACATAGTAATTAGGCATAGCCAGCTGGATTTGAAGCAAAGGATTGTGTCTCATTCGTCTGTATATTTCTTCCCATTTCCCTGTTCCTCCAGTGCTAGCACACTGCCTTATGTCTAGTAGTAGGTGCTCATTACTAGTTTATTTAGTAAATGAGGAGTTATTCTGGGTTCTTTAGAACTTTGCTTCTCAAAGAGTGGTTTGAGGACCAGCTGCATTGGCACGACCTGGATGCTTGTTAGAAATGCAAGATCTTGGAGCCTGTCCCAGATGTACTAAAACAGAATACTTACTTTACCAAGCTCCCTGGGTGAGTTTGAGACGTTCTGCTTTAGAAAGCATTGTGAAGCTGAGGAAGCTTAAAACTTATTAAGGTAGTGAGCATTATGGGGAATTTAGAAGTGAGAAAACAACAGAAGCATGATATACATCCTCTCTTCTATTCTTGCTGGTCTGGACGTGGTTTCCTGGTTCCATGGGTTTGGAGTAGGGTTAGGATTAGGGTTAGGGTTAGGGTTAAGATTAAGACTCACTTCTATAAGGTACATAATAGGAACTGAGTCAGCTCCTACATGCGGCTATGTGCGTGTGCGTTTTCCAGAAGAGACTCTGGTCTGGAGAGCATTTCTCCCTTGCAGATGATAGCTGCATCACAGATGTCCAGTATAGCCTTTAATCGGGAGCCCCAAGGGACTTCAGAGTCCCTGTGTTTTTAGCTGGGGAAGTCAGGCAGCACCTGAGCTGATTCTCCTGTTCCTCTGGGATGTTTTCCATTATTTCCAGCAAGGGTGTTGAATCTGCTAAATGAAATGACTTAAAACTCATTTACTTAACAAAAAGTGTAAGTTGCCTAACCCTTTGGTGAGGAAGCATACATACACTCTACAGTCACTCGCCATGTGCCTATTTCATATCAGGCCTGTGCATATCCTGGGGATAAAATGATGACTGAGACTGGCCCCTGCCCTTGAGGTGTGCACAGTTCAGTGGGGAGTGTGCTGGCTGGTAATTAAAGAGCAATGAGGCAAGTGCTATGGACAAGAGGTCTCCAAGGGCATGGGACAGTGGGCTGATATATATATATATATATATATATATATATATATATATATATATATATATATATATATATAAAGAAGTAAAGAAGAGGGACGGTGTGAGATACATATACTGTCATGGGCCACATATTGACATTTCAGCCAATGGCGGTCATGACCTTATAGTGCAACACGTTACTTTACGTGTTTGCGGTCATGCTGGCGTAAAGAAACCTACTGAGCTGCCAGTCCAATGAAAGGATAACACATACAATTATATACAACACATAATACTTAATAATGATAAGAAACAACTGTGCTATATTATATGACTATACTATATTTTTAGAGTGTACACTTTCCACTTATAAAAAAAAATTTGCTGTAACGGTATGCCGTGTTACAACAGTAGCAGCCTCGTACATCTTATGCTTGTTCACTGTGTCTTTTGATTGCATCATTTTCTCTTGTGCTTGATTTAATCTTTCTTTTTTTCTTTTTTAATGTGGTGATATGTACAGGCTTGTAGCCTAGGAGCAATAGGCTAAACCAGATGGCCTAGGTGTGTAATAGGCTATACCATCTAGGTTGTGTAAGTGCACTCTATGATGTTCCCACAGTGACAAAATCACCTAATAATACATTTCTCAGAACTTATCCCCTTTGTTAAGTAGTGCATGACTGTATTCATATGTTCATTTATCATAGAGACAGAGACAGAAATGAAAAGGTTCTGTACACATATAGACATGCATATATATGTGTATATATATATGTGTGTGTATATATATATATGTGTGTGTGTATATATATATATATATATATATATATATATATATATATGTACGAGAGAGAGAGAGAGAAAGAGAGAGAGAGAGAGAGAGAGAAAGAAAGCAAATATACTAAAATGTTAACAATTATTAAATCTACCTGGAGGGAATATGATAATTCATTGTACTAGCTTTTCAACTTTTTTATACTTGAACACTGTAATAAAAAGCATGTTAAGAGTCATACAATGAATCAAGTGAGTATTATAATAGTAGGATGACTTGGTAAATAGTAGATGCTTACAAAAGTTTGTGTTATGGTCAGCAAAACACAGTTGCAAAATACTTCCCTATACATGACCTCTTCCAGCCTCAGACAACCTTGTGGGGTCTCTAATAGTCATCCCATTCACTGGCATTGGTCCAGAGGCCTCAGTGATTTGCCTAAGGCCACCTGTTGGTGAGTGGTGCAACTGGGACTGAGACCCACGTTTTTAGACTCCAAATCCAGTTCTCTTGTGTCACCCAGAGCCTCCCACAGGAATCTGTGGTGTATTTCCTACCTGTGCCAGAAACCAAGAACCCAGATGTGAAGCTGAAACTCCTTGCTTCTCTGCCTGGTCCTACTCATTCTTAGTCACAGGTCATTATCCCTTCCTCCTTTAGGGCTGTGCGAGGAGTGAAGGAGGGCCCCTAGGACAGGATGGCAGCTGACTTTGGGCCCTTTCTCTTTGGCTGAGGCCAGAGTGAGTCTAGGCTGTGGCCTAGCTGATGACCGCCTGTGTGGGAAGGTTGCCTCTCCAGGCCAGAGAGAGCAGTGTGGGCTCACAGGGAGCACCCGCCTGGAAGGAGGATCATTCCTTCGGGTGCCCTGCCAGAGGGTGTTTTATCACTTACCCGCAACATGAGCCAGATAAATGGCTCCTTCTTGGTGTCCTGCCAGTTATTGCTTGTGCTGCCAGAAAGTCTTAATCGTGCTGTTGAAAGGGGCAGAGTCCCCTCCCCGCCAGCTGCCAGCTGGCTCCTGTGCCCCTTGGCTGGGCTACAGCTTCCTGCGCCCACACAGCAAAGGGCCCCTCTTGGGGCTTGGTTCAGGACATAGAGACTTACGACTCATTTTCTAATCTTGTGCATATTTATAAGCCTTTTTTTCTAACTCTGAAGCCCCCAGGAAGATGCTGAAACCCAAATAGAACAATGATATACCTGTGTTGTCTATAGTGTCCCCAATGCCTGGCTCAGGATCCAGGTCAGAGCAGTGTCTTGAAAGTCTTTGCTGGATATTATGAGCTGAATTGTGTCCTCTCTTCCCCATCCCCCACACCTTAATGTATTAAAGTCCTAACCCTCAGTATATCAGAATGTGACTGTCTTTGAAGACAGGGTCTTTAAAGAGGTTCTTACAGTTAAATGAAGTCATTGGGGTGAGCCTTAATCCTATATGGCTGGTGTCCTTGTAAGAAGAGGAGGTTAGGACACAGACAGTCACAGAAAGAAGATCATATGAAGATGAAGAGGAGAATGTGGCCATCTACAAGCCAAGGAGAGAAACGTTAGAAAAAATCCACCCTGCCAACACCTTCATCTTGGACTTCCAACCTCCAGAACTGTGAGAAAATAAATTTCTATTGTTTGAGCCACTCCTTGGTCCTTTGTTAATGGCAGCCCTAGCAAACCAATACAATTGGTGAATGTTGAATAATGTTGGAGTCAGACCACAAGGTCTGGCACAGAGCTGCTGTCTGGCTAAATCTGTGAGTAGATCCTTCCTCCCAGTGTGGACTTCCCTACCTGAGTTGGCCCTGTGGATGTGTCCCTTGTGAGTGGGTAGGCTGAGCCCCATCCACCCCTTGAGTCCTTTCTCCAGTTTTCCTGCTGCAGCATCACCCGGCCTGATCACGAACCTCAGTGACAGGAGCCTCTCTCTGTGGCATGAAAGTGGTGGCCCGGGCACAAACAACACACTGAGGAGAACTAGTCATAGGATAACTGCAAGACCTGTGTGACAGGTTGGAGAGAGTCTCATGAAGGGTTGTCTTGATGGTGTCATTAAGTGACAGAGAAGCTGTGGAGGGTCTAGCTCAGTGTGTGAAAACAACCTGTACTTGGAAGATTCTTGGCAAAGAAAAACATTTTAGCCTTTTCGAAGTACCCTTGGTTTCCTCAGCTTGGCCCAGAATTTTCAAACTTGACATCTTAGGGCTGCTCCTTTCTTTGGGCTGGGCTACCTGGGTTTGTAATCACACATTGTTTCTGAGCTTGACCTTCTGGAAGCAAAGACAGTGATGTGGCTGAGATGTGAGAGGACCAGGACTTTGTCCAGGGATGGATTTCCTCCTGGGCCAGCGAGGAGGTGGCCATCACTCATAGTGGGTAAAGTGAGTGCAAACTTCTAGATAGAAGCAGCTAGGCCCAGAGAGGCTCAGGGTAGGTCCCAGGTTCCCCTGGCATGGACATTTATAGTGAGGCACCTTTAAAGGCCAAGGTACCCAATCTCTCCGGCTTGCCAGAGAGCGGTGGGCCTGGAGTCAGACAGGCCTGAGTGTGGATCTTGCCTTGTCACTCACTAGCTGGGAAAGTTACTTCATCTTTCTGAACCACAATTTCCCCACTTATAAAATGGAGATAATGATACTTATCTCACAAGGTGGTTGCATGGATTAAGTGAAATAAATAGGCAAAGAATTTGATACATTTAAAAGTTCTTAAAAATAACAGTGGCCGTTATTTTGTAGATCATGGTTCTACTCAAAGCAATGTAAACATTCCTTTCCAAAAAACATCATATATATGTTTTCATTGGTAGTACTTAATCAAAAACTGATGTGTCTGGCCCTGTATAAAGCAGCAGTGGGAAAGAAATGGTTTAATGGTCATTTGCTGCTTGGATCATTCTTACAGAATCAAGAACAGAATTGTGCCTTTGTCCTAGTGCCTAGGAACCTTTAAATCACTCAAGGCAACTGAGTCTTGCTAGAGTTAAGGCAAGAAGCCATGTCTCAGGTTTAAAGTGGGCAGAACTTTGCTTTCATATTTCTCTCCCCTGTTAATGTTTATACAGCCGATACTATATGAGGCAGCTGTTGAAGGTCTCAGGGCACTGTGACCTCTTGATGAGCCCTGTCAAACCCAGGATGTCAGTACTGAAAGGGACTCCTGCATACTAGTCCTGGGAAATCAGAGGCGCAGGGGGTGAAGGCAGCTACCCAAGGCTGTGCAGCCAATGCTGAGGTATGGAGACTTCAAAGATGTTACCTGAGTTTTTTGGTGCATAAGAAAATGAAAACTAAGCACAACAAAAACCAGCCCTGCCGACAGCCAGACTATGATGTACCCAACACAGAGCCCACGGAGCAGAAACAACGTGCCACAAGGACTCTCCACATTCGTGTTTGCAACTAGACAGAGAGGAAGCCACTCTGAAACCGAAAACATGACTGAACAGTCCTGTCTTTGGGCTAACAGGGTGCCTATCCCAGGGCTGGCTCTGGTCCTGCTTTCATCTTCCTGCCTGCTTGATCACTATTGATTAAATTAAACATTTATGAGTTGACAATAATGAATTAATTATTATATTATGAAGCTACCTGAACATTAAATTGCCCACTTCTCCTTTGACAGACTCCAACCTAGAATTGCCCCCCACTTCCCCAACCTTCCCTTAGTCTCTCCAGTACAAGCCCAAATCTTCCAAGAAGCCCCTCTCGACTCTTGGTACTGTGATGGCCCTGGATTTCTCTAGAGTGTGTTCTCCTTGCTGCAGTGAGCCAAGTAAACCTTACTTTCATTTGACTTCAAGTGTGTTCCTAGTGGTCTTTGGTTGGTAAGCTTTTATATCTGTAAAATGGTCATAATAATACCCGCCCAATATTCTTTACACAGATATTAGAAGAAGCAAGTAGTATCATGCAAGTAGGAAGGCATTTTTAAAGTTGAAATTGCTATAGGTCTATAAGCTACTATGATGAAAATGTCCAAATGGCTCTTTTCAGACTTAGAATAAAGTATTTTGTAAATGGAAGGCTCCTACTCAAGCATCTATTATGTGTTCTTGCCTCAGTTTCCTTTTGTGTAAATCCCTCTTATGACTTAGTGTTAGGAAGAGCAGTTAACAAGAAAACTTCAAAGAGACTTGTTCATGCCTGGGGCCTGCCTGGGAGGAAGATCTGAGTGTTTGTGGGCGCTGGCTGGGTGAGGCTGCAGAGCTGGTGACTTCTGAGCCCCACCTCTGCCTTTTGCTGTTGATAACATTGCTTTCGATCTGGGAGCGGCTGGGTTTCAGCCAGGCTGGGAGATAAAGCCATCCACCCAGCAGGAGAGGCAGCTAACTTCAATGGTGGCTGCACTGCTCCACAGTAAGGGCCAAACTCATTATTGCCTTTGAGGTCCTCACTTCCAGCTACTTCCTTTTTTTTGTGCCCCACCCTGGACCACAACAAATGTCTCGGGGATTTCCTATTTCATGATCTGTTTTTCAAGCCTCCAAGATGGATTCATGCTTTCCTCCTGCTTGCAATGTCCTACTTCTTTTCCTTCAAGGCTCAACTCAAGTATTATTCCTCTTTATATAGGCCTCTTAGCTAACCTCTCCTGCCTCAGGGACTTGAGATATTTTGTACTTAATTGTGCACTTATCACACCGTGTTGAAATTATGCCTCTCCTAATCTGTAATACACACACACACACACACACACACACACACACACACACACACACACACACAGAGGCACGCAGGGCTGTAGGAGGCCAGAGATCCTGTCAGTTGGAAAGCTTCTTGATAAATGATGGCATGCTTTTCATTTTTTGTATAATTAGGGATACATTTTGTACTGATCATGGGGCCTAGTACACAGTAGGTGGTTAATAAATGCTGTAATTTGCTGCTGCTGATCTTGTTGTTTCGATATAAAGCAGGATATTATTTTCACTCTTGGTTTCTCTTGGGACAAGGAAGTGGACTTTCCATTTGTCACTGGAAAGTCTTTTGCAATCGTAGAAAGGCCAGTCCTCGTCAACTGAGAATCAGGCTCTGCCCAGCTTTTGGTAATGTCCAGCTCATATGAAAAGAATTTTCTTGATCCTATTTTCAGGCCTGCCAAGAAGTGCTTCAGTGTGGATGGTTAATTAGTTATTGCAACAAGTATTTTTCCACCAATTACAAGTAAGTCTCACTTTGGGAATTTTCTGATTTCAAGAATTACTTTCTTTTCAGAATAAAGGCATTTTGTTTTGGAGAAATAAATTGTCACGAATATCTTGGGATTTTTATATTATTTGAGATATAGCTACCCCTGAGGGAAGTCAACACCCAGGCCCAATAGATGTTAATATTCCTTCCCATCATCAACCAGAAGAGTTAGGAATGAAGCCAGGTTTGCCCTGGAGGCCAGCATTGTTTCCATGGACAGAACCTTAAGCCCGGAAGTCAGGAGACCTGGGTTCAAGTCCAGTTCAGGTTTTGTCATTAACTCTCTAGTTTTGTTTCTCTAGTCCTTCTCAAGGTGTAGTCCTCAGATCTCCTGCAGCACTTGGAAACTTATTAAAAATGCAAATTCCTGGATCTACCCCAGGCTCACTGAATTAAAAACTCTGTAGACCAGGCCCAGAAGTCTTATTTTAATAAGATTTATTTATTTATTTAATAAGTTTAATAAAATTTATTTATTTTATAAGTAAATAAGATTTAATAAAATCTTATTTTATAAGCTTCTGATGCACACTAAAGTTCGAGAACCTCTGATCTAGTCAAATCCCATCATTTTATCATTTTTTAGTAAATCTATTTTTCAATTTTTCAAATCATTAAAGTAAATATACTATATACATTCTATAATATTACATAAAATTTGGAGGAGATAAAAATTTATCTCCACTTTTGTACATTTTGTTTTTAGTATTTTCCTTTCTAATATACATATTTTCAGAATTGTAATCACAGGACCCACATGATTAGGTATACTGCTTTTGTCCCACTGAGCACTGGAACATAAACACTATTCAGTGTTGCCACCTTTATGTCTTCATAAGAACTGTTTTTAATGGCCCCACAACATTCCACTAGAGCCCTGAATGTGAACTTGTATATGTGGAGGTGAAAATGCTGTGGACAGACAAGGAGGTCTCTCCTTCCATGCATTATATCATCTTTTCTTCATTTCTCCCCTTCCCCCACACCCCCAATACCACTGTGGAGACTACGGATGTTTCTGGAAATATAGTCATGAACAGAGAGAAAAGGGAGGTTAGCCAACAACTTTGAGTTTTCCAGAGTCATCCGGAAACCCTAATTCTCCAAACCTGAAATCCTTTCCTGAAACTCTGAAGCAGCTAGGACATCAGTGCGCTACCTTGTGGCTGTATCTAAGAATTACACCTCGCTTGAGAAGCATGACTGGGCACCCTAAATCCTCTAGTGTGGAAACTACTGGAGTTTGTCTCTTTGCCTTAAGCTGGGTGCCTGAGTGTGAGACCCAGGCACCTGCTTGCCACTTTACCATGGCAACCCCACTCCCTGCAGGACTAGCTGGGCTTTGACCCATTGTTCTGGTTTTCACACTGGAGCTGAAATCTGGCAGGGGTCCAGATGTCCTGCCTGCCAATGTAAACAGCCCCTTTCCTTACTGAGGTAAACCCTAATCCCCAGCTTGGCCATGCCCCACTCTAAAAGGGATACCCTCCTTGGAACCAGCATACTCTCACCTTTCTGGTTATGAAAATTGTCGTGCCTCCTGCCTTGCCTGGACTCCACGGATGTCAGGGGCACCCCAGGCTGCGATCAGGGTAGTCACATACCTTTGGAGAATGTAACAGACTGCTCTGCCTTGTCCTGTGAACCAGGCCTAAAACCGGGCAAGCCTCTCACCCAACCCCTCCTCTCCTCCCCCTTTCCCAGAGCGAGGATCCAGCATGCTTTGCAGCATTGTGGCAGCTGGTATGGAAAACAGGGCAGAGAGAGTATGTTAGTGGGGAATTTGGTGTTGGGCAGTTGACTTTTGGCTAGGTCACGCCATGATTCACGTGTTCCAGTCAGTTCTTTCAACAGTCAGCCGTCTCAGTTACTCTGAAAAATGCACTATTTACCAGGACTAGAATCAAAGAGTAAGGATTCAAGTCCTAGAGCCCTTGTGAAAGACAAGCAGGTGGAAGACAGGCTGCTGTCCTCTCACTTCAGGCATGTCCTCTCCAGGTACGAGACCTTTAGGAGGGCTTTAGACCATCTCAACAGTAGGGCCAGGAAGTCTAGCAGAGGGCAGATAGAACTTCACTGGAGTCGGCTTTCTGCTGAGTTCAGTTTTATGGACACTCCCAGGTACAAGAGTTCTTTCTCTGATGCCATCTCCAATATTACCCATGAATGATGTTCTCTGAAAAGGCTGAGACCTGTCAAGAATTTGCTCATCCTACTGATTAATTCTTGGTCTGGCTGAGTCTATGTGGATGGGTGGAGGTGGCAGATCTTAAGGGACAGTGCAAAGTCTCTTTCTCAGTGATCCCCAGGGGAAAACAAATCCAGGACCAACCTAATTGCAGACAATCAGGGCCTTTTTAAATTTGAATTTAATTTTTTTTGGTTTTACATTTATTTATTTATTTATTTGCACCCCCTCCCCCACTTCCACCTCTGACGTATGAATGTTGCTGTCTCCCCTTAAGAACTGGATCTCTGAAGGTAGGGTGTCTCCTCACGGCGCACACCCAGGGCCTGGTGCACCCGGTGTATGAATCGTGGCTCCACTGGAGTGAGAACCCACGATCTTCTGCATGTAAAGCAGACATGCTAACCACTACTCTATGGAACCAACCCTGTTTCACATTTAAAAACTTAACAAAAAACACAGTCCATGGTCTTAAAGCTCTTTATGTATCTTTAAATATACTTCGCATGCCTAGCAATATACAGGTATATAGTTCTTCAGTCATAATTCAATATGTAAGTTATTTAGTCCTGTTTTTTCCCCACCTTATCACATGTAAAATTTCCTCATACTTATTTCTAAAGCTACAAGCCCTGTTGTTATTTAACTTTTTAAAGGTCACAGGTCCCTCAGATAATTTGCCAAAATTTTTCACCTCTCTTTCACTCAAATTGCACATAACACACAGCCTTAGGTGTCATCCAGGAGGCATTCAGACTCTCTGAAACCCATCCCTGTGCTGGGTTAAGATCCCCAGCATTTAACTATAAGTGTCTAAGCACCAGCATTAAGCCTTTTATTTCTGAATCCCATCATTATCACCCCTCAAAATTCTTGGAAGTTTTAGTAGTGGGTATTTAAAACAATATTTGTTTAAAGACAGACTTAGTAATAACTGGACCCTCCATCCTTGATGGCTTATTGTTGGGCATTCAAATTGTTTCCAGCTTGTTGCAGCTGTGACCCATGTTGCTGTCAACACTATCCTGTGGATTTTTTTTTTCTTTTTAATTTCTTCTTCTCAGAAGGCCTATTTTTGGAAAGTGTTTGGGCCTGAAAAATATGTGCACCTTATTGGCTCAGTACCCTTCCTTATGCATGAGAAAAGCCTCATTCTCTTTTGTCTAGATTGCATCCTGTAAGACCCTGCTCAAATGCTGCTTTCACCCAAAAGCCCTCCTTGTATCCACACTTGGAAGTAAATTCTTTTGCTTCCTTTTGTGGTGGAAGGAGAGCAAGCTCTCTGGGGTTCCTTTTATGAGGGCGCTAATCCCATTCATGAAGGCTCCATCATCACGACTGAGTCACCTCCCAGAGGCTCTACCCCCTAACACCATCATATTGGAGTTAGAATTTCAACATGGACTTTGGTGTGTGTGTGTGGGGGGGACACAAACACTCATATTGGACTGCTCATCACATTCCATGTTCCATTTGAGAAATTTTATATACATGTCTTATTCCCTTTATTAGACTCAGTGGTATGCTTCATGTATTTGCAACCCAGAATGGATCATTTTAATGCCCTTCTGCTCTGTAAGACAAAATTATTTTCAGTAATATTCATGCAAAATCAGTAATAATCACTATTTTCTTGATTTGTTCTTTAGTTTTAGAGAAATAAGAGAATACATTTCAACATTAAAGATACTTAAATGCATTAAAAATACTTCCTTAAGAACCAAATTTTTACTTACCAAACAAAATATTATACCTTACAGTTCACTGTAAAATATGTTTTACCATTTAAAATTCTAAACACAAAATCTCTAAGTGGTCACATAGGATAACAGAATTGAAGTTTCTTTGCCTTTACAATCACTATGAATCATTTTTTACTTTAAATTTGTTTAAATGCAGGAATGTGTTAAGGACCCCAGAGTTGGAGACATGAGATGACCGAAGTGAGTTGAAAGGACTCTGAATCACACCCCCTCTTGCAATGAGCAAATGTCACTGAACCTGTAAGTGTCAGGGGCCAACTGCATAACTGGGAGTTCTCTAAATTAATGTCATTGGAGAACATAATATTTATTAAAGAAAAATAAAAATATGATTATTTGAAGTTTACATATATTTTAATAAAACTCGATAGTAACCACACCAGTTGTTTACAATATTGGCCAAAAACCTATTTTTTGAAAAAAGAACTTTATTTATTTTGTTTTATTACTGACACTATTTAGAATGTGATAAGGAAAGGAAGGCCAATTTATTGCCAGCTATCAGGGCAGAAGACTTCTACCTCTCAACCCTTGATTTGACACTGAGCCCTTGGGAAGGCACGGACCAGCTCTGCAGTCCACTGACGTGCAGTATCTCCTGCATGAACGCAGCAGTCCTGAGCATGGACCACGGCCCCAGAGGCATCTCTGAGGATGTCTTCTCTTTTCCTACATGTGAGGCTGATTTTCTTCAAACAAAGCAACGTATCACCACAGATTGAATACAGAAACAGATGAAAAAATCCAGTTTTCTTCCATTAAGCCAGACATTAAAGAAATTAGCAAAATTTCTTTGTAAAGTAATACCTCACTTTTGTTGTTGTTGTTGTTTTTTGGAAAATGTAAGTTATTTTTCATACAATGTTATACATGTTAACATGGGATGAATTTGTTATTTCTTAAAAGCATTAAAACTTTTCAGTTTTAGTCTCTAATATGGCAAATATTGATAGCTGTATTTCATACAAAAAAATATTTGGGGGTGTTCTAAATAATTTTGATTGTATTGATATCCTGAGACGAGAAAGTTTGAGGACCACTGCCCTACTTGCACTGCCTTCTATATGGCAGATGTTTGTACACACTTGTTAAACGAATGAGTGACTGAATGAATGGTCTTCAGCTGCTTCTAGGATTTGAAAGCTCTGACTGGAATTGAGGGAAAGGGGTAGGCACCTGTAGGCTGTGGGGGTGGATACCGAGATGCTGGGAGCTGCCGGGGTCTGAGCAGCAGCTTCAATTAGAAGCAGTATTGGCCCTGATGGCAACACCAGTGTGTGTGTGTTGGGGGGAGGGGGGGTCAAGACAGTGAGGTCTGGCGATGAGGGTGATGGTTGCTCTATGTCCTGGGGGCTTCAGGAGGCTCACCATATTCTGTTCTCCTTGGTGCTGACAGGAACAACTGCCCAAATCTGCCTCCCAAGAGAGGAACTGATTGGAATGGTATTCTAGGGACCGCTGAGTGTCAGTCAAATCACTAGGAGTGAGCACAATGGAGAGAGAGGCCTGTAGCCTCAGTCACATTAACCTCTTGGTGTCTTCCTTGAATAGCCATGGGACCTCTGCAAGTTGCTTAACTGCTAGCTTACTCAGTCACATAGTGAGGGTGGGATAGAAAGTCTGTGCAGCTCTGCCATATACTGGGTGCACAGTACATTAGTGGGTCCATTAGTAGTGTCAATAACAATGAAGAGATGTGGGCTAGGTGGGGTGGGGTTAAGGATGAAGGGTCCTTGAGAGAATTCTTCCTGGCCCATAACTAGAAACAGCTGAAGCGTGCTACAGACCAGGGTTTCTCAACCATAGCACTATCGACATTTTGCCCTGGATAATTCATTGTTGTGGAGGTTGTTGCATACATGGCAAGATGTTTAGCGGCATCCTTAGCCTCTAACCACTACACGCCAATAGCACTCTCTCCCCAGCTGTGACAACCAAAAATATCTCTGGACGTTGCCCAATGTCTCTAGGGGTGAGGGTGGGGGGGGGCGCAGTTTTGCCCCCAGTGGGGAAACACCAGTATACATCCTCATCAAACAAGGTCTCCACGAGGGATGCTTGCTTCCTGGCAGTGCCCGGGAGGATTTGCACAGCCTCATGCACACAGATCCGACTCATTTCTGGCAGAAAGAACTCTGCTAAGAGATTTTGCTCTTAAAGGAACAAGAGGTCTCCTGCCTCTGATCCTTTTTCCTGAGGAATCCTCCTACTAATTTCCCTCAGCTTTTGGATCAGCCAGGACCTGGGAAGGCAGTGGCTGACCAGCACGGGGTTTGTTGAGGGACACCTGGATGATACACAGCAGCTGGAGTCAGGGCAAGGGGTGCTGTCTCACCCTTTGACCTCCACCACAGCGCTGATGATTTCCAGCC
The DNA here is from genome assembly GCA_004027375.1 of Macroglossus sobrinus. NCBI lineage: Eukaryota > Metazoa > Chordata > Mammalia > Chiroptera > Pteropodidae > Macroglossus > Macroglossus sobrinus. The sequence continues at coordinate 63,547 of PVKZ01000047.1, read as the reverse complement.
CCCAAGCCTCTACTGAAAACCAGTCTGGGCCAATGAACAGCAAAATGCATAAACAGACGATAGTTTTTCACACAAGGAATGCAACAGTAGCCAGAGTAAACAAGCCACCAGCACATGTGGGCACAGGGACGAATGTCACTGACATAAGATGGTGAAAGAAGCCAGAAGCAAAAGAGTACATACTGTATACTTCCATTAACAAGAAGTTCCAAGACAGCAAAATAATTGATGTTAAGTCTCCAGGGGTGCACAAGGGAGGCTTCTAGGATGTGGGTTAAGATGGCAAAAATTGATTAAGCACTTATTATATGGTCACTTTCATATATATATATATGTTATATTTCGATAAAAAATAAACAAACAAAACAATGGTCTGAACCAAAGTTCGGGGCAGGCCCTTCAGCAAAAGGACTGTATTGTAACCCAATGAATACAAATGATCCACAATTTTGCCTGTATGGCTCTAAGTTATTATCATTTTTGGATATGACTTTGTAAATGAATTGATGTAATTTTGCAAATTAATTAGAATAGTGGTTGGCACATGAAATGCTCAGTGGATGGTAATAATTAATACTGCTAATAAATTATTAACTGACCTAGGATACAAAATAATAATTAAATGCAAAGGATAGCCCTTTTTGTTAAGGGTAAAAAAAGGTTTTGGAATTTTTAGGTTACATCCTAGTTAGTAAATTCCTGATTCTCAAAATTTTTGGAGCTCCCTCCAAGCATAGCCTTTGAGGAAAGAAAAATCTAAGCCTCTATCTTAGAATTACTAGCTTCTGAGCAGTAGTAACCAGTATAAAAAGAAAGTCCCATATGCCAGTCTTATTTGATCAAATCGTTCAGTTCACTTCATATCCATCAATTATTGATCCTGTGCACTGTTTAGCCAGGAGCCTGGAATCCACCTACCTGGTCAAGCATTTGTATCTCTTTGGCCATCAATCTAGTTTGTGAATTTACAGACTGAAAAAGCATAACTGCTGTAAGATTGCTCAGATTCAGAGTAAAACTCTGGCAGAAACAATAAAGTCTAACGAATGTGCAATGATGTCTCTGCTTTAGACCCGACTGGGAGCAGGACTCTACACATTCCTGTCTCTTCTGAGAGAGCGAGCAATTAGACAACTTCAGCAAGACGGAGCATTTCATTGCAAGCTGATGCAAATTAGATGCCAAATTAACGCTCAGAAAGATTGGAAACGCTTTCACATTATTCTCCACTGAAGAAGTCTTAGCACAACTATTTCTGAACGAGATAGATGAGAAACTTCAATACTAGCTACAAGTGCTTTTAGAAGACTTATATTGCAGACTAGTTTCCTAAAATTTCAATCCTATTATAAATGTCTACATGTCCCTGTGACCTGAGATGCCACTAACAGACCATGCAGTACACTGTGAAGCAAGCTCTGACTCACACAGTTAAGAACACTAGGACTCTTTGTGACATACATTTAAAAAAAGGAAAAATTTATGCCCAACCCCAGAGAAAAGGCAGGCTCTTACCTAGTCTCAGGCTTTGTCCATGGGCACTTGATTGGATAAAGATGCTCAAAACGAAGAAAATGGAGACACACAGGGGACTTCCCATTTCTCAAGTCTCACCCCAGGGTCCGAGGTCTTCTTGCTAATTTCTAAAGCCAGAGAGACCGGATTGCTTATTGATACTTTGTTAGGAAAGCCTGCCCATTAATAATTAACCTTTAAACATGTTATCTAGTGTTCAGACTTTCCTTACTACCCCCAATGTCAAATCTAATTATATCTAATACAAAAAAGGTTGATTTACAAAAGTGTTTTTTATCCTGATACATTTTGAAAGTAAAACATCTTGTCATGTACTCTTACCTTCTTAGGCCAAGGTCATAGTTCCAAATTAATCAATTTAAAGTTAATGTGTTGTGTTTGGAAATTCTGTCAAAGGTCGGGGTAGGTGACTTCCATACGGTTGCTTAAGTTCCCCTGACAGCGCTGCAGAGAGGATGCAGGCTCATGGCAGTGATATTTTAAATTGCAGCTTAAGCCCAAAGAAAAAGCAAAGGGCTCTGCTCTGTGGAGAGCTCCCAGAGGATCCGTTTTCTGTCGAGTTTAGCAAATTGCTGGTGCCTGTGGTCACTGTGGTGGGGCAATGTTTCTAAAACTGAAAGGGGCAGAAAATCTCTAACTTCAGTGTAAGGAGTGAAAATGCAAAACTGGATGCAATGAGAACTGTGGTGGAAAAGAAAAAGTATAGCAGAGTTAAAGAGGGGAGGAGGTATTGATTTTAAATAGCATGATCAAGGTGAATCTTGTTGGAAAGTTAAACTTTGAGCAAAGGTTTTAGTGAGTTGCCCCTGTGGATTTCTTGGGGATAGAGCTCAGGCAGCCAGAACAGTGAGTGCGGCCAGTACAAAGGCCCTGAGGTAGGAACATGTGTGGTGTGTTCCAAGAATAGCAAGGATACCAGTGATTAGGGAGATGTCATTATAAGGACTTTGACTTTTATGCTTTGAGACATGGGAAAACATTCTGAGCAGGCAGTTAGATAACTTTGTGGTCATTGTTCAGATGAAACCGATAGATTTCATCTTCTGAAGCCACAAATAGTTTTGAGCAAATTGACCTAGGTCAAAGCCTGACACTGTGCTGTCCTATGGCTGCAGCTTGGGGATCATTCACTGAGATGCATGATTTCTGAGCAGAGGCTTCTGCCCTGGCTCCCTGACTGGCTCTGTCCTACCCTGCACAGTTAAGCAGGATCTCTGCAGTTTCAACTTTACTTATTTCCCAGAAATCTAAAACCTAAAATCAGCTAACTATGCACTTTGGGCTCCTCTGCCATGGGCCCACCTCATCTCTTGTTTTCTGGGTACTGTAAAGAAACACCCCCATTCCTCACTTAATTCTTCAACTTGCCAAGACACCAGTGCATTTGAGTGCCTCTGGGATCTTGGGTCTACTATCTACTAGCTGTGCAAATTGTTACTTAACTTTAATGAGGTCCATCTCTTCACCTGTAAAATGAGATAACATGAGTTAGAAACAATATTTCAAGACATCAACTTAATATTATTCTCTTCCTGACATGTCTCCCTCCCACTTAAGAAGGGCAAAGTAAAGGAAGGTTTACACATTTTTTTACCTTTTTAAAACTTAGAACCTAGGGCAAATGAATTTAACCAACAAAGGCAAGCAAAAGTCTAAAAATGCTTTAAGAGGATGCAAAGAGAAAAGGAGCACTAACACCTTCCCACAACTACAAAGAGTCTCTTGGGCTTTGTAAATGGGTGAGAGAAGGGGAGACTTGCCCATGAGGACAGAGGGAACAGTCTCTTGATTCCCAGGAATTCTGCCAGAAGATGGTGAGAACCCACAGAGGAAATGGCTGTGTGTCAGCGTGTAGACAAATGATGCCCCCTTGCCTGGCATGGGGTAGGAGCAGCAGTGAGACTCCAGTGCCGACAGGTCATGTAGATGGGGTGGACAAGCTTTGCAGTGGCCACGTATGTGGTTTGATGACAGAGGACCAGGTGCTTACCTCAATCTCAGGCTTGGGGATTGTGTTTGATCTGGAACTATGGCATAACTGGGGGTGTGGGATAGAGGGAAGGAATCGAAGAGGTCCTGAAAACGAAGAGTTTGGAGTTGTAACTCAGGTGGGTTACAGACAATAAAGATATTCTTTGCACGGCAGAGTTTATGGACTGAGATTCACACTTCTATAAACACAGGTATGTCTGAGTATTAAAGATTTGTACGTGGAGTGCCAGCCAAGTGCCTGGTTTGTAGTAGAAGTTCTAGAAATCATAGTGACTTATTCTGGAGGCAATATGCTTAGTGATCAAGAGTCCAGGCTTATGGATCAGACAGATCTAGGTTCAAATCCCTGGCCTATCACTTACTAACTGTGTGACCTAAGGCAAGACATTGGAGGTCTGAACTTGACATATATATGTATGTGTGTGTGTGTGTGTGTGTATGTATGTGTGTGTATCTATATCTATATATCTATATCTATACCTATATCTCTCTCTCTATCTCTCTCTCTCTATCTCTATCTCTATATCTATATCTATATCATCTATATCTATATCTATCTATCTATATACATACTAATGAGACCAACCTGATTGGATTAAAAGAGGTAACTTAAAGAGACAAAGCCCTTAGCTATCCTGGCAAGTAGAAAATAATAAATGGCAGTTTTATTATTTTTATTGTTTTAAATTTACCTTGGGATCAAGAGGATGTCCAGGAGGTAGATTACAGCAGGACCACAGTGATTAAATTTTAGCAGAAAATGAAAAGAGTAGGAAAACAGAAGGGTCTGGACCAGTGGTCGAGCATTGGACTCAGAGGTCGAGAGCTTAGGAAAAGAATGAGTTACAGGCCTATGCCAGGAATAACTGAATCAAAACTTCTTGGACTGGGGCCTGGAGAACCTTCTTTTTAAACAGGTTCTCCAGGTTGTTCTTGGTCACCTAAAGTTTGCAAATCAAACTTAAGAGATCTATTGGGGTACAAAAATAAAATAACAAACCAGATTTTTTTTATATCACCTGCTATAAATTGAATGTTTGTGTCTCCCCAAAATTTATATGTTGAATTCTAACCCCTAAAATGATGGTATTTAGAGAAGGGGTCTTTGGGATGTGGTTAGGTCATGAGGACAGAGCCCTCCTGAATGGTACTAGTACCAGAAAAGGGACCCCAGACAGATCCCTTGTCTTTTCCTCCATGTGAGGTTACAATGAGAACATGACCTCATCAGACACCAGACCTGCAGATGACTTGATCTTGGACTTCCCAGCCTCCAAAACTGTGAGAAATAAATTTGTTGTTTATAAGCCACTCAGTTTGTGGTATTTTGTTATAGCAGCCCAAACAGACTAAGATATCACCTTAAAAATTTTTGTTTGTGTATTTATAATATTTATTATATATTTACACTAATTTATATGTAGTAGTATGCAATATATTAGAGCTATATAATTTATAAGCAAATAAATATCCATATAATTTGGGAAGGGCACTCAAAAAAATTTTTTAAAGCAATAAATGCACTCCATTAAAACGGCGTGACTACTCCGTCATAGAGGGATAGAATGGCTCTCAGACCTTTATGACTGTGACGTGGTTGACTCCATCAGTACCTTGGAATAGTCAGTAGATCCATTAGCAGAATCTGTAGTCATTGCCACACCCAGGAAGGCCCAGCAGGCTGTGGGGGAACTCTAGTTTCTCATGAGCTGAAAAGGAGGCAGGTCTGAGCCCCATGTAACCTGGAGCCGCCTTGGTTACCAGCATTGCCCATGGCAGTACAGCCCGATGGTTTCTCTTGCCTACAATCCTCGGTCTACAATAATAATGGTTTTATAATCAGATTCTTAAAAATTGTCCAGTTTTTGTTCTCTTTTAATTTGAAAAACTTCTTGAAGAAATAGAGGCTTCAAGCATCTGGCACTGGATGACCTGAATGTAACCTTTTCCTTAAATGTAATGGTGATAAGAAAGTTAATCAGGAGAAAAGAAATACATATTTAATAGAGATAAAGACAGCAAGTCCCAGGAAGAGAGGTGCCAGGGGATCAAGGTGAAGTTCACTGCTGAGAGAAACAAGGTTTTACATTCAGAATCAGATGTGTTTGCTTTTGTCTTCAGAAACTGGGGTTACCTGAGAATGGCAGCCTCAAGCTGGAGTTCTAAGAGAAGAGCAATCTCAACAATAACTTTTGGATTGGTATTCTTAGTTTTGTAATTTTACGGCTGAGATTTCAGAGATGAATAACTGAGACAAAAACAAAAACAAAAACCAAAAATTAAAAAGCACAAAGGGTTGAGAGAGGGGAAATCAGGGCCATACCCAGGCTCAGTTTTCCTAGCTACGAGCCCTTCATTTCTGCACATCTGGCTTTCCTGGGGCTGCGCTGGGCTTTCTTTCCTACACCTCAACCCTCTTCCACTTCCAAGATGAAATTTTGAAGTTTTCAGGATCATGTCATTAGAAAACAATGACCTTCTATGATTCCTGCTTGGGGCAGGCTGCCACTGAGAGAATGACCAAGCTTTGGGTTGAGTCACTGATCAGTCTGTGTGGACATTCTTGTACCATATGGGAATATGGCTAAACAAGTAGGGACACTTCCTTAATTTGAGTTGGCTTGAAACACGTCCTCATTTGAAAATGAGATGGCCTGAAATTTAACCCCTTCTCTACCTTTTTTTTTTTTTAAAGACCAGTAAACAAATGAAAGGTGAAAACGAGATTTGCAGATGTTTTAGACTAAAAGAATGAAGTGTTTCAAGTATTTCAAGCAGGTATTTTATTCCTCTTAGATCATCACTCCTCATTGATTAACTTTTGCAGATTGACCTTTGTATCGGCTCTGCCTCTGACCCACTGTGTGAACTTCGGTGAATTGTATAACCTCTCTCCACCTCAGTTTTCTCATGTGTAAAATGAAATTGCGAGGTTAAAAATTGTCACATGGAATGGGCTTATAACAACTCTTGGCACAATCAGAGCTCATTTGATTTTTTTTAAACAAATGAGGTAGAAATTTTTTATTTTACAGGTAAGAAAACTAAAGTTCCAAGAGTCCTTGTCCCAGGTCACATGTTTAATCAACGTAGACTAGACCTAAGGACTTCTAGGTCCCTGCAAGCTCCATTGCTCTCTCATTCTCCAAGTCTAAAGTGAAGAGCCGAGTACTTAGGGAGCAAAGAGCTCAGATCTCTTTCTACACTTATGTGCTGGCCCATTTATTTTCCACATCAGAATTTCAGCTACTGGTTTGTGGAACAATTGAAAAACCAAACCAACAAGCAAACCCCACCCTTCATCCCCCAAACCAGAGAAGTTGTGTGTGTGTGTGTGTGTGTGTGTGTGTGTGTGTGTGTGTGTGTGTGTGTGACTAGATACTTTGGAACCAATAATGCATTTTATGATTTTAGTAGTTCCAGTAGAATGGAATACTCTTTTTCTTGGTTTGCATTATGCTTGGAAGCAAAAGGAAGTAAAGATTTTAAGTTGGTTTTGAATAGCCAGATAGACATTGAACATTGCTGAATCCTTAAAGTTTTCCAAAGGTTTTCTCCTCTGTGAGAAAGAGGGCAGGCATAAACTGGTTGTGTCCTATGTCCTCCAGCTGCTTGGGGTGTTGGTTAGGCTTGTCAGGAGATGATCATGCTGGGGTCCTTAACGAGATCAACCAAGCCACAAACTGAATTGGCTGACTGCAGCGAATCAAGGGCACAGTTTGAGAAGGTGGGCCATCAGCATGCTGGTTCATACTGGGTCCCAGTGCTTCTGATGACGGGATACCCAAGAGCACAGTCCAAATCCTGAGTATCTGGCAAGGCTGGGGCATTGCTAAGATCGTAACTGCCCAAATCTCTCTGCAGCAGCTGGTATTCACACCACATCACATCCTCATCTCACAAAAGCTTTCTGGGGTGAGCAAATGAAGTCCTTGGCTGCAGAAAATCAGAAACAGTTCCCAAAGATCTGCTTCAAGTGCTGCGGATGGCTCACTGTTTTTCCAACGACAGAATGTCTTGGTGACATGGTTACTGGTCGATTGCTAGGCAAGCCTAGAAGTTCAGGGGCCAGCTCCCAAAATGCCAGACTCTCTATGTGATTCCATCAAAACCTCAGGAACAATCCTCTGAGTCAGGTATGATTATTCCCTATGTACAGAGAAGAAAACTGAGGCTTAGAGCGGTTACTGAGTCACACAAATCTACATTCCAGTAAGTGGCAGAATGGGATTTGAATTATGTTTGACTAATTCCCAAGTCCACCCAACGAAAGTAGCTGTGTCAACGGAGGTGGGACTCAGCAGTGAGATCTTCATTGTTTAAGGTTAAAAAAATGCAATTGTATTGTGCTTTTGCACTGCAGATAACAACATAGACCATGTGTTTATTATTATTATTTTCAAAACAAATGTTCTTAAGCCCTTTCTTAGCTATTTAATGAAGATAGCCTGAAATAGTCTGTAAGTCATAGCAGAAGATAGATGTCATGGAGATGTTATGATGGGATAGAATTATATCACTTACATACAGAGTAATTTTCCCCCAATTAACAGTTAAAAAGACCAGCCAAAATAAGGAAACTGGAGCCTTAGACCATGAAGCTTTGTCATGAACCAAATGGAGTGTTTGACAGGGAATTGTCAGGGCGAAACTATGCTGTGAAAGACCTAATTTACACACCGTAATCAGTCATCTAGTTACTCTTGAAACTCTTTGGGTTAGGTCATACCTAAGGTCCCCAGAAAGCAACCATGAGATGCTTTCATATGCTTTGATAATTCTGTCAAGAGATAATTTATCTAAAAAGGTAAAATCATGACTCTGTTCTCATATAAAAATGGTATTTTATGTAACTCAATAATGAGGAAGCTGTTAAAGGCATTATAATCAGTTCTGAAGACAATCAAGGCCCAAAAACTTTCACAAATTTATATGAATAAAGAAATATAGAAAGGAATGTGTAAATGAAAGCAAAAATACTTCTTTCACAGTGTGGGAGGGAAGGCAATCAAACCTACAGGACAGGACAGAATAGAATTTGCATTTTGCCTTGCTATTGTTACCCACAGTGTATAGTTGTAAAATACCTCAAGGGCAACGGACACTAGAATCAGATTACCTGGGAGGCTGTGCTGTGTGTAGACAATGCTAGTTTTCCATTGAAATACAAAAATTTCTCCCTGTAATTCCTATTGTTAAGAAATGATAAAGAAAAGTACTTAGCTACAGAATTTTGAAGATAACAGGATAAAGTTCCTTCCAGAAGGGCTATCTCTTTTTGTGTCTTTGTCTCCTAAGTGGAGGCTTAGTGATAAGAGAGAACTGGATTTCCAGGACGGCTTCTCTCTTCTGGGCCCTATTAGTGGACAACTTATTTAAAATCTTTGTGCCTCAGTTTCCCTACTCTAAAACAGGAATGAATACCCCCATAGGATTTGAGAGAAGACTAAATAAGAAAATCCATGAACTGTGCATAGTGCCCAGCACAATATGTGTCAGCCATTATTATTGTTATTGATTACAGTCTTTTGTTGTGCTTTTTATTTCTCCTATCCTTATACATCCATTTTCTTTCTCTACCCATTTAACTGACTATATTAAAAAATAGGAGAACTATTTATAGTGCTGGGGTTCAGAGCAGGCTGCTCCAGCATGTGCCACTTGGCAAAGGTTGGTCCGTGTGTACTGGGCACCAGAAGAAACTGTCCACACAGCTCTGCCCAGGGTAGCTGATGCAAACCTGCTTTTGAGAACTTTATTTCTTCCCTTTGAGTCTGGTGGTGGTGGTGGTGGTGGTGGGGTCTCTCTTCAGCCCCAAAGAGGAACTCTTGCCTGTCCCCTGATCAGGAGGCCTGCATGGATTTGACCCCATCATTCCCCATGTCAGTTCTCAGCCCTGAAAAGCTCAGATTATTCAGGTGGATCCCACAGATGCTCTTTCCTTTCCCTTAGCAGCCTGTGTGCATTCTGCAGGGAAGGAACAAGTGTTTGCTCTGCTTGAGCCAGGCTGGGGAAGGAGCATTATTTACCTCTGGGCAAAGTTCAGGGATTGGAGGATAAAAATACTGCCATGTCTAGGCTTCCTTTAAATTTATGCCCACTGGAGTGATACCCTGGAGAGAGCCATTTTTCACTCCACAATTCCACACCAATCACCTAATCTGACTATCAGGCTACACGAAGGACTCTTGAGAGAGCGAATCTTCTTTTCGATGCCTTAGGAGACAACAGTGATTAGATCTCAGAGGTCAGTTGGCGTGTAATTGGGATCTTGGAACTGGAAAGAGAACACAATCAGATTTACAGAGGGCTCCCTGCCTGCCGGGACTCTTTCTGCTATCATATCAGCTCTAGAGCAAAACTGCTTGTCTTAGCTCTTGATAAAAAATAACTTCTCTTGTCCATTTTTCACAGACAATGTATAAACAAGGAAGGAATGGTAGGCTGTTCACGTGTGTAGTGAGATCCAGTCTTGTCCAAACTTGGTGCCACATGGAAGAAAAACACAGATTTGAGGGCTGAAAGTAATGGCTTTGAGCATACCTCTGCTTTGGGTAACCTCTAAACAGTGATGATAACGAAAGCTACGAAACCCACATCATGAGGTTGAAGAGAGAATGAAGGATGAGAATGAGAATGAAGTACGGTCAATGCATAAACATCTTTAAGCAATAAAAAGACACATGTGAAGTAGAGGCCCCAGGCTGGGATATCGTGCGGATGAATGTGGAACAGAGAAACCTGTGAGATTTGGGGGTCCTAGCAATTTTGCTCACTTACCTCAGAGCAAGATGTGCCTTGTTACCACAGGGTTTTGGGTGGCCACCAGAAGAGGGAAAGGTCTGGCGCTCCACAGGACAGGGCTCTCCTAGAAGGCATGGAGGGAGTTAAGTAGTTTACAGGCTTCAGGGAGGAGGCTGAAACCTGAGAGAATAGCCTTGCAAAAATAATTCCTTAGATTTGGAGGTGGGGGTCAAAGGCAGCTGAGTTCTGGTATCTTGCAGGTGAGCTGAGGGCTACTGCAATTAGAGAATTCCTGGGGTCCTCACCGGTACTCCCAAGTACATAAATTCTGATATGTTTGGTTTACGTAAGGGATTTATTTTATGACGAAGTTCACTTTAGTCTTCTCTCTGACCTTTCATGTTGTCCCGTCTTGTCTTCACTACCCCTTGGACTGAGTTCAGAGCTATTGAATTGCCCTCAAGATCCACCTCACCTCCATCCTCACCTTTGACCACAGGAAAATCTCTGCTCTGGTCTGCTTTCTCCCTGGAGACTCATGAGGAGAATGGTCTGGGTATACAGTTGAGATCTTCCAAACAGTGCATCTGGATGGAAAAGAGAAGGTGCCAAAGAGCTGTGCCCTGGGAGTTCCAACATTTAGAAATCAAGGAGATGAGAAGGAACCATTCTGCTTTTGTGTCGAATTATTTTTTAAGAATAAATTTTTAATAAAAACATTTCTGCCTAAGGGGTGGGAGTGATATGGTTGTAAATGAATGTGAGTCAATTTCTGGGCAGCTTCACTGGTATCGGATATTAGCATTAAACTTTTTTTTGTTCTTTTATAATATGTAAATTGTCATCTTCAGACAGCTTTCATTTACATTTCTTTGATATCTAGAGAGAATCAACATTTTCCTACTATTTGTCTACTAATTGTATTTCCCTTCTGGGAAAGGTCCTGTCTTTTACTTATTTATCTTTTAGAATCTTGATATTTATTTCACAAATTTGAATTAGCTATTTATGATAGATCTTAATCCTTTGTAATGTTTGATATAATTATTCTCTTGCTTTAAAAAAATCTTTAGCAATGCTAATTTTTATTGTGCAATCACTTAAATTGCTTCAAAACTGAGAGAGTTAAAATTTCCCCCAGAGAAACGATAAGCATTTTTTTCAATTTTCTGCAAGTTCTTCCATAATTAGATTTTATATTTAAATCTTTAATCAACCAAAGCTTATTTTGGTGAATGTTTTATTTTTAATAACTTTTTCCATTACAAAATCAATAACTTTATTATGGAAAAATAAGAATAAAGAGAAAAAAACCCTCACATTATTATATAACCAACGTTACACCAATAAATTTAATTAAAATTTTAAAACTATGATGAAGAAGGTCTATAATTTCACCATCCAGAGGTAACCACTATTGACATTTTGATATGGATACCTCCAAATTATTTTTCTTGTCTATATATTATTTATTTTAAAAACTACAACTGCAAACATATTGTACAAACTCTTTACTAACCTGTCTTAATGACACATTAATAACATTTCAGTGGCATTAAACATTCTTTTAAAATGTTATTTGAAATGACTATAAAGTATTATGTTTATAGATGTACCACAATTGACTTAATTCATTATTGTTTTCTGTTAACTTTGATGGATCTTAAGATATCGCTATTATAAATAATACTGCTATAATCATAAATAAACATCAATCTTGGTCTACATTTCTGATCATTTTCTTTGCTTAAATTTCTTACAATAGAATTGCTGAGGCAAAGGTTATAAATATATTTGAGAATACATTCTGCCTTTACACATACATTGCCAAATTAAGTAAATTAATATCATTTTAAGTTCCCACCAACAGTAGATGAATGTGCCCTCCCCTCCCACCCTACCCTTCCTTCTTGTTAACATTAACTATTAACATTTTTGCAATTTCATGTTCAGTTGATAAGTCAAAATGGTGTATGTACCCAATCTAATCTCATTTTTTCCTTCCTCAGAGGTAATCTCATCTGAGTTTGGTACCTATGTATATGTTTGCGTTATATTTATGGAACATTATATTATATATTTGCAAATTTTGACTCTACTTACTATCTGCAAATTATTTTATTTTATTGTATTTTTGAGATATATCTCTATTGATAAAACTGCTATCCATGGACTTTTTGTGTGAACATATCACAATTTGTCCTGTTGATGGATATTGTGTGGTTTATTTTTGTTTGGTTTTTGCTAAGACAAACAATGTTGCAATGGACTTACATTGTCCACAAGTGAGAGTTTCTAGAGTTTACTCTTAAAAGTAAAATTGCTGAGTTGTAAGGTATGGGTCTCTTCAGTGTTGGATGATGTTGACAATTTATTCTCCAAAATGGTTACACCAATGAACACATCATCATCAAAATGTGACCGTTTCTCTAATTCTTCCACATCATTACCAACACTTGATAATGTCAGATTATTTCATGCTCACCTGTTTGATGAATGTAAAATGGTATCACATTGTGTTAATTTTCATCTCTCTAATTACTGATCAGGTTGAGCATCTTTTTATATGTGCCATTGATCATTCAAATTTTCTCTGCTATGAATTGCCTGTTCATATCTTTTGCCCATCTTTCTACTACTTCATTGGTGTTTTCTCACTAATTTAATTATCCGTGGTTATATGCGTTGCCAATATCCTTCCTAGTTTAGATTTTGTCTTTTCATATTGCCTGCGGTGCTTTCTGTTGAATAGAGTTTTAAATTTTCATGCAGTCAGGTTCATCACTTTTTAGTTGGGAATGATCCTGCAGAGAGGGCAAAATTTTACCTTTACTCTCTTGGGGCCCTTTTGGCTGGGTCTGAGAATTAATCTGATACAAGTTCGGGTAAGAGGAGAAAAGCATACAAACTGGTATGTTTTACGTGACACAGGAGCCCTCATGAAGACCCAAAGAAATGGCCTAGTTTTAAATAATTTTTCTTAGTTTTGAATAATTTTTCTATGTTTATTGGACCTCACATGGATGGAGTGATTAATAAAAGTCAGCAAATAGATGGTATGCACAAGCCATTCCTGCCTCTCATGCCCTTGGTACACATTGCTAATTGACTGCGTTACTTTCTTCATTCACATACCCATATATTCATTTATTCACTTATCCAACAACTATTTTTGCAAAATCTACTATGTGCTTGAGCCTGGTTGTACCCTTTTCAAACCAGTTTTATTGGAATTGGCACTTATCTTAGAATTCTCATCCTGTGTGTTTATGTGTCTGTGTGTGTATGTGTTTGTATATATGTGGTATTTTTCACAGATTTGTGGATAAGTATGATACTTATTTCCTAGGACGAATTGGGTATCAGGTCTTGGTTTTCCATGATTTGGAATTGATTACATAATATGGAAAAATTTATTTCTTGAATATGTAAAAATATTGTTCAGTAAATTTGTTTAAGCCGTATTTCTTTTGGAGGATGATGAGGTAGTTCTTCAACACTTTCTCAATTTCTTTTTCTTTCATTATTATTTTCATGTTTTCTACATCTTGTTTTGCCAGTTTTATATCTTATATTTTGTATTGTTCATTTGGCTAAATATTTTGAATTGATTATCATAAATTGTGCATTGCGATAATTTGTATTTTAAAATCCTTTCTGTCAATTGTTAAATTACCAGTCTCATTTTAAATTTCGTTGATTTATACTTAAAAAAATTTTATTGTATTTCTAAGTGGTTTAATCTTTCCAGAGAATGAGCATTTATGTTTATATATGTCCACTGATTTTATGTTTTCTAGTTTATTTATTTCTGTCCTTCATCTTTATTATTTTTTTCTATTTTTTCTTATGTTGAGTCTTCTTTTTATAAGATTTTAAATCAAGTGCTTATTTCACTTATTTCATATTTTTAAAATGCATCTACAGTTTTGCTTTCAGCCTTGATTTGTTCACATCCCCCTCACTTTTGATAGGTGATGTTTTCAATTTTATAATATTCCAAAATTATTATCATGTTTTTAATTTTCTACTTAGCCCTGTTGCTTAGGAGAATTTTTGTTGCTATCATTAGAAAGTGTTACCCATTTATTTGTTTCTTGTTGTTGTACATGTTTATTTTTATATTATTTTAATCTTATAAAAATATTAAAAGATTAGTATGAAGAACTCCTATACGCCCTTTACCCAGATTCATTATTTGTTTATATTTTTTGTTTACATTTCCCCCTGATTACTTTGTCATTCATTCTCCTATATATGTGATTTTTTTTCTGAACCACTTGAGAATTAGCTGCAGATATACATACCTACCTACCTATCTAAATATTTTAATGTCTTATTTCCTGAGACAGACAATTTCTCTTATAAAAACCAGGACATTTAATAGATAAGGAAATTGGAGATTTCAGATGGATACCATATGATTGTCTAATCTATAATCCATATTCAAAATGTCAGTTATCTCAATATATATTTATTTATATTTAGATAAATAAATTTATATAATATATATTTAAATTTATAATTAATTTGTTTAAATGTAAAATTAATTTAGTTGTATATTTTACTTTAAATATATTGTATATATACTGTCTATATATGTGTTTATATATAAACAGAGAGATATTGAGAGTATTTTAGAATTTATAATAACGATGATGACAGTGGCAACAAATGAAATGGCTACTTGTTTACAGAAACCACCACCTATACCACTCTAAATATATTAATATTTATTTTCTTTTTGTATTATGTTCTAAAGAAATTCATATTTATTTTCATATTTATTATTGTTTAATTGTATACTTATTATATATTTATAGTAGAAAAATAAAGGAAAATAATGAAAATCGCCAGAAAGCTCAGGACATAGAGATAGCCACTGTTAGTATTTGAATGTATATTTTCTAGACTTTTGATTTTAATCAACAAAAATCTGGATTTTTTTTCTAGTTAAATGAAACTGGAATATCTTAAAAATATGGCATCATATTGTATAATGTTTAGTTTTAACCTTCTTTTAAATCTTAGTATTGTGTTATCTTACATATTTTATAGCTTATATTCATAACAATTTTGCAAAGTACAGCTACATTTTTAGATGGAGAATCCAAGATTCAGAGAGGTTTGATAAATAGCCGAAGTCACAGAGCACTAAGGAATGGAATTATAATCCAAACCCTGGACTCCAAGCCTGTAGATTAGATCACTATTTTGTTCAAGGCTCCTTTCACTGTTTTTTCTTATATCATTAACATTTGGTTTCATTGCATTGTGGTAAGAAAAAAAAAAATTATATAATTTTTCTCTTGTTTTATTTTTGGGGCCTTACTTGAGAGCAAATATATAGGCACCAATGCCCTATAAATTGAAAAAAGTATATAGTCTGTGTCATTACTGGGTTCAATATGTATCTACTAGTTCTAAATTATTAATTGTGTAGTTTTCATAACCTGTATGTTATTTTTCAAATTTCTATCTATTTTTGTCACATCTTCAGTGTCTGCTAAATTTTCATCTTTTTAAACTTGTCTATTTAATTTTTAAGACTGTCTAATTTTTGTCTTAGCCTGATAATGGGTTAACAATTCCCATAACAATTTGTTTTTAAATTTATTCTATTTCTCTTTGCTTTTCTAACTTTGGTAATCCATGTCTTCACTGTTGATTTTATATCTTCCATTATAATCAGGAGTTCCTTTGCACCCTCCCTCCACCTTGTTTGGCTTCCAAATCTCTTTATATGATATCAACTTTTGTATGATTTTGCATGAGTTTCCTTAATAAAACTTTCCTATTTTTAGCATTTCTGCATTTTTTGTTATAGATACCTATTTTTAAGCAACAAATATATTATTGGATCTTATGTTTTAATCCAATATGAGAATCTGTCTTTTGAGAAATGAATGGCCAAAAATATGGACTCCTTTAGGATGTTGATAGTGTAGTGATATGAGATGAGCTCTTGGCTACTGGCTGTGGACTCTCTGTGAAGAAGTTATCAGTTTCCTCATCTGTAAAATTATGTTAATAATAGTACCAACCTCATTGAGTTGTTGCAAAGATTAAATGAGATCAAGAACACTTAAGAATAGAAGCATATTAAGGTATTATTTATAAAATATAACTGTCATTTTTTTGCTATTCTAGACATCATGCCCAGATACATTAATTCAAAAAAAGTTTCTTGGCAATAGTAGATGAAGCAACGTTCTTAAAATGAAGATCTACGCTCCAAATGGGGGTGATCAGCTCTATTCTCTAACCATATCTCATATTTATTTCTGATATAATGGGAATAATTTGCAGCAAAATTACTGAGAAGCAGTGGTCCAACGCCTCTCAAGTTTCAGTTCAACTGGTCTGTCTCTACACTGTGGAGTTTCACAGCTTGACTTAAATTCAGCCATGTCAGGAATCACTGCCTTGCTTTCTATTTCATTAATTAAGTGTTGAGGTTATACAAATAAGTTGTTTGCTCTCAAGATGGGTATTGAAGCTGTAGGCTAGTTGGCTTCGGCTTTTCTCAGCAGGCGTGTGAAGACAAACTAAAAAAACAAACCAAGCAATGATGGATTTTCTACTTCCTGGGTCGTGTAACTTGCTCTTCTAATGAAAGCCATCTGATGGGCAGCCAGACATGAGGACTGATTCTCAGCCTGTGGGTCTCCCTCCAGCAGTTCTCCAGCCCTTGCATACCTGGAACCTCTGCTCAATTAAAGCTGCTAGGAATTGAAAAGGAATTCTTAATCACTTCTGCTCCAGAGGACCAAAAAGAGACAGAGAGGAAAGCTAAAAAGTCTGAGATTTGCACTAGAGCCTATATTTAACTTTCCGAAATGGTCTTTGTATTTAGGATCTAGAGAATGGTATATTACTGATCTGAAGAATAAATATTTGGTAATATTATAATCTGATAAATTCTATATGACATGATTTATTTTTAATTGATGGCTTCAAATTTCTGATGGCTTCTGTATGATCACTCAGAGGGAGATATGAGTCTTTTTCCCACCTAATGCAATAAAATGGTTTTCTTAAACTTCTCTTCAATCATCATTTTGTCTCTTGTTAAACATATGCTTATAAGTTCCTCCCTTGGAGACTCAGATACACTGGTTCTGGGATGGGACTTCAGATTTGAGTTCTTCACATTAGAAAAGCTTGGGAAATATTGGAGGAGAATAAGGAAATAATCTGTTTTAGAATCAGACAGCTCCGGGCTTAAATCTTGGGCCTTTCACTGTCTACTTATGTAGTCTTGCACCAATTACTTAACCTTTCTTAAAGTAATCTGAAAAAAGGTAGATAAAAACATCCACTCTGCAATGCTGTCAAAAGATGAAAAGAACTAAAGCCCTTTATGGCTCCACTTTTCTGGGTGCTGTTAAATCATTTCTACCTGGGTTCATTTGAAGATTATCTGTAAATTTATTTAGCACACAGGTATAATTTTTTAAAACACATCCTTTCCATTTATTCAACATGTATTTGTAGAACTTTTACTGTGTGCAAGAAACTGGAATTTTAAGCACCAACCTGATAGTATGGCATGGCATGTCCATATCACTCACCCCAGGCTCCTAAAGTAACTGTCCAGATGTCCTGTGTGAGTGACTTCATGTAGCAGGCCCCTGAGTTTAGGAGTGCCATGTTCTTATTCCTCTCCTGTGCCATAAATTAAATTTTCTTGAATCCAATCATATGTACATATTTTTCTCTGTAGTTGAGGCTATTTCCTTCCAGCGTTATTGAGATATTACTGACATATAATGTATGTAAGTTTAAGGTGTACAATGTGATGATTTAGATATATGCATATATTATAAAATGATTACTACAATAAGATTAGTTAACATCTTCATCCCTTCACATAAACATTTGTGTGTGTGTATGTATGGTGATAACATTTAAGATCTAATCTCTTAAAACTTTTGTGTACATAATACGGTATTGCCAATTATGATTACTGTGCCGTATGTTAGATCCCCAAATCCTACTTATCTTATAGCTGGGAATCTGTACCCTTTGACAAAGATCTAAAAATATGGAATGCTAATGAATGTGTGTCATCTTTTAACAGGAACCATGCTAATCTCTGTCCAGCTCCAGTTTTAATATATGAGCTGCTGAAGTGAGCACCATTTATATATATTTTTTTTTAACAGCAAACATACATTTACATTTTTCCATTTGTTTTACACAGAGTATGTTCTAGGTGCTTTGCAGTTTGTAGTTTTTCCTTCCTGGACTGAAAGGCTTTTGTGCTTTTTTCTTCTGTCCTAATAACAAAAATGCAATGGATTTCTAAGGAACATACTTCTATTTTCTATTTATCCTTGCTTCAAAAGATTTAAAGCACTTTTTAAAGATACAAACATATGCAAAGACATTAAAATATGCAAGACATGTTAAAAAGAAATGTAGGTAGGGAAGATAGGGTGGAAAAAAGATGAATTCATAAACGAGGTGACACATCAACTGCATATTGTACTTTCCTTTTCACTCTCCAGTTGTGGGCCAAATATTTGGCTCTGAACTCTCAAGCCATCATTGCAAACCCTCTGAGGACAAAAGGTGAAGATAATGATCCTCAAGCCAATTACTAGGCTGAGCATCTCTATGAGTCCTGAACATTGTTTTAATTTTTCTACTAGTTCAAGACTTTAGGTCCTAATCAACAGTAGGGTCATTAAGAATTTGCAGAAGGGACATGAAGTACCATGGAAAACAATATGCTCTCCAACATTTTAGCCAAAAACAAAATGAATCAGGAAAAAAGGAGGCCTCTTGCTGCAGAAGAGATGATAGGTGGGTGGAAGAGATGGGCCAAGGTTCAGCTAGTCCCCAGGTCCTGAAGCCATAACCATGGCAACAGTAGTGATGGCAGCTCTACTCCTATCAGCAATAATATTCTTAAGAGGAAACAGCATACTTCTGGCCTGTGCTCTTGTTGATGGAAGTTTATGTACTTTTATGCCGGGTAAAAATAAACAGCCTCTTTCACGTTAACCTTGCAAACCCATATCTACAAAGTAAAGGCAAGTGTCCAGTGTCCAGGTGTGAGTCTCTTGTATAGAAAACCTGCAGTCTGCTTCAGCTTCGCCTTTTTTTCCTCTTTACTTTCTAGTAATAGTGCTGCACAGAACTTCCAACAAGAAAAGCCCAGAGGATAGTTGCTTTTGAAGCCACCACTCTTGTCTGCCTCATTCATTTCAAAGAGAGGAACTTCTCAAAGAGATGAAGGCCTATGTACAAATAACAATGCTCACTGCATTCTTTTGCCATTACTGTGATGTGGTGGATTTGATTCTGCACAGAAGCTGCCTTGTTTCAGAAACTGATTGATGGTTCTTCTGAATGAAGGAGGCAAGAAGAACAAACGGGCAGGGCTCCTGGTAAGGCAAGGTATTTCAAGAGAATGGGCTTGAAAGCACTTAAAATAAAAAGTAAACAAACACAAGCTCAATAAAAGTAAAGAATTTTGAAAGGCATTGAGCCATTCTTGGTTGATAATTTGTAGTTTCTAAGGCTCTCCTGTGTTTGTGCAAACATATATAAGCTCCTTGGAGACATCTGACTTGGGATTTTGGACTTCTTGATGGAGGAAAAAAAGAAGTTAAATCCAAATAGATGTCGTAAAGCAGGGAAATCTAATTGAAATAATAATAATAATAAAAACACAGGCAGTCCGAGTTGGGTTTAAGGCAGTGGAACAGAAAACAATGCATTGAAAGAGCTGGTAATGAGGCATCTCTGTATAGGAGAAGGCTTGTGATTTTTCTTTAGAAAGACATGAAAAGCCTTGCACAGGTTCATTGTAAATAGCAGTGTTAGTACCTGCTTTGTATAAGCTCTGAAAGATGGGCCTCCTCTTCCTGTAAATCCTTGTCCTTCCCTTTTGCCTAATAGAACAAACCAGTTAAAAAGTCAGCATGAGAAATCTAGCTATATTAAATACTTAAAAAAGTTTAAGTATAGTTGGTATACTGTATTATGTTAGTTTCAGGTGTACAAGATAGTGATTTGACATTTATATACCTTACAATGTGATCACCACGCTAAGTCTAGTAATCATGTTACCATGCAAATTTATCATAATATTATTGACTATATTTCCCTTCACCTTTATCAATTAAGTGTATCTATTGATTAACTCACTCTTAGTTAGGTTCTCTGTTGCTTGAAGGTAAACAGGTCCTTACTGATACATTACTCTTCCTAAAGGAAAAATGAAGAGACATCTCAGTTTAAATGAGTGTAGAGATTAAGAACCAGCCTTTTGGCACAGGCAGGAAAAGGTCCTAGGTGTCCAGGAACATGAAAGACTAGTATTTCCTGAGATTTTTTCCCCAGGGTAGAAGAGTTTACATGGTCATGAATCAATGTTATGTACTAAGTGCTAGTAGTATGACCTTGGACCTTTCATCTAACCTTGGTAAGCCTCAGTTTATTCATCTTCAAAGTGGTGATAATACCTCATATCATTTGGTTTTATGAGGATCAGATTTGATTATGTATGTAAACTTCCTTTGGAAATTTTAAAGGGCAGCTCTGGTATAATGTCAGAGCCTAGCTTGGTGTCTGACACATAGTAAGTATGCACAATAAATATTTGTTGGGTTGATGTGTTGTGCTTGTTGTCCACATCACGGCAATGCATCATGAACTTGGGGTTGCACTGCTGTCTGACTAATTGTTCCATATAGCACCCACTTCAGACACAACTTTAAGGAGGATTTTATTGAATACTGTCTTCTTGGCAGTGATGTATTGGGTACTGCAGCCTAGCTAGGAAATTCAGCTTTTGTTTTCCATGTATTTTCCACTAAATATGCTGACATGAGCTGTCTGTTTTGATCAGGGCCACTGTCAATTATTGCTGTCCCATCCAACTTTTCTATGATTTAGGGTGTGAAGACATCTGGTGGCTTTAACCTATTACTGTTGTGTGAGATGCTTTGGCTCCAATCAACAGGGCTGTGTCCAAGGCAGGCTGACCCCCTGTGAACTCCCAGGCTGCTGAATCAGTCATCCGGCAGGTGACAGGTGGTGCCTTTAAGTCACTGTAGAGCAAAAGGATACAGTCTCACCTGGTTATTTAAAAACTTCCCTATTCCAGACGAACCAGGAAATTATTTGCTTCCTTCAGGCTTGCCCCCTGTAATATCATCTACTTCCCTAACTCCTCATCCATAGTACGTATTTCATGCATCCACTCTTGAATCGCATTGACTTTTGGCCTCTCCGAACTCGACCCCTGGGACTGCTGCCTGCCACTAATTCTCTGACACTAAGCTCTTCCTAGTTTTGGTCTTGCTGTGTCCCATTACACAAAATATGTGGAACATGCAGGAACACCACTGAGGCCTGGTTGGCATCTGAAAAAAGACTTGTTTCAGGTTGCTCTATAGAAGAAATTATGTTGAAGTAGGACAGGAGAGAAGATCAGGTACCCAGGAGCTAAAAAGCATCAGACTAGTGAGACTAGAGACTACAGTTGGATGACTTAATGAGTAACAGAGAAGTTGAACATAATATTTAAGAGGTAGATGGTAACACAGATGAACGTAGGATGGGGGAGTGTGAGGTCAATGACGAGAGGGTGCAAACAAGGTGAAGAGAGGCAAAGAAGAACATCTTGATGCTAAGAAAGCAAACAATGAGTTGGAAGCAATGGGTTTGAGTATAAAGAATGGGCACTAGAGTCACAAGATGAAAGTTTGAGACCTGCTCTATCTCTTACTCTTTCTGTGACCCAGGAACCCCTTGTGCCTTGGTATCCTCATCTTGTCAAGGGAAACCTGGTGCTTCTGCCCTCATGGGATTATTGTGCATCTTCGATGATCTAAAATGAACATAACAATAGTATAGACAATACTATAAAAATGTAATGTACACTGAATTTCCCTTTGCATTTTTGGTTTATTTCTGAATGTTCAATATGAAGCGTGGATGGGGAGTTTTCTAGGCTCTTTGTGGTCACTCTAAAGCTGCCACCTCTCCTTCCTGTAGCCATGATGAGAGTTATGGACATGGCCTTGAGGAGGACATTCTTTAGACAGCAGCAGGAGTGATGACAGCTCTCGGAGTGGGTCACAAGGGCCTTGCCGTTCCCCAACTAATAGCTCAGAAGTTTCGTCAAGAAAAGTACTGAGCTTCTGAAGAGATGCATTAAAGATATAGATGGTCTCAATTTATAGTCACATGCCAGTTTGGAAAAAAAAAATGAGCCATGCAGAAACTGGTTTTGAGAAGAGGTCAACATCTCAGACATTCCTAGAGTTGGAAGGAAACCCAGAAGATGCCTAAGGATGGCCACCAGGGTCTGAATCCTGCCAGTTTGCGGGCTCCCTGCCTCAGGACACAGCACTTCTGCTAGATACCTCTGGTTTCTCAAGTCATCCATCCTACCGTGAAGTCTCATCCTCGGTCTTAACTTCTATTCACCCATCCTAAGTCTGCCCTCGGACCCCGCAGAACGCTTATGCCCTTTTCCGCATGACAATCTGTCAAATGTTTGCCTTTTTTTTTTTTTTTAACATTTCTGGATTTCTTATGTTGTTCCTTCATTCTCTTTTAGACATATTTAAGTTTTTCTGAATTAATCTTTTATTAAACTTTTTATTTTGAGATAATTATACAGTCATATGCAGTTGTAAAGAATGACACAGAGAGATTCCATGTGCTATTTACCGTGTTTCCCCTAGCGCCTGCTGCTCGTAAATATTTACCAAATTAGTTAATTGACTCCCACAAGTATAAAAGTGATTGCTTGATTTGGGCAGCACCATGCAAGGCCATGTAGGATAATGAGGGAAAAGTGAAGGGAAAAAAATACTGCCCATGACAAAAACTGGCCCTGCCCCCATGGGACTTGCAATGCCTGCCTCCAGCCGTGGTCCAGTTTACTAGCTCTTCTTTCTGGGCCTCCTTGTCTGTAGCGATCAGGTCCTATGTGCGTCAGCCCCAGTGGAACTAGTTGGCGTTTTCCGTCTCAAGCCTGTTCCAGAGGAGAGTCAAGGGCATGAATCCTCCCCCCACCCCACCCACACAGACACACACACCATTTCCTCAAGGAAAGCTGTCTCTGTAACTGTCAGAGTTGGACTAGAACAGTCAACGCATTCAAATCCACCTCTAGTCACCGTTCTATTTTTCTTGCATTGTGGTGTAAATGTTATGGCTTTTTCATCAAAACTGAAAACAATAACAAAGAAAACCTGAGAACTAGATGAGGCTGGGCAGAAGTCAGAAATGTCCCAGAGATGGAAGCACAATATTTTAATGTTATGGACAACAGCATGTGTGGGCATACATCCTGCTTCCTGCCTCCCCGACCCCAGCCCATGCCTTGTTCTCATCCCTGCTGCACAAAACTCAGTAGGGTTTTTCCCATGGCCACTGTGCCCATGGCTGCCCCACACAAGCGCAGATGGTTGCCTTTGTGATGGCTCTGTAATGCCTCATTACTCATATTATGTATTAGTATGTGCATCCCGTGTTAAGTTCACAGTGGCGACTGTGCTGGGGTAATGGATTGGCTAGTGACTCTTTTTCTGAGCAGTTACCCAGGCTTGCCATCTGGCGAATCTAATAACCAGGTGGTGAACCTAAATAACCTCACTTTGGTGGGGGTAGAAGAAACCCCAGTTGGTTTTGTCCTTGCCATCTGTAGCCTCCTTCTTTTGGAGCGAAATGTCCAGAGAATCAGTCATGCTATTTCTTAATTGAGTAGCTATTTGTTATCAGAAACACTCCCACTTCACTTATGCAGCTCTCTGCTCTCTAGCATCTTCACCAATTTAGAATACACACAGAAACCAGGAGGCAAGCCAAAAAAGGCTGTGTGCCCATGAGATGCAAGGAAACCTAGGCATGAAAACTATGGGCCTCCTTCACCAGAAAACTTCCTTGAGCCTTCACTCAGAACATACTGACTCCTACTTTACACTCAGTAAAAACCATAGAGTCCATCTGATCTCCAAGTATTCTGTTTATCAGAAGCTGCATATTAGAAGGGAGGAGCAGGTGTGTAACAGACAGACACTGACAGATGAAGAGGAATGCCTGAAGACCTTGAAGCTGTTAAAAGTAGATCCAAGAACTCAAAACACAGAAAAATAGGGTCATTTAGTGAGGGGTAAAGTGTGCTACAGCCCTTGAATATTATTACTGAAGGATACCACAGTACAATAACGGGGAGTCTGGGATAATAAACCCATGTCATCAACATTGTTAATTGTTATCAGTAGATACCATTTTAGGGGCAGGGGCCTCTGTCATATTTTATGGAGACAACACTCTAAATGGTTCAAATAGAAAAACTAGACACAGGGAATTAAACTCTCATCTCTTTGAGAAAAATCATGTATCCATAAGTAAAGCGAATTAAAATACTACATAAGGATTTTTAAAAAGACATGTTTTTATTATAATAAAATACAGTGGGTTCATTGAAGAAAGTTTTAAAAAATATGTAAGAAAAAGAAGAAAATAAAACATAGCTATAGCCCCCACCTCCAAGATATAATCAGTTAATATTTTGTTTGCTTTCATGTTCTCGCTTCACACATATTTGTACATTTATATTCATTCATCTATCTGTTATCTACCTACCTACCTACCTATAACTAGTTGGAGTTAATATATAAGAAATTGAATCACACCGCTTTGTAATTTGCATATACACCCACTTAATACACAGGTAAGTTTTCATGATAATAATAAACCCTCCAGCATCATTTTAATGATTGCATTGTATTCTAATATGAGATAACCACTGAAGGGTTACGATGATGTAGTAATTACTTATAAAAACATATATTGTACAGAAATATCTGAAAAAAAAAAAGCTGTGATTATTATGAGCAATTAGGACATGGAGACATCTTATCTAACTACCACCAGACAATTTCACTGCTGTGGTAGCAGAATTGAAGCCTTCAAAGCCAAGCCTTTTTGTTTTCTTGAGTCACACTGACTACTTTCCTCTCATCAAGTACTTAGAACCCTGTCTCTGTTAGGATGCTTTTGGCTGTATGTAACAGAAAAGTCAACTCAATATAGCTTAAGTAATAAGAAACATTATTTCACATTATAAGAATTCAGGAGATAAGGCCGATCAGGACTTCTTAATGCAGTAACTCAGAGTCATTACCAAAGATTTGTGTTCTTCCCATCGTTTTCTCTCATAGGGTCCCAAAATTTTGGCTGTTATTCTAGGTACCACATGAAGGCCTGATAATATGCAGAGGCAGAAAAGAAGATGGTCTCTTCTTTGTGTCTCTCTCTCTATTTTTTAAAAATAATTTTTAATTGTAATAAAACATAAATCACATAAAATTTACCATATTAACCATTTTAAGCATACAATTCAGTAGTGTTAAGAATATTCATATTGTTGTGCAAACAGCTCTCTAGAATTATTTTCATCTTGTACAAATGAAACTTCATATTTGTTAAATAACAACTCTCATTTCCCCATCACCCCAGCCCCTGGCAGCCACCTTTCTACTTTTTATCTCTATAAATTTGATTACTCTATGTACCTCTATGTAAGTGGAATTACACAGTATTTGTCTTTTTGTGACTGGCTTATTTCATTTAGCATAATGTCCTTAAGATTCACCCATGTCATAGCATATGTCAGAATTTATTTCCTTTTTTTAAGGCTGAATAATATTGCACTGTATGTATACTTTGTTCATCCATTCATCCAACAATGAACATTTGGACTGCTCCCACTTTTTTATTGTTGTGAATAATGTTGCTATAAACATGGCTATACAAATATCTCTAAGATTCTGCTTTCAATTCTTTTGGCTCTGTATCTAGAAGTGGAACTGCTGGATTATATGATAATTCTACTTTTAAGTTTTTGAGGAACTACCAAACAGTTTTCCACAGTGACATTCCCCTTGGCAGTTCACAAAGGTTCCAGTTTCTCCACATCCTGGGCAACACTTGTCTTCTCTCTCTCTCTCTCTCTCTCTCTCTCTCTCTCTCTCTCTCTCTCCTTTTGATAGTCATTATTTTAATGGGTGTGAAAAGTAAGTGGTCCTTGTGGTTTTTTTGTTAAGACTGAGGAAACATTTACCCTCATTTCTCCTATCTCAGTGGTTAAAATTATTTTTGCATGCCTATTTCTAAACCAGTCACAGTTTAGGAAAATCGAACTGTGACTCATGTATTAGACCAAGCAGTGTGTGCCCTGGGGCTGGGAGTGGGTCAAGTCCTCTAAAGCATGATAAATTGCAGGTGCTGTTAGGACGAAACGGGAATTGAATGATTGTCACCTCTGACTTCCCTTGTAGGTCAGTGGAAGCCTTGGTAGTTTACTCCTTAGCTCAGAGTTGTGCAACTCACCCACTGTGAAAAAGCACTACACGTCCCATTGGGATTTAGAGGAGTGCTTGTGTATGCATCGGTGTAGATATTGCCTCAGCTTAATAAAAAGAGTGCTTCAAAATAAGATCAATTTAAATAACTTAAGAAAGGGCTTTTCATGTAAATATAAAGAACAAACAACAAAAAAGCTCTCACACTAAATTACCTCCTCACAAGATGAAGTAGAAGAGAAAAAAGGAAAAGTATCACCCACTCACAAAGAAATTTTTAACAAACTCAATGTCTTTCCTCTTGGGGTAGTCTTCCCCAGCTCCACACTCATTTTCTAACTTCAAACAAAATTAAAATGATGCTATATTAAATGCCAAATGCTTGCTCCTCACAGTGAAGAGCTGTGCTTTTTAATTCTTAAACTTTAATGTTCGAATACATCACCTGGAGATGTTAAAAGTGCAGATTCCAGTTCACTAGATCTGGGTTGGGGCCTGAGAGTCT
Source organism: Macroglossus sobrinus (assembly GCA_004027375.1). Classification (NCBI taxonomy): domain Eukaryota; kingdom Metazoa; phylum Chordata; class Mammalia; order Chiroptera; family Pteropodidae; genus Macroglossus; species Macroglossus sobrinus. The sequence goes on along the minus strand of PVKZ01000047.1, from coordinate 36,430 downwards.
GCTTCTCTTATTAGCTCCCAGGTGCTGCTGGTGCCCACAGCTGGACTAAGACGCACTGAATAGTGAGAGTGCTGAGTGCTGAGCCCACCAGGGTCTGATTTAGTAGGTCTGGACTGGGGTCCAAGCTGACCAGCTCTTTCTAAGTGATGCTGGAGCACGTTCTGCGAACCTCTGACTTACAGGACAGTCACTGGAGCCAGGCAACTAGCTTTGTACCTAGAGGCTCACTTTGTCCTTGTGTCACTTCAGCAAGTTGTTTAACCTCTGTACCTCATTTTGCTTATCCGTAAATCAGAAACCATAATACTACCTACCCTAGATAACTTTTGGAAGATACTACATATACACCATAGAATGTTAACAATCATTGTTTGCCATTTCTTTCAACTTGCTAGAATGGACATGAGCACATTTGTTCCTATTCAGAAAATCTTTTGGGAGAGATATTCCTCTCCCCAGGCATACTCAGATAAACTCTCTTCTTTCATTTGCTTTGCCCTTTAATACAAAAAAACTCCCCAGATCTACTTTTTTCACCATGGTGTTGATTCCTCATTAAGCATGGAGGTGTAAGATACTGCCAGCCTTTAACCTGGATGCCCAGGAAATCCTTATAAATAAAGAATGCGGCAAAATCTAATGAGAACGACATCATCCCCGGCTGCAGCTACGAAACTCATCCCCCTTGGCTTCCCCGTGAGGGCCTGCTCTCTGAAAGCTCAGAGTCTGTTCTGGCTAGCATGGGTTAGAAAGAGCAGTTCCCAGAATCCCAGGCGGCACTGTGCCTGAGAGCTTTAATCATATGCAAAGCTGAAAGTAAAGGCAGGAAGTAAGCAGATCCCTGCAGTCAGGTTCTTTTACCTGCCTATGTTTTTCATATTGGGGTGGGAGCTCAATGGGCTAATTGGTATTTCAGGCAGAGCAGCCAGCAAAGCCCAGAAAGACAAGAGACAGTAAGGTGTGTGGGCACTAATAGCTGATGTTCAGCGTGGCTGGGATGCCAGTGGGTGACAAGGGGGGACCCTTGGCAATGCCAGGTCACACGGGACTTACATGGCATGCTTGGAAGTTCCCATTGATAAACTGAGGGAGGCAGACTATATTAAGACATTTTTTTATTGCAATTAACAGAAACCAACTTGCCTTAGCTTAAGCTGAAAGGGAACTTCATTTAAGAATTCAAGCTGTTTCACAGAACCCAGGGCAGGCTGCAGCCTCCCTGAGGAAGGGCCTGAAACAGAAAGCAAGAAGACATCCAGACTCATTCTCTCTTCATTGATATCCCACATCTAATATAAGCTTTCTCTGCTTTTACAGTTCATATGGGTGATCAGAAATGTCTATTCCCCAGCACCAAAACCGACATTTTCTGGATTTAACCATCTCCAGAGAGACTGACTCTTTCTTAGTCCCAATTTCAAATTTTTGAGAAAGAGTTTCTGTTAGCCATCTTGGGTCAGGTGCTCAGCACTGGTTCAATCAAACGTTGCCACGATGGGAGCAGAGAATATTGTCCAAGATGGCTTCTGAGGCCTTTGGTTGTGGATGAAGGGTAGGCCATGAAAGGCTAGGTAGACACCCCAAGTAGATTCACTGGAAGCATGGAGCCAACTCCAAGGTCTCTGTCCACCTAAGGTGCTCTGATTGGACCTGACATTCAATGGCTGTTCTCGCTCAGCCAGCATGGAGAGAAAAGTGAGAGTAGAGTCCTGGCTGTAGGTTTGGGCTGAGAGGGTGGGGCCTAGCTCCACAGATGTGCAACCACTTTGGAAACAATATTGAGCTATGGCGATGCAGTCCATAAACAGAAAAGAATTCAACCTGGCTACCATCACCTTGGAAGCTGAGAAAATAAATAACAGCAAACTACCAGGCAAACGGTTCTTCCATAGAACATGAAGCAGTGCTTCCTTAAAGGTTATGGTTTTAAAACATCAGACAAATAGCAAACTGACGGAAATCAAAATATAAGGAAACTTCACATACCCATGATCTCATTCTGTTTTCTTTGTTCCCCCTTACTTCCCAGCTTCTGTTCAAATGTGCACAGAACCTTACATAATTTTAGATAGTATAAACAACATTTTGTATTCTGTATTATGTAATGAGTAGTTTCTATGCTGCCTTGTCATCTCCTTAACTATCTTTGTCAGTATGCCATCCTTCAGATTAAGTATATTACACTTTACTTAGCACATAATTAGGGTCTGATTTAAAATATGAGACTGTGGAGCTAGAAGGAGTCTTAGGAAATCATTGAGGCCAATGAAAATGAACCTGGAGAGGAGAGTGACTTCCCCAAGGTCACATTGCCATTGAGCTCCAGACCCGAGACTAGATTTCATTTATTTTTCCAGATGTGTGTTTGTAATTACCCGCTTGATGTCAGGTGGTGGTCCATGGGTTTCATCTCACTTCAAATCTCTTTTTGCCACATTGTATGACCTAATTAACATTTGTTAGATAGGAGCCATTTCTATTTTTCTTAACGGAGGAAGGAGTGTTTTTTCAAATCACTGTCAGAAAAATAAAGGTTGTGGAGCTGAAATGAGTAACAGCAATTTTAAATCAGACTGGTTTCGTGACTGGTAGGTAAGTCAGCATGCAAAGACATTTATGTTTCCCAGGTTTGGCTCGCTGTCTCAATGCCCTTTGCAAACTCCGCAGGGATTTTAAGCTTTAAGTCTGGTTATAAGCTTATGCAAGCTGTTAGTCACCTTTTTAGATGAAAAGCACCACAGGATTGTGCTTGAAAATGTTCCTTACTTCACTACAGATTCCTTTGGAGTAATTCAGCTATGGTATGATTTTGAGGGAGAAGTGATTGAACAGATACATTTCAAAACACATTTGCATTTGAAAATGGGGGTTTATCAGCTAAAAGAACCATTCTTAAAATGTACACATGCAGGGCAAATTTAGAACAAGCAGAACAATTTAGACATGAGAGCTATGAATTGCCCCACAGCTTAAAATACCAGGGACTCTTGATCGCTCAGAATGCTGGACATGGATTGAATCATGAATATCTGATGTTTTACTTTGGAAAACATATTGGAAAAGGAACTCTTGTCACTGCCATATCTCCACAAATCATTCCAAACATTTAAGGCATGCATAGACTCAATTGTAAACACACACTGGCCCAGAAGCAAACCAGGAGAGGAGTGGAAGCTTTTAGTATAGTGAAGAGGGTGGGTTCTGGTTTCAGATTTCTTGGGTTGGTATCTTCTACCACTTAGTGGATATATGAAGTTGGCTGGTCTCAGTTTGCTCATCTGCAAAATGGGGATAATATTCTTTAACTCAGAATTGTTATATTGAATTGATTGCATTAAATCTTGTACAGTAGCACACAAATCTCCTGGGATTATATTAAGATGCTGTAGGGATGGAGAAAGACAAATCCTGGATTATCTCACTGATACGAGCAAGCTAAAAAAGCTGAACTCATAGAAGCAGAGAGTAGATGGTTGTTGTTAGGAGCTAGGGGTGAGGGAGAAAGGGAAACTTGGGGCAAACTAAGCAAACTTCCAGTTATAAGAATAATAAGTTCTGGGGATCTAATGCACAGCATTGTGATTACAGTTAATATGTTCTTGAAAGTTGCCATGAGAGTAAATCCTAAATGTTCTCATAATATCAACAATAACAACAACAAAATGGCATTATGTGAGGTGAAGGATATATTAACAAACCTTATTAAGGTAAACATAAAATACATATTTGTGTATGTGTACGGTGAACAATGTATACATCAAATCATTCCATTGTACACCTTAAACAATATCATATGTCAATTTATGTCAAGAAAGCTGAGGGAAAAAAAATGCAGTATGTCTAAGGTGTGGCCTGCTCTTCTGAATTTCTAACGCCTGCTGGGTAATGCCTGTGCTCCTGGTCTTCAGGCCACATTTGGGGCAGTGAGGATGCAACACGCCTGTTCCATGAGCAATGGTCAGTAGTGCTAGCTGTTGTTATTCTTTAGATGAATCTTTCCTTTTCTTTCTTTCTTACCATGTTACCAGTTCTTTTGCACACCCAATCCTTTTGCTATATTTCTTCCCTTCTATTCTTGAGAAGTCTTCTAGACATTTTGTTTCTAGCTGGTCCTGTCAGATGCTTGTGATTTACTATACATGCACTTATGGTGGGTATGTATATGAGGGAGATGGTGGAGATGCTGAAATGGTCATGCTTTGGTTTGGAAAAAGAAGTTCCGTCTTGACCATGCCTTACATCATGACTTACACTTGCTAGTTATAGGGAACTCAGTATTTCCTGGGTTAAAGGGGCTTTTGGAGCAATTTGTCCATTGACAAAGTTCAGGCTAGTTGTTGGAGCTTTCAGAGAATGTCCCCTCCCTTCCCCATTCCCCAATGCCTTTGACCCAGGGTAGCTTCCCCATCCTCCCAGCCTGCAGGGAGAAGCTCCTCGTCTGAACGCTGTGCTTCTCTACCAGCTCCCTCAGACCTCCAGCTGGACTCTTTCTAGCCCCCACCTGGGTTCTTGTGCATCTGCTGCTGACCCCTCTATGATGGTGCAACTTGGGGTGTGCTCTCTTGGCACCTTCGGGGTGTGGGGTCCTCCCTTGTTAACTTGGCCCCATTTCAGACCTCACTGGTTCTCTAGATCCCCTAAGTATCAGCCATATCCTCCATTTGGCCATTTGACCTCTCGCAGTGGTCACCCAAGATGGACCCCTTGCTCTTGGCTCTGAGTGTTTCTCTGTCCCTTGCCAAGTGCAGGTGAGAAATTCTGAACAACTCCTACACCATGTGTGAGCAGAGCTGTTCAGGGACACTGAGTCTGGACCTCTCTCTTCCTAAACACCCCACATATAATTTCTATCTGCTGTGGCTGCCCCATGGTGGCACAGATATAGCATGAGGTGGTTTCCTCTGGGATTCCAAATAGGAAGTGAGGTGAGTCCTGCTCTGAATTCAGCTACTCCCTCTTCTACTCTCTATCTGTTCTACTCCTGCCCTGAGCTAAAGCTCACAGGTACAGGGGTCTCAGGAATGTGCTTGTTCTCAGCTTCATCCTTTCTGCAACTCACCACCTCCTTCGAGGAAGGTCTCTACTTTCCTTTCTGTCTGTTGGAAATTGTTCTACATCATATCTTTCTTCTTTTTCACTACATGGACTCTTTGCTCATCCATGTAGTAGAAAAGAAGAAAAATATTGCATATAGATCAATAGCTACGTCAAAGGTTCATCCATCTCAATGCCCCTTCCCTCAGGCGATGTACCTCATGTCCTAACCACCGTGATGGAAATGAAATGTGGGAAGGGAAAGTTTGTGAGGAAATGTGAGGAAAATTATGTTTAAAATACTGAAAAAATATTACCCTTATTATATAACTGCTGCATCTACAACAGGAATGAAAAACAGACTCTTTTGTTTCTTTTCTTTGTCCCTAACAGGACGTTACCAATCTATCATACTGCACAGCCTTGGAAACCCACTTAACACAGTGTTCTAGGCAGCCAGGAACAATGAACTAGAACTGGCCTTGGAGATAAAAACCCTTTTCTATCACCAGTATAGAATCAAGCTTGAGGAAGGTAAAGAAAATAAGCAAGATCTAAACTTCACATCCAAATAAGCAAAGTAAGTTTTAAATTTTGGAACTATATAATTGGAAATCACTTGGAAGTATGAAATCATTACTGCACTTCCACAAAATGATTATTCAGCCTCTGCTTGCATAACTGTTGACTGGGAGCTCACTACCCATTGACGGTGAATTGCATCTTTAGACTATTCTAAGTAGTAGAAAGATATTTAGTACATTTCACTGAAACACGCTCCTTACAACTGGCTCCTACACATAATATATTTCATTACCGTTCATGCTGTCGGCTCTTTGGCTCTTCGAAGGCAGCTACCACGGCCCCCGTTAGTGTCTCTTCTCTAGATTCAGTCCTTTTCATGGGCACAGACTCCAACATCCTCACCAGCTCGGTGACCCTCCTCCATTTGAGGAGCCATTAAAAGCCAGGGAGGTAACTTTGATGGAGAATGCCCCCTTCCCCTTTTTGAAAATTGAACACAAAAGTTGCATGGAAAGGTGTTGACTGTTGGGGACGTGTAGGCGTCCCTGCAGCCTATAGCCAGAGGCTGTGCTCTCAGAAACTCCCGTTTATCTTGGTGCGCTTTCCTTTAATGCCCTCCCTGCATCCCCACCTCTAGGGGAATCATTTCTCAGCTCGCTACTCAAAGCAGCAGCCTGCACATGCTTGTTCTACTGCTTGCTTGTCCAAAGTACAGGCTTAAAAAGAAGGCTGCAGGAGGAAATGTTTTCGGCTCAAACAGTGCCATTGAAATCACTTAGTTTTGAGAGATCTGTGAAAGTATCATGTTGAAAGGAGTTGGGAAAGTCCTGAAAAGGGCTTTCTAATGCCTCCTCAGTTTTGCTACCATCAGATGACTTGAGGCTGCTTGTTAGGGTGAAAATCCAGCAGAACCTTGTAGGCTGGGGTTAAGGAGCTGTCATTAAAAAGAACAATGATAATAAGAACAGCCAGCATGACTGAGCACATTCTAAGTGGCAGGCCCTGTTCTGGCTGCTTTACATTTATGAGCTGAGCTAATTTAATATTCACAAGTTTAGCCCCTTGCCCAAGGTCACGAGCTACTAAAAGTGGTGAAGCCAGTCTGAGCCCACATGCTCTGGCTCCAGAGCCCGTGTTATAAACACCGCATGACTCCATACATTAATGGTGTTGCCTCTAATAACACCCAACTCCTGTCAAAAGATATAAATAAGTGATTTTACCTTATCATTAAGCAAAAATTCCCAAACATTATGTTTAATGTCTCCACATTTCAATTTTTTCATCTGTAAAATGTGTTAATATAAGATAATGGTGCTATTTATATAAATATAAATGGTGCTAAAGATAATTTTTTCCCTACTCTCCTTCCTCAAAACACATAATTTCAATTGTTTTAGAACCACAACCACATCATTCACTCAAGTTTGATATTAGGTTATGTTTTACGAAGATCCCCATGATCTTAAGTGTTTATTTAGGGTTTTGGCCAATGGAGGTTAGTCCTCTCAGACTCCTCTCATGTGGCTTCTCCCATTCTGGAATGTCTCCTGTTCTCCTCTCTGCCCACTTAAGTATCACCTATACTTGTAAGTTTCTACCTAGCTCACCTCCTCCATGAATTCCCTGACTACTACACTCTACTTTGAGGTCTTAATGTGAACACAAGCCAGTTGTATTTCACCAGCAAACAATTTTGAGCATTTATTATGTGTCTAGAATAATTATAGATCAGAATTTCTCAACCACATCATTAATGGCATTCTGGTATGATGGTTATTTTACATGTCAATTTGATTGAGCCACAGAGTGCCCAGATATTTGGTCAAACATTTTTCTGGGTATTTCTGTGAGAGTGTTTTTGGATGAGATTACTATTTAAATTAGTGAACTTTGAGTAAAGCAAATTGCTCTCTAATGTGGGTGGGCCTTGTCCAATCAGTTGAAGGCCTGAATAACACAAGAGGCTTATGCTTCCCTGAGTAAGAGAGAATTCTCTTGTATGATGGGACATCAATCAGCTCTTCCTGGTTCTGTAACAACCTGCCAGCCTTCAGACTTCACCTGGGACATTGACTCTGAAGATTTTGGACTTGCCAACCTCCCAAGAGTGTGAACCCATTCTTTATATATAATAGTCATTGTATAGTTTTAATATACTATATCATTATAAATATTATAAAATAATAATAAAATAAAATATAAATAAGTATGTCTTATGTCTTTATTGGTCTCTTTCTCTGGAGAACACTGACTAATACAGGTGAGATAATTCTTTGTTGCAGGGGCTGTCCAGTGCATTGACTGTTTAGTAGTAACTTGGCCTCTACCTACTTGATGTCAGTAGCATCTGCCACAGCCCAGTTGTGACAATCAAAATGTGACCAGACACTGTCAAGTATACCCTGGAAGCCAAAATTGCCCTGATTAAAAACCACTGTTCTAGGCATGTGGGAGAACTCAGGAAAAATTTCTGCTGGTGTTTCTGCTGCTAAGGATCTCTCAGTCTACGTAGGAGTCAGGACTAACTGTCTGGAGTCAATATGGGGACAATTAAATGCTAACTTGTGAACTATATGGCAATCTAATTTTTAGGTAAACTTGTAATTTTTTGGGGGGCGGAGGAGCAGAGAGAAATAGAAAAAACCTTTATTAGAAAAGGTGGAAGATTTTTTTCATTGGAAAAAAAGAAGCATACGGGATATGAAGGAAGAAAAATCGTAGTGCTCTATCCTGCTTGTCTCAGATAAGTGCAATTCTTAAGAAATTATTACTTTTCAAGTACTGAAAGATTCTTTAATGAGAGAAAAATCACCCACCCGTATGCCTCAGATCTACTGACTAACTAGTGAGCAACAAATCTCTCCAATTCCACTTATAAATTCCATTTGAGTCCTAATAGTTTTGAGGAATTAAATGATTCTTCAAATGAATCCTTAATTCATTATTGCCCTGGACACATTTAATAACAGAATTCTGGGAGTATAAGATTAAAAGACACAATCCTTCAGTCTTTCTCCAAATAGTTGTATTACTGAAGTGATTCACGCATTGGGAGTCACTAAAATTGATCATTAGTAATTTATATTCTTTGCGGACAGAACTTTTGAGCTTCCTTTCCTTAGTTGTTCAATGTCAGTTGTCCAATGAAAGTTGTTCAGGAAAATTTTGTTTAATTCTCTAAGAAATTCAGTTTTGAAAACAATTGAAAGCCTGCGGAGAGTCGAGAGGTGCCTGTGTATACTTGTTTTAGCAAGCTGTACGTGGTTGTATATGATGCATGAAAGCTAATCTGAGACACAGTGTGACAATCAATAGCAATACAGTGTGTGCTGAACAGTAAGATTTAATAATCTTGCAACAAGAGGCCAGATGCAAGTCAAATTGGGGAGGGCAGAACCAGGGATGGAAGCCTTTTGGCTGGACTTAGTGATAACATCAAATAGGCTGCTGGAGCTGACCTGGGTGCCTGAGACACAATTCAGAGCTAAGCTCCAGCACCTCTGCTCTCCCCTTCCACTATCATTTGTGGAGAGTAGCCAGTGTAAAGGGAGTTGATTTCTGCCTTACTACATCAAAGAACTGTTGGACTTAAAGGGAGTTAGGGGTCAGGTTGTTTAACCCTTAATTTCAAAGGTGAGAAATTGCAGGTCAAGTGAGGTGATATAATAATTATAATAATAGTAAAATTAATATATGTAGAATGTTAATTATCTGCCAGATACTCTGCTGAGTGCTTTGTGACATCTCATGTTATCTCTATGAAGTAGGACACTGTTATGATCTAATTGTTATAGATGAGGAAACTGATGGTCAGTAAGGTTTAGTCATTTGCCGAAGGTCACACTAAAAGTTTAGAGATGATTGTATTCAAAACTAGGATTCCTCTTTCAGCAGACTGATGCTTTCTTTTACTTTGCCGCTGGATTTTATCATCCGTAAAGTCTTCTTTCACTCATTTTTTCCTTCTTCCCTCCCTCCTTTCAACACAGGGCACTGGGCATTTAGGCTAAACCAGGTACTTTCCTAGGGTCTGGGAAAACAGCGTCCTACATTCCAGAGCCATTAGCCAGTGTGGAAGCAGCATGTGAGAAAGGGAATCCTGAATCCAGAGGCCTGGACAACCACTGGTGACTATGAGGCCTGCCACTAGGCTGACCGTGAAACTATCACTGGGGTGGGGCTTGTCCCATGAATACACCTCGGGTGACTGAGAATTACGGATGTGAGCAACTGTGATGACTCTGGGCTGCAGAGAGAACAATTTAGTGACTTTGGACACCACAGATAGCCTTTGTCAAATTTTAAAAAGGGCTGAAAAGGCACAGAAGAAGGTCCCTCTTGAGTGGGCCTCTGGGGTGGGGTGGTGCAGCCTTGGGGGTACCTGAGGTCTGGCTTTGCCAGATGCGAGTGTCAGGTTTTTTAATCACCTCCTTACTTGCCCATCTGTCCCAGCAGGCTGTGGGGCTATTAGTGAGTAGGAATGGTGCTAGCGTCTTCTTTCTTTTGTCTGAAATGCGAAGATGGGGGCTGGCCTGCTACGTATTCAGTGGATACTTGTTGAATAACTGGGAGATCCACAACCTTGCAGTGTCCAAAATTTGGGCTTTGTGGGGGGTATATTTAGACTTTATCTGGAACAGAGGAACTGTTTGGTGTGAAGCAAAACTGCATGATATATAAATACAGCAATTGTATGTCCCAGATTTTTGGAAACAGACCTAGTTTCAAATAGTCTCTTCATTTCTTTCTGTAAGTATGCTTATATCTGTCAGGCCATGTGCTCTGATATTTTGGTTTAGAAAATATGGACCATATAGCAAAGATGCCAACTTATTATTTCATAGTGCCTGGACTGATGAGGGTTGTGTTCTCCCAGGTGTCCAGAAACTTGAGGCCCTGAGCAGGCAATGTCAATGTCGTGTGTTGAGCAAGGATGCAGCAGCGCTACAGGTTTATTTAATTATTATGTTTTTCTGACCTATTTCCGGTATGTGGGTATATCAGTCGGGGTTCTCCAGAGAAATAGAACCAGTTGGATATATTTCAAGGAATTTGCTCACACAATTGTGAGGGCTGGCAAGTCTGAAACTTGTAAAGTAGGAGGCTGGAAACTCTCAGGCAGGAGCTAACATTTCCGTCTTGAGAGAGAATTCTCGTTCCTCCCGGAAACCTCAGTTTTGCTTTCTAGGCCTTTCAACTGATTGGACATTGAAACCCAACACACACACACATTATCGGGACAATTTCCTTTACTTAAAGTCAACTGATTGTGGATGCTAACCACATCTACAAAATATCTTCATAGCAACACCTAGATTAGTGTTTGATTAAATAATTGGGTGTTGTAGCCTTGTCAAGATGACATAAAACTAGCCATCATAGTGGAAAAAATCTGAACAGCCCACAATTTGTTCCAAAAGAGTAATACAAAGGAACACTTGTGGATTGAGATACAACCTGGTAAATGTGAGAGCAGGATTATCTGATAAACTGCTGTTCTCCTTTATCCTCAGGGGAGCCGCAAGGCAAAACTGTTGACCTTCTTGTTAAACCAGTGGGTTAAGTAAGCAAAAGCTGAGTAGTGTTCACTTAAGGGGACCACAGTCCTATTCCCCAGGAGAAAGAAGTGCTGGAATAATATTCTCCTCACCCTTCTCTTTCGCTTTCATGGGAATGGGGACCTGATTTGATTGGTGTTGGGAGAGGCAATCTGCTATGGCCTTGAGCTTCTCTCCATGTTTTTTTTGTGTATGCCATGAATGCAAGACTCTGGCTGCTCTTCATTCAAGTCATTACTCAGGGCTGCGTTTGCAGTGAGCAGCCTTGAGAAAGGAGCTAATGTCTCTTCCTGAATAAAGAGCTGGCTTGCCTCCACTTGTGATAAAAGTGGTGAATCACCCAAGCTCAAACTTTATTTCCTGTAACACAACCCTCTGCATGTGCAGGGCCCAGCTACAACCACATGCACCTTCCCTGTAGGACCTGGGGGAAGGACATGGAAACTGGTGTGAAAATCATGCTGATACTCTGGCTATTGCATTTGCTGTGAGTAATAAAGTCCTTTGTTTCTGATTCAGAAGACTCATATCTTCTTGCCAGCATCCATGAAACAGTTACAAGCTAGCTTGTTAGCTTGTGAATAGAGTAAAAGCTCAGACTTCCCATAGTTTTTGACAGAAGAGGCCTTGATTCCCTGCAAGCAACAAGTGCTTGTTTCACATTCCTGGCCTCACTGTCTCCTCCATGCAATGAAAGTCTGTCCTGGAGACCAAACTCTCTCTATTCCAGGATTTCATCACAGGAGTATTATTTTGAATTTTTAGCTCTATCATTAAGAAAGATGATTCCTAAGTGGGCTATTCCCCAGTGGTTTGGAATCTGGAGGGAACCAGAGGGGAACATCTAGGTGCTATTGGCAACTCCAATGGGCACAGTGTGCCAGGCTCTATGCTAGGGGCTGGGGATGCCATAGTGTGAAAGAAAGGTCCCTGCTCTCTTGGAGCTTAAAGTTTAATGGGGACAGGGCAGCATGCACAGATAAGAAGATAATACAGAGTGCTGACAGCTGTACAGAAGACTGCCTGCTGACCACCTCCCTTCTAACACTTCCTTTCTTTCGAATTAACTCTCTAAGGTCACATTTTAATTACTTTTATTGGATTTAGGTTATTCTTAAATTTGTAACAGCAACACATTTACAAACTATCTTTTGGGAAGGGTTTTTTTCTTCAGCGATTAAACTCATCACTATATGTTGATGTGCACTAATTCATTCACAAAGGGTGACTTATCTCTATGACTTTAGAGTAACGTGTTCTGACCACACCTTACATAATAATTCAATGAACTCTATAGAATTCAGTGGTTAAACCTAAATTAATTTGATATTTAAATTAATTTAAGTAAATAATGCATATACTAGATCTTTAAGTATAATAATAAATTTTGCATTTATTATGTTTTTCAGAAAACATACTCAAAGTACAATAGAAACTCAGGAATGAATAGTTCCCTCTATCTGTCTATTCACCCATGAAATATTGTGAGTCACTGTGTTAGGCGCTAGGAATATAAGGGTAACTGAGAATAAACTTTTCAAATACTCCAGTCTCCTAAAAATAGAAAGGCAATTCAATCATGCATATAATGAAAATAAATAAATTTTACAGAAGTTTGTTTAGTACTTAATGCTTAGTTATTTAGTACTTAATGCAATTGCCCTCTGGGTTATGGCCAATCTTGGAGAATATGAATTTTTTTTGACTCTTTAAATGCAAGAATGAGTATTTACATCCCCACATAGGACTAGATAATCAAAAAATAACAGACATCTAAATATTTGTATTTTTGCCATGATTTATGTAAATTTCTGAAACAAAATTTATAAAAAGACAACATGATTCAATTCAGAAATATTCTTGAGTTTCTATTATACACAAGTATCTATGGTAGATTCTTTGGGGAGACATAAGACAAGAGTCAGGCCCTTGAAGAATTTGCTATCAAGTGATAGCAAATTTGATATTAATTAGTATCATGGATTTATGAGTCTACTTGCCAAGCAAGGGTCTCTCTTTTCAATACAATGACTCCTTTATGGCATTTTCTGATGCTTTTATCAATGTTGGCTACAGTGCTTCTGTATTAACTCAAATCATCCTTCAAGATATTCTTATTGTAGGAAATGAATGAAAGAGTATAAGGGAAGGTGAGAGAAAGTGAGAGAGGAACTAATATTAATTAATACCTACTTTATACTGGGCACTTTGTTATCTAATAAATTCACAGCAGAATCTATGAAGTAGGTATTATTGCCCTTTCCTTCTTTTTAGTATATCACAACATTAAAGCTCAAAGATGTTAAAACATTTCCCTTGATTCAGACAGAAGATGGCAGAGCTGGGATTTTTAGGTCTGTTTAACACCAAAGCCCAGGCTTTGTCTGTTACTCTATTCTTACAACCTTCTAAAAATATGTATGTATTTTCAGAAACAAGCAAGCAAATAAACAAGCAAGCAAGATCCTATCTTGCAAGCAGTGAGTAGTCCGGGACTGGAGGTGTTTACAATAAGCTGAATAACCATTGGCAGAGTTATAGAAGGGATTAGAGCATTTTGGGGGTGGTGGATAGAGGGATATTAAAATCTCTTTCAACACTGGAATTCAGCCTTTATAAAAACACAAGCAGAGTTTGCACATATTTCTCTTTGTGTGGAATCCTCTACAACACATCTCTACCATGGCTGGAGAGAGTCATCTGAGTAGATTATGAGAAAAACAAGGCCCCTGAGCCAAATCACTATGTAGCTTATCAAGATGTGCAGCAAGCAGTTCATCCTGTTGAAAATTTAACTCATGTTATGTGTATGTTTCCCATTTATTTGTTCCATGGAGAGAAGTTCCTGCATATCAATCATGTCAGATTTAGAGGAAAATAAATCTTTTAGTTTTGAAGAAGCTTCTTCTCCAAGGGGAGACAATCGGACTTTTTTCATCTCAGATCCTGTTATGCACTGAGTGCTTGTGTCTCCCATTGTGATGTTATTTGGAGGTGGGGCCTTTGGGAAATGATTAGGTTTATATGAAGTTGTGGGGGTGGAGCTCCCACGTTGGAATTAGTGCCCTTATGAAAAGGGGAAGAGAGAACAGTGCTCTCTCTCTCTCTCTCTCTCTCTCTCTCTCTCTCTCTCTCTCTCTCTGTGAGACACGGCAAGAATGTGGTCATCTGCAAGACAAAAGAGGGCCCTCATCAAGACTAGAATCATCTGGCACCTTGATCTTGGACTTCTCAGCCTCCAGAACTGTGAGAAATAAATGTCTGTTATTTAAGGCACCCAGTCTATGGTATTTTGTTATAGCAGCCTAAGCTAAGATAGACCCCCCTCGATGCTATTGTTACCATCCATTTTTAAGAGGTGGGCTGGTGGTTCTATTTGGAGAAAACCTATTTGGGAGAAAGGTTGTGATAAGACCCTTTGAGATTCACAGATTGCAAAGAAGTGTGATTTCTAGGGGAAAAAAAGCAGAAAGTGAAGTTAGGAGAGCAACAAGAATCTCTGCCACTGTGGGCAGAGCAACTGACTCCATGGAACATCGGTGTGCCTGGGGCCAAAATTGCTGAGCAATCATTCAGTACTGTGACCTGGGAACCTGAGCCACAGCCTCCTTCCTGGCTAAGCTCATCTCAGTGGAACTGTGGGCTCTTCCTCCAGGCTCCAAGGACCCTATTCACCAAGTAGTGGTGAGAAACAGTGGTGTAGTGGACTGATCTGACACCAGAGCTCAGCGTGGGACTGGGGGACAGATGTCCCGTCCCCTTCCTTGTAGATTTCTAGTATGTGTGCATTTTGTTGCTTGTTTATTTTTGGTTTGTTTTTAAAACTACTCATAAGAAGGAGGAGACCCAGAGGCAGGACTGGAGCAGGATAATTTTGAGTAAAAATATTTGCTGAGATTTGCTGCAGAAAATGGTGGAGCAGGCTGTTTCCTGGGGTAGCCAGGACCCCTCTCTCCTGAGTGGAGGAGGCAGAGATGAGTAGGCATTTCCAACCATATCCTGATTCTTTATCATTGCTGGGCAGTGATAGTCTTTGCAAAAAACTCATTATCTTTATTTCACCTGGTCTCAGATCTCTCAGACTTGGCATCTCAAGAACAAAAGACAATTCTAGATGGAAGCCTTATTTAAACAAGAAGGGTGGTTGTACGTTTGGAGATCTGTGTATTTGGCACTTAAAAACAGCAGCAGCAGTGACAACACCAGGAAAATATAGATCTAAAGGTTTATATTTGATACTTGTTTTTACACAGGTTTATAAAAACAACAAACAAAAACAAGTCCGTCATGTATGATGTGATTGAGTGAAAAATCTTTGTGAGCAACCAGAGGTGTTCCCCTTGAGTTTCAGAGTCAGCAGAATGAGATAGGCTAGGAAGAAACAGTCCATTTCCTGATACACTAGTTATTCGGTCTTGCGGTCCTGTTTATTAAGGAACTAAGAGCAAATGCCAAGTGATTGGGCTGGGGGAGAGCTGTCTTTTCCCCTTAAAGTTTATTAGTTACTCTCTTCCTCTGGGCCAGGCAATGAGTTTCATTCATGTCTGACAAATGCTTACCAGTCCTGAGCAAGTGTCCAGAGAAATACCCTGGATCTAACGTCATGGCACCCAGATGCTATCTTTGCTTTCTCAGACCCTCCTTTTACATTCCCTCTGTGTTTGGACAATACGTGTTTTCTCTCTTGGCTTCAGGAATCACTTTCAGAGGCCTGAAAGTGATTCCATCAGCTCTGTAAGTCTCTTCACTTACATCTTTACCAGCCAAGGGGTCATGATGGCTGCTCAGTAAGATCCTGGTAAGCTTTGGGGAAGGAGACCTGAAGTTTCTAAAGACAAATGTGTTCTTTCTGTCATGGTCCTCCCTTTATCTTCACCAGCTATGTCAGTAATTCTAGCTCCAAAGGCATGGCTTTCTCTTCTTCCCTCTGCCTTCTTCTTGATCTCTTTCATTCTTACCTGAGTCCCTGACAGCGTCATAACTCATCTCAGACCCTTCAGGTCCTTACTTTTCCAATCCATTCTCTGCACAGCGACCCAAGAAATTCTTCTAAAACACACATCTATTCATGCCATTCTCTTCCTTATAAACTTTCACCGACTCCCCTTATCACCCTCAGGATATTCATCCCCTCTATGGAATGCCCATCCCCTTTCCTTCTTGGAAAAGGATTCATCTTTCATTACCTCCTCTGAGAAGCCATTCTAGATCCCTTTGGGTAAAGTTAATTTCTTTTAGCCACTTCCTTCTTTGTGCTTCCATTGCCCAGTAACTGAGAGCACTGAATAGCTAGTGAGTTTTGGTCATGTGTCCAGTGCTGTTCAAGCACTTTTCATGCATTGTCTTACTTTATCCCCACAAATGCCTTATAAAGTCTGAACTCTCCTTATCTCCATCTTAGATGAGGAAATGAGACTATTACTTAAATGTGTGCAAGGTCCAGCAGCTAGATAGCAAAGGAGGCAGGACTGGAACCTGAGTCATGCAGTTGCCAGCCCATGTCCTTAATCACCACACTGTTCTGTGCATCTCTGTGAGAACACTTACCATATTTTATCATTGTTTATTGACATCTCTCCCTACCTTTAGGCTGAGCAGCTTGAGGACAGAAATACTGTCTCATTCATCCCTGAGACTAGCACATAATAGAGGCTCAAAGAATTCTTGAGGGAGGAAGGAAAAGAGGATGAAGTGCCATGATTATATGACTAGTGACACAGATGTCAGTGAAAAAGTTCAAATTCCCTTGGGGAGAAACTGGGTCCATGTTACTAGAGCTTTAGAAAAAGAGCTTGTTCTATGAAAAACATTGAATAATTTTGCCACAAGTGAAAAGCTGATGTTCCAAGAAAGTTTGGACCATGGTTAGAACAGACCAGAAGAATTATTTTTAAAATGAAACAATGGATCACAATCATTGTATGCTTATTTTATCAACAGTTTATTAAATTTGTCCAAACGTAGTCTATGTGGGTATAGTCTGTCTGGCACCAGGTAAAAGTATTTATAAGTGGCTGGTTCTAGGATGAGGATTTTCGAATGTTCACAGACCCTTTTGAGAAACTGGTAAAACCGATGGATTCTTTCTCTAGAGAGATGCACACAACTGTTCTAGGGAACTGGCTGATATTCCTAAAGATTCCCATTCTCCAAACTCAGAACACAGCTGAGGTGGAGCCGAGGCTCGGGCTTTTGCCCGGTTTTATTAATGCAGTTGTATCTTTTTATAATTATTTATTTTTGATGCCCCTTCCTGTTTAACTGTCATTATGGTGAAAAAGGCTTTGTTTGATTCTAAAAATGTATTAAGAAAATATTAAGAGACAATCACCACAAAATTGTTTACACTTTTTTTGGGGGAGAGGGTTGTTATGTGGGTAAAAGGTTGTTTATAATTACATAGTCTTAAATGAATATTTACTCTCTTCAAGTTAAACTATTCATCCAAGGCCCAGAGGTGGGCGAGGGTGGAGATGGGTGGGCGAGAAGAGCCTATGGTGAGGCGAGGTTATGGTGGAGACAGGAAGCCTGTCTGTTCTGGGTCCTGTAGACTGCTGTGAAGACTCTGGTTTTTACTCAGAGGGTTTCGAGAGGAGTGACATGACCTGACTTTTAACAGGACCTCCCTGGCTGCTGAGTTGAAACTAGATTAGAGAGGGGTGAGGTGACAAGTAGGAGTGTTTGCAATAATTTAGGACAGAGAGGATGATGGTTTGGGCCAGGGTATAGCAAGGGAGGCCCTAAGACATCGTTGGACTCTGAATGTCTTTCAAAGATAAAGGCATTACAATTTTCTCTTAAATTGGTGTGAGTGAAAGAAAAGTGTCAGAGATGATTAAGGTTTTGTTTTTTTTGTTTGTTTTTTTGTTTTTGGCCGGTGTAACTGGAAAAATAGAGTTGACATTTATTGAAATACGGATACTGGGGAGATAAGCAGCTTCATTTGGGACTAGTGTGAGATGCCTAGTTAGACATCCAAGTTCAAATGTGAAAGTCTAGTTTTCTTTATGCCATTAAAGTCAACTTTCAAATTTTTTTATTTATACATTTAATAATTCTCGTAAAAAAATAAAAATACACACTTTCATTTGTTCATTGATTTTCATTTTACTCGTGGGCACAGATTAAAATTAGTCCCATTTACAAACTTAGTTAATTATACTCTCTTAAACATCTTTAACTGCATTTATAAACTTAATATGTTTATTTTTTGAACACTTCAAATTCCTGGCACCATATCCTTACAACATTAATAAGCAAAACCCTCTTAAGTATTAAGATTACTCTTGTGTCCAATAAATGTGTAATTATAGTAAATCAAGTTCCCTTAAACACACCACAGCCCTTTATTAACTTAAAATTCTCTTAGCCTTTTCAGCTAAAAATCAAAATAAAAAGTGTCAGATTCTCTTAAATATGACAAACGCTTGAAGTTTTGTTGTTGTTGCTGTTGAGAATGGAAATGATATTTGCTTTCCATGCTTAAGTTAGAAGGCTGTTATGAAGACAACACCAGAAATAGAGTTTGGACAATATAAACAAGCTCTGACAAGTTAAGGTGCTGTTTTTATGCCAGGAGAAAGCTAACCTGCCAACGACACACTTAAACTTTGTGTGTAAATGCCTAATAGACACCCTGTACCTTCTCTTCCAGAGATATAATATTGACATCATAAGAAAAGGTCTATTCTAACTGTGAAATTCACAAGTCCTAGGGACAAGGTAAGAGGTCAGTGGGTTTGGCAGGTGTGGAGGCTGGCCCAGCCTATGTATGACCTTTGGTGTTTGCTGGACAGTTTAGCAAAATCATAGCAAATAGGCAGCCACCTATTCTGCCAACACTGTTGTCAGCTTTTCTTCTACTGTTCACACATAACATGGAAAAAGAATAAGGACAGTAGTAGCAGCAATTAATACCGCACATATCTAGAGAGGGGCTTGTGGGTATAGGTGCTTTGCAAAGCCCCCAATGTACTCACCTGTTTGATCCTGGGTGGGGTAGGGGGAGTTGAGGAACAGGGGTGTCCTCCCAAGGATCCTGGCAAGGTCCTCATGGGAGCACCTCAGGGAGCTTCCTTCATACAGTCTTGTTTCCCAAGAGAGAAATGTCACCCTCCACTCTGCATTTTGGGCAGGGTTGGTTTATCTCAGAGTGTTCGCAGTAACTGACAGGCAATGATTTCTACTGGGTCAGGCCCCTCTCCTGAAAACAATTGACACCCTCCTGCTATGTATGATGTGGGCCCAGATTTATGAAACGCCTCAATACCTCAAGGCCAGATGGGCTGGGCAAGGGCCAGCACTGTATGCTCCTTCTTCTCTGGCAAGTTTATTGACCTGAGCAGAGGAGGACTCAGGTCTGGCTTCTGGAGAATGACTTGCCTGCTCTAGCTCACATGGACAGAAGGGCCACTTGGCTATGGCTTTGGTGATGGCAATCCCTTGGCATGATTGAGACCCCTTACCTGAGGGTGATCGGCTTTTGACTTCAGCACCTTCAGCTAGCCTGGCTGGCCAAGGTGAGGAGTCTTACCTCTCCCCTGCCCTCCCTTTCTTTCCTTTTGCTCCAGGGTCTGGGGGTGATTACACCATCCAGTGGGACCACTGGAGAGCATCAGGTTTGGGAGTTAGGTGGGGGAGGCCTCAGAAATACATGTGGAATATGAGAGTATTCTTCTTGGTTCTATAATAAGGTCTTCCCAAATCCAGCTGTGGAAGGGGTGGGGGCAGTGGATGGGGCTTCGGGTATCTGTTTTAAATGCATCTCAGGTTCACATTTAGGAACTGTTGGTTTAAACTGAATCTAATGACTGTCATTCTATTATAGTCATTGACTTTTCTTCCATTTGGACATATATAGAAGTTTTGCAACACAGCTTATTCCTGGTGTCTGGTCCCTTTGCTATTTCACATCAAGAGGTGCTATTTTTTTGAAGGGGACAAACCAGAACCAATCACATTGTCCCTCTGAGGCCTGAGACAAGAAAAACTGAGCCCATTGGTCTGTTAACCATCAGAGGTGAATCCTGGGGGAACACTTTGTAATTTCAGATACTAAAAATGAATGGTGTTATGTAGTAACTGTTAACATACGCTCCGACATGTTTATGATTCTCCAGGGCGAAATCAGTAAATGTTCTTCCAACTTAAACTGCAGGAGAGAGGCAATTTCACAAAAAGATGCTTTTTTCATTTCTGAGACAATGATGTGTAAAAGAGGAAATGGAAGGGCCAGGTGTGGAAACTTCTACTTAAGGCATGTGGCAAGAGTGCTTGTATCAGGCACCATGTTTATTGGACAGATGGTATGCATCAGAGACATGGGAAAGGGTGCTAGGGCTATGACCTATCTCAAAAAATTCTCTATTTTGAGACAGGGAAAGGTCAATGTCAAGGTCATTTACCTTCTTGAGGTCAGAGAGGAGAGAGACAGAGATGGCTCTTGGAGATAACCTTTAAGAGCACTGAAAGTGCTGAGTGTACTTAATTCTAGATTACACTGGTTTGGAAGGAGGCCTGTGTAGAATTAATTAGACTTAGAAATCAAATGAGGCTAGTGATTGAATGGAAAGGGGTACTGTTATGAGTTAAATTGTGTTTCCTCCTCCTCCTCCAAAAATATGTTGAAGTCCTAACCTCCAGTACCTCAGAATGTGACTTTATTTGGAAACAGAGTCTTTATAGAGGTAATCAAGTTAAAATGACATCATTAGGGTGGTCCCCAATCCAAAATGACTGGTGTCCTTATACATAGGGGAAATTTGGACACAGGCAGGCAGACAGACACACACACACACACACACACACACACACACACACACACGGGGAGAGAGAGAGAGAGAGAGAGAGAGAGAGAGAGAGAGAGAGAGAGAGAGAGAGAGAGAGAGAATGCCATGTGAAGACGGAAGCAGAGATTGAGGTAATGCATCTATAAGGCAAGAGACAACATTGTCAACTAACCACCAGAAGCTGGAGTGAGGCATGCAACAGCCCTCAGCAGGAATCAACCCTGCTGACCTCTTGATCTTGCATCTCTGACCTCCAGAACTGTAAGATGATAACTTTCCATTGTTTAAGCCATCCAGTTAGCAGTACTTTGTTATGGGCTTGCTAGAGGTATGCAATTCTGGGTGGACCTGCCCTAAACTCTGGAGAAGATGTGAGGCAAGAGATGGTCTGTGTCTCAAGATGGCTGCTCCATGGCTGGCAGGTCAGCAGGAAAGTGGACACATACTAGCATCCAAACCATCAGCCATTCCATGTGCAATTTTCCATGTGAAGCTGACGTGACACAGAAGATCAAGAGACATACTTGGAGGGCTGTCTTAAGGACACATTCTCTGGTGTCCTGTTCAAGGCCACTTTGGAGAGAAGCTCTTTCCTTTTTCACCTTCTGTTTAGGAGAAGGAATTCTTCTGGCCAAATCCGAAGACTTTTCTCAATCTTTAACCTTTGGGGGAGAGGAGCAATTCTCAGACTCCCCTATGGGAAGACCCACATTTGGGTGCCATGCCTACTTTTTCATCATTGTAACACCGAGCTCTTCAAAAAATGTTTGTGGAATCAATAAAACAAGAGGCATGTCTGAGCTGAACCTAGCAGGATTGTTCATACTGTATAAAGATCTCCGATAGAATGACCTTGCCTCATTATAGGAGAGAAGAGCAGGGGTCATCTGTGGGTCAGTGGGCTTCTTGGTTGAGTGAATGGTCTTGTTAGGAAGGGGGAACCGTGGGAGCACTGTAGCTGGGGACAGAGAGTTTCCTCTTCTTTTGCTTAGACCTGCTGAGCCAGCTCTTACTAAGCTCCTAACTGAGAAAGAAATGAGGCGTTGGGGCTACCCAGATTTACCTCTCCTCAGTGTTGTAGTAGTAGTTGTTGTTGTTGTTGTTTTATTATTATTATTATTATTATTATTATTATTATTATTTATTGTTACGATCTCAGAGCAGTATGAACCAGCTGTACTTCAAGAACATTATCAGGTACATGATCTCCTGGAGAATTTGTTTAAAATGCAAGTTCCTAGGCTTTTTCACTACAAATGTTGATAAAGCAAATCTGGGGAAGGACCTGAGGAATCTGCTCACAGATTATTGTGCTGTAATTGGTCAGAGGCTCAGGCTTGGAGAAATGATCCCTAAATTTCCTCTTCTGTGGAGTGATGAAGGTAGATAAGCTATCAGGAATCTTTCAGTTGGAAAGGTCTAGCATTCTTTCCCATGGTGCAAAATACGAGCACAAGAAGCTTGCATTTCTGATATTAAAGGTTTAGCTCTGATACCTGACCTTGACCCTTCGTGTGCTTCATGAAGTTGTACATTTCACTGGCCCAGACATTTACCTGGTTTCTAGGCAGGTGTGAGAATCATTGCCCCCATAGCAGAAAGGAAGATAAACTGGAAAGGACGTGGTTCCCACTGTCTAGTTCAGCATGCCTTCCTCCGCTGTCTTTATAGATCAAAGGAATGCTAATGTAGAGGAATGTGCATTTTTCAGACTCTAGCTCCCAGAGTGGGTGCTTTCTTTTATGTCATGAAATGACATGAAAAGAGGAAACCCGTGGCTTTGTATTGCCTCCTGTGGTGGAAATTTCCAGAGATGTGAAGCCCCATACTGTGTCGCCCACCGTGTGACTCTGCCATGAGATCAAAGAAGAATTGGGCACGAGGTGCTGGCCCTTTTTTGAAGGGCATTTGATTCTGAAGGTGACTCAGGCACTTTGGGTCCTGTTACCCACAAAAGGCTTCTCTGCACCTTAGGATGTGACCACAGGCTAAATGGTACCATAAACAGCAAGCAGATGCTTTGGAAAGCCCGAGGCTTTGGTTTCCTGTCTCAAAGAAGTGTCGAGGTGGTGTAGAATTTCCGTGAATAACATAACTATATCAGTTACTCTGACGCTGACGTCTGTGGAACAACCCTCAGATTCACTCTGGCTAAGTTAACGAGCTTGGTTCTGCTCTGTGAGAGTGCTCAAAGCAACAGAGCCACATGTAGATGACAGTTAGAGGCTTTGTGCAGTGTGTGTGTGTGTGTGGTGTGTGTGTGGTATGTATATGGGTGTGGATGTATTTGGCATGTGTGTGTGTGGTGTGGGTGTGTGTGATGTGTGATGACAAGAGAAAGAATGCTGGCTCTTGATCCTGGGACTTAAAAGAGCCCCTAGAACCTCAGTGGTGACTTATTTTTGTAGGCAAACCCCTTATTATAACAGTAAGGTTGATCAGACTTTACCCTTCTATCCTCATTTCCAGCACAATTTCCTAGCTGTAGCCCTTACATCATGTGTAGGATCTGGGGACTGTGCTTAAAACTTTACTTGTGTAATTTCTCCTCTCTCAGAGCCCTGGGAGGGTGCATTGTCATTGCATTCCTGTCTCAGGTTAAACAGAACCCAAGAGACTTTATATTTATTATTACTGTCCAAGATAATCTCCAGTCTTTTTGAAGAATAGAATGTAAGACATGAAAGCTCCAGAATTTCTAGCTGTTAGTTGCGCCTACCATGTGTCCCCGTGAAGTACTAATACTGACACCAGTATTAATATGGACACCAACATGAGTGTGGATACTAATATAAATGAAGATATGAATACCAATACTAATGAGATCCCCCTGCTCCCACCAGCGTTTGCTCTCCATTGCTAAAGCTGAAGAGGCCTCAAATATCAATCACACCCAAATATGGGGTTCTGCTGTGGCTGCTTACTCAACTGCTCTCAGCTTTTCATTTCTTGTCTGTAAAGAGGAGCCAATGCACCTGCTTATCTTCTTCACTGAGTAATATTGAGGAATCAAAGAGATGATGGACATGGACACACAAGTAAATAGGAAAATGACTCAGAAAATGATAGCTCTTATTCTTATGATTATTATTTTCCATCTAGCAAGGGTTTCTTTCAGCGAGCCTGTCCTTTCGGCTTGCACTGACCCTCCCCATTCTTCAATCCCTCTGAAAATACCATTGCTCCTGGACGAGGAGGGCAGGCAAGGCTCCACATGTTTTTGACGGGGGTTGAAGATTCACAGAACAGGAACTGAGCTATATTTAGGGCGTCCTGGGAATTTCCTGGACCATCTTTCAAGCACAGGCAGATGTAGTGATCTCAGAGCAGAGTGCAGGAAGAGGATCCTTAGGGAACAGCAATGAGATGGAAGCCTGAGGGGATAGAAGAGCTGGGACGACACTGCCCATTGGCTGGTGAGGGTTCGTGCAAGACATCAGGCATGAGGAGCTGGGCTTCACTCCTGAAGAAGCAAATGCCTTGGTACACTGCTGAGGGCAGGAGAGAGTGTTTGCAAGTATGCAGGGGAAGCAGCTCCACGCAGCTCCATGCAGCCCCTTGTCAGCGTGGCACAGGGACTGACTATCCATGTGGGGGCACCAGTGAGGATAGAAATTTGGGGGTGGATGGGGAAGGATGCCTCAATCTTGCTCTCCAGGGGCTGTTACATGGCTGGCTGGCTAGGGCCGAAGAGATATATTGGAAAACTTGGTCTAGTCACTTCTCTCTCTTCCCTGAACATCTCTGAATAGAGATGAGTTGGCCTCTAGGTGTGCCTAACTGAACACCCAGGGCAAGGCTTCCTTCACTTTGCTAGTGGGCTCTTAAGGAGTAGTATATCTTCTCCCTCCAATGGAAATGAGATAAACAACAGGTCTGCAGGTTTCTTCATAGGCTATAAAGGAGAAGCATTTCTCCAAAAATCTCTGCTAGAATATCTTGAGCTTCATTTGTGCAGGAGCTGGAATGAACTTCTCTTCATTATGTTAGAGTCTGCTTCCCAAGGGTCCCTTATGCAGATGATGAAGGGCAAGGTAATTCCTGAGGGTTCAGATGTCTGCATGATTATGAGGTAACCTGTAAACTCTGAAGAATCTTTCTCACTCAGCCTTCTCTGAGAGACCCCTCTTAACTTTCAAAACGCCAGCCACACACAAATGTGTTCTTAGCCAGCCAAAGTCTGCCTTTCTAGTGATGTAACAAAGCCAGAAAGATAGCTCTTCTGGTACATCACTTTAAAGTATGCATTTTAAAATTAACAAAGAAAAAAAATCAATGTACTACCACCCCTTGCTCCCCATTCTAATAGACATCAAAACTTGTTCAGAGAGCAGGGCCTACAAAAGCTTTTATTTAGAACTTTAAAAACATAATAAATACTGATATTTCAAAGACAATTACCTCTTTTTAAGTGCTTTCAGATCCATTATCTTTTTTTCTCCTTGTGATCACTCTTGGCTCTGTTTTATGGTTGAGGAAAAAAGCGGAGAGGTTTAAACCGGTTGTTTAGTTCTGATGGCTGCTGTGTGGGAAAGCAAAGTTTGGATTCAGAAATTTTGACTCCAGGGCCATCTCACCATACCCTTTAGTTGATTTGGGCTGGGTTGTGGTGTCTGGGGTCCCTTTGGTTTAAGCAGCAGAAAAAGCACACTCTGGTGGAAGCCAACCTCGTGGGTCTCTCTCCACCTTCCAGAGCTTCTTGAGGTGAGCAGGAAATAACCTGAAGCATTGAGTGATACAATCTTTGCCTTAAAGACACAGTGCAGTCTTTAAGCCCATCATGCAGAGTAGGCTACTACTATAAGATGAAACTCTACAGGAAAAATAGAGAGGCTGCATGCCAGGGATTCTGAATCAAGGAAACAGCAGTGATGGCCAACAGCAGATCATAAAAGCAAAGCAGTAAAAACTATAAACCTATGTCATTGTGTAAAATCCTAAAACCACATTCTAAATCCCAGACTGGGCATTGATATATTTTCAGTATTGATTAGACAAAAGGCCCCCATGCCCTCTAAGATGTTTATGAAAACATAAACATCCAAATACAATAACTTATCTTTCCCACAGCATTGTTTCATCACTCCCTCACACATGCTGACTTCCAATTTGTTGAAGATTCGTTTCACTCCTTCTCATGTTATAGTTAATCAATTATTGTTCATCCTTCTCCCAGGTCCTTTGCTGTGCAACAGCAGGATCCTGGTCAATGTTATCCCCATCCCTCTAGTGCCTGAAAGAGTCGCTTGTAAGCAGTAGGTATAATAAATGTTTGCTTAATTGAATGCTATACTCTGAGAATTGTCTGGAACTGCTAATGATTGGGCTAAGATTGAGTGTGGCGTTTACACTGCAGTACTCCTTCCTTATTCCTAGTTTCACTTTCTGTAGTTTCAGTTAGGTCTGAAAATACTAAATGGAAAATTCCAGAAGTAAGCAATTCGTAAGTTTTATATTGTGCACCATTCTGATTAGCATGATGAAATTTCTCACTATCCTGCTTCCTCCCACCTGGGATGTGAATCATTACTTTGTCTGGCATATCAATGTTGTATACAGTTTCTCCCCTCCCCGCTCATTAGTCACTTAGTAGCTATCTGGGTTATCACAGTGCTTGTGTTCACGTAACTCTTATTTTATTAAAATGGTCCCAAATCGCAAGAGTAGTGATGCTAGCAATCCAGATATGCCAAAGAGAAACCATAAAGTACTTCCTTTAAGTAAAAAGTTGAGTACAGTACAATAAGTTATTTTGAGAGAGACTGCATTCATACAACTTGTATTACAGTATATTGTTTTAACTGTCCTGTTTTATTATCAGTTATTGTTGTTGATCTCTTACTGTTCCTAATTTATAAATTAAACTTCATCATAGGTGTGTTATGTATAGAAGAAAACATAGTATATATGGGGCTTGATATTATCTATGGTTTCAGGCATCCACTAGGGATCTTGGGACAGATGTAAGGGGACCCTTCAGATGTAAGCATTGTTTCTCTTCAGATGTAAAACATTGCTTTGCAAATGACTCTTCAAAAACAAATTGAGATATATGACAAGAGTCTTTAAACGTTTTTACCTTTAACTCAATTCTACTCTTGAGAATGTATTTAGAAACTAATCTGAAATCCAAACAGATATTTCTGCATGGAAAGCTTATCATAGTATTATTTCTAATAGTGAGAAATTGGAAATGATCCACATGTCTAATACTTTTGAAGGCATTACATTAAATAATGGCTTATCCATTTGATAAAGTATGAGGCAGTCATTGAAATGATGTTTATTAAGGCTTTTAAAGACCTGGGGAAATGCTTAGGATATAACATTACATGAACAAATAAGAATTCAAAACTACATATGAAATTTGATGTAAGATTATCTCAATTATGAAAATTTGGCATGAAAAAATGCAAGGGAAAGTGAAAATTTTCAAATTTGTATTTCTAAGTGAAAACATTTTAAGTGATGATTACTGCTCTAGGCTGAATGTTTGTGTCTACTCCCTGCCCTACCCAATTCATAGTTGGAAACTAATCCTCAAGACAACAGGTTTTGGAGATGAGGCCTTTGGGAGGCGTTTACGTCATGAAACTGATGCATGAATGGGATTAGTACCCTTTTAAAAGGGACCCCAGAGAGATCCCTTGTCTCTATGGCCATATTAGGATATGGCAAAAAATTGGTGTCTAGGAAGCAGGCCCTCACCACACACCAAATCTGCTAGTCTTTCAATCTTGGACTTCCCTTCCAGAAATGAGATAAATAAGTTTCTGTTGTTTATAAGCCACCCAATCAGTAGTATGTTTGTTATAGCAGCCCAAATGGACTGAGACAGTATTCCTTATATGCTTTTGTATATATGAAGTTTTAAAAATCAAAACTAAAATAACCCCCTCAAAATCAACATATAATGTGTTATCTTTAAAAGTGATTAAAATCACCATAAAACAAGCAAAACCAACATATATTTAAAAATGTATTACCAATTATTATGAAAAATACAGGAGAAACAAAAAAACTGGGCAAAAGTATATGAATAGACAACTCATAGAAGTGGAAACAACCTGGCTAATCAATACCTGAGAACATTCTCAATCTCACAAGTTGAGGAAATGCCAATTAAAAGAACAAATTGGTAACCAATTTTTACTTAATGACGGGCAAAAACTGCAAAGAGCTGGTGAATTATCTACTTCTTCCAACTTTCTTTTATGGTAATAATAAGCAACACAATCCTGGGGAAGATATAATTAATGTTTAACAAATATATGGGTTCCTCATCTGTGGGAGGCATCAAGTAGAGAAATCAGTCCACCAGAATAAAAAGAAAATTATGTTTTGAATTCCATAAGAAACTCTGGATGAATATTGTGTGTGAATTTCTTTATTTTAAAATGGATGGTCCTGTCTGGGTTCTCTGGGAAGCAAACTCTGAGACAGAGACCAGCATGTAGGAAATTTACCAGAAATGCCCTTGGAAGGGAGTAGAATTCAGCAGAGGGAGAAGTCCAGCTGTGATGGAGCCTCAGGGGAAGCAAGCAACAGTAAGTAACCTTTCAGGCAGTTCTAAGATGAATGACCCTTCAGAATTGTCCCCAGTGGAGACAAGAGAGCTGGGTATTTATACCTCTGTATCAATCAGGAATGTGACATGACCTTGGGGAAGTGACTCTTCATTCAGTTGAGGCAATTCCTGATCATCTGTCTGCTGACATCTGTCTTCTGTGTCACTTCCAGCAGCTGAAGGAAGCGGTCCTTGATTTCTACAGAATGGTCTGGGGGCTGCAACGCAGTATCCACCAAAACTATATACACAAACTGCTCTTTTTAAAAAAGTCTTTTTTTTAAAGCAGTTTTAAGCTCACAGCAAGATCAAGGGGGAGGTATAGATGTTTCCCATGTACTCCCAGCACCCCAAAACATGTATAGCCTCCCCCATTATCAACATCTCCCACCAGAATGGTTACAACTGATGCACCTACACTGACACATCATAACCAATGTCCATAGTATACATTAGGGTTCACTCTTGGTGCTGTACATTCTATGGGTTTGGACAAATGTATAATGACATGGGAATCTGATGTGATGAGAAATGAAGTCTAGAGGTAACCTGTGCTCTTATTTTTCCCTGAATGTCTATTCTTTAGAAAACAGCAAAAGTTACAATAAAAGAGATTACTGGTGAAGATGTGAGAAGACTGACATTGTCATATTTTGCATTTGGGCAAGTAGATTTCTAATTTTGGAAAGTAATTTAGTAATATTTATTTTTAAAACGACACATCCCCATTTCCAAGCAATTCCATTTTGTACATGTTTTCTTCAGAAGATCTATTTGTAAGGATATATCTACAAATATATATATATATATATGTGTGTAATGTGTGTTGTGGCCAAAACAAAAGTCAAACAAACAAATGAAAAATTTAAGATTCATTAAATTGGAAACAAAGTATGCTCATTCACACTGTGAACTATCATGGACACATTATGCAGCTATTTAAATGAATTCCATCTGTATGCATTGACCTGGAGAGTGTTCATGATATATTGGTAAATGGAAAATGTAAGACACAAAGTAATATGTGTAGATAATCTTATTTTTCAAGGAAACAAACCCACTTACCATATATGTTTAAAGAAGGATGCATATCAATACTTCCAAAAGAGCATAGCACTTATTGATAACAAATTAATACATAAAAATTAAAGAGAAAAAATGAAAACACCTTATTCTCTCCACCAAAACAAAGGGATCCATCAGTCTAAACTTTGGCCCTGGGGTTCTGGTAGATCAGCAGCAATTAGGGGTTTAGTTAGGAGTAGAGTCTGGGATGGACACATGACGTTGCCTTCTCTTTCCCTTTGTGAGAAAGTTCTCATCCCTTCCAAAAGCCCAACTCATCAACATTAGAAAGGTAACCCTAATGTAAATCAAAGCCACAGTGAAATACCAACTCATACATGTTAGAATGGCCGTTATCAACAAGACAAGTAATAACAAGTGTTGGAGAGGTTGTAAGGGAAAAGGAACCCTCATGCATTGCTGGTGGGAATGTAAACTAGAGCAGCCACTATGTATGGAGTTTCCTCAAAAAATTAAAAATAGAATTACTATTAGGATCCAGCAATTCCTTTTCTGCATATATACCTGAAAAATTTGGAAACATTTATCTGCAAAGATATATGTACCCTCATGTTCATTGCAGCATTATTCATGGTAGCCAAGACATAGAAGCAACCAAAGTGTCCTTCAATAGATGATTGAATAAAGAAGATGTGGTATGCATATACAATGGAATATTACTCAGCCATAAGAAAAGATGAAATACTGCCATTTTCTACAACATGGATAGATCTGGATAATATCATGCTAAGTGAAGTAAGTCAGATGGAAAATGCTGAGAACTATATGATTTCACCCATGTGGGATATAAAACTGAAAGTAACAAACAAACAAGACAAACCAATAAAAAAACTCAGACAACGATTTAGTGGTTACCACAGGGAAAGAGTGGATGGGGGGAAGTTAGATAAGAGTAAAGGGGGTCACTTATATAGTGACAAAAGGAGATTTGACTTCGAGTGGTGAACACACAATGTGATATACAGATAATGTATTATAGAATTGTACACTTAAAACCTATATAGTTTTATTAATCAATGCCACTCCTAATAAATTTTATCAAAAAAGAAATATAACTAAATTTAAAAATAAGATTGAGAGTAATCTTTAAAAAGTGTACTTTTTATGAAGAATTAAATACATACACAGGAAAAAATTGGGGAGGGGAGGATTGTCCCTGACTATAGTAATACCATTTTTACACAGAATAAAAACAGAAAAAATGTTTAAAGAAAGGAAAAAATGCTAGGAGTTATATTCCCCTTTGACAATGTCAGTTGCTTTCCCTTTAACACCTGCTACTTTAGCCTGAATCATCTAGCAAAGTTGATCTTGTTTGAAAACAACTCAGCCATCCTCTTCTTGATTCATCCTGGTCCATTATGTCACTTGTGTTTTAGAGCCTCCAACAGACGGCAGAGCTTGGCTTGATTTAAAGAGTGGATGACACAGAGCTTGTCATTGATTCCAATAGGGACTGTCTCCTGTCAGCACGAAGTATTTTTCATACCATTATATATAGAGAATTTACTGAAGCTGCACCTAGCGTTTCTCTGGCCTTTTCTTGGCTGTGTTCACCAGCATAAAGTTTACCATAGAGTTTATGGTATCAACACAGAGTTTAATATAGAAAACTGTCTTCCTGATTCTTTTCCTCAGGAATATATTGCATTGTCACTGTTTTCTGTTATCAGTGGTGAGGGGCAGAGCCAGGAAACTCTTCCACACAGGGAAGGTGATGTGGCTACTGCAATCTTCTGGCTTTATCTCTCCACCAAAGGCATAGCTCAGGGAGTAGGGGAAGGAGGCAGCTAGCAGTAGTATTCAGTGAGTGCAGCAAGAAAAGTGAATTTACAGAGTGTAGGAGGTCTGGATGAGAACCTGGGCAAGCGGGGAAACCACAATGTAGAAATCTTAAGAATACAACCCTAGAGTGAGAGGAAGTCCATGAGTGTGAAGGATCTTGTCTACACAGTGGAGCAGGTCAAGCAGGACTTTTGTCGATTGTCGTGGGGGTTAATTTTGCATTACTTCCCAGGAGACAGCCCAACCCTCTTCTGCTGCAGCATTTTAGTTAACAGGAAACACACAGCACCAGCAGCTTTGCAAACACTTAAGGCCCAGCCCCTCTCCTCTTGCTGCTCCTTCCTTGCCCTCTGGCTCTTCTTACACACTGCAGGAAGGCTCCCTCTTCACACAATGGCCTTGAGGTTGTCCCTAATCCTCCCTCATTTCTCTCTACGTTCCTGCTGTGACCCTTTGCAAAGGACACAGTTTCTAGGTGCCCTTCCTTTAAATCTCACTGTCAAGGGTCAGCCCATCTTCTCCTGTGTCCAGCTTTTGCTCCTGAGACCCCAGGTTTACTTGGGCATTCAAGTTCTTCGAGCACTTGGATTCCTACTTTGAGTATTTTCACACACCAATGAATTAATTTACTCAAAAGCATTCAGGGCACCTACTTTGTGACTTGTACCAGAGGAGCTAGAGATGAGAAAAACACTTTTTCTGGCACTCGTGTCTCATAGTTGCTTAAGGCCTACTAGGTCACAGTCAAAAAAATAGATTGGGAAGTCATCCTTGCTCCAGGGCCAGTGTACCTCATGTCACATTCTCTGGAAGCTCCAAAACTCCTCTTGGCACGAGACTAGCTCTCTGCCAGTGGCCACTCCAGTCTAGATAGATGGTGCTTATTTTCAGACGTTAGCTCCAGGAAGCCTCTCCATTCTCCCTAGGTGGACCATAGACATGGCCACCTTTTATTCTGTTAGAGGTCCTTGTGCTTCCAGCAAATAGAATTACAAAGTTCTAGCCCTCCTCAGTCTCTTGTTCAGTCTCTCCATTGTTCTCAGCTATATGCCCTCACCTCATCTGTGAGAGACCACCTACTTTGCATTTTTCTTAGGAAATATGAAGAGAGGGGTCAGGGACCACCACCTTCTTTCTATGGAGAATTTGTCCTAGAGTATGGTTCAGAATGGGTCGTGTATATGAGATAGAGAACATTCCCCTGATCCCTGCTCCAAATCACATCTGACATCAGATTCCTGGGACCAGGCGAGGTGCATGCTGTTAGAGAGCTGAGACATTATATGGAAGAGGGAGTCCACTCCTCTTGGCCATCACAGATCCATGAGAGAAAACTGAAAGCTAATTTGACCAGAGTCACTGACAGAAGAATAAAGAAAAGGAATAATGAATGCTGTTTTAATAAAGTGGCATTAAGTCTCCAGCAAAACATCCATAGCCTTATTTTTTACATTTTTTTAAAATTTGTATTTTTGACTCTCTCTATATTCCAAATCTTGTCTTTATATAAATACTAAACACAAATAAGATTTTTTTTTTTTGCTTTGCTAATGGTTTTGCCGACTGTAGGTTTTGAATCTAATTATGAAGAGCATTTACTGAGAGGTTACACTCAAATGATTCTTGGAATGCTCTGGGGTGAACATCCAGGAGGAGAAGACAGATAAGGAAATAAACTGTGGTTCACAGGAATGACTGCAGATTCCGGTACTTGGAGGAGAATGCGGGAATTCTGAGCCCAGGTGGACATTTCATCCTCTTATTCCAATTGATTATCTGTTTATTCATGCTCTCAGTCATTCAACAAATATATTTTGAACGCCTCTTATAGACTGCATTTAGCAGATAAAACCTCCACTTGCCTAGAGATAGAAAATTGTTTAAGGAAAATGCTTTATTTTCATGATCTTTATATTAAAAAATGGAAAAAAATATAAAGAGATTGACTGATTTTTATATTGCTTATATAAAGCACTTACTATGTGCCACACAGTATTCTAAATATTTTACCCATATTAACTAATTTAAGCATTAAAACAGCCTTTGGTCTCCTCTGATCTCAGAAGCTAAGCAGGGTTGGGCCTGGTTAGTACTTGGATGGGAGACCACCTAGGAAGATCAGGTGCTATAGGCGTAAAAAGTAAAAAATAAGGGATTGTAAACTGACAAGGTCTTTGCAATCTGTGAGGTCAACCAAGGGTTGCCTTGCCTAAAATAAATAAATAAATAAATAAATAAATAAATAAATAAATAAATAAATAAAATAAAGTAAAATAAAATAAAACAGCCCTTATTTTTTTTCTATTATTATCCCCATTTTTTTGTATGAGGCAACTGAGGCACTAAGAAATTAAGAAACTTTCCCAAGGTCACAGAGCAGAAAGTGGTGGATGTGGATAAAATTCACCTCTTTTGGCTCCAGGGCTCATTCTGTTAACTAGGAAGCATACCTCTGGTCAATGAAGAGGCTCCTCCAGTGAGAGTACTCCTGGGGCTCCAGGAGGCACAGCCACACGGGAGTAGGAGGGAAGTAAGTGCTGGGGCTGCAACTCAGAACACAGGAGCTTTGCAGGAGTCCTATCTGCCAAAAGGAAACACTAAGAGCTGCGTATCCTGACTTGTAATTATTTCTTAAATGCCAGAGTTTGGCTGTGGTTCCATGTTGAACTAGTTTTTTATTAAAACACACCGAGTGTGCATGTGTGTGTGTGTGTGAGAGAGAGAGAGAGAGAGAGAGAGAGAGAGAGAGAGAGAGAGAGAGAGAGATTCACAATGAAAGGGTTTCATGGGGCTGACAAATTCATGCTGCCCACTGTTTCTTAAACTTACTGTGCACGTGAATCACCCGGAGTGGGGCTTGAGAACAAGAATTTCCCACCAGCTCTCATGATGCTAATGCTAGATCCACCACTTGGAGAAGCAAAAGAATAGAAGATCAAATGCCTTAAAGAAAAACAAACACAAGAACACTTTGTTCTAACCAAATCTTATATGAAGATTCAATAAGTAAAGATTCAGATAAAGACAGAGTCACCTTGGCTGAAGTGAAGGGGCAGCCAGGAGCCTCGCCCCTAATGCTTTTTCTCCTCTCCAAAGTCATGAACCTCAAAGAAACACGAGGCAGCTCTGAAGAAATCCAGGTATCTGGACTCTCTCCCTGCCTTCCACGAGGGCTTCATTGTCTAATACCCAGTGCTTGAAATGTGGCTAGGGTGACTGAGGAACAGAATTATTAATCCAATTTCAATTCATCTAATCTAAATTAAAAGCTCTAGCTGTGTAAAATATTTTTCTGTTAAATGCACTTTATTGTTTGGTAGGACATTTCATTAAATCACTTAAGACTTTACTATAGTCAGTACATAAACACTTTATACATCTAGTCGGTGTCAGTTCAAGTTTTAAAATTTGTATCTAATATAACTTGGCTTGTGTTTATTTGAATATTTTATACAGACAACAGTGATACTTATGAATTACAGTGATACTTATGAAATCATAATTAGTAATAAATTATATAAAAGGGCATGGACATATATAAAAGAGTAAGTTATACATTTTATAACTTGTTAAATGTTGCCAAGTTAATCTCAGAAAAGATTGAACCAATTTACAATGCCAACTTTTAAAGGGATGTAGAATAATTAGCAATGTGGCACTGAGCAAGTTACTTAGCTTTTTGAAACTTAATTTCTTTAAACTGTAAAATGGAGATAATAATATAAGGCTGAAAATAAAGTGAGTGAATGCATAGGCAAATATTTACATAATATTTGCCTCCTGTAAAGTAGGCATTAAATTATAATCCCAGTTTTAAAAAATTGGAGTATGATAGTGCATTCTTATAGTAGTAAACGACATGATTGGTGGTCTCTACTGGGGGTGTAAATTGCGAGGTGAGATGGGAGATGGTTACTTTGGGGACTTTCAGGGCAGAAGAAATCAGTCACATAACAGGAACAGCTGCTAAAATCAGACATGTTTGGGGAATAAAATAACCTCATTTTTTTGTGTACTTGATTTTCTAGCTACAAAGATTTACTTAAAATAATTGTGGGAGCTGGTATCTCTTATATGCCTGAGAATTCAATCCCAGGAATATTTTGTTTCAAAATGAATATTTTCTATTTCCTAGCAAACAAAGTCCTGAATAAGAATCCCCCTGGGTGATGATTTGACAAATTCCACAATGGGGTGGTGGGTGGGGGTGGGAGGTGAGGATCTATAAACAATTTAGATAAACTCTAAGAAAACCAGCTTGTCAGCTGCTCCATATCCAAATATTATTTCTTAGACTGTGGAGTTCCTAGACCTGCACTGTCCAATATGCTAGCCACTAGCCATTTGTGGCTATTGAGCTTTTGAAATGTGAATTGTCTAAACACAGTGCAAAAAAAAAAAGTGTAAACTAGTTCATCAATAATGTTTATGTATAATTACATGTTGATGTAATAATATTTTGAATGTATTAAGTTAAATAAAACATATTATTTAAGTTAATTTTACTCTTTTCCTTTTTTTAAATGTTGCTGCTAAAAAATTTTTTAATTACATATGTGGCTCACATCATATTTCTATTGCACAGTGCTGGCTCAGACCCCTACACCTGCCATCAGCACTCCCATCAAACTTCCATAACCACTTAGATACTTTTGAATATGCACTGACATCTCTGATTAGTTCTGAGCTTGGAATACACACTTGGGAACAAAGCAGCCAAGGACCTGTGAAAACAAATTTCAAACTGCTAAGATAAAAGGCTGTTGCCAGAACTCAGACCAAAACCTCACCTCAGTTAATTCCAGTAAAATTCTTGAATTTTCCTATATGGTTTCATTTAAGTAGACCAGTAAACGAGGCTAAAAGTCTGACACGAGTAACTGAGAAAAAAAAAACAACATTCTTTTTCTTTTGGTTTTTCAAGTCCAGAAAAATAAATAAATAATAAACTAATAATGTAATCCTTCTATAAAGAAGTAAAATAAAGCTATTTTGATTAGAAATTATGTCAGTGTGGACCTTTGGGAAGCAGATCCCAAGATGAGCTTGAACACACAAGAGATTTATTGGGAGCAACGTCTGTG